>CAMITZ010000297.1:0-1200000 GCA_946251845.1 Andrena fulva
ATGTCCGACGGCTATAGGGTCGTCCCCACGACCCCGGGACTAGGGTGGCCCGCCGCTGACTTGTCCGACGACTATAGGGTCGTCCCCACGACCCCGGGTCTGGGTTGGCCCGCCGCCGACTTGTCCGACGACTATAGGGTCGTCCCCACGACCCAGGGACTAAGATGACCCGCCGCCGACATGTCCGACGACAATAGGGTCGTCCCCACGACACCGGGACTAGATTGGCCCACCACCGTCATGTCCGACGACTACAGGGTCAGCCCCACGTCCCCGGGACTAGGTTGGCCCGCCGCCGACTTGTCCGACGACTATAGGGTCGTCCCTACCACCCCGGGACTAGGTTGGCCAGCCGCCGAAATGTTCGACGACTACAGGGCCGTCCCCACGATCCCCGGACTAGATTGCCCCGCCACCGTCATGTCCGACGACTATAGGGACGTCCCCATGACCCCGGGACTAGATTGTCCCGCCACCGACATGTCCGACGACTATAGGGCCGCCCCACGATCCCGGGACTAGGTTGGCCCGCCGCCGACTTGTCCGACGACTATAGGGTCGTCCCCACGACCCCGGGACTATGTTGGCCCGCCGCCGACTTGTCCGACGACTATAGGGTCGTCCCCACGACCCAGGGCCAATGATGCCCAGCCGCCGACATGTCCGACGACTATAGGGTCGTCCCCACGACCCCGGGACTAGGTTGGCCCGCCGCCGACTTGTCCGACGACTATAGGGTCGTCCCCAGGACCCCGGGACTAGATTGGCCAGCCGCCGACATGTTCGACGACTATGGGGTCGCCCCACGACCCCGGGACTAGGTTGGCCCGCCGCCGACTTGTCCGACGACTATAGGGTCGTCCCCACGACCCCGGGACTATGTTGGCCCGCCGCCGACTTGTCCGACGACTATAGGGTCCTCCCCACGACCCCGGGGCTACATTGGCCTGCCACCGTCATGTCCGACGACTATAGGGTCGTCCCCACGACCACGGGCCAAAGTTGGTCAGCCGCCGACATGTCCGACGACTATAGGGTCGTCTCCACGACCCCGGGACTAGGTTGGCCCGCCGCCGACTTGTCCGACGACTATAGGGACGTCCCCACGACCACGGGCCAAAGTTGCCCAGCCGCCGACATGTCCGACGACTATAGGGTCGTCCCCACGACCCCGGGACTAGGTTGGCCCGCCGCCGACTTGTCCGACGACTATAGGGTCGTCCCTACCACCCCGGGACTAGGTTGGCAAGCCGCCGACATGTCCGACGACTACAGGGTCGTCTCCACGACCCCGGGACTAGGTTGGCCCGCCGCCGACTTGTCCGGCGACTATAGGGACGTCCGCACGACCACGGGCCAATGTTGCCCAGCCGCCGACATGTCCGACGACTATAGGGTCGTCCCCACGACCCCGGGACTAGATTGGCCCGCCACCATCATGTCCGACGACTATAGGGTCGTCCCCACGACCTAGGGACTAGGTTGGCCCGCCGCCGACTTGTCCGACGACTATAGGGTCGTCCCCACGACCCAGGGCCAATGATGCCCAGCCGCCGACATGTCCGGCGACTATAGGGTCGTCCCCACGACCCCGGGACTAGATTGGCCCGCCACCGACACGTCCGACGGCTATAGGGTCGCCCCACGACTCCGGGACTAGGTTGGCCCGCCGCCGACTTGTCCGACGACTATAGGGTCGTCCCCACGACCCCGGGACTATGTTGGCCCGCCGCCGACTTGTCCGACGACTATAGGGTCGTCCCCACGACCCCGGGACTAGGTTGGCCCGCCGCCGACTTGTCCGACGACTATAGGGTCGTCCCCAGGACCCCGGGACTAGTTTGGCCAGCCGCCGACATGTTCGACGACTATGGGGTCGTCCCCACAACCCCGGGACTAGAGTGGTCCGCCACCGTCATGTCCGACGAGTATAGGGTCGTACCCACGACCCCGGGACTAGATTGGCCCGCCACCATCATGTCCGACGACTATAGGGTCGTCCCCACGACCTAGGGACTAGGTTGGCCCGCCGCCGACTTGTCCGACGACTATAGGGTCGTCCCCACGACCCAGGGCCAAAGATGCCCAGCCGCCGACATGTCCGACGACTATAGGGTCGTCCCCACTACCCCGGGACTAGATTGGCCCGCCACCGACATGTCCGACGACTATAGGGTCGTCCCCACGACCCCGGGACTAGATTGTCCCGCCACCGACATGTCCGACGACTATAGGGCCGCCCCACGATCCCGGGACTAGGTTGGCCCGCCGCCGACTTGTCCGACGACTATAGGGTCGTCCCCATGACCCAGGGCCAATGTTTCCCAGCCGCCGACATGTCCGACGACTGTAGGGTCGTCCCCACGACCACGGGCCAAAGTTGCCCAGCCGCCAACATGTCCAACGACTATAGGGTCGTCCCCACGACCCCGGGACTAGATTGGCCTCCCACCATCATGTCCGACGGCTATAGGGTCGTCCCCACGACCCCGGGACTAGGTTGGCCCCCCACTATCATGTCCGACGGCTATAGGGTCGCCCCCACGACCCCGGGACTAGGGTGGCCCGCCGCCGACTTGTCCGACGATTATAGGGTCGTCCCCACGACCCCGGGACTAGATTGGCCCCCCACCATCATGTCCGACGGCTATGGGGTCGTCCCCACGACCCCGGGACTAGGTTGGCCCCCCACCATCATGTCCGACGGCTATAGGGTCGCCCCCACGACCCCGGGACTAGGGTGGCCCGCCGCCGACTTGTCCGACGATTATAGGGTCGTCCCCACGACCCCGGGACTAGGTTTGCCAGCCGCCGACTTGTCCGATGATTATAGGGTCGTCCCCACGACCCCGGGACTGGGTTGGCCCGCCGCCGACTTGTCCGACGACTATAGGGTCGTCCCCACGACCACGGGCCAAAGTTGCCCAGCCGCCGACATGTCCGACGACTATAGGGTCGTCTCCACGACCCCGGGCCAAAGTTGGTCAGCCGCCGACATGTCCGACGACTATAGGCTCGTCCCCACGACCCCGGGACTAGATTGGCCCCCCACCGTCATGTCCGACGACTATAGGATCGCCCCACGACCCCGGGACTAGGATGGCCCGCCGCCGACTTGTCCGACGACTATAGGGTCGTCCCCACGACCCCGGGACTATGTTGGCCCGCCGCCGACTTGTCCGACGACTATAGGGTCGTGCCCACGACCCCGGGACTAGGTTGGCCCGCCGCCGACTTGTCCGACGACTATAGGGTCGTCCCTCCCACCCCGGAACTAGGTTGGCCAGCCGCCGACATGTCCGACGACTATAGGGTCGTCCCCACGACCCCGGGAATAGATTGGCCCGCCACCGTCATGTCCGACGACTATAGGGTCGTCCCCACGACACCGGGATTAGGTTGGCCCGCCGCCGATTTGTCCGACGACTATTGGGTCGTCCCCACGACCCCGGGACTAGGTTGGCCCGCCACCGACTTGTCCGACGACTATAGGGTCGTCCCTACCACCCCGGGACTAGGTTGGCAAGCCGCCGACTTGTCCGACGACTATAGGGTCGTCCCTAACACCCCGGGACTAGGTTGGCAAGCCGCCGACATGTCCGACGACTATAGGGTCGTCTCCACGACCCCGGGACTAGGTTGGCCCGCCGCCGACTTGTCCGGCGACTATAGGGACGTCCCCACGACCACGGGCCAATGTTGCCCAGCCGCCGACATGTCCGACGACTATAGGGTCGTCCCCACGACCCCGGGACTAGATTGGCCCGCCACCGACATGTCCGACGACTATAGGGTCGCCCCACGACCCCGGGACTAGGTTGGCCCGCCACCATCATGTCCGACGACTATAGGGTCGTCCCCACCACCCCGGGACTAGGTTGGCCCGCCGCCGACTTGTCCGACGACAATAGGGTCGTACCCACGACCCAGGGACTAGGATGACCCGCCGCCGACTTGTCCGACGACTATAGAGTCGTCCCCACGACCGCGGGACTAGGTTGGCCCGCTGCCAACTAGTCCGACGACTATAGGGTCGTCCCAACGACCCCGGGACTAGATTGGCCCGCCACCGTCATGTCCGA
This sequence comes from Andrena fulva, assembly GCA_946251845.1. Taxonomy (NCBI): domain Eukaryota; kingdom Metazoa; phylum Arthropoda; class Insecta; order Hymenoptera; family Andrenidae; genus Andrena; species Andrena fulva. Next base: position 4,083 of record CAMITZ010000297.1, read on the forward strand.
GGAATATAGGTTCATGCCTAAGACCCTAGGCATACGTTGGCCCGCCGCCGAAATGTCCGACGACTATAGGGTCGTCCCCACGATCCCGCGACTAGGTTGGCCAGCCGCCGACATGTCCGACGACAATAGGGTCGTCCCCACGACCCCGGGACTAGATTGGCCCACCACCGTCATGTCCGACGACTACAGGGTCGTCCCCACGACCCCGGGACTAGGTTGGCCCGCCGCCGACTTGTCCGACGACAATAGGGTCGCCCCCACGACCCCGGGACTAGGGTGGCCCGCCGCCGACTTGTCCGACGATTATAGGGTCGTCCCCACGACCCCGTGACTAGGTTGGCCAGCCGCCGACTTGTCCGATGATTATAGGGTCGTCCCTACGACCCCGGGACTGGGTTGGCCCGCCGCCGACTTGTCCGACGACTATAGGGTCGTCCCCACGACCACGGGCCAAAGTTGCCCAGCCGCCGACATGTCCGACGACTATAGGGTCGTCTCCACGACCCCGGGCCAAAGTTGGTCAGCCGCCGACATGTCCGACGACTATAGGCTCGTCCCCACGACCCCGGGACTAGATTGGCCCGCCACCGTCATGTCCGACGGCTATAGGGTCGTGCCCACGACCCCGGGACTAGGGTGGCCCGCCGCCGACTTGTCCGACGACTATAGGGTCGTCCCCACGACCCCGGGACTGGGTTGGCCCGCCGCCGACTTGTCCGACGACTATAGGGTCGTCCCCACGACCCAGGGACTAAGATGACCCGCCGCCGACATGTCCGACGACAATAGGGTCGTCCCCACGACACCGGGACTAGATTGGCCCACCACCGTCATGTCCGACGACTACAGGGTCAGCCCCACGTCCCCGGGACTAGGTTGGCCCGCCGCCGACTTGTCCGACGACTATAGGGTCGTCCCTACCACCCCGGGACTAGGTTGGCCAGCCGCCGACATGTTCGACGACTACAGGATCGTCCCCACGATCCCCGGACTAGATTGCCCCGCCACCGTCATGTCCGACGACTATAGGGACGTCCCCATGACCCCGGGACTAGATTGTCCCGCCACCGACATGTCCGACGACTATAGGGCCGCCCCACGATCCCGGGACTAGGTTGGCCCGCCGCCGACTTGTCCGACGACTATAGGGTCGTCCCCACGACCCCGGGACTATGTTGGCCCGCCGCCGACTTGTCCGACGACTATAGGGTCGTCCCCACGACCCAGGGCCAATGATGCCCAGCCGCCGACATGTCCGACGACTATAGGGTCGTCACCACGACCCCGGGACTATGTTGGCCCGCCGCCGACTTCTCCGACGACTATAGGGTCGTCCCCACGACCCCGGGACTAGGTTGGCCCGCCGCCGACTTGTCCGACGACTATAGGGTCGTCCCCAGGACCCCGGGACTAGATTGGCCAGCCGCCGACATGTTCGACGACTATGGGGTCGCCCCACGACCCCGGGACTAGGTTGGCCCGCCGCCGACTTGTCCGACGACTATAGGGTCGTCCCCACGACCCCGGGACTATGTTGGCCCGCCGCCGACTTGTCCGACGACTATAGGGTCCTCCCCACGACCCCGGGGCTACATTGGCCCGCCACCGTCATGTCCGACGACTATAGGGTCGTCCCCACGACCACGGGCCAAAGTTGGTCAGCCGCCGACATGTCCGACGACTATAGGGTCGTCTCCACGACCCCGGGACTAGGTTGGCCCGCCGCCGACTTGTCCGACGACTATAGGGACGTCCCCACGACCACGGGCCAAAGTTGCCCAGCCGCCGACATGTCCGACGACTATAGGGTCGTCCCCACGACCCCGGGACTAGGTTGGCCCGCCGCCGACTTGTCCGACGACTATAGGGTCGTCCCTCCCACCCCGGAACTAGGTTGGCCAGCCGCCGACATGTCCGACGACTATAGGGTCGTCCCCACGACCCCGGGAATAGATTGGCCCGCCACCGTCATGTCCGACGACTATAGGGTCGTCCCCACGACACCGGGATTAGGTTGGCCCGCCGCCGATTTGTCCGACGACTATTGGGTCGTCCCCACGACCCCGGGACTAGGTTGGCCCGCCACCGACTTGTCCGACGACTATAGGGTCGTCCCTACCACCCCGGGACTAGGTTGGCAAGCCGCCGACTTGTCCGACGACTATAGGGTCGTCCCTAACACCCCGGGACTAGGTTGGCAAGCCGCCGACATGTCCGACGACTATAGGGTCGTCTCCACGACCCCGGGACTAGGTTGGCCCGCCGCCGACTTGTCCGGCGACTATAGGGACGTCCCCACGACCACGGGCCAATGTTGCCCAGCCGCCGACATGTCCGACGACTATAGGGTCGTCCCCACGACCCCGGGACTAGATTGGCCCGCCACCGACATGTCCGACGACTATAGGGTCGCCCCACGACCCCGGGACTAGGTTGGCCCGCCACCATCATGTCCGACGACTATAGGGTCGTCCCCACCACCCCGGGACTAGGTTGGCCCGCCGCCGACTTGTCCGACGACAATAGGGTCGTACCCACGACCCAGGGACTAGGATGACCCGCCGCCGACTTGTCCGACGACTATAGAGTCGTCCCCACGACCGCGGGACTAGGTTGGCCCGCTGCCAACTAGTCCGACGACTATAGGGTCGTCCCAACGACCCCGGGACTAGATTGGCCCGCCACCGTCATGTCCGAGGAATATAGGTTCGTGCCTAAGACCCTAGGCATACGTTGGCCCGCCGCCGAAATGTCCGACGACTATAGGGTCGTCCCCACGATCCCGCGACTAGGTTGGCCAGCCGCCGACATGTCCGACGACAATAGGGTCGTCCCCACGACCCCGGGACTAGATTGGCCCACCACCGTCATGTCCGACGACTACAGGGTCGTCCCCACGACCCCGGGACTAGGTTGGCCCGCCGCCGACTTGTCCGACGACTATAGGGTCGTCCCCACGACCCCGGGACTATGTTGGCCCGCCGCCGACTTGTCTGACGACTATAGGGTCGTCCCCACGACCCAGGGCCAATGATGCCCAGCCGCCGACATGTCCGACGACTATAGGGTCGTCCCCACGACCCCGGGACTAGGTTGGCCCGCCGCCGACTTGTCCGACGACTATAGGGTCGTCCCTACCACCCCGGGACTAGGTTGGCAAGCCGCCGACATGTCCGACGACTACAGGGTCGTCTCCACGACCCCGGGACTAGGTTGGCCCGCCGCCGACTTGTCCGGCGACTATAGGGACGTCCCCACGACCACGGGCCAATGTTGCCCAGCCGCCGACATGTCCGACGACTATAGGGTCGTCCCCACGACCCCGGGACTAGATTGGCCCGCCACCATCATGTCCGACGACTATAGGGTCGTCCCCACGACCTAGGGACTAGGTTGGCCCGCCGCCGACTTGTCCGACGACAATAGGGTCGTCCCCACGACCCAGGGCCAATGATGCCCAGCCGCCGACATGTCCGACGACTATAGGGTCGTCCCCACGACCCCGGACTAGATTGGCCCGCCACCGACATGTCCGACGGCTATAGGGTCGCCCCACGACCCCGGGACTAGGTTGGCCCGCCGCCAACTTGTCCGACGACTATAGGGTCGTCCCCACGACCCCGGGACTATGTTGGCCCGCCGCCGACTTGTCCGACGACTATAGGGTCGTCCCCACGACCCCGGGACTAGGTTGGCCCGCCGCCGACTTGTCCGACGACTATAGGGTCGTCCCCAGGACCCCGGGACTAGTTTGGCCAGCCGCCGACATGTTCGACGACTATGGGGTCGTCCCCACAACCCCAGGACTAGAGTGGTCCGCGACCGTCATGTCCGACGAGTATAGGGTCGTACCCACGACCCCGGGACTAGACTGGCCCGCCACCATCATGTCCGACGACTATAGGGTCGTCCCCACGACCTAGGGACTAGGTTGGCCCGCCGCCGACATGTCCGACGACTATAGGGTCGTCCCCACGACCCAGGGCCAATGATGCCCAGCCGCCGACATGTCCGACGACTATAGGGTCGTCCCCACGACCCCGGGACTAGATTGGCCCGCCACCGACATGTCCGACGACTATAGGGTCGTCCCCACGACCCCGGGACTAGGTTGGCCCGCCGCCGACTTGTCCGACGACTATAGGGTCGTCCCCAGGACCCCGGGACTAGTTTGGCCAGCCGCCGACATGTTCGACGACTATGGGGTCGTCCCCACAACCCCGGGACTAGAGTGGTCCGCGACCGTCATGTCCGACGAGTATAGGGTCGTCCCCACGACCCCGGGTCTGGGTTGGCCCGCCGCCGTCTTGTCCGACGACTATAGGGTCGTCCCCATGACCCAGGGCCAATGTTGCCCAGCCGCCGACATGTCCGACGACTATAGGGTCGTCCCCACGACCACGGGCCAAAGTTGCCCAGCCGCCAACATGTCCAACGACTATAGGGTCGTCCCCACGACCCCGGGACTAGATTGGCCCCCCACCATCATGTCCGACGGCTATAGGGTCGTCCCCACGACCCCGGGACTAGGTTGGCCCCCCACCATCATGTCCGACGGCTATAGGGTCGCCCCCACGACACCGGGACTAGGGTGGCCCGCCGCCGACTTGTCCGACGATTATAGGGTCGTCCCCACGACCCCGGGACTAGATTGGCCCCCCACCATCATGTCCGACGGCTATAGGGTCGTCCCCACGACCCCGGGACTAGGTTGGCCCCCCACCATCATGTCCGACGGCTATAGGGTCGCCCCCACGACCCCGGGACTAGGGTGGCCCGCCGCCGACTTGTCCGACGATTATAGGGTCGTCCCCACGACCCCGTGACTAGGTTGGCCAGCCGCCGACTTGTCCGATGATTATAGGGTCGTCCCTACGACCCCGGGACTGGGTTGGCCCGCCGCCGACTTGTCCGACGACTATAGGGTCGTCCCCACGACCACGGGCCAAAGTTGCCCAGCCGCCGACATGTCCGACGACTATAGGGTCGTCTCCACGACCCCGGGCCAAAGTTGGTCAGCCGCCGACATGTCCGACGACTATAGGCTCGTCCCCACGACCCCGGGACTAGATTGGCCCGCCACCGTCATGTCCGACGGCTATAGGGTCGTCCCCACGACCCCGGGACTAGGGTGGCCCGCCGCCGACTTGTCCGACGACTATAGGGTCGTCCCCACCACCCCGGGACTGGGTTGGCCCGCCGCCGACTTGTCCGACGACTATAGGGTCGTCCCCACGACCCAGGGACTAAGATGACCCGCCGCCGACATGTCCGACGACAATAGGGTCGTCCCCACGACACCGGGACTAGATTGGCCCACCACCGTCATGTCCGACGACTACAGGGTCAGCCCCACGTCCCCGGGACTAGGTTGGCCCGCCGCCGACTTGTCCGACGACTATAGGGTCGTCCCTACCACCCCGGGACTAGGTTGGCCAGCCGCCGACATGTTCGACGACTACAGGATCGTCCCCACGATCCCCGGACTAGATTGCCCCGCCACCGTCATGTCCGACGACTATAGGGACGTCCCCATGACCCCGGGACTAGATTGTCCCGCCACCGACATGTCCGACGACTATAGGGCCGCCCCACGATCCCGGGACTAGGTTGGCCCGCCGCCGACTTGTCCGACGACTATAGGGTCGTCCCCACGACCCCGGGACTATGTTGGCCCGCCGCCGACTTGTCCGACGACTATAGGGTCGTCCCCACGACCCAGGGCCAATGATGCCCAGCCGCCGACATGTCCGACGACTATAGGGTCGTCCCCACGACCCCGGGACTATGTTGGCCCGCCGCCGACTTCTCCGACGACTATAGGGTCGTCCCCACGACCCCGGGACTAGGTTGGCCCGCCGCCGACTTGTCCGACGACTATAGGGTCGTCCCCAGGACCCCGGGACTAGATTGGCCAGCCGCCGACATGTTCGACGACTATGGGGTCGCCCCACGACCCCGGGACTAGGTTGGCCCGCCGCCGACTTGTCCGACGACTATAGGGTCGTCCCCACGACCCCGGGACTATGTTGGCCCGCCGCCGACTTGTCCGACGACTATAGGGTCCTCCCCACGACCCCGGGGCTACATTGGCCCGCCACCGTCATGTCCGACGACTATAGGGTCGTCCCCACGACCACGGGCCAAAGTTGGTCAGCCGCCGACATGTCCGACGACTATAGGGTCGTCTCCACGACCCCGGGACTAGGTTGGCCCGCCGCCGACTTGTCCGACGACTATAGGGACGTCCCCACGACCACGGGCCAAAGTTGCCCAGCCGCCGACATGTCCGACGACTATAGGGTCGTCCCCACGACCCCGGGACTAGGTTGGCCCGCCGCCGACTTGTCCGACGACTATAGGGTCGACCCTACCACCCCGGGACTAGGTTGGCAAGCCGCCGACATGTCCGACGACTACAGGGTCGTCTCCACGACCCCGGGACTAGGTTGGCCCGCCGCCGACTTGTCCGGCGACTATAGGGACGTCCGCACGACCACGGGCCAATGTTGCCCAGCCGCCGACATGTCCGACGACTATAGGGTCGTCCCCACGACCCCGGGACTAGATTGGCCCGCCACCATCATGTCCGACGACTATAGGGTCGTCCCCACGACCTAGGGACTAGGTTGGCCCGCCGCCGACTTGTCCGACGACTATAGGGTCGTCCCCACGACCCAGGGCCAATGATGCCCAGCCGCCGACATGTCCGACGACTATAGGGTCGTCCCCACGACCCCGGGACTAGATTGGCCCGCCACCGACATGTCCGACGACTATAGGGTCGTCCCCACGACCCCGGGACTAGATTGTCCCGCCACCGACATGTCCGACGACTATAGGGCCGCCCCACGATCCCGGGACTAGGTTGGCCCGCCGCCGACTTGTCCGACGACTATAGGGTCGTCCCCACGACCCCGGGACTATGTTGGCCCGCCGTCGACTTGTCCGACGACTATAGGGTCGTCCCCACGACCCAGGGCCAATGATGCCCAGCCGCCGACATGTCCGACGACTATAGGGTCGTCCCCACGACCCCGGGACTAGGTTGGCCCGGCACCATCATGTCCGACGACTATAGGGTCGTCCCCACGACCCCGGGACTAGGTTGGCCCGTCGCCGACATGTCCGACGACTATGGGGTCGTCCCCACGACCCCAGGAGTAGATTGTCCCGCCACCGTCATGTCCGACGACTATAGGGTCGTCCCCACGACCCCGGGACTGGGTTGGCCCGCCGCCGACTTGTCCGACGACTATAGGGTCGTCCCCACGATCCCGGGACTAGGTTGGCCGCCGCCGACTTGTCCGACGACTATAGGGTCGTCCCCACGACCCCGGGACTAGGTTGGCCCGCCGCCGACTTGTCCGACGACTATAGGGTCGTCCCCACGACCCCGGGGCTAGATTGGCCCGCCACCGTCATGTCCGACGAACATAGGGTCGTCCCCACGACCACGGGCCAAAGTTGGTCAGCCGCCGACATGTCCGACGACTATAGGGTCGTCTCCACGACCCCGGGACTACGTTGGCCCGCCGCCGACTTGTCCGACGACTATAGGGTCGTCCCCACGACCCAGGGCCAATGATGCCCAGCCGCCGACATGTCCGACGACTATAGGGTCGTCCCCACGACCCCGGGACTAGGTTGGCCCGCCACCATCATGTCCGACGACTATAGGGTCGTCCCCACGACCCCGGGACTAGGTTGGCCCGTCGCCGACATGTCCGACGACTATGGGGTCGTCCCCACGACCCCAGGAGTAGATTGTCCCGCCACCGTCATGTCCGACGACTATAGGGTCGTCCCCACGACCCCGGGACTGGGTTGGCCCGCCGCCGACTTGTCCGACGACTATAGGGTCGTCCCCACGATCCCGGGACTAGGTTGGCCGCCGCCGACTTGTCCGACGACTATAGGGTCGTCCCCACGACCCCGGGACTAGATTGGCCTCCCACCATCATGTCCGACGGCTATAGGGTCGTCCCCACGACCCCGGGACTAGGTTGGCCCCCCACTATCATGTCCGACGGCTATAGGGTCGCCCCCACGACCCCGGGACTAGGGTGGCCCGCCGCCGACTTGTCCGACGATTATAGGGTCGTCCCCACGACCCCGGGACTAGATTGGCCCCCCACCATCATGTCCGACGGCTATGGGGTCGTCCCCACGACCCCGGGACTAGGTTGGCCCCCCACCATCATGTCCGACGGCTATAGGGTCGCCCCCACGACCCCGGGACTAGGGTGGCCCGCCGCCGACTTGTCCGACGATTATAGGGTCGTCCCCACGACCCCGGGACTAGGTTTGCCAGCCGCCGACTTGTCCGATGATTATAGGGTCGTCCCCACGACCCCGGGACTGGGTTGGCCCGCCGCCGACTTGTCCGACGACTATAGGGTCGTCCCCACGACCACGGGCCAAAGTTGCCCAGCCGCCGACATGTCCGACGACTATAGGGTCGTCTCCACGACCCCGGGCCAAAGTTGGTCAGCCGCCGACATGTCCGACGACTATAGGCTCGTCCCCACGACCCCGGGACTAGATTGGCCCCCCACCGTCATGTCCGACGACTATAGGGTCGCCCCACGACCCCGGGACTAGGATGGCCCGCCGCCGACTTGTCCGACGACTATAGGGTCGTCCCCACGACCCCGGGACTATGTTGGCCCGCCGCCGACTTGTCCGACGACTATAGGGTCGTGCCCACGACCCCGGGACTAGGTTGGCCCGCCGCCGACTTGTCCGACGACTATAGGGTCGTCCCTCCCACCCCGGAACTAGGTTGGCCAGCCGCCGACATGTCCGACGACTATAGGGTCGTCCCCACGACCCCGGGAATAGATTGGCCCGCCACCGTCATGTCCGACGACTATAGGGTCGTCCCCACGACACCGGGATTAGGTTGGCCCGCCGCCGATTTGTCCGACGACTATTGGGTCGTCCCCACGACCCCGGGACTAGGTTGGCCCGCCACCGACTTGTCCGACGACTATAGGGTCGTCCCTACCACCCCGGGACTAGGTTGGCAAGCCGCCGACTTGTCCGACGACTATAGGGTCGTCCCTAACACCCCGGGACTAGGTTGGCAAGCCGCCGACATGTCCGACGACTATAGGGTCGTCTCCACGACCCCGGGACTAGGTTGGCCCGCCGCCGACTTGTCCGGCGACTATAGGGACGTCCCCACGACCACGGGCCAATGTTGCCCAGCCGCCGACATGTCCGACGACTATAGGGTCGTCCCCACGACCCCGGGACTAGATTGGCCCGCCACCGACATGTCCGACGACTATAGGGTCGCCCCACGACCCCGGGACTAGGTTGGCCCGCCACCATCATGTCCGACGACTATAGGGTCGTCCCCACCACCCCGGGACTAGGTTGGCCCGCCGCCGACTTGTCCGACGACAATAGGGTCGTACCCACGACCCAGGGACTAGGATGACCCGCCGCCGACTTGTCCGACGACTATAGAGTCGTCCCCACGACCGCGGGACTAGGTTGGCCCGCTGCCAACTAGTCCGACGACTATAGGGTCGTCCCAACGACCCCGGGACTAGATTGGCCCGCCACCGTCATGTCCGAGGAATATAGGTTCATGCCTAAGACCCTAGGCATACGTTGGCCCGCCGCCGAAATGTCCGACGACTATAGGGTCGTCCCCACGATCCCGCGACTAGGTTGGCCAGCCGCCGACATGTCCGACGACAATAGGGTCGTCCCCACGACCCCGGGACTAGATTGGCCCACCACCGTCATGTCCGACGACTACAGGGTCGTCCCCACGACCCCGGGACTAGGTTGGCCCGCCGCCGACTTGTCCGACGACAATAGGGTCGCCCCCACGACCCCGGGACTAGGGTGGCCCGCCGCCGACTTGTCCGACGACTATAGGGTCGTCCCCACGGCCCCGGGACTAGGTTGGCCCGCCGCCGACTTGTCCGACGACTGTAGGGTCGTCCCCACGACACCGGGGCTAGATTGCCCCGGCACCGACATGTCCGACGACTATAGGGTCGTCCCCACGGCCCCGGGACTAGATTGGCCCACGACCGTCATGTCCGACGACTACAGGGTCGTCCCCACGACCCCAGGACTAGATTGCCACGCCACCGTCATGTCCGACGACTATAGGGTCGTCCCCACGACCCCGGGACTAGATTGCCCCGCCGCCGACATGTCCGACGAATATAGGGTCGTCCCCACGACCACGGGTCAAAGTTGCCCTGCCACCGTCATGTCCGACAACTATAGGGTCGTCCCCACGACCACGGGCCAAAGTTGCCCTGCCGCCGAAATGTCCGACAACTATAGGGTCGACCCTACCACCCCGGGACTAGGTTGGCCAGCCGCCGACATGTCCGACGACTATAGGGTCGTCCCCCCGGCCGCGGGAATAGATTGCCCGGCCACCGTCATGTCCGACGACTATAGGGTCGTCCCCACGACCCCGGGACTAGATTGGCCCTCCAGCATCATGTCCGACGACTATAGGGTCGCCCCCACGACCCCGGGACTAGGTTGGCCTGCCGCCGACTGGTCCGACGACTATAGGGTCGTCCCCACGGCCCCGGGACTAGGTTGGCCCGCCGCCGACTTGTCCGACGACTACAGGGTCGTCCCCACGACCCCGGGACTAGGATGGCCCGCCGCCGACTTGTCCGACGACTATAGGGTCGTCCCCACGACCCCGGGACTAGATTGCCCCGCCACCGTCATGTCCGACGACTACAGGGTCGTCCCCACGACCCCGGGACTAGATTGGCCCACCACCGTCATGTCCGACGACTACAGGGTCGTCCCCACGACCCCGGGACTAGGTTGGCCCGCCGCCGACTTGTCCGACGACTATAGGGTCGTCCCCACGGCCCCGGGACTAGGTTGGCCCGCCGCCGACTTGTCCGACGACTGTAGGGTCGTCCCCACGACACCGGGGCTAGATTGCCCCGGCACCGACATGTCCGACGACTATAGGGTCGTCCCCACGGCCCCGGGACTAGATTGGCCCACGACCGTCATGTCCGACGACTACAGGGTCGTCCCCACGACCCCAGGACTAGATTGCCACGCCACCGTCATGTCCGACGACTATAGGGTCGTCCCCACGACCCCGGGACTAGATTGCCCCGCCGCCGACATGTCCGACGAATATAGGGTCGTCCCCACGACCACGGGTCAAAGTTGCCCTGCCGCCGAAATGTCCGACAACTATAGGGTCGTCCCTACCACCCCGGGACTAGGTTGGCCAGCCGCCGACATGTCCGACGACTATAGGGTCGTCCCCCCGGCCGCGGGAATAGATTGCCCGGCCACCGTCATGTCCGACGACTATAGGGTCGTCCCCACGACCCCGGGACTAGGTTGGCCCGCCGCCGACTTGTCCGACGACTATAGGGTCGTCCCCACGAACCCGCGACTAGGTTGGCCCGCCGCCGACATGTCCGACGACTATAGGGTCGTCCCCCCGGCCGCGGGAATAGATTGCCCGGCCACCGTCATGTCCGACGACTATAGGGTCGCCCCCACGACCCCGGGACTAGGTTGGCCAGCCGCCGACATGTCCGACAACTATAGGGTCGTCCCCACGACCACGGGCCAAAGTTGCCCTGCCGCCGAAATGTCCGACAACTATAGGGTCGTCCCTACCACCCCGGGACTAGATTGGCCCTCCAGCATCATGTCCGACGGACTATAGGGTCGCCCCCACGACCCCGGGACTAGGTTGGCCTGCCGCCGACTTGTCCGACGACTATAGGGTCGTCCCCCCGGCCGCGGGAATAGATTGCCCGGCCACCGTCATGTCCGACGACTATAGGGTCGCCCCCACGACCCCGGGACTAGGTTGGCCTGCCGCCGACTTGTCCGACGACTATAGGGTCGTCCCCACGACCCTGGGACTAGGTTGGCCAGCCGCCGACATGTCCGACGACTATAGGGTCGTCCCCCCGGCCGCGGGAATAGATTGCCCGGCCACCGTCATGTCCGACGACTATAGGGTCGTCCCCACGACCCCGGGACTAGGTTGGCCCGCCGCCGACTTGTCCGACGACTGTAGGGTCGTCCGCACGACCCCGGGGCTAGATTGGCCCGCCACCATCAGGTCCGACGACTATAGGGTCGTTCCTACGACCCCGGGACTAGATTGGCCCTCCAGCATCATGTCCGACGGACTATAGGGTCGCCCCCACGACCCCGGGACTAGGTTGGCCTGCCGCCGACTTGTCCGACGACTATAGGGTCGTCCCCACGACCCTGGGACTAGGTTGGCCAGCCGCCGACATGTCCGACGACTATAGGGTCGTCCCCCCGGCCGCGGGAATAGATTGCCCGGCCACCGTCATGTCCGACGACTATAGGGTCGTCCCCACGACCCCGGGACTAGGTTGGCCCGCCGCCGACTTGTCCGACGACTATAGGGTCGTCCCCACGACCCCGGGACTAGGTTGGCCCGCCGCCGACTTGTCCGACGACTATAGGGTCGTTCCTACGACCCCGGGACTAGATTGGCCCTCCAGCATCATGTCCGACGGACTATAGGGTCGCCCCCACGACCCCGGGACTAGGTTGGCCTGCCGCCGACTTGTCCGACGACTATAGGGTCGTCCCCACGGCCCCGGGACTAGGTTGGCCCGCCGCCGACTTGTCCGACGACTGTAGGGTCGTCCGCACGACCCCGGGGCTAGATTGGCCCGCCACCATCAGGTCCGACGACTATAGGGTCGCCCCCACCACCCCGGGACTAGGTTGGCCTGCCGCCGACTTGTCCGACGACTATAAGGTCGTCCCTACGACCCCGGGACTAGGTTGGCCAGCTGCCGACATGACCGACGACTGTAGGGTCGTCCCCACGACCCCGGGACTAGATTGGCGCGCCACCATCATGTCCGACGACTATAGGGTCGCCCCCACGACCCCGGGATTAGGTTGGCCTGCCGCCGACTTGTCCGACGACTATAGGGTCGTCCCCACGACCCCGGGACTAGGTTGGCCAGCCGCCGACATGTCCGACGACTATAGGGTCGTCCCCCCGGCCGCGGGAATAGATTGCCCGGCCACCGTCATGTCCGACGACTATAGGGTCGTCCCCACGACCCCGGGACTAGGTTGGCCCGCCGCCGACTTGTCCGACGACTATAGGGTCGTCCCCACGAACCCGCGACTAGGTTGGCCCGCCGCCGACTTGTCCGTCGGCTATAGGGTCGTCCCCACGACCACGGGCCAAAGTTGCCCAACCTCCGACATGTCCGACGACTGTAGGGTTGTCCGCACGACCCCGGGACTAGATTGGCCCGCCGCCGTCATGTCCGACGACCATAGGGTCGTCCCCACGACCACGGGCCAAAGTTGCCCAACCTCCGACATGTCCGACGACTGTAGGGTCGTCCGCACGACCCCGGGGCTAGATTGGCCCGCCACCATCATGTCCGACGACTATAGGGTCGCCCCCACCACCCCGGGACTAGGTTGGCCTGCCGCCGACTTGTCCGACGACTATAAGGTCGTCCCTACGACCCCGGGACTAGGTTGGCCAGCTGCCGACATGTCCGACGACTGTAGGGTCGTCCCCACGACCCCGGGACTAGATTGGCGCGCCACCATCATGTCCGACGACTATAGGGTCGCCCCCACGACCCCGGGACTAGGTTGGCCTGCCGCCGACTTGTCCGACGACTATAGGGTCGTCCCCACGACCCCGGGACTAGGTTGGCCAGCCGCCGACATGTCCGACGAATATAGGGTCGTCCCCACGACCCCGGGACTAGATTGGCCCGCCACCGTCATGTCCGACGACTATAGGGTCGTCCCCACGACCCCGGGACTAGATTGGCGCGCCACCATCATGTCCGACGACTATAGGGTCGCCCCCACGACCCCGGGACTAGGTTGGCCAGCCGCCGACATGTCCGACAACTATAGGGTCGTCCCCACGACCACGGGCCAAAGTTGCCCTGCCGCCGAAATGTCCGACAACTATAGGGTCGTCCCTACCACCCCGGGACTAGGTTGGCCAGCCGCCGACATGTCCGACGACTATAGGGTCGTCCCCACGACCCGGGCCAAAGTTGCCCAACCTCCGACATGTCCGACGACTGTAGGGTCGTCCGCACGACCCCGGGGCTAGATTGGCCCGCCACCATCATGTCCGACGACTATAGGGTCGCCCCCACCACCCCGGGACTAGGTTGGCCTGCCGCCGACTTGTCCGACGACTATAAGGTCGTCCCTACGACCCCGGGACTAGGTTGGCCAGCTGCCGACATGTCCGACGACTGTAGGGTCGTCCCCACGACCCCGGGACTAGATTGGCGCGCCACCATCATGTCCGACGACTATAGGGTCGCCCCCACGACCCCGGGACTAGGTTGGCCTGCCGCCGACTTGTCCGACGACTATAGGGTCGTCCCCACGACCCCGGGACTAGGTTGGCCAGCCGCCGACATGTCCGACGAATATAGGGTCGTCCCCACGACCCCGGGACTAGATTGGCCCGCCACCGTCATGTCCGACGACTATAGGGTCGTCCCCACGACCCCGGGACTAGATTGGCGCGCCACCATCATGTCCGACGACTATAGGGTCGCCCCCACGACCCCGGGACTAGGTTGGCCAGCCGCCGACATGTCCGACAACTATAGGGTCGTCCCCACGACCACGGGCCAAAGTTGCCCTGCCGCCGAAATGTCCGACAACTATAGGGTCGTCCCTACCACCCCGGGACTAGGTTGGCCAGCCGCCGACATGTCCGACGACTATAGGGTCGTCCCCCCGGCCGCGGGAATAGATTGCCCGGCCACCGTCATGTCCGACGACTATAGGGTCGTCCCCACGACCCCGGGACTAGGTTGGCCCGCCGCCGACTTGTCCGACGACTATAGGGTCGTCCCCACGACCCCGGGACTAGATTGGCCCTCCAGCATCATGTCCGACGACTATAGGGTCGCCCCCACGACCCCGGGACTAGGTTGGCCTGCCGCCGACTTATCCGACGACTATAGGGTCGTCCCCACGGCCCCGGGACTAGGTTGGCCCGCCGCCGACTTGTCCGACGACTGTAGGGTCGTCCGCACGACCCCGGGGCTAGATTGGCCCGCCACCATCATGTCCGACGACTATAGGGTCGCCCCCACCACCCCGGGACTAGGTTGGCCTGCCGCCGACTTGTCCGACGACTATAAGGTCGTCCCTACGACCCCGGGACTAGGTTGGCCAGCTGCCGGCATGACCGACGACTGTAGGGTCGTCCCCACGACCCCGGGACTAGATTGGCGCGCCACCATCATGTCCGACGACTATAGGGTCGCCCCCACGACCCCGGGATTAGGTTGGCCTGCCGCCGACTTGTCCGACGACTATAGGGTCGTCCCCACGACCCCGGGACTAGGTTGGCCAGCCGCCGACATGTCCGACGACTATAGGGTCGTCCCCCCGGCCGCGGGAATAGATTGCCCGGCACACCGTCATGTCCGACGACTATAGGGTCGTCCCCACGACCCCGGGAATAGGTTGGCCCGCCGCCTACTTGTCCGACGACTATAGGGTCGTCCCCACGAACCCGCGACTAGGTTGGCCCGCCGCCGACTTGTCCGTCGGCTATAGGGTCGTCCCCACGACCACGGGCCAAAGTTGCCCAACCTCCGACATGTCCGACGACTATAGGGTTGTCCGCACGACCCCGGGGCTAGATTGGCCCGCCACCATCATGTCCGACGACTATAGGGTCGCCCCCACCACCCCGGGTCTAGGTTGGCCTGCCGCCGACTTGTCCGACGACTATAAGGTCGTCCCTACGACCCCGGGACTAGGTTGGCCAGCTGCCGACATGTCCGACGACTGTAGGGTCGTCCCCACGACCCCGGGACTAGATTGGCGCGCCACCATCATGTCCGACGACTATAGGGTCGCCCCCACGACCCCGGGACTAGGTTGGCCTGCCGTCGACTTGTCCGACGACTATAGGGTCGTCCCCACGACCCCGGGACTAGGTTGGCCAGCCGCCGACATGTCCGACGACTATAGGGTCGTCCCCCCGGCCGCGGGAATAGATTGCCCGGCCACCGTCATGTCCGACGACTATAGGGTCGTCCCCACGACCCCGGGACTAGGTTGGCCCGCCGCCGACTTGTCCGACGACTATAGGGTCGTCCCCACGAACCCGCGACTAGGTTGGCCCGCCGCCGACTTGTCCGTCGGCTATAGGGTCGTCCCCACGACCACGGGCCAAAGTTGCCCAACCTCCGACATGTCCGACGACTGTAGGGTTGTCCGCACGACCCCGGGACTAGATTGGCCCGCCGCCGTCATGTCCGACGACCATAGGGTCGTCCCCACGACCACGGGCCAAAGTTGCCCAACCTCCGACATGTCCGACGACTGTAGGGTCGTCCGCACGACCCCGGGGCTAGATTGGCCCGCCACCATCATGTCCGACGACTATAGGGTCGCCCCCACCACCCCGGGACTAGGTTGGCCTGCCGCCGACTTGTCCGACGACTATAAGGTCGTCCCTACGACCCCGGGACTAGGTTGGCCAGCTGCCGACATGTCCGACGACTGTAGGGTCGTCCCCACGACCCCGGGACTAGATTGGGGCGCCACCATCATGTCCGACGACTATAGGGTCGCCCCCACGACCCCGGGACTAGGTTGGCCTGCCGCCGACTTGTCCGACGACTATAGGGTCGTCCCCACGACCCCGGGACTAGGTTGGCCAGCCGCCGACATGTCCGACGACTATAGGGTCGCCCCCACGACCCCGGGACTAGGTTGGCCAGCCGCCGACATGTCCGACAACTACAGGGTCGTCCCCACGACCACGGGCCAAAGTTGCCCTGCCGCCGAAATGTCCGACGACTATAGGGTCGTCCCCACGACCACGGGCCAAAGTTGCCCAGCCGCCGACATGTCCGACGACTATAGGGTCGTCCCCACGACCCCGGGACTAGGTTGGCCTGCCACCGACATGTCCGACGACTATAGGGTCGTCCCCACGACCCCGGGACTAGATTGGCCCGCCACCGTCATGTCCGACGACTATAGGATCGTCCCCACGTCCCCGGGATTAAGTTGGCCAGCCGCCGACATGTCTGACGACTATAGGGTCGTCCCTACCACCCCGGGACTAGGTTCGCCAGCCGCCGACATGTCTGACGACTATAGGGTCGTCCCCACGAGCCCGGGACTAGATTGGCCAGCCGCCGACATTTCCGACGACTATAGGGTCGTCCCCACGACCCCGGGACTAGATTGGCCCGCCACCGTCATGTCCGACGACTATAGGGTCGTCCCCACGACCCCGGGACTAGGTTGGCCCGCCGCCGACTTGTCCGACGACTATAGGGTCGCCCCCACGACCACGGGCCAAAGTTGCCCAGCCGCCGACATGTCGGACGACTATAGGGTCGTCCCCACGACCCCGGGACTAGGTTGGCCCGCCACCGACATGTCCGACGACTATAGGGTCGTCCTCACGACCCCGGGACTAGATTGGCCAGCCGCCGACATGTCCGACGAATATAGGGTCGTCCCCACGTCCCCGGGATTAAGTTGGCCAGCCGCCGACATGTCCCACGACTATAGGGTCGTCCCCACGACCACGGGCCAAAGTTGCCCAGCCGCCGACATGTCCGACGACTATAGGATCGTCTCCACGACCCCGGGACTAGGTTGGCCCGCCGCCGACTTGTCCGACGACTATAGGGTCGTCCCTACCACCCCGGGACTAGGTTGGCCCGCCGCCGACTTGTCCGACGACTATAGGGTCGTCCCCACGACCCCCGGACTAGATTGACCCGCCACCGTTATGTCCGACGAATATAGGGTCGTCTCCACGACCCCGGGACTAGGTTGGCCCGCCGCCGACTTGTCCGGCGACTATAGGATCGTCCCAACGTCCACGGGCCAAAGTTGGTCAGCCGCCGACATGTCCGACGACTATAGGGTCGTCCCCACGATCCCGGGATTAGATTGGCCCGCCACCGTCATGTCCGACGACTAATGGGTCGTCCCCACGACCCCGGGACTAGATTGGCCCTCCACCGTCATGTCCGACGACTATAGGGTCGTCCCCACGACCCCGGGACTAGATTGGCCCGCCACCGTCATATCCGACGACTATAGGGTCGTCCCCACGACCACGGGCCAAAGTTGGTCAGCCGCCGACATGTCCGACGACTATAGGATCGTCCCCACGACCCCGGGACTAGGTTGGCCCGCCGCCGACTTGTCCGACGACTATAGGGTCGTCCCTCCCTCCCCGGAACTAGGTTGGCCAGCCGCCGACATGTCCGACGACTATAGGGTCGTCCCCACGACCCCGGGGCTAGATTGGCCAGCCGCCGACATTTCCGACGACTATAGGGTCGTCCCCACGACCCCGGGACTAGGTTGGCCCGCCGCCGACTTGTCCGACATCTATAGGGTCGTCCCCACGACCACGGGCCAAAGTTGGTCAGCCGCCGACATGCCCGACGACTATAGGGTCGTCCCCACGACCCGGGTACTAGATTGGCCGAGCCGCCGACATGTCCGACGACTATAGGGTCGTCTCCACGACCCCGGGACTAGGTTGGCCCGCCGCCGACTTGTCCGACGACTATAGGGTCGTCCCCACGACCCCGGGACTAAGTTGGCCAGCCGCCGACATGTCCGCCGACGATAGGGTCGTCCCTACCACCCCGGGACTAGGTTCGCCAGCCGCCGACATGTCCGACGACTATAGGGTCGTACCCACGAACCCGGGAATAGTTTGGCCCGCCGTCGACATATCCGACGACTATAGGGTCGTCTCCACGACCCCGGGTCTAGGTTGGCCCGCCGCCGACTTGTCCGACGACTATAGGGTCGTCCCCACGACCCCGGGGCTAGATTGGCCAGCCGCCGACATTTCCGACGACTATAGGGTCGTCCCCACGACCCCGGGACTAGATTGGCCCGCCACCGTCATGTCCGACGACTATAGGGTCGTCCCCACGACCCCGGGACAAGGTTGGCCCGCCGACGACTTGTCCGACGACTATAGGGTCGTCCCCACGACCCCGGGCCTAGGTTGGCCCGCCGCCGACTTGTCCGACAACTATAGGGTCGTCCCCACGACCACGGGCCAAAGTTGGTCAGCCGCCGACATGCCCGACGACTATAGGGTCGTCCCCACGACCCGGGTACTAGATTGGCCGAGCCGCCGACATGTCCGACGACTATAGGGTCGTCTCCACGACCCCGGGACTAGGTTGGCCCGCCGCCGACTTGTCCGACGACTATAGGGTCGTCCCTCCCTCCCCGGAACTAGGTTGGCCAGCCGCCGACATGTCCGACGACTATAGGGTCGTCCCCACGACCCCGGGGCTAGATTGGCCAGCCGCCGACATTTCCGACGACTATAGGGTCGTCCCCACGACCCCGGGACTAGGTTGGCCCGCCGCCGACTTGTCCGACAACTATAGGGTCGTCCCCACGACCACGGGCCAAAGTTGGTCAGCCGCCGACATTTCCGACGACTATAGGGTCGTCCCCACGACCCCGGGACTAGGTTGGCCCGCCGCCGACTTGCCCGACAACTATAGGGTCGTCCCCACGACCCCGGGACTAGGTTGGCCCGCCGCCGACTTGTCCGACAACTATAGGGTCGTCCCCACGACCACGGGCCAAAGTTGGTCAGCCGCCGACATGCCCGACGACTATAGGGTCGTCCCCACGACCCGGGTACTAGATTGGCCGAGCCGCCGACATGTCCGACGACTATAGGGTCGTCTCCACGACCCCGGGACTAGGTTGGCCCGCCGCCGACTTGTCCTACGACTATAGGGTCGTCCCCACGACACCGGGACTAGGTTGGCCCGCCGCCGACTTGTCCGACGACTATAGGGTCGTCCCTCCCACCCCGGAACTAGGTTAGCCAGCCGCCGACATTTCCGACGACTATAGGGTCGTCCCCACGACCCCGGGACTAGGTTGGCCCGCCACCGTCATGTCCCACGACTATAGGGTTGTCCCCACGACCACGGGCCACAGTTGCCTAGCCGCCGACATGTCCGACGACTATAGGGTCGTTTCCCCGACCACGGGCCAAAGTTGCCCAGCCGCCGACATGTCCGACGACTATAGGGTCTTACCCACGACCCCGGGACTAGGTTGGCCCGCCGCCGACATGTCCGACGATTATAGGGCCGTCCCCACGAACCCGGGACTAGGTTGGCCAGCCGCCGACATGTCTGACGACTATGGGGTCGTCCCCACGACCACGGGCCAAAGTTGCCCAGCCGCCGATATGTCCGACGACTAGAGGGTCGCCCCCACGAACCCGGGACTAGGTTGGCCCGCCGCCGACATGACCGACGACTATAGGGTCGTCAATACGACCCCGGGACTAGGTTGGCCGGCCGCCGACATGTCCGACGACTATACGTTCGCCCCTACGACCCTGGGCCTACGTTGGCCCGCCGCCGACATGTCCGACGATTATAGGGTCGTCCCCACGAACCAGGGACTAGGTTGTCCAGCCGCCGATATGTCCGACGACTATAGGGTCGTTCCCACAACCCCGGGACTAGATTGGCCCCCCACTGTCATGTCCGAGGACTATAGGGTCGTCAACACGAACCCGGGACAAGGTTGGCCAGCCGCCGACATGTCCGACGACTATAGGGTCGTGCTCACGACTCCGGGACTCGATTGGCCAGCCGTCGACATGTCCGTCGACTATAGGGTCGTCAATAAGAC
This sequence comes from Andrena fulva, assembly GCA_946251845.1. Classification (NCBI taxonomy): domain Eukaryota; kingdom Metazoa; phylum Arthropoda; class Insecta; order Hymenoptera; family Andrenidae; genus Andrena; species Andrena fulva. The sequence goes on from CAMITZ010000297.1 coordinate 24,801, forward strand.
CCAGGGACTAGGTTGGCCGGCCGCCGACATGTCCGACGACTATACGGTCGTCCCTACGACCCTGGGCATACGTTGGCCCGCCGCCGACATGTCCGACGACTATAGGGTCGTCCGCACGACCCCGGGACTAGATTCGCCCGCCACTGTCATGTCCGAAGACTATAGGGTCGTCAACACGAACCCGGGACTAGGTTGGCCAGCCGCCGACATGTCCGACGACTATGGGGTCGTCCCCACGACCACGGGCCAAAGTTTCCCAGCCGCCGACATATCCGACGACTATAGGGTCATCCCCACGACCACGGGCCAAAGTTGCCCAGCCGCCGACATGTCCGACGATTATAGCGTCGTCCCCACGAACACGGGCCAATGTTGGCCCGCCGCCGACATGTCCGACGACTATAGGCTCGTCCCCACGAACACGGGCCAATGTTGGCCCGCCGCCGACATGTCCGACGACTATAGGCTCGTCCCTACGACACTGGGCCTACGTTGGCCCGCCGCCGACATATCCGACGACTATAGGGTCTTACCCACGAACCCGGGCATACGTTGGCCCGCCGCCGACATGTCCGACGACTATAGGGTCATCCCCACGACCACGGGCCAAAGTTGCCCAGCCGCCGACATGTCCGACGATTATAGCGTCGTCCCCACGAACACGGGCCAATGTTGGCCCGCCACCGTCATGTCCGACGACTATACGGTCGTCGCCACGGCCCCGGGACTAGATTGGCTCGCCACCGACTTTTCCGACGACTATAGGGTCGTCCCCACGACCACGGGCCAAAGTTGGCCCGCCGCCGACATGTCCGACGATTATAGCGTCGTCCCCACGAACACGGGCCAATGTTGGCCCGCCACCGTCATGTCCGACGACTATACGGTCGTCGCCACGGCCCCGGGACTAGATTGGCTCGCCACCGACTTTTCCGACGACTATAGGGTCGTCCCTACGACCCTGGGCCTACGTTGGCCGGCCACCATCATGTCCGACGACTATAGGGTCGTCCCCACGACCCCGGGACTAGGATGGCCAGCCGTCGACATGTCCGACGACTATAGGGTCGTCCCCACGACCCCGGGGATAGATTGGCCAGCCGCCGGCATGTCCGACGACTATACGGTCGTCCCCACGAAACCGGGACTAGGTTGGCCAGCCGCCGACATGTCCGACGACTATAGGGTCGTCCCCACGACCCCGGGGATAGTTTGGCCCGCCACCGTCATGTCCGACGACTATAGGGTCGTCCCCACGACCACGGGTCAAAGTTGGCCCGCCGCCGACATGTCCGACGACTCTAGGGCCGTCCCCACGAACCCGGGACTAGGTTGGCCAGCCGCCGACATGTCTGACGAATATGGGGTCGTCCCCACGACCACGGGCCAAAGTTGCCCAGCCGCCGACATATCCGACGACTATAGGGTCATCCCCACGACCACGGGCCAAAGTTGCCCAGCCGCCGACATGTCCGAGGATTATAGGGTCGTCCCCACGACCCTGGGCCTACGTTGGCCCACCGCCGACATGTCCGACGACTATAGGGTCGTCCCCACGAACCCGGGACTATATTGGCCCGCCACCGTCATGTCCGACGACTATAGGGTTGTCCTCACGACCACGGGCCACAGTTGCCCAGCCGCCGACATGTCCGAGGATTATAGGGTCGTCCCCACGACCCCGGGACTAGATCGGCCCGCCACCGTCATGTCCGACAACTCTAGGGTCGTCCCCACGACCCCGGGACTAGATTGGCCCGCCACCGTCATGTCCGACGACTCTAGGGTCGTCCCCATGAACCCGGGACTAGGTTGGCCAGCCGCCGACATGTCCGACGACTATAGGGTTGTCAATACGACCCCGGGACTAGGTCGGCCGGGCGCAGACGGGTCCGACGACTATAGGGTCGTCCCCACGACCCCGGGGCTAGATTGGCCCGCCACCGTCATGCCCGACGACTCTAGGGCCGTCCCCACGAACCCGGGACTAGGTTGGCCAGCCGCCGACATGTCTGACGAATATGGGGTCGTCCCCACGACCACGGGCCAAAGTTGCCCAGCCGCCGACATATCCGACGACTATAGGGTCATCCCCACGACCACGGGCCAAAGTTGCCCAGCCGCCGACATGTCCGACGATTATAGCGTCGTCCCCACGAACACGGGCCAATGTTGGCCCGCCGCCGACATGTCCGACGACTATAGGCTCGTCCCTACGACACTGGGCCTACGTTGGCCCGCCGCCGACATATCCGACGACTATAGGGTCTTACCCACGAACCCGGGCATACGTTGGCCCGCCGCCGACATGTCCGACGACTATAGGGTCATCCCCACGACCCTGGGCCTACGTTGGCCCACCGCCGACATGTCCGACGACTATAGGGTCGTCCCCACGAACCCGGGACTAGGTTGGCCCGCCACCGTCATGTCCCACGACTATAGGGTTGTCCCCACGACCACGGGCCACAGTTGCCTAGCCGCCGACATGTCCGACGACTATAGGGTCGTTTCCCCGACCACGGGCCAAAGTTGCCCAGCCGCCGACATGTCCGACGACTATAGGGTCTTACCCACGACCCCGGGACTAGGTTGGCCCGCCGCCGACATGTCCGACGATTATAGGGCCGTCCCCACGGACCCGGGACTAGGTTGGCCAGCCGCCGACATGTCTGACGACTATGGGGTCGTCCCCACGACCACGGGCCAAAGTTGCCCAGCCGCCGATATGTCCGACGACTAGAGGGTCGCCCCCACGAACCCGGGACTAGGTTGGCCCGCCGCCGACATGACCGACGACTATAGGGTCGTCAATACGACCCCGGGACTAGGTTGGCCGGCCGCCGACATGTCCGACGACTATACGTTCGCCCCTACGACCCTGGGCCTACGTTGGCCCGCCGCCGACATGTCCGACGATTATAGGGTCGTCCCCACGAACCAGGGACTAGGTTGGCCAGCCGCCGATATGTCCGACGACTATAGGGTCGTTCCCACAACCCCGGGACTAGATTGGCCCCCCACTGTCATGTCCGAGGACTATAGGGTCGTCAACACGAACCCGGGACAAGGTTGGCCAGCCGCCGACATGTCCGACGACTATAGGGTCGTGCTCACGACTCCGGGACTCGATTGGCCAGCCGTCGACATGTCCGTCGACTATAGGGTCGTCAATAAGACCCAGGGACTAGGTTGGCCGGCCGCCGACATGTCCGACGACTATACGGTCGTCCCTACGACCCTGGGCATACGTTGGCCCGCCGCCGACATGTCCGACGACTATAGGGTCGTCCGCACGACCCCGGGACTAGATTCGCCCGCCACTGTCATGTCCGAAGACTATAGGGTCGTCAACACGAACCCGGGATTAGGTTGGCCAGCCGCCGACATGTCCGACGACTATGGGGTCGTCCCCACGACCACGGGCCAAAGTTTCCCAGCCGCCGACATATCCGACGACTATAGGGTCATCCCCACGACCACGGGCCAAAGTTGCCCAGCCGCCGATATGTCCGACGACTATAGGGTCGCCCCCACGAACCCAAGACTAGGTTGGCCCGCCGCCGACATGTCCGACGACTATAGGCCCGTCTCCACGAACCCGGGACTAGGTTGGCCAGCCGCCGACTTGTCCGACGACTATAGGGTCGTCCCCACGACACCGGGACTAGGTTGGCCCGCCGCCGACATGTCCGGCGACTATAGGGCCGTCCCCTCGAACCCGGGACTAGGTTGGCCAGCCGCCAACATGTCCGACGACTATAGGGTCGTCAATACGACCCCGGGACTAGGTTAGCCGGCCGCCGACATGTCCGACGACTATACGTTCGTCCCTACGACCCTGGGCCTACGTTGGCCCGCCGCCGACATGTCCGACGATTATAGGGTCGTCCCCACGAACCCGCGACTAGGTTGGCCAGCCGCCGACATGTCCGACGACTATAGGGACCTCCCCACGACCCCGGGCCAAAGTTGACCAGACGCCGACATGTCCGACGACTATAGGGTGGTCCCCACGAACCCGGGACTAGGTTGGCCCGCCACCGTCATGTCCGACGACTATAGGGTCGTCCCCGCGAACCCGGGACTAGGTTGGCCCGCCACCGTCATGTCCGACGACAATAGGGGTGTCCTCACGACCACGGGCCACAGTTGCCCAGCCGCCGACATGTCCGACGACTATATGGTCGTCCCCACGACCCCGGGACTAGGTTGGCCAGCCGCCGACATGTCCGACGACTATAGGGACCTCCCCACGTCCCCGGGCCAAAGTTGACCAGACGCCGACATGTCCGACGACTATAGGGTGGTCCCCACGAACCCGGGACTAGGATGGCCCGCCACCGTCATGTCCGACGACAATAGGGTTATCCCCACGAACCCGGGAGTAGGTTGGCCAGCCGCCGACCTGTCCGAAGACTATAGGGTGGTCCCCACGACCCCGGGCCAAAGTTGGCCAGACGCCGACATGTCCGTCGACAATAGGGTCGTCCCCACGACCCCGGGACTAGATTGGCCCGCCACCGTCATGTCCGACGACTATAGGGTCGTCCCCACGACCACGGGCCACAGTTGCCCAGCCGCCGACATGTCCGACGATAATAGGGTTATCCCCACGAACCCGGGACGAGGTTGGCCAGCCGCCGACCTGTCCGAAGACTATAGGGTCGTCCCCACGACCCCGGGCCAAAGTTGGCCAACCGCCGACATGTCCGACGACTATAGGGTCGTCCCCACGAACCCGGGACTAGGTTGGCCCGCCGCCGACTTGTCCGAAGACTATAGGGTCGTCCCCACGACCCCGGGTCTAAGTTGACCCGCCGCCGACATGTCCGACGACTATAGGGTCGTCTGCACTAACCCGGGACTAGGTTGGCCTGCCGCCGACTTGTCCGACGACTATAGGCCCGTCCCTACGACCCTGGGCCTACGTTGGCCCGCCTCCGACATGTCCGACGACTATAGGGTCATCCCCACGACCCTGGGTTATACGTTCGTCCGGCGCCGACATGTCCGACGAGTATAGGGTCTTACCCACGACGGCGGGACTAGGTTGTCCCGCCGCCGACTTGTCCGACGACTATAGGGTCGTCCCCACGAACCCGGGACTAGGTTGGCCCGCCACCGTCATGTCCGACGACTATAGGTTCGTCCCCACGACCCCGGGCCAAAGTTGGCCAGCCGCCGACATGTCCGACGATTATAGGGTCGTCCCCATGAACCCGGGACTAGGTTGGCCCGCCACCGTCATGTCCGACGACTATAGGGTCGTCCCCACGAACCCGGGACTAGGTTGGCCAGCCGCCGACATGTCTGACGACTATGGGGTCGTCCCCACGACCACGGGCCAAAGTTGCCCAGCCGCCGATATGTCCGACGACTAGAGGGTCGCCCCCACGAACCCGGGACTAGGTTGGCCCGCCGCCGACATGACCGACGACAATAGGGGTGTCCTCACGACCACGGGCCACAGTTGCCCAGCCGCCGACATGTCCGACGACTATAGGGTCATCCCCACGACCCTGGGTTATACGTTCGTCCGGCGCCGACATGTCCGACGAGTATAGGGTCTTACCCACGACGGCGGGACTAGGTTGTCCCGCCGCCGACTTGTCCGACGACTATAGGGTCGTCCCCACGAACCCGGGACTAGGTTGGCCCGCCACCGTCATGTCCGACGACTATAGGTTCGTCCCCACGACCCCGGGCCAAAGTTGGCCAGCCGCCGACATGTCCGACGATTATAGGGTCGTCCCCATGAACCCGGGACTAGGTTGGCCCGCCACCGTCATGTCCGACGACTATAGGGTCGTCCCCACGAACCCGGGCCTACGTTGGCCCGCCGCCGACATGTCCGACGATTATAGAGTCGTCCCCACGAACCAGGGACTAGGTTGGCCAGCCGCCGACATGTCCGACGACTATAGGGTCGTCCCCACGACCCCGGGGATAGTTTGGCCCGCCACCGTCATGTCCGACGACTATAGGGTCGTCCCCACGACCACGGGCCAAAGTTGGCCCGCCGCCGACATGTCCGACGACTACAGGGTCGTCCCCACGACCCCGGGACTAGGATTGCCAGCCGTCGACATGTCCGACGACTATAGGGTCGTCCCCACCACCCCGGGACTAGGTTGGCCCGCCACCGTCATGTCCGACGACTATAGGGTCGTCCCCACGAACCCGGGCCTACGTTGGCCCGCCGCCGACATGTCCGACGATTATAGGGTCGTCCCCACGAACCAGGGACTAGGTTGGCCAGCCGCCGACATGTCCGACGACTATAGGGTCGTCCCCACGACCCCGGGGATAGTTTGGCCCGCCGCCGACATGTCCGACGACTATAGGGTTGTCAATACGACCCCGGGACTAGGTCGGCCGGGCGCAGACGGGTCCGACGACTATAGGGTCGTCCCCACGACCCCGGGGCTAGATTGGCCCGCCACCGTCATGCCCGACGACTCTAGGGTTGTCCCCACGACCACGGGCGACAGTTGCCCAGCCGCCGACATGTCCGACGACTATAGGGTCGTCCCGACGACCAGGGGCTAAAGTTGCCCAGCCGCCGACATGTCCGACGACTATAGGGTCGTCCTCACGACCACAGGCCACAGTTGCCCAGCCGCCGACATGTCCGACGACTATAGGGTCGTCCCCACGACCACGGGCCACAGTTGCCCAGCCGCCGACATGTCCGACGACTATAGGGTCGTCCCCACGACCCCGGGACTAGTTTGGCCAACCGCCGACATGTCCGACGACTATAGGGTCGTCCCCACGAACCCGGGACTAGATTGGCCCGCCACCGTCATGTCCGACGACTATAGGGTTGTCCTCACGACCACGGGCCACAGTTGCCCAGCCGCCGACATGTCCGAGGATTATAGGGTCGTCCCCACGACCCCGGGACTAGATCGGCCCGCCACCGTCATGTCCGACGACTCTAGGGTCGTCCCCACGACCCCGGGACTAGATTGGCCCGCCACCGTCATGTCCGACGACTCTAGGGTCGTCCCCATGAACCCGGGACTAGGTTGGCCAGCCGCCGACATGTCCGACGACTATAGGGTTGTCAATACGACCCCGGGACTAGGTCGGCCGGGCGCAGACGGGTCCGACGACTATAGGGTCGTCCCCACGACCCCGGGGCTAGATTGGCCCGCCACCGTCATGCCCGACGACTATAGGGTCGTCCCCTCGACCCCGGCCCAAAGTTGACCAGCCGCCATCATGTCCGCCGACTATAGGGTCGTCCCCACGACCCCGGGACTAGGTTGGCCTGCCGCCGACATTTCCGACGCCTATAGGGTCGTCCCCACGACCCCGGGCCAAAGTTGCCCAGCCGCCGACATGTCCGACGACTATAGGGTCATCCCCACGACCCTGAGCCTACGTTGGCCCGCCACCGTCATGTACGGCGACTATAGGGTCGTCCCCACGACCACGGGCCAAAGTTGCCCAGCCGCCGACATGTCCGACGACTATAGGGTCGTCCCCACGACCACGGGCCAAAGTTGCCCAGCCGCCGACATGTCCGACGACTATAGGGTCATCCCCACGACCCTGAGCCTACGTTGGCCCGCCACCGTCATGTACGGCGACTATAGGGTCGTCCCCACGACCCCGGGACTAGGATGGCCAGCCGTCGACATGTCCGACGACTATAGGGTCGTCCCCACGACCCCGGGGATAGATTGGCCAGCCGCCGGCATGTCCGACGACTATACGGTCGTCCCCACGAAACCGGGACTAGGTTGGCCAGCCGCCGACATGTCCGACGACTATAGGGTCGTCCCCACGACCCCGGGGATAGTTTGGCCCGCCACCGTCATGTCCGACGACTATAGGGTCGTCCCCACGACCACGGGTCAAAGTTGGCCCGCCGCCGACATGTCCGACGACTCTAGGGCCGTCCCCACGAACCCGGGACTAGGTTGGCCAGCCGCCGACATGTCTGACGAATATGGGGTCGTCCCCACGACCACGGGCCAAAGTTGCCCAGCCGCCGACATATCCGACGACTATAGGGTCATCCCCACGACCACGGGCCAAAGTTGCCCAGCCGCCGACATGTCCGAGGATTATAGGGTCGTCCCCACGACCCTGGGCCTACGTTGGCCCACCGCCGACATGTCCGACGACTATAGGGTCGTCCCCACGAACCCGGGACTATATTGGCCCGCCACCGTCATGTCCGACGACTATAGGGTTGTCCTCACGACCACGGGCCACAGTTGCCCAGCCGCCGACATGTCCGAGGATTATAGGGTCGTCCCCACGACCCCGGGACTAGATCGGCCCGCCACCGTCATGTCCGACAACTCTAGGGTCGTCCCCACGACCCCGGGACTAGATTGGCCCGCCACCGTCATGTCCGACGACTCTAGGGTCGTCCCCATGAACCCGGGACTAGGTTGGCCAGCCGCCGACATGTCCGACGACTATAGGGTTGTCAATACGACCCCGGGACTAGGTCGGCCGGGCGCAGACGGGTCCGACGACTATAGGGTCGTCCCCACGACCCCGGGGCTAGATTGGCCCGCCACCGTCATGCCCGACGACTCTAGGGCCGTCCCCACGAACCCGGGACTAGGTTGGCCAGCCGCCGACATGTCTGACGAATATGGGGTCGTCCCCACGACCACGGGCCAAAGTTGCCCAGCCGCCGACATATCCGACGACTATAGGGTCATCCCCACGACCACGGGCCAAAGTTGCCCAGCCGCCGACATGTCCGACGATTATAGCGTCGTCCCCACGAACACGGGCCAATGTTGGCCCGCCGCCGACATGTCCGACGACTATAGGCTCGTCCCTACGACACTGGGCCTACGTTGGCCCGCCGCCGACATATCCGACGACTATAGGGTCTTACCCACGAACCCGGGCATACGTTGGCCCGCCGCCGACATGTCCGACGACTATAGGGTCGTCCCCACGAACCCGGGACTAGGTTGGCCCGCCACCGTCATGTCCCACGACTATAGGGTTGTCCCCACGACCACGGGCCACAGTTGCCTAGCCGCCGACATGTCCGACGACTATAGGGTCGTTTCCCCGACCACGGGCCAAAGTTGCCCAGCCGCCGACATGTCCGACGACTATAGGGTCTTACCCACGACCCCGGGACTAGGTTGGCCCGCCGCCGACATGTCCGACGATTATAGGGCCGTCCCCACGGACCCGGGACTAGGTTGGCCAGCCGCCGACATGTCTGACGACTATGGGGTCGTCCCCACGACCACGGGCCAAAGTTGCCCAGCCGCCGATATGTCCGACGACTAGAGGGTCGCCCCCACGAACCCGGGACTAGGTTGGCCCGCCGCCGACATGACCGACGACTATAGGGTCGTCAATACGACCCCGGGACTAGGTTGGCCGGCCGCCGACATGTCCGACGACTATACGTTCGCCCCTACGACCCTGGGCCTACGTTGGCCCGCCGCCGACATGTCCGACGATTATAGGGTCGTCCCCACGAACCAGGGACTAGGTTGGCCAGCCGCCGATATGTCCGACGACTATAGGGTCGTTCCCACAACCCCGGGACTAGATTGGCCCCCCACTGTCATGTCCGAGGACTATAGGGTCGTCAACACGAACCCGGGACAAGGTTGGCCAGCCGCCGACATGTCCGACGACTATAGGGTCGTGCTCACGACTCCGGGACTCGATTGGCCAGCCGTCGACATGTCCGTCGACTATAGGGTCGTCAATAAGACCCAGGGACTAGGTTGGCCGGCCGCCGACATGTCCGACGACTATACGGTCGTCCCTACGACCCTGGGCATACGTTGGCCCGCCGCCGACATGTCCGACGACTATAGGGTCGTCCGCACGACCCCGGGACTAGATTCGCCCGCCACTGTCATGTCCGAAGACTATAGGGTCGTCAACACGAACCCGGGATTAGGTTGGCCAGCCGCCGACATGTCCGACGACTATGGGGTCGTCCCCACGACCACGGGCCAAAGTTTCCCAGCCGCCGACATATCCGACGACTATAGGGTCATCCCCACGACCACGGGCCAAAGTTGCCCAGCCGCCGATATGTCCGACGACTATAGGGTCGCCCCCACGAACCCAAGACTAGGTTGGCCCGCCGCCGACATGTCCGACGACTATAGGCCCGTCTCCACGAACCCGGGACTAGGTTGGCCAGCCGCCGACTTGTCCGACGACTATAGGGTCGTCCCCACGACACCGGGACTAGGTTGGCCCGCCGCCGACATGTCCGGCGACTATAGGGCCGTCCCCTCGAACCCGGGACTAGGTTGGCCAGCCGCCAACATGTCCGACGACTATAGGGTCGTCAATACGACCCCGGGACTAGGTTAGCCGGCCGCCGACATGTCCGACGACTATACGTTCGTCCCTACGACCCTGGGCCTACGTTGGCCCGCCGCCGACATGTCCGACGATTATAGGGTCGTCCCCACGAACCCGCGACTAGGTTGGCCAGCCGCCGACATGTCCGACGACTATAGGGACCTCCCCACGACCCCGGGCCAAAGTTGACCAGACGCCGACATGTCCGACGACTATAGGGTGGTCCCCACGAACCCGGGACTAGGATGGCCCGCCACCGTCATGTCCGACGACAATAGGGTTATCCCCACGAACCCGGGAGTAGGTTGGCCAGCCGCCGACCTGTCCGAAGACTATAGGGTGGTCCCCACGACCCCGGGCCAAAGTTGGCCAGACGCCGACATGTCCGTCGACAATAGGGTCGTCCCCACGACCCCGGGACTAGATTGGCCCGCCACCGTCATGTCCGACGACTATAGGGTCGTCCCCACGACCACGGGCCACAGTTGCCCAGCCGCCGACATGTCCGACGATAATAGGGTTATCCCCACGAACCCGGGACGAGGTTGGCCAGCCGCCGACCTGTCCGAAGACTATAGGGTCGTCCCCACGACCCCGGGCCAAAGTTGGCCAACCGCCGACATGTCCGACGACTATAGGGTCGTCCCCACGAACCCGGGACTAGGTTGGCCCGCCGCCGACTTGTCCGAAGACTATAGGGTCGTCCCCACGACCCCGGGTCTAAGTTGACCCGCCGCCGACATGTCCGACGACTATAGGGTCGTCTGCACTAACCCGGGACTAGGTTGGCCTGCCGCCGACTTGTCCGACGACTATAGGCCCGTCCCTACGACCCTGGGCCTACGTTGGCCCGCCTCCGACATGTCCGACGACTATAGGGTCATCCCCACGACCCTGGGTTATACGTTCGTCCGGCGCCGACATGTCCGACGAGTATAGGGTCTTACCCACGACGGCGGGACTAGGTTGTCCCGCCGCCGACTTGTCCGACGACTATAGGGTCGTCCCCACGAACCCGGGACTAGGTTGGCCCGCCACCGTCATGTCCGACGACTATAGGTTCGTCCCCACGACCCCGGGCCAAAGTTGGCCAGCCGCCGACATGTCCGACGATTATAGGGTCGTCCCCATGAACCCGGGACTAGGTTGGCCCGCCACCGTCATGTCCGACGACTATAGGGTCGTCCCCACGAACCCGGGACTAGGTTGGCCAGCCGCCGACATGTCTGACGACTATGGGGTCGTCCCCACGACCACGGGCCAAAGTTGCCCAGCCGCCGATATGTCCGACGACTAGAGGGTCGCCCCCACGAACCCGGGACTAGGTTGGCCCGCCGCCGACATGACCGACGACAATAGGGGTGTCCTCACGACCACGGGCCACAGTTGCCCAGCCGCCGACATGTCCGACGACTATAGGGTCATCCCCACGACCCTGGGTTATACGTTCGTCCGGCGCCGACATGTCCGACGAGTATAGGGTCTTACCCACGACGGCGGGACTAGGTTGTCCCGCCGCCGACTTGTCCGACGACTATAGGGTCGTCCCCACGAACCCGGGACTAGGTTGGCCCGCCACCGTCATGTCCGACGACTATAGGTTCGTCCCCACGACCCCGGGCCAAAGTTGGCCAGCCGCCGACATGTCCGACGATTATAGGGTCGTCCCCATGAACCCGGGACTAGGTTGGCCCGCCACCGTCATGTCCGACGACTATAGGGTCGTCCCCACGAACCCGGGCCTACGTTGGCCCGCCGCCGACATGTCCGACGATTATAGGGTCGTCCCCACGAACCAGGGACTAGGTTGGCCAGCCGCCGACATGTCCGACGACTATAGGGTCGTCCCCACGACCCCGGGGATAGTTTGGCCCGCCACCGTCATGTCCGACGACTATAGGGTCGTCCCCACGACCACGGGCCAAAGTTGGCCCGCCGCCGACATGTCCGACGACTACAGGGTCGTCCCCACGACCCCGGGACTAGGATTGCCAGCCGTCGACATGTCCGACGACTATAGGGTCGTCCCCACCACCCCGGGACTAGGTTGGCCCGCCACCGTCATGTCCGACGACTCTAGGGTCGTCCCCATGAACCCGGGACTAGGTTGGCCAGCCGCCGACATGTCCGACGACTATAGGGTTGTCAATACGACCCCGGGACTAGGTCGGCCGGGCGCAGACGGGTCCGACGACTATAGGGTCGTCCCCACGACCCCGGGGCTAGATTGGCCCGCCACCGTCATGCCCGACGACTCTAGGGTTGTCCCCACGACCACGGGCGACAGTTGCCCAGCCGCCGACATGTCCGACGACTATAGGGTCGTCCCGACGACCAGGGGCTAAAGTTGCCCAGCCGCCGACATGTCCGACGACTATAGGGTCGTCCTCACGACCACAGGCCACAGTTGCCCAGCCGCCGACATGTCCGACGACTATAGGGTCGTCCCCACGACCACGGGCCACAGTTGCCCAGCCGCCGACATGTCCGACGACTATAGGGTCGTCCCCACGACCCCGGGACTAGTTTGGCCAACCGCCGACATGTCCGACGACTATAGGGTCGTCCCCACGAACCCGGGACTAGATTGGCCCGCCACCGTCATGTCCGACGACTATAGGGTTGTCCTCACGACCACGGGCCACAGTTGCCCAGCCGCCGACATGTCCGAGGATTATAGGGTGGTCCCCACGACCCCGGGACTAGATCGGCCCGCCACCGTCATGTCCGACGACTCTAGGGTCGTCCCCACGACCCCGGGACTAGATTGGCCCGCCACCGTCATGTCCGACGACTCTAGGGTCGTCCCCATGAACCCGGGACTAGGTTGGCCAGCCGCCGACATGTCCGACGACTATAGGGTTGTCAATACGACCCCGGGACTAGGTCGGCCGGGCGCAGACGGGTCCGACGACTATAGGGTCGTCCCCACGACCCCGGGGCTAGATTGGCCCGCCACCGTCATGCCCGACGACTATAGGGTCGTCCCCTCGACCCCGGCCCAAAGTTGACCAGCCGCCATCATGTCCGCCGACTATAGGGTCGTCCCCACGACCCCGGGACTAGGTTGGCCTGCCGCCGACATTTCCGACGCCTATAGGGTCGTCCCCACGACCCCGGGCCAAAGTTGCCCAGCCGCCGACATGTCCGACGACTATAGGGTCATCCCCACGACCCTGAGCCTACGTTGGCCCGCCACCGTCATGTACGGCGACTATAGGGTCGTCCCCACGACCACGGGCCAAAGTTGCCCAGCCGCCGACATGTCCGACGACTATAGGGTCGTCCCCACGACCACGGGCCAAAGTTGCCCAGCCGCCGACATGTCCGACGACTATAGGGTCATCCCCACGACCCTGAGCCTACGTTGGCCCGCCACCGTCATGTACGGCGACTATAGGGTCGTCCCCACGACCACGGGCCAAAGTTGCCCAGCCGCCGACATGTCCGACGACTAAAGGGTCGTCCCCACGGCCACGGGCCAAAGTTGGAAAGCAGCCGACATGTCCGACGACTATGGGGTCGTCCCCACGACCACGGGCCAAAGTTGCCCAGCCGCCGACATATCCGACGACTATAGGGTCGTCCCCACGACCACGGGCCAAAGTTGCCCAGCCGCCGACATGTCCGACGACTATAGGGTCATCCCCACGACCCTGAGCCTACGTTGGCCCGCCACCGTCATGTACGGCGACTATAGGGTCGTCCCCACGACCACGGGCCAAAGTTGCCCAGCCGCCGACATGTCCGACGACTATAGGGTCGTCCCCACGACCCCGGGGCTAGATTGGCCCGCCACCGTCATGTCCGACGACTAAAGGGTCGTCTCCACGACGCCGGGACTCGATTGGCCCGCCGCCGACATGTCCGACGATTATAGGGTCGTCCCCACGACCCCGGGACTAGATTGGCCACATGCCGACTTGTCCGACGACTATAGGGTCGTCCCCACGACCCCGGGACTAGATTGGCCACATGCCGACTTGTCCGACGACTATAGGGTCGTCCCCACGACCCTGGGTCTACGTTGGCCCGCCGCCGACATATCCGACGATCATAGGGTCGTCCCCACGAACCCGGGACTAGGTTGCCCCGCCACCGTCATGTCCGACGACTATAGGGTCGTCCCCTCGACCCCGGCCCAAAGTTGACCAGCCGCCATCATGTCCGCCGACTATAGGGTCGTCCCCACGACCCCGGGACTAGGTTGGCCTGCCGCCGACATTTCCGACGCCTATAGGGTCGTCCCCACGACCCCGGGCCAAAGTTGGCCAGCCGCCGACATGTCCGACGCCTATAGGGTGGTCCCCACGAACCCGGGACTAGGTTGGCCTGCCGCCCACATTTCCGACGACTATAGGGTCGTCCCCACGACCCCGGGACTAGATTGGCCCGCCACCGTCATGTCCGACGACTATAGGCTCGTCCCTACGACACTGGGCATACGTTGGCCCGCCGCCGACATGTCCGACGACTATAGGGTCATCCCCACGACCCTGGGACTACGTTGGCACGCCGCCGACATGTCCGACGACTATAGGGTCGTCCGCACGACCCCGGGAATAGATTCGCCCGCCACTGTCATGTTCGAAGACTATAGGGTCGTCAACACGAACCCGGGACTAGGTTGTCCCGCCCCCGACATGTCCGACGACTATAGGGTCATCCCCACGACCCTGGGCCTACGTTGGCCCGCCGCCGACATGTCCGACGACTATGGGGTCGTCCCCACCACCCCGGGACTAGGTTGGGCAGCCGCCGACATGTCCTACGATTATAGGGCCGTCCCCACGAACCCGGGACTAGGTTGGCCAGCCGCCGACATGTCTGACGACTATGGGGTCGTCCCCACGACCACGGGCCAAAGTTGCCCAGCCGCCGACATATCCGACGACTATAGGGTCATCCCCACGACCACGGGCCAAAGTTGCCCAGCCGCCGACATGTCCGACGATTATAGCGTCGTCCCCACGAACACGGGCCAATGTTGGCCCGCCGCCGACATGTCCGACGACTATAGGCTCGTCCCCACGAACACGGGCCAATGTTGGCCCGCCGCCGACATGTCCGACGACTATAGGCTCGTCCCTACGACACTGGGCCTACGTTGGCCCGCCGCCGACATATCCGACGACTATAGGGTCTTACCCACGAACCCGGGCATACGTTGGCCCGCCGCCGACATGTCCGACGACTATAGGGTCATCCCCACGACCACGGGCCAAAGTTGCCCAGCCGCCGACATGTCCGACGATTATAGCGTCGTCCCCACGAACACGGGCCAATGTTGGCCCGCCACCGTCATGTCCGACGACTATACGGTCGTCGCCACGGCCCCGGGACTAGATTGGCTCGCCACCGACTTTTCCGACGACTATAGGGTCGTCCCCACGACCACGGGCCAAAGTTGGCCCGCCGCCGACATGTCCGACGATTATAGCGTCGTCCCCACGAACACGGGCCAATGTTGGCCCGCCACCGTCATGTCCGACGACTATACGGTCGTCGCCACGGCCCCGGGACTAGATTGGCTCGCCACCGACTTTTCCGACGACTTTAGGGTCGTCCCCACGAACTCGGGACTAGATTGGCCCGCCACCGTCATGTCCGACGACTATGGGGTCGTCCCCACCACCCCGGGACTAGGTTGGGCAGCCGCCGACATGTCCTACGATTATAGGGCCGTCCCCACGAACCCGGGACTAGGTTGGCCAGCCGCCGACATGTCTGACGACTATGGGGTCGTCCCCACGACCACGGGCCAAAGTTGCCCAGCCGCCGACATATCCGACGACTATAGGGTCATCCCCACGACCACGGGCCAAAGTTGCCCAGCCGCCGACATGTCCGACGATTATAGCGTCGTCCCCACGAACACGGGCCAATGTTGGCCCGCCGCCGACATGTCCGACGACTATAGGCTCGTCCCCACGAACACGGGCCAATGTTGGCCCGCCGCCGACATGTCCGACGACTATAGGCTCGTCCCTACGACACTGGGCCTACGTTGGCCCGCCGCCGACATATCCGACGACTATAGGGTCTTACCCACGAACCCGGGCATACGTTGGCCCGCCGCCGACATGTCCGACGACTATAGGGTCATCCCCACGACCACGGGCCAAAGTTGCCCAGCCGCCGACATGTCCGACGATTATAGCGTCGTCCCCACGAACACGGGCCAATGTTGGCCCGCCACCGTCATGTCCGACGACTATACGGTCGTCGCCACGGCCCCGGGACTAGATTGGCTCGCCACCGACTTTTCCGACGACTATAGGGTCGTCCCCACGACCACGGGCCAAAGTTGGCCCGCCGCCGACATGTCCGACGATTATAGCGTCGTCCCCACGAACACGGGCCAATGTTGGCCCGCCACCGTCATGTCCGACGACTATACGGTCGTCGCCACGGCCCCGGGACTAGATTGGCTCGCCACCGACTTTTCCGACGACTATAGGGTCGTCCCTACGACCCTGGGCCTACGTTGGCCGGCCACCATCATGTCCGACGACTATAGGGTCGTCCCCACGACCCCGGGACTAGGATGGCCAGCCGTCGACATGTCCGACGACTATAGGGTCGTCCCCACGACCCCGGGGATAGATTGGCCAGCCGCCGGCATGTCCGACGACTATACGGTCGTCCCCACGAAACCGGGACTAGGTTGGCCAGCCGCCGACATGTCCGACGACTATAGGGTCGTCCCCACGACCCCGGGGATAGTTTGGCCCGCCACCGTCATGTCCGACGACTATAGGGTCGTCCCCACGACCACGGGTCAACGTTGGCCCGCCGCCGACATGTCCGACGACTCTAGGGCCGTCCCCACGAACCCGGGACTAGGTTGGCCAGCCGCCGACATGTCTGACGAATATGGGGTCGTCCCCACGACCACGGGCCAAAGTTGCCCAGCCGCCGACATATCCGACGACTATAGGGTCATCCCCACGACCACGGGCCAAAGTTGCCCAGCCGCCGACATGTCCGAGGATTATAGGGTCGTCCCCACGACCCTGGGCCTACGTTGGCCCACCGCCGACATGTCCGACGACTATAGGGTCGTCCCCACGAACCCGGGACTATATTGGCCCGCCACCGTCATGTCCGACGACTATAGGGTTGTCCTCACGACCACGGGCCACAGTTGCCCAGCCGCCGACATGTCCGAGGATTATAGGGTCGTCCCCACGACCCCGGGACTAGATCGGCCCGCCACCGTCATGTCCGACAACTCTAGGGTCGTCCCCACGACCCCGGGACTAGATTGGCCCGCCACCGTCATGTCCGACGACTCTAGGGTCGTCCCCATGAACCCGGGACTAGGTTGGCCAGCCGCCGACATGTCCGACGACTATAGGGTTGTCAATACGACCCCGGGACTAGGTCGGCCGGGCGCAGACGGGTCCGACGACTATAGGGTCGTCCCCACGACCCCGGGGCTAGATTGGCCCGCCACCGTCATGCCCGACGACTCTAGGGCCGTCCCCACGAACCCGGGACTAGGTTGGCCAGCCGCCGACATGTCTGACGAATATGGGGTCGTCCCCACGACCACGGGCCAAAGTTGCCCAGCCGCCGACATATCCGACGACTATAGGGTCATCCCCACGACCACGGGCCAAAGTTGCCCAGCCGCCGACATGTCCGACGATTATAGCGTCGTCCCCACGAACACGGGCCAATGTTGGCCCGCCGCCGACATGTCCGACGACTATAGGCTCGTCCCTACGACACTGGGCCTACGTTGGCCCGCCGCCGACATATCCGACGACTATAGGGTCTTACCCACGAACCCGGGCATACGTTGGCCCGCCGCCGACATGTCCGACGACTATAGGGTCATCCCCACGACCCTGGGCCTACGTTGGCCCACCGCCGACATGTCCGACGACTATAGGGTCGTCCCCACGAACCCGGGACTAGGTTGGCCCGCCACCGTCATGTCCCACGACTATAGGGTTGTCCCCACGACCACGGGCCACAGTTGCCTAGCCGCCGACATGTCCGACGACTATAGGGTCGTTTCCCCGACCACGGGCCAAAGTTGCCCAGCCGCCGACATGTCCGACGACTATAGGGTCTTACCCACGACCCCGGGACTAGGTTGGCCCGCCGCCGACATGTCCGACGATTATAGGGCCGTCCCCACGAACCCGGGACTAGGTTGGCCAGCCGCCGACATGTCTGACGACTATGGGGTCGTCCCCACGACCACGGGCCAAAGTTGCCCAGCCGCCGATATGTCCGACGACTAGAGGGTCGCCCCCACGAACCCGGGACTAGGTTGGCCCGCCGCCGACATGACCGACGACTATAGGGTCGTCAATACGACCCCGGGACTAGGTTGGCCGGCCGCCGACATGTCCGACGACTATACGTTCGCCCCTACGACCCTGGGCCTACGTTGGCCCGCCGCCGACATGTCCGACGATTATAGGGTCGTCCCCACGAACCAGGGACTAGGTTGGCCAGCCGCCGATATGTCCGACGACTATAGGGTCGTTCCCACAACCCCGGGACTAGATTGGCCCCCCACTGTCATGTCCGAGGACTATAGGGTCGTCAACACGAACCCGGGACAAGGTTGGCCAGCCGCCGACATGTCCGACGACTATAGGGTCGTGCTCACGACTCCGGGACTCGATTGGCCAGCCGTCGACATGTCCGTCGACTATAGGGTCGTCAATAAGACCCAGGGACTAGGTTGGCCGGCCGCCGACATGTCCGACGACTATACGGTCGTCCCTACGACCCTGGGCATACGTTGGCCCGCCGCCGACATGTCCGACGACTATAGGGTCGTCCGCACGACCCCGGGACTAGATTCGCCCGCCACTGTCATGTCCGAAGACTATAGGGTCGTCAACACGAACCCGGGACTAGGTTGGCCAGCCGCCGACATGTCCGACGACTATGGGGTCGTCCCCACGACCACGGGCCACAGTTGCCCAGCCGCCGACATGTCCGACGATAATAGGGTTATCCCCACGAACCCGGGACGAGGTTGGTCAGCCGCCGACCTGTCCGAAGACTATAGGGTCGTCCCCACGACCCCGGGCCAAAGTTGGCCAACCGCCGACATGTCCGACGACTATAGGGTCGTCCCCACGAACCCGGGACTAGGTTGGCCCGCCGCCGACTTGTCCGAAGACTATAGGGTCGTCCCCACGACCCCGGGTCTAAGTTGACCCGCCGCCGACATGTCCGACGACTATAGGGTCGTCTGCACTAACCCGGGACTAGGTTGGCCTGCCGCCGACTTGTCCGACGACTATAGGCTCGTCCCTACGACCCTGGGCCTACGTTGGCCCGCCTCCGACATGTCCGACGACTATAGGGTCATCCCCACGACCCTGGGCCTACGTTGGCCCGCCGCCGACATGTCCGACGACTATAGGGTCGTCCCCACGACCCCGGGACTAGATTGGCACGCCACCGTCATGTCCGACGACTACGGGGTCGTCCCCACGACCACGGGCCCCAGTTGCCCAGCCGCCGACATGTCCGACGATAATAGGGTTAACCCCTACGACCACGGGCCAAAGTTGCCCAGCCGCCGACATGTCCGACGACTATAGGGTCTTACCCACGACCCCGGGACTAGGTTGGCCCGCCGCCGACATGTCCGGCGACTATAGGGTCGTCCCCACGAACCCGGGACTAGGTTGGCCCGCCACCGTCATGTCCGACGACTATAGGGTTGTCCCCACGACCACGGGCCACAGTTGCCCAGCCGCCGACATGTCCGACGACTATAGGGTCGTCCCCAGGACCACGGGCCAAAGTTGCCCAGCCGTCGACATATCCGACGACTATAGGGTCATCCCCACGACCACGGGCCAAAGTTGCCCAGCCGCCGATATGTCCGACGATTATAGGGTCGCCCCCACGAACCCGAGACTAGGTTGCCCAGCCGCCGACATGTCCGACGACTATAGGGTCGTCCCCAGGACCACGGGCCAAAGTTGCCCAGCCGCCGACATATCCGACGACTATAGGGTCGTCTCCACGACCACGGGCCAAAGTTGCCCAGCCGCCGACATGTCCGACGACTATAGGGTCGTCCCCACGAACCCGGGACTACGTTGGCCCGCCGCCGACATGTCCGACGACTATAGGGTCATCCCCACGACCCTGGGTTATACGTTCGTCCGGCGCCGACATGTCCGACGAGTATAGGGTCTTACCCACGACGGCGGGACTAGGTTGTCCCGCCGCCGACTTGTCCGACGACTATAGGGTCGTCCCCACGAACCCGGGACTAGGTTGGCCCGCCACCGTCATGTCCGACGACTATAGGTTCGTCCCCACGACCCCGGGCCAAAGTTGGCCAGCCGCCGACATGTCCGACGATTATAGGGTCGTCCCCATGAACCCGGGACTAGGTTGGCCCGCCACCGTCATGTCCGACGACTATAGGGTCGTCCCCACGACCCCGTGACTAGATTGGCCAGCCGCCGACATATCCGACGACTATAGGGTCGTCCCCACGACCCCGGCCGAATGTTGACCAGCCGCCGTCATGTCCGTCGACTATAGGGTCGTCCCCACCACCCCGGGACTAGGTTGGCCCGCCGCCGACATGTCCGACGACTATAGGATCGTCCCCACGACCTCGGGAATAGGTTGGCCAGCCGCCGACATGTCCGACGACTATACGTCCGTCCCTACGACCCTGGGCCTACGTTGGCCCGCCGCCGACATGTCCGACGATTATAGGGTCGTCCCCACGAACCCGGGACTAGGTTGGCCAGCCGCCGACATGTCCGACGACTATAGGGACCTCCCCACGACCCCGGGCCAAAGTTGACCAGACGCCGACATGTCCGACGACAATAGGGTGGTCCCCACGAACCCGGGACTAGGTTGGCCCGCCACCGTCATGTCCGACGACTATAGGGTCGTCCCCGCGAACCCGGGACTAGGTTGGCCCGCCACCGTCATGTCCGACGGCAATAGGGGTGTCCTCACGACCACGGGCCACAGTTGCCCAGCCGCCGACATGTCCGACGACTATATGGTCGTCCCCACGACCCCGGGACTAGGTTGGCCAGCCGCCGACATGTCCGACGACTATAGGGACCTCCCCACGACCCCGGGCCAAAGTTGACCAGACGCCGACATGTCCGACGACTATAGGGTGGTCCCCACGAACCCGGGACTAGGATGGCCCGCCACCGTCATGTCCGACGACAATAGGGTTATCCCCACGAACCCGGGAGTAGGTTGGCCAGCCGCCGACCTGTCCGAAGACTATAGGGTGGTCCCCACGACCCCGGGCCAATGTTGGCCAGACGCCGACATGTCCGTCGACAATAGGGTCGTCCCCACGACCCCGGGACTAGATTGGCCCGCCACCGTCATGTCCGACGACTATAGGGTCGTCCCCACGACCACGGGCCACAGTTGCCCAGCCGCCGACATGTCCGACGATAATAGGGTTATCCCCACGAACCCGGGACGAGGTTGGCCAGCCGCCGACCTGTCCGAAGACTATAGGGTCGTCCCCACGACCCCGGGCCAAAGTTGGCCAACCGCCGACATGTCCGACGACTATAGGGTCGTCCCCACGAACCCGGGACTAGGTTGGCCCGCCGCCGACTTGTCCGAAGACTATAGGGTCGTCCCCACGACCCCGGGTCTAAGTTGACCCGCCGCCGACATGTCCGACGACTATAGGGTCGTCTGCACTAACCCGGGACTAGGTTGGCCTGCCGCCGACTTGTCCGACGAATATAGGCTCGTCCCTACGACCCTGGGCCTACGTTGGCCCGCCTCCGACATGTCCGACGACTATAGGGTCATCCCCACGACCCTGGGCCTACGTTGGCCCGCCGCCGACATGTCCGACGACTATAGGGTCGTCCCCACGACCCCGGGACTAGATTGGCACGCCACCGTCATGTCCGACGACTATGGGGTCGTCCCCACGACCACGGGCCCCAGTTGCCCAGCCGCCGATATGTCCGACGATAATAGGGTTAACCCCTACGACCACGGGCCAAAGTTGCCCAGCCGCCGACATGTCCGACGACTATAGGGTCTTACCCACGACCCCGGGACTAGGTTGGCCCGCCGCCGACATGTCCGACGACTATAGGGTCGTCCCCACGAACCCGGGACTAGGTTGGCCCGCCACCGTCATGTCCGACGACTATAGGGTTGTCCCCACGACCACGGGCCACAGTTGCCCAGCCGCCGACATGTCCGACGACTATAGGGTCGTCCCCAGGACCACGGGCCAAAGTTGCCCAGCCGTCGACATATCCGACGACTATAGGGTCGTGTCCACGACCACGGGCCAAAGTTGCCCAGCCGCCGACATGTCCGACGACTATAGGGTCGTCCCCACGAACCCGGGACTACGTTGGCCCGCCACCGACATGTCCGACGACTATAGGGTCATCCCCACGACCCTGGGTTATACGTTCGTCCGGCGCCGACATGTCCGACGTGTATAGGGTCTTACCCACGACGGCGGGACTAGGTTGTACCGCCGCCGACATATCCGACGACTATAGGGTCGTCCCCACCACCCCGGGACTAGGTTGGCCCGCCGCCGACATGTCCGACGACTATAGGATCGTCCCCACGAACCCGGGACTAGGTTGGCCTGCCGCCGACATTTCCGACGACTATAGGGTCGTTCCCACGACCCCGGGCCAAAGTTGGCCAGCCGCCGACATGTCCGACGACTATAGGGTCCTCCCCCGACGCCGGGACTAGATTGGCCCGCCACCGTCAAGTCCGTCAACTATAGGGTCGTCCCCACGACCCCGGGACTAGGTTGGCCTGCCGCCGTCATGTCCGTCGACTATAGGGTCCTCCCCACGACGCCGTGACTAGATTGGCCCGCCACCGACATATCCGACGACTATAGGGTCGTCCCCACGACCCCGGGACTAGGTTGGCCTGCCGCCGTCATGTCCGTCGACTATAGGGTCGTCCCCACCACCCCGGGACTAGGTTGGCCCGCCGCCGACATGTCCGACGACTATAGGATCGTCCCCACGAACCCGGGACTAGGTTGGCCTGCCGCCGACATTTCCGACGACTATAGGGTCGTTCCCACGACCCCGGGCCAAAGTTGGCCAGCCGCCGACATGTCCGACGCCTATAGGGTTTTCCCCACGAACCCGGGACTAGGTTGGCCTGCCGCCGACATTTCCGACGACTATAGGGTCGTCCCCACGAACCCGGGACTAGGTTGGCCTGCCGCCGACATTTCCGACGACTATAGGGTCGTTCCCACGACCCCGGGCCAAAGTTGGCCAGCCGCCGACATGTCCGACGACTATAGGGTCCTCCCCCGACGCCGGGACTAGATTGGCCCGCCACCGTCAAGTCCGTCAACTATAGGGTCGTCCCCACGACCCCGGGACTAGGTTGGCCTGCCGCCGTCATGTCCGTCGACTATAGGGTCGTCCCCACCACCCCGGGACTAGGTTGGCCCGCCGCCGACATGTCCGACGACTATAGGATCGTCCCCACGAACCCGGGACTAGGTTGGCCTGCCGCCGACATTTCCGACGACTATAGGGTCGTTCCCACGACCCCGGGCCAAAGTTGGCCAGCCGCCGACATGTCCGACGACTATAGGGTCCTCCCCCGACGCCGGGACTAGATTGGCCCGCCACCGTCAAGTCCGTCAACTATAGGGTCGTCCCCACGACCCCGGGACTAGGTTGGCCTGCCGCCGTCATGTCCGTCGACTATAGGGTCCTCCCCACGACGCCGTGACTAGATTGGCCCGCCACCGACATATCCGACGACTATAGGGTCGTCCCCACGACCCCGGCCCAATGTTGATCAGCCGCCGTCATGTCCGACGACTATAGGGTCGTCCCCACCACCCCGGGACTAGGTTGGCCAGCCGCCGGCATGTCCGACGACTATAGGGTCGTCCCCACCACCCCGGGACTAGGTTGGCCCGCCGCCGTCATGTCCGACGACTAAAGGGTCGCCCCCACGACCCCGGGGCTCGATTGGCCAGATGCCGACTTGTCCGAAGACTATAGGGTCGTCCCTACGACCCTGGGTCTACGTTGGCCCGCCGCCGACATGTCCGACGATTATAGGGTCGTCCCCACGAACCCGGGACTAGGTTGGCCTGTCGCCGACATTTCCGACGCCTATAGGTTCGTCCCCACGACCCCGGGCCAAAGTTGGCCAGCCGCCGACATGTCCGACGATTATAGGGTCGCCCCACGAACCCGGGACTAGGTTGGCCTGCCGCCGACATTTCCGACGCCTATAGGTTCGTCCCCACGACCCCGGGCCAAAGTTGGCCAGCCGCCGACATGTCCGACGCCTATAGGGTGGTCCCCACGAACCCGGGACTAGGTTGGCCTGCCGCCGACATTTCCGACGATTATAGGGTCGTCCCCACGAACCCGGGACTAGGTTGGCCTGCCGCCGACATTTCCGACGACTATAGGGTCGTTCCCACGACCCCGGGCCAAAGTTGGCCAGCCGCCGACATGTCCGACGACTATAGGGTCGTCCCCACCACCCCGGGACTAGGTTGGCCCGCCGCCGACATGTCCGACGACTATAGGATCGTCCCCACGAACCCGGGACTAGGTTGGCCAGCCGCCGACATGTCCGACGATTATAGGGTCGTCCCCACGAACCCGGGACTAGGTTGGCCTGCCGCCGACATTTCCGACGACTATAGGGTCGTTCCCACGACCCCGGGCCAAAGTTGGCCAGCCGCCGACATGTCCGACGACTATAGGGTCCTCCCCCGAAGCCGGGACTAGATTGGCCCGCCACCGTCAAGTCCGTCAACTATAGGGTCGTCCCCACGACCCCGGGACTAGGTTGGCCTGCCGCCGACATGTCCGTCGACTATAGGGTCGTCCCCACCACCCCGGAACTAGGTTGGCCCGGCGCCGACATGTCCGACGACTATAGGGTCGTGCCTACCACCCCGGGACTAGGTTGGCCCGCCACCGCCATGTCCGACGACTATAGGGTCGTCCCCACGACCACGGGCCAAAGTTGGCCAGCCGCCGACATGTCCGACGACTATAGGGTCGTCCCCACGACAACGGGCCATAGTTGGCCAGCCGCCGACATGTCCGACGAATATAGGGTCGTCCCCACGACCCCGGGACTAGGTTGGCCCGCCTTCGACTTGTCCGACGACTATAGGGTCGTCCCCACGACCCCGGGACTAGATTTCCCCGCCACCTTCATGTCCGACGAGTATAGGGTCGTACCCACGACGCCAGGAATAGATTGGCCAGCCGCCGTCATGTCCGACGACTATAGGGTCGTCCCCACGACCCCGGGACTAGGTTGGCCCGCCGCCAACATGTCCGACGACTATACGGTCGTCCCCACGACCCCGGGACTAGATTGGCCCGCCACCGTCATGTCCGACGCCTATGGGGTCGTCCCCACGACCCCCGGACTAGATTGCCCCGCCAACGTCATGTCCGGCGACTATAGGGTCGTCCCCACGACCACGGGCCAAAGTTGGCCAGCCGCCGACGTGTCCGACGACTAAAGGGTCGCCCCCACGACCCCGGGGCTCGATTGGCCAGATGCCGACTTGTCCGAAGACTATAGGGTCGTCCCTACGACCCTGGGTTTACGTTGGCCCGCCGCCGACATGTCCGACGATTATAGGGTCGTCCCCACGAACCCGGGACTAGGTTGGCCTGCCGCCGACATTTCCGACGCCTATAGGTTCGTCCCCACGACCCCGGGCCAAAGTTGGCCAGCCGCCGACATGTCCGACGATTATAGGGTCGTCCCCACGAACCCGGGACTAGGTTGGCCTGCCGCCGACATTTCCGACGCCTATAGGGTCGAACCCACGAACCCGGGACTAGGTTGGCCAGATGCCGACATATCCGACGACTATAGGCTCGTCCCCACGAACCCCGGACTAACTTGGCCCGCCGCCGACTTGTCCGTCAACTATAGGGTCGTCCCCACGACCCCGGGACTAGGTTGGCCTGCCGCCGACATGTCCGACGACTATAGGGTCGTCCCCACGAACCCGGAACTAGGTTGCCCCGCCACCGTCATGTCCGACGACTATAGGGTCGTCCCCACGACCACGGGCCATAGTTGGCCAACCGCCGAAATGTCGGACGACTATAGGGTCGTCCCCACGACCCCGGGACTAGATTAGCCCGCCACCGTCATGTCCGACGACTATAGGGTCGTCCCCACGACCCCGGCCGAATGTTGACCAGCCGCCGTCATGTCCGTCGACTATAGGGTCGTCCCCACCACCCCTGGACTAGGTTGGACCGCCGCCGACATGTCCGACGACTATAGGGTCGTCCCCACGACCCCGGGACTAGATTGGCCCGCCACCGTCATGTCCGACGACTATAGGGTCGTCCCCACGACCCCGGGACTAGGTTGGCCCGCCACCGTCATGCCCGACGACTATAGGGTCGTCCCCACGACCCCGGGACTAGGTTGGCCCGCCGCCAACATGTCCGACGACTATAGGGTCGTCTCCACGACCCCGGGAATAGGTTGGCCCGCCGCCGACTTGTCCGACGACTAAAGGGTCGTCCCCACGACCCCGGGACTAGGTTGGCCAGCCGCCGACATGTCCGCCGACTATAGGGTCGTCCCTACCACCCCGGGACTGGATTGGCCCGCCACCGTCATGTCCGACGCCTATGGGGTCGTCCCCACGACCCCCGGACTAGATTGCCCCGCCACCGTCATGTCCGACGACTATAGGGTCGTCCCCACGACCCCGGGACTAGGTTGGCCCGCCACCGTCATGTCCGACGACTATAGGGTCGTCCCCACGACCCCGGGACTAGGTTGGCCCGCCACCGTCATGCCCGACGACTATAGGGTCGTCCCCACGACCCCGGGACTAGGTTGGCCCGCCGCCAACATGTCCGACGACTATACGGTCGTCCCCACGACCCCGGGACTAGATTGGCCCGCCACCGTCATGTCCGACGCCTATGGGGTCGTCCCCACGACCCCCGGACTAGATTGCCCCGCCGCCGACATGTCCGACGACTATAGGGTCGTCCCCACGGCCCTGGGACTAGATTGGCCCGCCACCGTCATGTCCGACGACTACAGGGTCGTCCCCACGACCCCAGGACGAGATTGCCCCGCCACCGACTTGTCCGACGACTATAGGGTCGTCCCCACGACACCGGGGCTAGATTGGCTCGCAACCGTCATGTCCGACGACTATAGGGTCGTCCCCACGACGACGGGCCAAAGTTGGCCAGCCGCCGACGTGTCCGACAACTATAGGGTCGTCCCCACGGCCCTGGGACTAGATTTGCCCCCCACCGTCATGTCCGACGACTACAGGGTCGTCCCCACGACCCCAGGACGAGATTGCCCCGCCACCGACTTGTCCGACGACTATAGGGTCGTCCCCACGACACCGGGGCTAGATTGGCTCGCCACCGTCATGTCCGACGACTATAGGGTCGTCCCCACGACGACGGGCCAAAGTTGGCCAGCCGCCGACGTGTCCGACAACTATAGGGTCGTCCCCACGGCCCTGGGACTAGATTTGCCCCCCACCGTCATGTCCGACGACTACAGGGTCGTCCCCACGACCCCAGGACGAGATTGCCCCGCCACCGACTTGTCCGACGACTATAGGGTCGTCCCCACGACACCGGGGCTAGATTGGCTCGCCACCGTCATGTCCGACGACTATAGGGTCGTCCCCACGACGACGGGCCAAAGTTGGCCAGCCGCCGACATGTCCGACGACTATAGGGTCGTCCCCACGACGACGGGCCAAAGTTGGCCAGCCGCCGACGTGTCCGACAACTATAGGGTCGTCCCCACGGCCCTGGGACTAGATTTGCCCCCCACCGTCATGTCCGACGACTACAGGGTCGTCCCCACGACCCCAGGACGAGATTGCCCCGCCACCGACTTGTCCGACGACTATAGGGTCGTCCCCACGGCCCTGGGACTAGATTTGCCCCCCACCGTCATGTCCGACGACTACAGGGTCGTCCCCACGACCCCAGGACGAGATTGCCCCGCCGCCGACTTGTCCGACGACTATAGGGTCGTCCCCACGACCACGGACCAAAGTTGCCCAGCCGCCGGCATGTCCGACGAGTATAGGGTCGTACCCACGACCCCGGGAATAGTTTGGCCCGCCGCCGACATATCCGACGACTATAGGGACGTCTCCACGACCCCGGGACTAGGTTGGCCCGCCGCCGACTTGTCCGACGACTATAGGGTCGTCCCCACGACCCCGGGACTAGGTTGGCCCGCCGCCGACTTGTCCGACGACTATAGGGTCGTCCCTCCCACCCCGGAACTAGGTTGGCCAGCCGCCGACATGTCCGCCGACTATAGGGTCGTCCCTACCACCCCGGGACTAGGTTCGCCAGCCGCCGACATGTCCGACGACTATAGGGTCGTACCCACGACCCCGGGAATAGTTTGGCCCGCCGCCGACATATCCGACGACTATAGGGTCGTCTCCACGACCCCGGGACTAGGTTGGCCCGCCGCCGACTTGTCCGACGACTATAGGGTCGTCCCCACAACCCCGGGGCTAGATTGGCCAGCCGCCATCATGTCCGACGACTATAGGGTCGTCCCCACGACCCCGGGACTAGATTGGCCCGCCGCCATCATGTCCGACGACTATAGGGTCGTCCCCACGACCCCGGGGCTAGATTGGCCAGCCGCCGACATTTCCGACGACTATAGGGTCGTCCCCACGACCCCGGGACTAGGTTGGCCCGCCGCCGACTTGTCCGACGACTATAGGGTCGTCCCCACGACCCCGCGATTAAGTTGGCCAGCCGCCGACATGTCCGACGACTATGGGGTCGTCCCCACGACCACGGGCCAAAGTTGGTCAGCCGCCGACATGCCCGACGACTATAGGGTCGTCCCCACGACCCCGGGACTAGATTGGCCCGCCGCCATCATGTCCGACGACTATAGGGTCGTCCCCACGGCCCTGGGACTAGATTTGCCCCCCACCGTCATGTCCGACGACTACAGGGTCGTCCCCACGACCCCAGGACGAGATTGCCCCGCCACCGACTTGTCCGACGACTATAGGGTCGTCCCCACGACACCGGGGCTAGATTGGCTCGCCACCGTCATGTCCGACGACTATAGGGTCGTCCCCACGACGACGGGCCAAAGTTGGCCAGCCGCCGACGTGTCCGACAACTATAGGGTCGTCCCCACGGCCCTGGGACTAGATTTGCCCCCCACCGTCATGTCCGACGACTACAGGGTCGTCCCCACGACCCCAGGACGAGATTGCCCCGCCGCCGACTTGTCCGACGACTATAGGGTCGTCCCCACGACCACGGACCAAAGTTGCCCAGCCGCCGGCATGTCCGACGAGTATAGGGTCGTACCCACGACCCCGGGAATAGTTTGGCCCGCCGCCGACATATCCGACGACTATAGGGTCGTCTCCACGACCCCGGGACTAGGTTGGCCCGCCGCCGACTTGTCCGACGACTATAGGGTCGTCCCCACAACCCCGGGGCTAGATTGGCCAGCCGCCGACATGTCCGACGACTATAGGGTCGTCCCCACGACCCCGCGATTAAGTTGGCCAGCCGCCGACATGTCCGACGACTATGGGGTCGTCCCCACGACCACGGGCCAAAGTTGGTCAGCCGCCGACATGCCCGACGACTATAGGGTCGTCCCCACGACCCCGGGACTAGATTGGCCCGCCACCATCATGTCCGACGACTATAGGGTCGTCCCCACGACCCCGGGACTAGGTTGGCCCGCCGCCGACTTGTCCGACGACTATAGGGTCGTCCCTCCCACCCCGGAACTAGGTTGGCCAGCCGCCGACATGTCCGCCGACTATAGGGTCGTCCCTACCACCCCGGGACTAGGTTCGCCAGCCGCCGACATGTCCGACGACTATAGGGTCGTACCCACGACCCCGGGAATAGTTTGGCCCGCCGCCGACATATCCGACGACTATAGGGTCGTCTCCACGACCCCGGGACTAGGTTGGCCCGCCGCCGACTTTTCCGACGACTATAGGGTCGTCCCCACAACCCCGGGGCTAGATTGGCCAGCCGCCATCATGTCCGACGACTATAGGGTCGTCCCCACGACCCCGGGACTAGATTGGCCCGCCGCCATCATGTCCGACGACTATAGGGTCGTCCCCACGACCCCGGGGCTAGATTGGCCAGCCGCCGACATTTCCGACGACTATAGGGTCGTCCCCACGACCCCGGGACTAGGTTGGCCCGCCGCCGACTTGTCCGACGACTATAGGGTCGTCCCCACGACCCCGCGATTAAGTTGGCCAGCCGCCGACATGTCCGACGACTATGGGGTCGTCCCCACGACCACGGGCCAAAGTTGGTCAGCCGCCGACATGCCCGACGACTATAGGGTCGTCCCCACGACCCCGGGACTAGATTGGCCCGCCGCCATCATGTCCGACGACTATAGGGTCGTCCCCATGACCCCGGGGCTAGATTGGCCAGCCGCCGACATTTCCGACGACTATAGGGTCGTCCCCACGACCCCGGGACTAGGTTGGCCCGCCGCCCACTTGTCCGACGACTATAGGGTCGTCCCCACGACCACGGGCCAAAGTTGCCCAGCCGCCGACATGTCCGACGACTATAGGGTCGTCCCCACGACCCCGGGACTAGGTTGGCCCGCCACCGACATGTCCGACGACTATAGGGTCGTCCCCACGACCCCGGGACTAGATTGGCCAGCCGCCGACATGTCCGACGAATATAGGGTCGTCCCCACGTCCCCGGGATTAAGTTGGCCAGCCGCCGACACGTCCGACGACTATAGGGTCGTCCCCACAACCCCGGGGCTAGATTGGCCAGCCGCCGACATGTCCGACGACTATAGGGTCGTCCCCACGACCCCGGGATTAAGTTGGCCAGCCTCCGACATGTCCGACGACTATGGGGTCGTCCGCACGACCACGGGCCAAAGTTGGTCAGCCGCCGACATGCCCGACGACTATAGGGTCGTCCCCACGACCCCGGGACTAGATTGGCCGAGCCGCCGACATGTCCGACGACTATAGGGTCGTCTCCACGACCCCGGGACTAGGTTGGCCCGCCGCCGACTTGTCCGACGACTATAGGGTCGTCCCCACGACCCCGGGACTAGGTTGGCCAGCCGCCGACATGTCCGCCGACTATAGGGTCGTCCCTACCACCCCGGGACTAGGTTCGCCAGCCGCCGACATGTCCGACGACTATAGGGTCGTACCCACGGCCCCGGGAATAGTTTGGCCCGCCGCCGACATATCCGACGACTATAGGGTCGTCTCCACGACCCCGGGACTAGGTTGGCCCGCCGCCGACTTGTCCGACGACTATAGGGTCGTCCCCACAACCCCGGGGCTAGATTGGCCAGCCGCCGACATGTCCGACGCCTATAGGGTCGTCCCCACGACCCCGCGATTAAGTTGGCCAGCCGCCGACATGTCCGACGACTATGGGGTCGTCCCCACGACCACGGGCCAAAGTTGGTCAGCCGCCGACATGCCCGACGACTATAGGGTCGTCCCCACGACCCCGGGACTAGATTGGCCCGCCACCATCATGTCCGACGACTATAGGGTCGTCCCTCCCACCCCGGAAATAGGTTTGCCAGCCGCGGACATGTCCGACGACTATAGGGTCGTCCCCACGACCCCGGGGCTAGATTGGCCAGCCGCCGATATGTCCGACGACTATAGGGTCGTCCCCACGACCCCGGGGCTAGATTGGCCAGCCGCCGGCATTTCCGACGACTATAGGGTCGTCCCCACGACCCCGGGACTAGGTTGGCCCGCCGCCCACTTGTCCGACGACTATAGGGTCGTCCCCACGACACCGGGGCTAGATTGGCTCGCCACCGTCATGCCCGACGACTATAGGGTCGTCCCCACGACCCCGGGACTAGGTTGGCGCGCCGCCGACTTGTCCGACGACTATAGGGTCGTCCCCACGACCACGGGCCAAAGTTGCCCAGCCGCCGACATGTCCGACGACTATAGGGTCGTCCCCACGACCCCGGGACTAGGTTGGCCCGCCACCGACATGTCCGACGACTATAGGGTCGTCCCCACGACCCCGGGACTAGATTCGCCAGCCGCCCACTTGTCCGACGTCTATAGGGTCGTCCCCACGACACCGGGGCTAGATTGGCCCGCCACCGTCATGTCCGACGACGATAGGGTCGACCCCACGACCACGGGCCAAAGTTGGCCAGCCGCCGACAGGTCCGGCGACTATAGGGTCGTACCCACGAACCCGGGAATAGTTTGGCCCGCCGCCGACATATCCGACGACTATAGGGTCGTCTCCACGACCCCGGGACTAGGTTGGCCCGCCGCCGACTTGCCCGACGACTATAGGGTCGTCCCCACGACCCCGGGACTAGATTGGCCCGCCACCATCATGTCCGACGACTATAGGGTCGTCCCCACGACTCCGGGACTAGGTTGGCCCGCCGCCCACTTGTCCGACGACTATAGGGTCGTCCCCACGACACCGGGGCTAGATTGGCCAGCCGCCGACATGTCCGACGACTATAGGGTCGTCCCCTCGACCCCGGGATTAGGTTGGCCCGCCACCGTCATGTCCGACGACTATGGGGTCGTCCCCACGACCACGGGCCAAAGTTGGTCAACCGCCGTCATGTCCGACGACGATAGGGTCGTCTCCACGACCCCGGGACTAGGTTGGCCCGCCGCCGACTTGTCCGACGACTATAGGGTCGTCTCCACGACCCCGGGACTAGGTTGGCCAGCCGCCGACATGTCCGCCGACTATAGGGTCGTCCCTACCTCCCCGGGACTAGGTTCGCCAGCCGCCGACATGTCCGACGACTATAGGGTCGTACCCACGACCCCGGGAATAGTTTGGACCGCCGCCGACATATCCGACGACTATAGGGTCGTCTCCACGACCCCGGGACTAGGTTGGCCCGCCGCCGACTTGTCCGACGACTATAGGGTCGTCCCCACGACCACGGGCCAAAGTTGGTCAGCCGCCGAATTGTCCGACGACTATAGGGGCGGCCCCACGAACCCGGGACTAGATTGGCCCGCCACCATCATGTCCGACGACTATAGGGTCGTCCCCACGACCCCGGGAATAGTTTGGCCCGCCGCCGACATATCCGACGACTATAGGGTCGTCTCCACGACCCCGGGACTAGGTTGGCCCGCCGCCGACTTGCCCGACGACTATAGGGTCGTCCCCACGACCCCGGGACTAGATTGGCCCGCCACCATCATGTCCGACGACTATAGGGTCGTCCCCACGACCCCGGGACTAGGTTGGCCCGCCGCCCACTTGTCCGACGACTATAGGGTCGTCCCCACGACACCGGGGCTAGATTGGCCAGCCGCCGACATGTCCGACGACTATAGGGTCGTCCCCACGACCCCGGGATTAGATTGGCCCGCCACCGTCATGTCCGACGACTATGGGGTCGTCCCCACGACCACGGGCCAAAGTTGGTCAGCCGCCGACATGTCCGACGACTATAGGGTCGTCTCCACGACCCCGGGACTAGGTTGGCCCGCCGCCGACTTGTCCGACGACTATAGGGTCGTCCCCACGACCCCGGGGCTAGATTGGCCAGCCGCCGACATTTCCGACGACTATAGGGTCGTCCCCACGACCCCGGGACTAGGTTGGCCCGCCGCCCACTTGTCCGACGACTATAGGGTCGTCCCCACGACACCGGGGCTAGATTGGCTCGCCACCGTCATGTCCGACGACTATAGGGTCGTCCCCACGACCCCGGGACTAGGTTGGCCCGCCGCCGACTTGTCCTACGACTATAGGGTCGTCCCCACGACCACGGGCCAAAGTTGCCCAGCCGCCGACATGTCCGACGACTATAGGGTCGTCCCCACGACCCCGGGACTAGGTTGGCCCGCCACCGACATGTCCGACGATTATAGGGTCGTCCCCACGACCCCGGGACTAGATTGGCCAGCCGCCCACTTGTCCGACGACTATAGGGTCGTCCCCACGACACCGGGGCTAGATTGGCCAGCCGCCGACATGTCCGACGACTATGGGGTCGTCCCCACGACCACGGGCCAAAGTTGGTCAGCCGCCGACATGTCCGACGACTATAGGGTCGTCTCCACGACCCCGGGACTAGGTTGGCCCGCCGCCGACTTGTCCGACGACTATAGGGTCGTCCCTACCACCCCGGGACTAGGTTGGCCCGCCACCGACTTGTCCGACGACTATAGGGTCGTCCCTACCACCCCGGGACTAGGTTCGCCAGCCGCCGACATGTCTGACGACTATAGGGTCGTCCCCACAACCCCGGGGCTAGATTGGCCCGCCACCGTCATGTCCGACGACGATAGGGTCGACCCCACGACCACGGGCCAAAGTTGGCCAGCCGCCGACATGTCCGGCGACTATAGGGTCGTACCCACGAACCCGGGAATAGTTTGGCCCGCCGCCGACATATCCGACGACTATAGGGTCGTCTCCACGACCCCGGGACTAGGTTGGCCCGCCGCCGAATTGTCCGACGACTATAGGGGCGGCCCCACGAACCCGGGACTAGGTTGGCCAGCCGCCGACATGACCGACGACTATAGGGTCGTCCCCACGAACCCGGGACTAGGTTGCCCCGCCACCGACATGACCGACGACAATAGGGTCGTCCCCACGAACCCGGGACTAGGTTGCCCCGCCACCGTCATGTCCGACGACTATAGGGTCGTCCCCTCGACCCCGGCCCAAAGTTGACCAGCCGCCGACATGTCAGACGACTATAGGGTCGTCCCCACGACCCCGGGACTAGGCTGGCCTGCCGCCGACATGACCGACGACTATAGGGTCGTCCCCACGAACCCGGGACTAGGTTGCCCCGCCACCGTCATGTCCGACGACTATAGGGTCGTCCCCTCGACCCCGGCCCAAAGTTGACCAGCCGCCGACATATCCGACGAATATAGGGTCGAACCCACGACCCCGGGAATAGGTTGGCCAGCCGCCGACATGTTCGACGACTATGGGGTCGTCCCCACGAGCCCGGGACTAGATTGGCCCGCCACCGACATGTCCGACGACTATAGGGTCGTCCCCACGACCCCGGGACTAGGCTGGCCTGCCGCCGACATGACCGACGACAATAGGCTCGTCCCCACGAACCCGGGACTAGGTTGCCCCGCCACCGTCATGTCCGACGACTATAGGGTCGTCCCCTCGACCCCGGCCCAAAGTTGACCAGCCGCCGACATATCCGACGAATATAGGGTCGAACCCACGAACCCGGGACTATGTTGACCAGCCGCCGACATATCCGACGACTATAGGCTCGTCCCCACGAACCCCGGACTAGCTTGGCCCGCTGCCGTCATGTCCGACGACTATAGGATCCTCCCCCGACGCCGGGACTAGATTGGCCCGCCACCGTCAAGTCCGTCAACTATAGGGTCGTCCCCACGTACCCCGGGACTAGGTTGGCCTGCCGCCGACATGTCCGTCGACTATAGGGTCGTCCCCACCACCCCGGAACTAGGTTGGCCCGCCGCCGACATGTCCGACGACTATAGGGTCGTGCCTACCACCCCGGGACTAGGTTGGCCCGCCACCGCCATGTCCGACGACTATAGGGTCGTCCCCACGACCACGGGCCAAAGTTGGCCAGCCGCCGACATGTCCGACGACTATAGGGTCGTCCCCACGACAACGGGCCATAGTTGGCCAGCCGCCGACATGTCCGACGAATATAGGGTCGTGCCCACGACCCCGGGACTAGGTTGGCCCGCCTTCGACTTGTCCGACGACTATAGGGTCGTCCCCACGACCCCGGGACTAGGTTGGCCAGCCGCCGACATGTCCGACGACTATAGGGTCGTCCCCACGGCCCCGGGACTAGATTGGCCCACGACCGTCATGTCCGACGGCTACAGGGTCGTTCCCACGACGCCAGGACTAGATTTCCCCGCCACCTTCATGTCCGACGAGTATAGGGTCGTACCCACGACGCCAGGAATAGATTGGCCAGCCGCCGACATGTCCGACGACTAAAGGGTCGTCCCCACGACCCCGGGACTAGATTGGCCCGCCACCGTCATGTCCGACGACTATAGGGTCGTCCCCACGACCCCGGGACTAGGTTGGCCCGCCACCGTCATGTCCGACGACTATAGGGTCGTCCCCACGACCCCGGGACTAGGTTATCCCGCCGCCAACATGTCCGACGACTATACGGTCGTCCCCACGACCCCGGGACTAGATTGGCCCGCCACCGTCATGTCCGACGCCTATGGGGTCGTCCCCACGACCCCCGGACTAGATTGCCCCGCCACCGTCATGTCCGGCGACTATAGGGTCGTCCCCACGACCACGGGCCAAAGTTGGCCAGCCGCCGACGTGTTCGAAAACTATAGGGTCGTCCCCACGACCCCGGGACTAGATTGGCCCGCCACCGTCATGTCCGACGACTAAAGGGTCGTCCCCACGACCCCGGGACTAGGTTGGCCCGCCACCGTCATGCCCGACGACTATAGGGTCGTCCCCACGACCCCGGGACTAGGTTGGCCCGCCGCCAACATGTCCGACGACTATACGGTCGTCCCCACGACCCCGGGACTAGATTGGCCCGCCACCGTCATGTCCGACGCCTATGGGGTCGTCCCCACGACCCCCGGACTAGATTGCCCCGCCACCGTCATGTCCGACGACTATAGGGTCGTCCCCACGACCCCGGGACTAGGTTGGCCCGCCACCGTCATGTCCGACGACTATAGGGTCGTTCCCACGACCCCGGGACTAGGTTGGCCCGCCGCCAACATGTCCGACGACTATACGGTCGTCCCCACGACCCCGGGACTAGATTGGCCCGCCACCGTCATGTCCGACGCCTATGGGGTCGTCCCCACGACCCCCGGACTAGATTGCCCCGCCACCGTCATGTCCGGCGACTATAGGGTCGTCCCCACGACGACGGGCCAAAGTTGGCCAGCCGCCGACGTGTCCGACAACTATAGGGTCGTCCCCACGGCCCTGGGACTAGATTTGCCCCCCACCGTCATGTCCGACGACTACAGGGTCGTCCCCACGACCCCAGGACGAGATTGCCCCGCCGCCGACTTGTCCGACGACTATAGGGTCGTCCCCACGACCCCCGGACTAGATTGACCCGCCACCGTTATGTCCGACGAATATAGTGTCTTCTCCACGACCCCGGGACTAGGTTGGCCCGCCGCCGACTTGTCCGACGACTATAGGGTCGTCCCAACGACCACGGGCCAAAGTTGGTCAGCCGCCGACATGTCCGACGACTATAGGGTCGTCCCCACGACCCCGGGATTAGATTGGCCCGCCACCGTCATGTCCGACGACTAATGGGTCGTCCCCACGACCCCGGGACTAGATTGGCCAGCCACCGTCATGTCCGACGACTATAGGGTCGTCCCCACGACTCAGGGACTAGGTTGGCCCGCCGCCGACTTGTCCGACGACTATAGGGTCGTCCCTCCCACCCCGGAACTAGGTTTGCCAGCCGCCGACATGTCCGACGACTATAGGGTCGTCCCCACGACCCCGGGGCTAGATTGGCCAGCCGCCGACATTTCCGACGACTATAGGGTCGTCCCCACGACCCCGGGACTAGGTTGGCCCGCCGCCGACTTGTCCGACGACTATAGGGTCGTCCCCACGATCACGGGCCAAAGTTGGTCAGCCGCCGACATGTCCGACGACTATAGGGTCGTCCCCACGACCCCGGGACTAGATTGGCCCGCCACCATCATGTCCGACGACTATAGGGTCGTCCCCACGACCCCGGGACTAGGTTGGCCCGCCGCCGACTTGTCCGACGACTATAGGGTCGTCCCTCCCACCCCGGAACTAGGTTGGCCAGCCGCCGACATGTCCGACGACTATAGGGTCGTCCCCACGACCCCGGGGCTAGATTAGCCAGCCGCCGACATTTCCGACGACTATAGGGTCGTCCCCACGACCCCGGGACTAGGTTGGCCCGCCGCCCACTTGTCCGACGACTATAGGGTCGTCCCCACGACACCGGGGCTAGATTGGCTCGCCACCGTCATGTCCGACGACTATAGGGTCGTCCCCACGACCCCGGGACTAGGTTGGCCCGCCGCCGACTTGTCCGACGACTATAGGGTCGTCCCCACGACCACGGGCCAAAGTTGCCCAGCCGCCGACATGTCCGACGACTATAGGGTCGTCCCCACGACCCCGGGACTAGGTTGGCCTGCCACCGACATGTCCGACGACTATAGGGTCGTCCCCACGACCCCGGGACTAGATTGGCCAGCCGCCGACATGTCCGACGAATATAGGATCGTCCCCACGTCCCCGGGATTAAGTTGGCCAGCCGCCGACATGTCTGACGACTATAGGGTCGTCCCTACCACCCCGGGACTAGGTTCGCCAGCCGCCGACATGTCTGACGACTATAGGGTCGTCCCCACGAGCCCGGGACTAGATTGGCCAGCCGCCGACATTTCCGACGACTATAGGGTCGTCCCCACGACCCCGGGACTAGATTGGCCCGCCACCGTCATGTCCGACGACTATAGGGTCGTCCCCACGACCCCGGGACTAGGTTGGCCCGCCGCCGACTTGTCCGACGACTATAGGGTCGCCCCCACGACCACGGGCCAAAGTTGCCCAGCCGCCGACATGTCGGACGACTATAGGGTCGTCCCCACGACCCCGGGACTAGGTTGGCCCGCCACCGACATGTCCGACGACTATAGGGTCGTCCTCACGACCCCGGGACTAGATTGGCCAGCCGCCGACATGTCCGACGAATATAGGGTCGTCCCCACGTCCCCGGGATTAAGTTGGCCAGCCGCCGACATGTCCCACGACTATAGGGTCGTCCCCACGACCACGGGCCAAAGTTGCCCAGCCGCCGACATGTCCGACGACTATAGGATCGTCTCCACGACCCCGGGACTAGGTTGGCCCGCCGCCGACTTGTCCGACGACTATAGGGTCGTCCCTACCACCCCGGGACTAGGTTGGCCCGCCGCCGACTTGTCCGACGACTATAGGGTCGTCCCCACGACCCCCGGACTAGATTGACCCGCCACCGTTATGTCCGACGAATATAGGGTCGTCTCCACGACCCCGGGACTAGGTTGGCCCGCCGCCGACTTGTCCGGCGACTATAGGATCGTCCCAACGTCCACGGGCCAAAGTTGGTCAGCCGCCGACATGTCCGACGACTATAGGGTCGTCCCCACGATCCCGGGATTAGATTGGCCCGCCACCGTCATGTCCGACGACTAATGGGTCGTCCCCACGACCCCGGGACTAGATTGGCCCTCCACCGTCATGTCCGACGACTATAGGGTCGTCCCCACGACCCCGGGACTAGATTGGCCCGCCACCGTCATGTCCGACGACTATAGGGTCGTCCCCACGACCACGGGCCAAAGTTGGTCAGCCGCCGACATGTCCGACGACTATAGGATCGTCCCCACGACCCCGGGACTAGGTTGGCCCGCCGCCGACTTGTCCGACGACTATAGGGTCGTCCCTCCCTCCCCGGAACTAGGTTGGCCAGCCGCCGACATGTCCGACGACTATAGGGTCGTCCCCACGACCCCGGGGCTAGATTGGCCAGCCGCCGACATTTCCGACGACTATAGGGTCGTCCCCACGACCCCGGGACTAGGTTGGCCCGCCGCCGACTTGTCCGACATCTATAGGGTCGTCCCCACGACCACGGGCCAAAGTTGGTCAGCCGCCGACATGCCCGACGACTATAGGGTCGTCCCCACGACCCGGGTACTAGATTGGCCGAGCCGCCGACATGTCCGACGACTATAGGGTCGTCTCCACGACCCCGGGACTAGGTTGGCCCGCCGCCGACTTGTCCGACGACTATAGGGTCGTCCCCACGACCCCGGGACTAAGTTGGCCAGCCGCCGACATGTCCGCCGACGATAGGGTCGTCCCTACCACCCCGGGACTAGGTTCGCCAGCCGCCGACATGTCCGACGACTATAGGGTCGTACCCACGAACCCGGGAATAGTTTGGCCCGCCGTCGACATATCCGACGACTATAGGGTCGTCTCCACGACCCCGGGTCTAGGTTGGCCCGCCGCCGACTTGTCCGACGACTATAGGGTCGTCCCCACGACCCCGGGGCTAGATTGGCCAGCCGCCGACATTTCCGACGACTATAGGGTCGTCCCCACGACCCCGGGACTAGATTGGCCCGCCACCGTCATGTCCGACGACTATAGGGTCGTCCCCACGACCCCGGGACAAGGTTGGCCCGCCGACGACTTGTCCGACGACTATAGGGTCGTCCCCACGACCCCGGGCCTAGGTTGGCCCGCCGCCGACTTGTCCGACAACTATAGGGTCGTCCCCACGACCACGGGCCAAAGTTGGTCAGCCGCCGACATGCCCGACGACTATAGGGTCGTCCCCACGACCCGGGTACTAGATTGGCCGAGCCGCCGACATGTCCGACGACTATAGGGTCGTCTCCACGACCCCGGGACTAGGTTGGCCCGCCGCCGACTTGTCCGACGACTATAGGGTCGTCCCTCCCTCCCCGGAACTAGGTTGGCCAGCCGCCGACATGTCCGACGACTATAGGGTCGTCCCCACGACCCCGGGGCTAGATTGGCCAGCCGCCGACATTTCCGACGACTATAGGGTCGTCCCCACGACCCCGGGACTAGGTTGGCCCGCCGCCGACTTGTCCGACAACTATAGGGTCGTCCCCACGACCACGGGCCAAAGTTGGTCAGCCGCCGACATTTCCGACGACTATAGGGTCGTCCCCACGACCCCGGGACTAGGTTGGCCCGCCGCCGACTTGCCCGACAACTATAGGGTCGTCCCCACGACCCCGGGACTAGGTTGGCCCGCCGCCGACTTGTCCGACAACTATAGGGTCGTCCCCACGACCACGGGCCAAAGTTGGTCAGCCGCCGACATGCCCGACGACTATAGGGTCGTCCCCACGACCCGGGTACTAGATTGGCCGAGCCGCCGACATGTCCGACGACTATAGGGTCGTCTCCACGACCCCGGGACTAGGTTGGCCCGCCGCCGACTTGTCCTACGACTATAGGGTCGTCCCCACGACCCCGGGACTAGGTTGGCCCGCCGCCGACTTGTCCGACGACTATAGGGTCGTCCCTCCCACCCCGGAACTAGGTTAGCCAGCCGCCGACATTTCCGACGACTATAGGGTCGTCCCCACGACCCCGGGACTAGGTTGGCCCGCCGCCCACTTGTCCGACGACTATAGGGTCGTCCCCACGACACCGGGGCTAGATTGGCTCGCCACCGTCATGTCCGACGACTATAGGGTCGTCCCCACGACCCCGGGACTAGGTTGGCCCGCCGCCGACTTGTCCGACGACTATAGGGTCGTCCCCACGACCACGGGCCAAAGTTGCCCAGCCGCCGACATGTCCGACGACTATAGGGTCGTCCCCACGACCCCGGGACTAGGTTGGCCCGCCACCGACATGTCCGACGACTATAGGGTCGTCCCCACGACCCCGGGACCAGATTGGCCAGCCGCCGACATGTCCGACGAATATAGGGTCGTCCCCACGTCCCCGGGATTAAGTTGGCCAGCCGCCGACATGTCTGACGACTATAGGGTCGTCCCTACCACCCCGGGACTAGGTTCGCCAGCCGCCGACATGTCTGACGACTATAGGGTCGTCCCCACGAGCCCGGGACTAGATTGGCCAGCCGCCGACATTTCCAACGACTATAGGGTCGTCCCCACGACCCCGGGACTAGATTGGCCCGCCACCGTCATGTCCGACGACTATAGGGTCGTCCCCACGACCCCGGGA
This sequence comes from Andrena fulva, assembly GCA_946251845.1. Classification (NCBI taxonomy): domain Eukaryota; kingdom Metazoa; phylum Arthropoda; class Insecta; order Hymenoptera; family Andrenidae; genus Andrena; species Andrena fulva. The sequence goes on from CAMITZ010000297.1 coordinate 66,935, forward strand.
CTAGGTTGGCCCGCCGCCGACTTGTCCGACGACTATAGGGTCGTCCCCACGACCACGGGCCAAAGTTGCCCAGCCGCCAACATGTCGGACGACTATAGGGTCGTCCCCACGACCCCGGGACTAGGTTGGCCCGCCACCGACATGTCCGACGACTATAGGGTCGTCCTCACGACCCCGGGACTAGATTGACCAGCTGCCGACATGTCCGACGAATATAGGGTCGTCCCCACGTCCCCGGGATTAAGTTGGCCAGCCGCCGACATGTCCGACGACTATAGGGTCGTCCCCACGACCACGGGCCAAAGTTGCCCAGCCGCCGACATGTCCGACGACTATAGGATCGTCTCCACGACCACGGGACTAGGTTGGCCCGCCGCCGACTTGTCCGGCGACTATAGGATCGTCCCAACGACCACGGGCCAAAGTTGGTCAGCCGCCGACATGTCCGACGACTATAGGGTCGTCCCCACGATCCCGGGATTAGATTGGCCCGCCACCGTCATGTCCGACGACTAATGGGTCGTCCCCACGACCCCGGGACTAGATTGGCCCTCCACCGTCATGTCCGACGACTATAGGGTCGTCCCCACGACCCCGGGACTAGATTGGCCCGCCACCGTCATGTCCGACGACTATAGGGTCGTCCCCACGACCACGGGCCAAAGTTGGTCAGCCGCCGACATGTCCGACGAATATAGGATCGTCCCCACGACCCCGGGACTATGTTGGCCCGCCGCCGACTTGTCCGACGACTATAGGGTCGTCCCTCCCTCCCCGGAACTAGGTTGGCCAGCCGCCGACATGTCCGACGACTATAGGGTCGTCCCCACGACCCCGGGGCTAGATTGGCCAGCCGCCGACATTTCCGACGACTATAGGGTCGTCCCCACGACCCCGGGACTAGGTTGGCCCGCCGCCGACTTGTCCGACAACTATAGGGTCGTCCCCACGACCACGGGCCAAAGTTGGTCAGCCGCCGACATGCCCGACGACTATAGGGTCGTCCCCACGACCCGGGTACTAGATTGGCCGAGCCGCCGACATGTCCGACGACTATAGGGTCGTCTCCACGACCCCGGGACTAGGTTGGCCCGCCGCCGACTTGTCCGACGATTATAGGGTCGTCCCCACGACCCCGGGACTAAGTTGGCCAGCCGCCGACATGTCCGCCGACTATAGGGTCGTCCCTACCACCCCGGGACTAGGTTCGCCAGCCGCCGACATGTCCGACGACTATAGGGTCGTACCCACGAACCCGGGAATCGTTTGGCCCGCCGTCGACATATCCGACGACTATAGGGTCGTCTCCACGACCCCGGGACTAGGTTGGCCCGCCGCCGACTTGTCCGCCGACTATAGGGTCGTCCCCACGACCCCGGGGCTAGATTGGCCAGCCGCCGACATTTCCGACGACTATAGGGTCGTCCCCACGACCCCGGGACTAGATTGGCCCGCCACCGTCATGTCCGACGACTATAGGGTCGTCCCCACGACCCCGGGACAAGGTTGGCCCGCCGACGACTTGTCCGACGACTATAGGGTCGTCCCCACGACCCCGGGCATAGGTTGGCCAGCCGCCGACATGTCCGCCGACTATAGGGTCGTCCCTACCACCCCGGGACTAGGTTCGCCAGCCGCCGACATGTCCGACGACTATAGGGTCGTCCCCACAACCCCGGGGCTAGATTGGCCAGCCGCCGACATGTCCGACGACTATAGGGTCGTCCCCACGACCCCGGGATTAAGTTGGCCAGCCGCCGACATGTCCGACGACTATGGGGTCGTCCCCACGACCACGGGCCAAAGTTGGTCAGCCGCCGACATGTCCGACGACTATAGGGTCGTCCCCACGACCCCGGGACTAGATTGGCCGAGCCGCCGACATGTCCGACGACTATAGGGTCGTCCCCACGACCACGGGCCAAAGTTGGTCAGCCGCCGACATGTCCGACGACTATAGGATCGTCCCCACGACCCCGGGACTAGGTTGGCCCGCCGCCGACTTGTCCGACGACTATAGGGTCGTCCCTCCCTCCCCGGAACTAGGTTGGCCAGCCGCCGACATGTCCGACGACTATAGGGTCGTCCCCACGACCCCGGGACTAGGTTGGCCCGCCGCCGACATTTCCGACGACTATAGGGTCGTCCCCACGACCCCGGGACTAGATTGGCCCGCCACCGTCATGTCCGACGACTATAGGGTCGTCCCCACGACCCCGGGAATAGTTTGGCCCGCCGCCGACATATCCGACGACTATAGGGTCGTCTCCACGACCCCGGGACTAGGTTGGCCCGCCGCCGACCTGTCCGACGACTATAGGGGCGACCCCACGACCCCGGGACTAGGTTGGCCAGCCGCCGACTTGTCCGACGACTATAGGGTCGTCCCCACGACCCCGGGACTAAGTTGGCCAGCCGCCGACATGTCCGCCGACTATAGGGTCGTCCCTACCACCCCGGGACTAGGTTCGCCAGCCGCCGACATGTCCGCCGACTATAGGGTCGTCCCTACCACCCCGGGACTAGGTTCGCCAGCCGCCGACATGTCCGACGACTATAGGGTCGTACCCACGAACCCGGGAATAGTTTGGCCCGCCGTCGACATATCCGACGACTATAGGGTCGTCTCCACGACCCCGGGACTAGGTTGGCCCGCCGCCGACTTGTCCGACGACTATAGGGTCGTCCCCACGACCACGGGCCAAAGTTGGTCAGCCGCCGACATGTCCGACGACTATAGGGTCGTCCGCACGACCCCGGGACTAGATTGGCCCGCCACCATCATGTCCGACGACTATAGGGTCGTCCCCACGACCCCGGGAATAGTTTGGCCCGCCGCCGACATATCCGACGACTATAGGGTCGTCTCCACGACCCCGGGACTAGGTTGGCCCGCCGCCGACTTGTCCGACGACTATAGGGTCGTCCCCACGACCACGGGCCAAAGTTGGTCAGCCGCCGACATGTCCGACGACTATAGGGTCGTCCCCACGACCCCGGGACTAGATTGGCCCGCCACCATCATGTCCGACGACTATAGGGTCGTCCCCACGACACCGGGACTAGGTTGGCCCGCGGCCGACTTGTCCGACGACTATAGGGTCGTCCCTCCCACCCCGGAACTAGGTTGGCCAGCCGCCGACATGTCCGACGACTATAGGGTCGTCCCCACGACCCCGGGGCTAAATTGGCCAGCCGCCGACATTTCCGACGACTATAGGGTCGTCCCCACGACCCCGGGACTAGGTTGGCCAGCCGCCGACATTTCCGACGACTATAGGGTCGTCCCCACGACCCCGGGACTAGGTTGGCCCGCCGCCGACTTGTCCGACAACTATAGGGTCGTCCCCACGACCACGGGCCAAAGTTGGTCAGCCGCCGACATGCCCGACGACTATAGGGTCGTCCCCACGACCCGGGTACTAGATTGGCCGAGCCGCCGACATGTCCGACGACTATAGGGTCGTCTCCACGACCCCGGGACTAGGTTGGCCCGCCGCCGACTTGTCCGACGACTATAGGGTCGTCCCCACGACCCCGGGACTAAGTTGGCCAGCCGCCGACATGTCCGCCGACTATAGGGTCGTCCCTACCACCCCGGGACTAGGTTCGCCAGCCGCCGACATGTCCGACGACTATAGGGTCGTACCCACGAACCCGGGAATAGTTTGGCCCGCCGTCGACATATCCGACGACTATAGGGTCGTCTCCACGACCCCGGGACTAGGTTGGCCCGCCGCCGACTTGTCCGACGACTATAGGGTCGTCCCCACGACCACGGGCCAAAGTTGGTCAGCCGCCGACATGTCCGACGACTATAGGGTCGTCCGCACGACCCCGGGACTAGATTGGCCCGCCACCATCATGTCCGACGACTATAGGGTCGTCCCCACGACCCCGGGAATAGTTTGGCCCGCCGCCGACATATCCGACGACTATAGGGTCGTCTCCACGACCCCGGGACTAGGTTGGCCCGCCGCCGACTTGTCCGACGACTATAGGGTCGTCCCCACGACCCCCGGACTAGATTGACCCGCCACCGTTATGTCCGACGAATATAGGGTCGTCTCCACGACCCCGGGACTAGGTTGGCCCGCCGCCGACTTGTCCGGCGACTATAGGATCGTCCCAACGACCACGGGCCAAAGTTGGTCAGCCGCCGACATGTCCGACGACTATAGGGTCGTCCCCACGATCCCGGGATTAGATTGGCCCGCCACCGTCATGTCCGACGACTAATGGGTCGTCCCCACGACCCCGGGACTAGATTGGCCCTCCACCGTCATGTCCGACGACTATAGGGTCGTCCCCACGACCCCGGGACTAGATTGGCCCGCCACCGTCATGTCCGACGACTATAGGGTCGTCCCCACGACCACGGGCCAAAGTTGGTCAGCCGCCGACATGTCCGACGAATATAGGATCGTCCCCACGACCCCGGGACTATGTTGGCCCGCCGCCGACTTGTCCGACGACTATAGGGTCGTCCCTCCCTCCCCGGAACTAGGTTGGCCAGCCGCCGACATGTCCGACGACTATAGGGTCGTCCCCACGACCCCGGGGCTAGATTGGCCAGCCGCCGACATTTCCGACGACTATAGGGTCGTCCCCACGACCCCGGGACTAGGTTGGCCCGCCGCCGACTTGTCCGACAACTATAGGGTCGTCCCCACGACCACGGGCCAAAGTTGGTCAGCCGCCGACATGCCCGACGACTATAGGGTCGTCCCCACGACCCGGGTACTAGATTGGCCGAGCCGCCGACATGTCCGACGACTATAGGGTCGTCTCCACGACCCCGGGACTAGGTTGGCCCGCCGCCGACTTGTCCGACGATTATAGGGTCGTCCCCACGACCCCGGGACTAAGTTGGCCAGCCGCCGACATGTCCGCCGACTATAGGGTCGTCCCTACCACCCCGGGACTAGGTTCGCCAGCCGCCGACATGTCCGACGACTATAGGGTCGTACCCACGAACCCGGGAATCGTTTGGCCCGCCGTCGACATATCCGACGACTATAGGGTCGTCTCCACGACCCCGGGACTAGGTTGGCCCGCCGCCGACTTGTCCGCCGACTATAGGGTCGTCCCCACGACCCCGGGGCTAGATTGGCCAGCCGCCGAAATTTCCGACGACTATAGGGTCGTCCCCACGACCCCGGGACTAGATTGGCCCGCCACCGTCATGTCCGACGACTATAGGGTCGTCCCCACGACCCCGGGACAAGGCTGGCCCGCCGACGACTTGTCCGACGACTATAGGGTCGTCCCCACGACCCCGGGCATAGGTTGGCCAGCCGCCGACATGTCCGCCGACTATAGGGTCGTCCCTACCACCCCGGGACTAGGTTCGCCAGCCGCCGACATGTCCGACGACTATAGGGTCGTCCCCACAACCCCGGGGCTAGATTGGCCAGCCGCCGACATGTCCGACGACTATAGGGTCGTCCCCACGACCCCGGGATTAAGTTGGCCAGCCGCCGACATGTCCGACGACTATGGGGTCGTCCCCACGACCACGGGCCAAAGTTGGTCAGCCGCCGACATGTCCGACGACTATAGGGTCGTCCCCACGACCCCGGGACTAGATTGGCCGAGCCGCCGACATGTCCGACGACTATAGGGTCGTCCCCACGACCACGGGCCAAAGTTGGTCAGCCGCCGACATGTCCGACGACTATAGGATCGTCCCCACGACCCCGGGACTAGGTTGGCCCGCCGCCGACTTGTCCGACGACTATAGGGTCGTCCCTCCCTCCCCGGAACTAGGTTGGCCAGCCGCCGACATGTCCGACGACTATAGGGTCGTCCCCACGACCCCGGGACTAGGTTGGCCCGCCGCCGACATTTCCGACGACTATAGGGTCGTCCCCACGACCCCGGGACTAGATTGGCCCGCCACCGTCATGTCCGACGACTATAGGGTCGTCCCCACGACCCCGGGAATAGTTTGGCCCGCCGCCGACATATCCGACGACTATAGGGTCGTCTCCACGACCCCGGGACTAGGTTGGCCCGCCGCCGACTTGTCCGACGACTATAGGGTCGTCCCCACGACCACGGGCCAAAGTTGGTCAGCCGCCGACATGTCCGACGACTATAGGGTCGTCCGCACGACCCCGGGACTAGATTGGCCCGCCACCATCATGTCCGACGACTATAGGGTCGTCCCCACGACCCCGGGAATAGTTTGGCCCGCCGCCGACATATCCGACGACTATAGGGTCGTCTCCACGACCCCGGGACTAGGTTGGCCCGCCGCCGACTTGTCCGACGACTATAGGGTCGTCCCCACGACCACGGGCCAAAGTTGGTCAGCCGCCGACATGTCCGACGACTATAGGGTCGTCCCCACGACCCCGGGACTAGATTGGCCCGCCACCATCATGTCCGACGACTATAGGGTCGTCCCCACGACACCGGGACTAGGTTGGCCCGCGGCCGACTTGTCCGACGACTATAGGGTCGTCCCTCCCACCCCGGAACTAGGTTGGCCAGCCGCCGACATGTCCGACGACTATAGGGTCGTCCCCACGACCCCGGGGCTAGATTGGCCAGCCGCCGACATTTCCGACGACTATAGGGTCGTCCCCACGACCCCGGGACTAGGTTGGCCAGCCGCCGACATTTCCGACGACTATAGGGTCGTCCCCACGACCCCGGGACTAGGTTGGCCCGCCGCCGACTTGTCCGACGACTATAGGGTCGTCCCTCCCTCCCCGGAACTAGGTTGGCCAGCCGCCGACATGTCCGACGACTATAGGGTCGTCCCCACGACCCCGGGACTAGGTTGGCCCGCCGCCGACATTTCCGACGACTATAGGGTCGTCCCCACGACCCCGGGACTAGATTGGCCCGCCACCGTCATGTCCGACGACTATAGGGTCGTCCCCACGACCCCGGGAATAGTTTGGCCCGCCGCCGACATATCCGACGACTATAGGGTCGTCTCCACGACCCCGGGACTAGGTTGGCCCGCCGCCGACCTGTCCGACGACTATAGGGGCGACCCCACGACCCCGGGACTAGGTTGGCCAGCCGCCGACTTGTCCGACGACTATAGGGTCGTCCCCACGACCCCGGGACTAAGTTGGCCAGCCGCCGACATGTCCGCCGACTATAGGGTCGTCCCTACCACCCCGGGACTAGGTTCGCCAGCCGCCGACATGTCCGCCGACTATAGGGTCGTCCCTACCACCCCGGGACTAGGTTCGCCAGCCGCCGACATGTCCGACGACTATAGGGTCGTACCCACGAACCCGGGAATAGTTTGGCCCGCCGTCGACATATCCGACGACTATAGGGTCGTCTCCACGACCCCGGGACTAGGTTGGCCCGCCGCCGACTTGTCCGACGACTATAGGGTCGTCCCCACGACCACGGGCCAAAGTTGGTCAGCCGCCGACATGTCCGACGACTATAGGGTCGTCCGCACGACCCCGGGACTAGATTGGCCCGCCACCATCATGTCCGACGACTATAGGGTCGTCCCCACGACCCCGGGAATAGTTTGGCCCGCCGCCGACATATCCGACGACTATAGGGTCGTCTCCACGACCCCGGGACTAGGTTGGCCCGCCGCCGACTTGTCCGACGACTATAGGGTCGTCCCCACGACCACGGGCCAAAGTTGGTCAGCCGCCGACATGTCCGACGACTATAGGGTCGTCCCCACGACCCCGGGACTAGATTGGCCCGCCACCATCATGTCCGACGACTATAGGGTCGTCCCCACGACACCGGGACTAGGTTGGCCCGCGGCCGACTTGTCCGACGACTATAGGGTCGTCCCTCCCACCCCGGAACTAGGTTGGCCAGCCGCCGACATGTCCGACGACTATAGGGTCGTCCCCACGACCCCGGGGCTAAATTGGCCAGCCGCCGACATTTCCGACGACTATAGGGTCGTCCCCACGACCCCGGGACTAGGTTGGCCAGCCGCCGACATTTCCGACGACTATAGGGTCGTCCCCACGACCCCGGGACTAGGTTGGCCCGCCGCCGACTTGTCCGACGACTATAGGGTCGTCCCCACGACCCCGGGGCTAGATTGGCCAGCCGCCGACATTTCCGACGACTATAGGGTCGTCCCCACGACCCCGGGACTAGGTTGGCCCGCCGCCGACTTGTCCGACAACTATAGGGTCGTCCCCACGACCACGGGCCAAAGTTGGTCAGCCGCCGACATGCCCGACGACTATAGGGTCGTCCCCACGACCCGGGTACTAGATTGGCCGAGCCGCCGACATGTCCGACGACTATAGGGTCGTCTCCACGACCCCGGGACTAGGTTGGCCCGCCGCCGACTTGTCCGACGATTATAGGGTCGTCCCCACGACCCCGGGACTAAGTTGGCCAGCCGCCGACATGTCCGCCGACTATAGGGTCGTCCCTACCACCCCGGGACTAGGTTCGCCAGCCGCCGACATGTCCGACGACTATAGGGTCGTACCCACGAACCCGGGAATCGTTTGGCCCGCCGTCGACATATCCGACGACTATAGGGTCGTCTCCACGACCCCGGGACTAGGTTGGCCCGCCGCCGACTTGTCCGCCGACTATAGGGTCGTCCCCACGACCCCGGGGCTAGATTGGCCAGCCGCCGAAATTTCCGACGACTATAGGGTCGTCCCCACGACCCCGGGACTAGATTGGCCCGCCACCGTCATGTCCGACGACTATAGGGTCGTCCCCACGACCCCGGGACAAGGCTGGCCCGCCGACGACTTGTCCGACGACTATAGGGTCGTCCCCACGACCCCGGGCATAGGTTGGCCAGCCGCCGACATGTCCGCCGACTATAGGGTCGTCCCTACCACCCCGGGACTAGGTTCGCCAGCCGCCGACATGTCCGACGACTATAGGGTCGTCCCCACAACCCCGGGGCTAGATTGGCCAGCCGCCGACATGTCCGACGACTATAGGGTCGTCCCCACGACCCCGGGATTAAGTTGGCCAGCCGCCGACATGTCCGACGACTATGGGGTCGTCCCCACGACCACGGGCCAAAGTTGGTCAGCCGCCGACATGTCCGACGACTATAGGGTCGTCCCCACGACCCCGGGACTAGATTGGCCGAGCCGCCGACATGTCCGACGACTATAGGGTCGTCCCCACGACCACGGGCCAAAGTTGGTCAGCCGCCGACATGTCCGACGACTATAGGATCGTCCCCACGACCCCGGGACTAGGTTGGCCCGCCGCCGACTTGTCCGACGACTATAGGGTCGTCCCTCCCTCCCCGGAACTAGGTTGGCCAGCCGCCGACATGTCCGACGACTATAGGGTCGTCCCCACGACCCCGGGACTAGGTTGGCCCGCCGCCGACATTTCCGACGACTATAGGGTCGTCCCCACGACCCCGGGACTAGATTGGCCCGCCACCGTCATGTCCGACGACTATAGGGTCGTCCCCACGACCCCGGGAATAGTTTGGCCCGCCGCCGACATATCCGACGACTATAGGGTCGTCTCCACGACCCCGGGACTAGGTTGGCCCGCCGCCGACTTGTCCGACGACTATAGGGTCGTCCCCACGACCACGGGCCAAAGTTGGTCAGCCGCCGACATGTCCGACGACTATAGGGTCGTCCGCACGACCCCGGGACTAGATTGGCCCGCCACCATCATGTCCGACGACTATAGGGTCGTCCCCACGACCCCGGGAATAGTTTGGCCCGCCGCCGACATATCCGACGACTATAGGGTCGTCTCCACGACCCCGGGACTAGGTTGGCCCGCCGCCGACTTGTCCGACGACTATAGGGTCGTCCCCACGACCACGGGCCAAAGTTGGTCAGCCGCCGACATGTCCGACGACTATAGGGTCGTCCCCACGACCCCGGGACTAGATTGGCCCGCCACCATCATGTCCGACGACTATAGGGTCGTCCCCACGACACCGGGACTAGGTTGGCCCGCGGCCGACTTGTCCGACGACTATAGGGTCGTCCCTCCCACCCCGGAACTAGGTTGGCCAGCCGCCGACATGTCCGACGACTATAGGGTCGTCCCCACGACCCCGGGGCTAGATTGGCCAGCCGCCGACATTTCCGACGACTATAGGGTCGTCCCCACGACCCCGGGACTAGGTTGGCCAGCCGCCGACATTTCCGACGACTATAGGGTCGTCCCCACGACCCCGGGACTAGGTTGGCCCGCCGCCGACTTGTCCGACAACTATAGGGTCGTCCCCACGACCACGGGCCAAAGTTGGTCAGCCGCCGACATGCCCGACGACTATAGGGTCGTCCCCACGACCCGGGTACTAGATTGGCCGAGCCGCCGACATGTCCGACGACTATAGGGTCGTCTCCACGACCCCGGGACTAGGTTGGCCCGCCGCCGACTTGTCCGACGACTATAGGGTCGTCCCCACGACCCCGGGACTAAGTTGGCCAGCCGCCGACATGTCCGCCGACTATAGGGTCGTCCCTACCACCCCGGGACTAGGTTCGCCAGCCGCCGACATGTCCGACGACTATAGGGTCGTACCCACGAACCCGGGAATAGTTTGGCCCGCCGTCGACATATCCGACGACTATAGGGTCGTCTCCACGACCCCGGGACTAGGTTGGCCCGCCGCCGACTTGTCCGACGACTATAGGGTCGTCCCCACGACCACGGGCCAAAGTTGGTCAGCCGCCGACATGTCCGACGACTATAGGGTCGTCCGCACGACCCCGGGACTAGATTGGCCCGCCACCATCATGTCCGACGACTATAGGGTCGTCCCCACGACCCCGGGAATAGTTTGGCCCGCCGCCGACATATCCGACGACTATAGGGTCGTCCCTCCCACCCCGGAACTAGGTTGGCCAGCCGCCGACATGTCCGACGACTATAGGGTCGTCCCCACGACCCCGGGGCTAGATTGGCCAGCCGCCGACATTTCCGACGACTATAGGGTCGTCCCCACGACCCCGGGACTAGGTTGGCCCGCCGCCCACTTGTCCGACGACTATAGGGTCGTCCCCACGACACCGGGGCTAGATTGGCTCGCCACCGTCATGTCCGACGACTATAGGGTCGTCCCCACGACCCCGGGACTAGGTTGGCCCGCCGCCGACTTGTCCGACGACTATAGGGTCGTCCCCACGACCACGGGCCAAAGTTGCCCAGCCGCCGACATGTCCGACGACTATAGGGTCGTCCCCACGACCCCGGGACTAGGTTGGCCCGCCACCGACATGTCCGACGACTATAGGGTCGTCCCCACGACCCCGGGACTAGATTGGACAGCCGCCCACTTGTCCGACGACTATAGGGTCGTCCCCACGACCCCGGGGCTAGATTGGCCAGCCGCCGACATGTCCGACGACTATGGGGTCGTCCCCACGACCACGGGCCAAAGTTGGTCAGCCGCCGACATGTCCGACGACTATAGGGTCGTCTCCACGACCCCGGGACTAGGTTGGCCCGCCGCCGACTTGTCCGACGACTATAGGGTCGTCCCTACCACCCCGGGACTAGGTTGGCCCGCCGCCGACTTGTCCGACGACTATAGGGTCGTCCCTACCACCCCGGGACTAGGTTCGCCAGCCGCCGACATGTCTGACGACTATAGGGTCGTCCCCACAACCCCGGGGCTAGATTGGCCCGCCACCGTCATGTCCGACGACGATAGGGTCGACCCAACGACCACGGGCCAAAGTTGGTCAGCCGCCGACATGTCCGACGACTATCGGGTCGTCCCCACGATCCCGGGATTAGATTGGCCCGCCACCGTCATGTCCGACGACTAATGGGTCGTCCCCACGACCCCGGGACTAGATTGGCCCGCCACCGTCATGTCCGACGACTATCGGGTCGTCCCCACGACCCCGGGACTAGGTTGGCCCGTCGCCGACTTGTCCGACGACTATAGGGTCGTCCCTCCCACCCCGGAACTAGGTTTGCCAGCCGCCGACATGTCCGACGACTATAGGGTCGTCCCCACGACCCCGGGGCTAGATTGGCCAGCCGCTGACATTTCCGACGACTATAGGGTCGTCCCCACGACCCCGGGACTAGATTGGCCCGCCACCGTCATGTCCGACGACTATCGGGTCGTCCCCACGACCCCGGGACTAGGTTGGCCCGCCGCCGACTTGTCCGACGACTATAGGGTCGTCCCTCCCACTCCGGAACTAGGTTTGCCAGCCGCCGACATGTCCGACGACTATAGGGTCATCCCTCCCACCCCGGAACTAGGTTTGCCAGCCGCCGACATGTCCGACGACTATAGGGTCGTCTCCACGACCCCGGGCCAAAGTTGGTCAGCCGCCGACATGTCCGTCGACTATAGGGTCGTCCCCACGACCCCGGGACTAGATTGGCCCGCCACCGTCATGTCCGACGACTAATGGGTCGTCCCCACGACCCCGGGACTAGATTGGCCCGCCACCGTCATGTCCGACGACTATCGGGTCGTCCCCACGACCCCGGGACTAGATTGGCCCGCCACCGTCATGTCCGACGACTAATGGGTCGTCCCTCCCACCCCGGAACTAGGTTTGCCAGCCGCCGACATGTCCGACGACTATAGGGTCGTCCCTCCCACCCCGGGACTAGGTTGGCCAGCCGTCGACTTGTCCGACGCGTATAGGGTCGTCCCCACGACCCCCGGACTAGATTGACCCGCCACCGTTATGTCCGACGAATATAGGGTCGTCCCCACGACCCCGGGACTAGATTGGCCCGCCACCGTCATGTCCGACGACTAATGGGTCGTCCCCACGACCCCGGGACTAGATTGGCCCGCCACCGTCATGTCCGACGACTATAGGGTCGTCCCCACGACACCGCGGCTAGATTGGCTCGCCACCGTCATGTCCGACGACTATAGGGTCGTCCCCACGACCCCGGGACTAGGTTGGCCCGCCGCCGACTTGTCCGACGACTATAGGGTCGTCCCCACGCCCACGGGCCAAAGTTGCCCAGCCGCCGACATGTCCGACGACTATAGGGTCGTCCCCACGACCCCGGGACTAGGTTGGCCCGCCACCGACATGTCCGACGACTATAGGGTCGTCCCCACGACCCCGGGACTAGATTGGCCAGCCGCCCACTTGTCCGACGACTATAGGGTCGTCCCCACGACACCGGGGCTAGATTGGCCAGCCGCCGACATGTCCGACGACTATGGGGTCGTCCCCACGACCACGGGCCAAAGTTGGTCAGCCGCCGACATGTCCGACGACTATAGGGTCGTCTCCACGACCCCGGGACTAGGTTGGCCCGCCGCCGACTTGTCCGACGACTATAGGGTCGTCCCCACGACCACGGGCCAAAGTTGCCCAGGCGCCGACATGTCCGACGACTATAGGGTCGTCCCCACGACCCCGGGACTAGGTTGGCCCGCCACCGACATGTCCGACGACTATAGGGTCGTCCCCACGACCCCGGGACTAGATTGGCCAGCCGCCCACTTGTCCGACGACTATAGGGTCGTCCCCACGACACCGGGGCTAGATTGGCCAGCCGCCGACATGTCCGACGACTATGGGGTCGTCCCCACGACCACGGGCCAAAGTTGGTCAGCCGCCGACATATCCGACGACTATAGGGTCGTCTCCACGACCCCGGGACTAGGTTGGCCCGCCGCCGACTTGTCCGACGACTATAGGGTCGTCCCTACCACCCCGGGACTAGGTTGGCCCGCCGCCGACTTGTCCGACGACTATAGGGTCGTCCCCACGACCCCGGGACTAGATTGGCCAGCCGCCCACTTGTCCGACGACTATAGGGTCGTCCCCACGACACCGGGGCTAGATTGGCCAGCCGCCGACATGTCCGACGACTATGGGGTCGTCCCCACGACCACGGGCCAAAGTTGGTCAGCCGCCGACATGTCCGACGACTATAGGGTCGTCTCCACAACCCCGGGGCTAGATTGGCCCGCCACCGTCATGTCCGACGACGATTGGGTCGACCCCACGACCACGGGCCAAAGTTGGCCAGCCGCCGACATGTCCGGCGACTATAGGGTCGTCTCCACGACCCCGGGACTAGGTTGGCCCGCCGCCGAATTATCCGACGACTATAGGGGCGACCCCACGAACCCGGGACTAGGTTGGCCAGCCGCCGACATGTTCGACGACTATGGGGTCGTCCCCACGAGCCCGGGACTAGATTGGCCCGCCACCGTCATGTCCGACGACTATAGGGTCGTCCCCACGACCCCGGGACTAGGTTGGCCCGCCGCCGACTTGTCCGACGACTATAGGGTCGTCCCCACGACCCCCGGACTAGATTGACCCGCCACCGTTATGTCCGACGAATATAGTGTCGTCTCCACGACCCCGGGACTAGGTTGGCCCGCCGCCGACTTGTCCGACGACTATAGGGTCGTCCCAACGACCACGGGCCAAAGTTGGTCAGCCGCCGACATGTCCGACGACTATAGGGTCGTCCCCACGACCCCGGGATTAGATTGGCCCGCCACCGTCATGTCCGACGACTAATGGGTCGTCCCCACGACCCCGGGACTAGATTGGCCAGCCACCGTCATGTCCGACGACTATAGGGTCGTCCCCACGACTCCGGGACTAGGTTGGCCCGCCGCCGACTTGTCCGACGACTATAGGGTCGTCCCTCCCACACCGGAACTAGGTTTGCCAGCCGCCGACATGTCCGACGACTATAGGGTCGTCCCCACGACCCCGGGGCTAGATTGGCCCGCCACCATCATGTCCGACGACTATAGGGTCGCCCCCACGACCCCGGGACTAGGTTGGCCCGCCGCCCACTTGTCCGACGACTATAGGGTCGTCCCCACGACACCGGGGCTAGATTGGCTCGCCACCGTCATGTCCGACGACTATAGGGTCGTCCCCACGACCCCGGGACTAGGTTGGCCCGCCGCCGACTTGTCCGACGACTATAGGGTCGTCCCCACGACCACGGGCCAATGTTGCCCAGCCGCCGACATGTCCGACGACTATAGGGTCGTCCCCACGACCCCGGGACTAGGTTGGCCCGCCACCGACATGTCCGACGACTATAGCCTCGTCCCCACGACCCCGGGACTAGATTGGCCAGCCGCCGACATGTCCGACGAATATAGGGTCGTCCCCACGTCCCCGGGATTAAGTTGGCCAGCCGCCGACATGTCGGACGACTATAGGGTCGTCCCCACGACCCCGGGACTAGGTTGGCCCGCCACCGACATGTCCGACGACTATAGGGTCGTCCCCACGACCCCGGGACTAGGTTGGCCCGCCGCCGACTTGCCCGACGACTATAGGGTCGTCCCCACGACCACGGGCCAAAGTTGCCCAGCCGCCGACATGTCGGACGACTATAGGGTCGTCCCCACGACCCCGGGACTAGGTTGGCCCGCCACCGACATGTCCGACGACTATAGGGTCGTCCTCACGACCCCGGGACTAGATTGGCCAGCCGCCGACATGTCCGACGAATATAGGGTCGTCCCCACGTCCCCGGGATTAAGTTGGCCAGCCGCCGACATGTCCGACGACTATAGGGTCGTCTCCACGACCCCGGGACTAGGTTGGCCCGCCGCCGACTTGTCCGACGACTATAGGGTCGTCCCCACGACCCCGGGACTAGGTTGGCCCGCCGCCGACTTGTCCGACGACTATAGGGCCGTCCCTACCACCCCGGGACTAGGTTGGCCCGCCGCCGACTTGTCCGACGACTATAGGGTCGTCCCCACGACCCCC
The DNA here is from genome assembly GCA_946251845.1 of Andrena fulva. Taxonomy (NCBI): domain Eukaryota; kingdom Metazoa; phylum Arthropoda; class Insecta; order Hymenoptera; family Andrenidae; genus Andrena; species Andrena fulva. The sequence continues at coordinate 82,600 of CAMITZ010000297.1, forward strand.
GGACTAGATTGACCCGCCACCGTTATGTCCGACGAATATAGGGTCGTCTCCACGACCCCGGGACTAGGTTGGCCCGCCGCCGACTTGTCCGGCGACTATAGGATCGTCCCAACGACCACGGGCCAAAGTTGGTCAGCCGCCGACATGTCCGACTACTATAGGGTCGTCCCCACGATCCCGGGATTAGATTGGCCCGCCACCGTCATGTCCGACGACTAATGGGTCGTCCCCACGACCCCGGGACTAGATTGGCCCTCCACCGTCATGTCCGACGACTATAGGGTCGTCCCCACGACCCCGGGACTAGAATGGCCCGCCACCGTCATGTCCGACGACTATAGGGTCGTCCCCATGACCCCGGGACTAGGATGGCCCGCCGCCGACTTGTCCGACAACTATAGGGTCGTCCCCACGACCACGGGCCAAAGTTGGTCAGCCGCCGACATGCCCGACGACTATAGGTTCGTCCCCACGACCCGGGTACTAGATTGGCCGAGCCGCCGACATGTCCGACGACTATAGGGTCGTCTCCACGACCCCGGGACTAGGTTGGCCCGCCGCCGACTTGTCCGACGACTATAGGGTCGTCCCCACGACCCCGGGACTAAGTTGGCCAGCCGCCGACATGTCCGCCGACTATAGGGTCGTCCCTACCACCCCGGGACTAGGTTCGCAAGCCGCCGACATGTCCGACGACTATAGGGTCGTACCCACGAACCCGGGAATAGTTTGGCCCGCCGTCGACATATCCGACGACTATAGGGTCGTCTCCACGACCCCGGGACTAGGTTGGCCCGCCGCCGACTTGTCCGCCGACTATAGGGTCGTCCCCACGACCACGGGCCAAAGTTGGTCAGCCGCCGACATGTCCGACGACTATAGGGTCGTCTCCACGACCCCGGGACTAGGTTGGCCCGCCGCCGACTTGTCCGACGACTATAGGGTCGTCCCTACCACCCCGGGACTAGGTTGGCCCGCCGCCGCTTGTCCGACGACTATAGGGTCGTCCCTACCACCCCGGGACTAGGTTCGCCAGCCGCCGACATGTCTGACGACTATAGGGTCGTCCCCACAACCCCGGGGCTAGATTGGCCCGCCACCGTCACGTCCGACGACGATTGGGTCGACCCCACGACCACGGGCCAAAGTTGGCCAGCCGCCGACATGTCCGGCGACTATAGGGTCGTACCCACGACCACGGGCCAAAGTTGCCCAGGCGCCGACATGTCCGACGACTATAGGGTCGTCCCCACGACCCCGGGACTAGGTTGGCCCGCCACCGACATGTCCGACGACTATAGGGTCGTCCCCACGACCCCGGGACTAGATTGGCCAGCCGCCCACTTGTCCGACGACTATAGGGTCGTCCCCACGACCACGGGCCAAAGTTGGTCAGCCGCCGACATGTCCGACGACTATAGGGTCGTCCCCACGACCCCGGGACTAGATTGGCCCGCCACCATCATGTCCGACGACTATAGGGTCGTCCCCACGACCCCGGGACTAGGTTGGCCCGCCACCGACATGTCCGACGACTATAGGGTCGTCCCCACGACCCCGGGGCTAGATTGGCCAGCCGCCCACTTGTCCGACGACTGTAGGGTCGTCCCCACGACCCCGGGGCTAGATTGCCCCGGCACCGTCATGTCCGACGACTATAGGGTCGTCCCCACGGCCCCGGGACTAGATTGGCCCACGACCGTCATGTCCGACGACTACAGGGTCGTCCCCACGACCCCGGGACTAGATTGGCCCGCCACCGTCATGTCCGACGACTACAGGGTCTTCCCCACGACCCCGGGCCTAGGATGACCCGCCGCCGAATTGTCCGACGACAATAGGGTCGTCCCCACGACCCCGGGACTAGATTGCCCCGCCACCGTCATGTCCGACGACTACAGGGTCGTCCCCACGACCCCGGGACTAGGATGGCCCGCCGCCGACATGTCCGACGACTATAGGGTCGTCCCCACGACGCCGGGACTAGATTGCCCCGCCACCGTCATGTCCGACGACTACAGGGTCGACCCCACGACCCCGGGACTAGATTGGCCCACCAGCGTCATGTCCGACGACTACAGGGTCGTCCCCACGACCCCGGGACTAGGTTGGCCCGCCGCCGACTTGTCCGACGACTATAGGGTCGTCCCCAGGACCACGGGACTAGGATGACCCGCCGCCGGCTTGTCCGACGACAATAGGGTCGTCCCCACGACCCCGGGACTAGATTGCCCCGCCACCGTCATGTCCGACGACTACAGGGTCGTCCCCACGACCCCGGGACTAGGATGGCCCGCCGCCGACTTGTCCGACGACTATAGGGTCGTCCCCACGACCCCGGGACTAGATTGCCCCGCCACCGTCATGTCCGACGACTACAGGGTCGACCCCACGACCCCGGGACTAGATTGGCCCACCAGCGACATGTCCGACGACTATAGAGTCGTCCCCACGACCACGGGACTAGGTTGGCCCGCCGCCGACTTGTCCGATGACTATACGGTCGTCCCCACGACTACGGGACTAGGTTGGCCCGCCGCCGACTTGTCCGACGACTATAGGATCGTCCCCACGACCCCGGGACTAGGTTGGCCAGTCACCGACATGTCCGACGACTATAGGGTCGTCCCCACGACCACAGGCCAAAGTTGCCCAGCCGCCGACATGTCCGACGACTATAGGGTCGTCCCCACGCCCCGGTCCAAAGTTGGCCAGCCGCCGACATGTCCGACGACTATAGGGTCGTCCCCACGACCCCGGGACTAGGTTGGCCCGCCGCCGACATGTCCGACGACTATACGGTCGTCCTCGCGACCACGGGACTAGGTTGGCCCGCCGCCGACTTGTCCGACGACTATACGGTCGTCCCCACGACCACGGGACTAGGTTGGCCCGCCGCCGACTTGTCCGACGACTATAGGGTCGTCCCTCCCACCCCGGGACTAGGTTGGCCAGCCGTCGACTTGTCCGACGACTATAGGGTCGTCCCCACGACCCCCGGACTAGATTGACCCGCCACCGTTATGTCCGACGAATATAGGGTCGTCCCCACGACCCCGGGACTAGATTGGCCCGCCACCGTCATGTCCGACGACTAATGGGTCGTCCCCACGACCCCGGGACTAGATTGGCCCGCCACCGTCATGTCCGACGACTATAGGGTCGTCCCCACGACACCGCGGCTAGATTGGCTCGCCACCGTCATGTCCGACGACTATAGGGTCGTCCCCACGACCCCGGGACTAGGTTGGCCCGCCGCCGACTTGTCCGACGACTATAGGGTCGTCCCCACGCCCACGGGCCAAAGTTGCCCAGCCGCCGACATGTCCGACGACTATAGGGTCGTCCCCACGACCCCGGGACTAGGTTGGCCCGCCACCGACATGTCCGACGACTATAGGGTCGTCCCCACGACCCCGGGACTAGATTGGCCAGCCGCCCACTTGTCCGACGACTATAGGGTCGTCCCCACGACACCGGGGCTAGATTGGCCAGCCGCCGACATGTCCGACGACTATGGGGTCGTCCCCACGACCACGGGCCAAAGTTGGTCAGCCGCCGACATGTCCGACGACTATAGGGTCGTCTCCACGACCCCGGGACTAGGTTGGCCCGCCGCCGACTTGTCCGACGACTATAGGGTCGTCCCCACGACCACGGGCCAAAGTTGCCCAGGCGCCGACATGTCCGACGACTATAGGGTCGTCCCCACGACCCCGGGACTAGGTTGGCCCGCCACCGACATGTCCGACGACTATAGGGTCGTCCCCACGACCCCGGGACTAGATTGGCCAGCCGCCCACTTGTCCGACGACTATAGGGTCGTCCCCACGACACCGGGGCTAGATTGGCCAGCCGCCGACATGTCCGACGACTATGGGGTCGTCCCCACGACCACGGGCCAAAGTTGGTCAGCCGCCGACATATCCGACGACTATAGGGTCGTCTCCACGACCCCGGGACTAGGTTGGCCCGCCGCCGACTTGTCCGACGACTATAGGGTCGTCCCTACCACCCCGGGACTAGGTTGGCCCGCCGCCGACTTGTCCGACGACTATAGGGTCGTCCCCACGACCCCGGGACTAGATTGGCCAGCCGCCCACTTGTCCGACGACTATAGGGTCGTCCCCACGACACCGGGGCTAGATTGGCCAGCCGCCGACATGTCCGACGACTATGGGGTCGTCCCCACGACCACGGGCCAAAGTTGGTCAGCCGCCGACATGTCCGACGACTATAGGGTCGTCTCCACAACCCCGGGGCTAGATTGGGCCGCCACCGTCATGTCCGACGACGATTGGGTCGACCCCACGACCACGGGCCAAAGTTGGCCAGCCGCCGACATGTCCGGCGACTATAGGGTCGTACCCACGAACCCGGGAATAGTTTGGCCCGCCGCCGACATATCCGACGACTATAGGGTCGTCTCCACGACCCCGGGACTAGGTTGGCCCGCCGCCGAATTATCCGACGACTATAGGGGCGACCCCACGAACCCGGGACTAGGTTGGCCAGCCGCCGACATGTTCGACGACTATGGGGTCGTCCCCACGAGCCCGGGACTAGATTGGCCCGCCACCGTCATGTCCGACGACTATAGGGTCGTCCCCACGACCCCGGGACTAGGTTGGCCCGCCGCCGACTTGTCCGACGACTATAGGGTCGTCCCCACGACCCCCGGACTAGATTGACCCGCCACCGTTATGTCCGACGAATATAGTGTCGTCTCCACGACCCCGGGACTAGGTTGGCCCGCCGCCGACTTGTCCGACGACTATAGGGTCGTCCCAACGACCACGGGCCAAAGTTGGTCAGCCGCCGACATGTCCGACGACTATAGGGTCGTCCCCACGACCCCGGGATTAGATTGGCCCGCCACCGTCATGTCCGACGACTAATGGGTCGTCCCCACGACCCCGGGACTAGATTGGCCAGCCACCGTCATGTCCGACGACTATAGGGTCGTCCCCACGACTCCGGGACTAGGTTGGCCCGCCGCCGACTTGTCCGACGACTATAGGGTCGTCCCTCCCACACCGGAACTAGGTTTGCCAGCCGCCGACATGTCCGACGACTATAGGGTCGTCCCCACGACCCCGGGGCTAGATTGGCCCGCCACCATCATGTCCGACGACTATAGGGTCGCCCCCACGACCCCGGGACTAGGTTGGCCCGCCGCCCACTTGTCCGACGACTATAGGGTCGTCCTCACGACACCGGGGCTAGATTGGCTCGCCACCGTCATGTCCGACGACTATAGGGTCGTCCCCACGACCCCGGGACTAGGTTGGCCCGCCGCCGACTTGTCCGACGACTATAGGGTCGTCCCCACGACCACGGGCCAATGTTGCCCAGCCGCCGACATGTCCGACGACTATAGGGTCGTCCCCACGACCCCGGGACTAGGTTGGCCCGCCACCGACATGTCCGACGACTATAGCCTCGTCCCCACGACCCCGGGACTAGATTGGCCAGCCGCCGACATGTCCGACGAATATAGGGTCGTCCCCACGTCCCCGGGATTAAGTTGGCCAGCCGCCGACATGTCGGACGACTATAGGGTCGTCCCCACGACCCCGGGACTAGGTTGGCCCGCCACCGACATGTCCGACGACTATAGGGTCGTCCCCACGACCCCGGGACTAGGTTGGCCCGCCGCCGACTTGCCCGACGACTATAGGGTCGTCCCCACGACCACGGGCCAAAGTTGCCCAGCCGCCGACATGTCGGACGACTATAGGGTCGTCCCCACGACCCCGGGACTAGGTTGGCCCGCCACCGACATGTCCGACGACTATAGGGTCGTCCTCACGACCCCGGGACTAGATTGGCCAGCCGCCGACATGTCCGACGAATATAGGGTCGTCCCCACGTCCCCGGGATTAAGTTGGCCAGCCGCCGACATGTCCGACGACTATAGGGTCGTCTCCACGACCCCGGGACTAGGTTGGCCCGCCGCCGACTTGTCCGACGACTATAGGGTCGTCTCCACGACCCCGGGACTAGGTTGGCCCGCCGCCGACTTGTCCGACGACTATAGGGTCGTCCCCACGACCCCGGGACTAGGTTGGCCCGCCGCCGACTTGTCCGACGACTATAGGGCCGTCCCTACCACCCCGGGACTAGGTTGGCCCGCCGCCGACTTGTCCGACGACTATAGGGTCGTCCCCACGACCCCCGGACTAGATTGACCCGCCACCGTTATGTCCGACGAATATAGGGTCGTCTCCACGACCCCGGGACTAGGTTGGCCCGCCGCCGACTTGTCCGGCGACTATAGGATCGTCCCAACGACCACGGGCCAAAGTTGGTCAGCCGCCGACATGTCCGACTACTATAGGGTCGTCCCCACGATCCCGGGATTAGATTGGCCCGCCACCGTCATGTCCGACGACTAATGGGTCGTCCCCACGACCCCGGGACTAGATTGGCCCTCCACCGTCATGTCCGACGACTATAGGGTCGTCCCCACGACCCCGGGACTAGATTGGCCCGCCACCGTCATGTCCGACGACTATAGGGTCGTCCCCATGACCCCGGGACTAGGATGGCCCGCCGCCGACTTGTCCGACAACTATAGGGTCGTCCCCACGACCACGGGCCAAAGTTGGTCAGCCGCCGACATGCCCGACGACTATAGGTTCGTCCCCACGACCCGGGTACTAGATTGGCCGAGCCGCCGACATGTCCGACGACTATAGGGTCGTCTCCACGACCCCGGGACTAGGTTGGCCCGCCGCCGACTTGTCCGACGACTATAGGGTCGTCCCCACGACCCCGGGACTAAGTTGGCCAGCCGCCGACATGTCCGCCGACTATAGGGTCGTCCCTACCACCCCGGGACTAGGTTCGCAAGCCGCCGACATGTCCGACGACTATAGGGTCGTACCCACGAACCCGGGAATAGTTTGGCCCGCCGTCGACATATCCGACGACTATAGGGTCGTCTCCACGACCCCGGGACTAGGTTGGCCCGCCGCCGACTTGTCCGACGACTATAGGGTCGTCTCCACGACCCCGGGACTAGGTTGGCCCGCCGCCGACTTGTCCGACGACTATAGGGTCGTCCCCACGACCACGGGCCAAAGTTGGTCAGCCGCCGACATGTCCGACGACTATAGGGTCGTCCGCACGACCCCGGGACTAGATTGGCCCGCCACCATCATGTCCGACGACTATAGGGTCGTCCCCACGACCCCGGGAATAGTTTGGCCCGCCGCCGACATATCCGACGACTATAGGGTCGTCCCTCCCACCCCGGAACTAGGTTGGCCAGCCGCCGACATGTCCGACGACTATAGGGTCGTCCCCACGACCCCGGGGCTAGATTGGCCAGCCGCCGACATTTCCGACGACTATAGGGTCGTCCCCACGACCCCGGGACTAGGTTGGCCCGCCGCCCACTTGTCCGACGACTATAGGGTCGTCCCCACGACACCGGGGCTAGATTGGCTCGCCACCGTCATGTCCGACGACTATAGGGTCGTCCCCACGACCCCGGGACTAGGTTGGCCCGCCGCCGACTTGTCCGACGACTATAGGGTCGTCCCCACGACCACGGGCCAAAGTTGCCCAGCCGCCGACATGTCCGACGACTATAGGGTCGTCCCCACGACCCCGGGACTAGGTTGGCCCGCCACCGACATGTCCGACGACTATAGGGTCGTCCCCACGACCCCGGGACTAGATTGGCCCGCCACCGTCATGTCCGACGACTAATGGGTCGTCCCCACGACCCCGGGACTAGATTGGCCCGCCACCGTCATGTCCGACGACTATCGGGTCGTCCCCACGACCCCGGGACTAGATTGGCCCGCCACCGTCATGTCCGACGACTAATGGGTCGTCCCTCCCACCCCGGAACTAGGTTTGCCAGCCGCCGACATGTCCGACGACTATAGGGTCGTCCCTCCCACCCCGGGACTAGGTTGGCCAGCCGTCGACTTGTCCGACGACTATAGGGTCGTCCCCACGACCCCCGGACTAGATTGACCCGCCACCGTTATGTCCGACGAATATAGGGTCGTCCCCACGACCCCGGGACTAGATTGGCCCGCCACCGTCATGTCCGACGACTAATGGGTCGTCCCCACGACCCCGGGACTAGATTGGCCCGCCACCGTCATGTCCGACGACTATAGGGTCGTCCCCACGACACCGCGGCTAGATTGGCTCGCCACCGTCATGTCCGACGACTATAGGGTCGTCCCCACGACCCCGGGACTAGGTTGGCCCGCCGCCGACTTGTCCGACGACTATAGGGTCGTCCCCACGCCCACGGGCCAAAGTTGCCCAGCCGCCGACATGTCCGACGACTATAGGGTCGTCCCCACGACCCCGGGACTAGGTTGGCCCGCCACCGACATGTCCGACGACTATAGGGTCGTCCCCACGACCCCGGGACTAGATTGGCCAGCCGCCCACTTGTCCGACGACTATAGGGTCGTCCCCACGACACCGGGGCTAGATTGGCCAGCCGCCGACATGTCCGACGACTATGGGGTCGTCCCCACGACCACGGGCCAAAGTTGGTCAGCCGCCGACATGTCCGACGACTATAGGGTCGTCTCCACGACCCCGGGACTAGGTTGGCCCGCCGCCGACTTGTCCGACGACTATAGGGTCGTCCCCACGACCACGGGCCAAAGTTGCCCAGGCGCCGACATGTCCGACGACTATAGGGTCGTCCCCACGACCCCGGGACTAGGTTGGCCCGCCACCGACATGTCCGACGACTATAGGGTCGTCCCCACGACCCCGGGACTAGATTGGCCAGCCGCCCACTTGTCCGACGACTATAGGGTCGTCCCCACGACACCGGGGCTAGATTGGCCAGCCGCCGACATGTCCGACGACTATGGGGTCGTCCCCACGACCACGGGCCAAAGTTGGTCAGCCGCCGACATATCCGACGACTATAGGGTCGTCTCCACGACCCCGGGACTAGGTTGGCCCGCCGCCGACTTGTCCGACGACTATAGGGTCGTCCCTACCACCCCGGGACTAGGTTGGCCCGCCGCCGACTTGTCCGACGACTATAGGGTCGTCCCCACGACCCCGGGACTAGATTGGCCAGCCGCCCACTTGTCCGACGACTATAGGGTCGTCCCCACGACACCGGGGCTAGATTGGCCAGCCGCCGACATGTCCGACGACTATAGGGTCGTCCCCACGACCCCGGGACTAGGTTGGCCCGCCGCCGACTTGTCCGACGACTATAGGGTCGTCCCCACGACCCCCGGACTAGATTGACCCGCCACCGTTATGTCCGACGAATATAGTGTCGTCTCCACGACCCCGGGACTAGGTTGGCCCGCCGCCGACTTGTCCGACGACTATAGGGTCGTCCCAACGACCACGGGCCAAAGTTGGTCAGCCGCCGACATGTCCGACGACTATAGGGTCGTCCCCACGACCCCGGGATTAGATTGGCCCGCCACCGTCATGTCCGACGACTAATGGGTCGTCCCCACGACCCCGGGACTAGATTGGCCAGCCACCGTCATGTCCGACGACTATAGGGTCGTCCCCACGACTCCGGGACTAGGTTGGCCCGCCGCCGACTTGTCCGACGACTATAGGGTCGTCCCTCCCACACCGGAACTAGGTTTGCCAGCCGCCGACATGTCCGACGACTATAGGGTCGTCCCCACGACCCCGGGGCTAGATTGGCCCGCCACCATCATGTCCGACGACTATAGGGTCGCCCCCACGACCCCGGGACTAGGTTGGCCCGCCGCCCACTTGTCCGACGACTATAGGGTCGTCCCCACGACACCGGGGCTAGATTGGCTCGCCACCGTCATGTCCGACGACTATAGGGTCGTCCCCACGACCCCGGGACTAGGTTGGCCCGCCGCCGACTTGTCCGACGACTATAGGGTCGTCCCCACGACCACGGGCCAATGTTGCCCAGCCGCCGACATGTCCGACGACTATAGGGTCGTCCCCACGACCCCGGGACTAGGTTGGCCCGCCACCGACATGTCCGACGACTATAGCCTCGTCCCCACGACCCCGGGACTAGATTGGCCAGCCGCCGACATGTCCGACGAATATAGGGTCGTCCCCACGTCCCCGGGATTAAGTTGGCCAGCCGCCGACATGTCGGACGACTATAGGGTCGTCCCCACGACCCCGGGACTAGGTTGGCCCGCCACCGACATGTCCGACGACTATAGGGTCGTCCCCACGACCCCGGGACTAGGTTGGCCCGCCGCCGACTTGCCCGACGACTATAGGGTCGTCCCCACGACCACGGGCCAAAGTTGCCCAGCCGCCGACATGTCGGACGACTATAGGGTCGTCCCCACGACCCCGGGACTAGGTTGGCCCGCCACCGACATGTCCGACGACTATAGGGTCGTCCTCACGACCCCGGGACTAGATTGGCCAGCCGCCGACATGTCCGACGAATATAGGGTCGTCCCCACGTCCCCGGGATTAAGTTGGCCAGCCGCCGACATGTCCGACGACTATAGGGTCGTCTCCACGACCCCGGGACTAGGTTGGCCCGCCGCCGACTTGTCCGACGACTATAGGGTCGTCTCCACGACCCCGGGACTAGGTTGGCCCGCCGCCGACTTGTCCGACGACTATAGGGTCGTCCCCACGACCCCGGGACTAGGTTGGCCCGCCGCCGACTTGTCCGACGACTATAGGGCCGTCCCTACCACCCCGGGACTAGGTTGGCCCGCCGCCGACTTGTCCGACGACTATAGGGTCGTCCCCACGACCCCCGGACTAGATTGACCCGCCACCGTTATGTCCGACGAATATAGGGTCGTCTCCACGACCCCGGGACTAGGTTGGCCCGCCGCCGACTTGTCCGGCGACTATAGGATCGTCCCAACGACCACGGGCCAAAGTTGGTCAGCCGCCGACATGTCCGACTACTATAGGGTCGTCCCCACGATCCCGGGATTAGATTGGCCCGCCACCGTCATGTCCGACGACTAATGGGTCGTCCCCACGACCCCGGGACTAGATTGGCCCTCCACCGTCATGTCCGACGACTATAGGGTCGTCCCCACGACCCCGGGACTAGATTGGCCCGCCACCGTCATGTCCGACGACTATAGGGTCGTCCCCATGACCCCGGGACTAGGATGGCCCGCCGCCGACTTGTCCGACAACTATAGGGTCGTCCCCACGACCACGGGCCAAAGTTGGTCAGCCGCCGACATGCCCGACGACTATAGGTTCGTCCCCACGACCCGGGTACTAGATTGGCCGAGCCGCCGACATGTCCGACGACTATAGGGTCGTCTCCACGACCCCGGGACTAGGTTGGCCCGCCGCCGACTTGTCCGACGACTATAGGGTCGTCCCCACGACCCCGGGACTAGATTGGCCCGCCACCGTCATGTCCGACGACTATAGGGTCGTCCCCACGACCCCGGGACTAAGTTGGCCAGCCGCCGACATGTCCGCCGACTATAGGGTCGTCCCTACCACCCCGGGACTAGGTTCGCAAGCCGCCGACATGTCCGACGACTATAGGGTCGTACCCACGAACCCGGGAATAGTTTGGCCCGCCGTCGACATATCCGACGACTATAGGGTCGTCTCCACGACCCCGGGACTAGGTTGGCCCGCCGCCGACTTGTCCGCCGACTATAGGGTCGTCCCCACGACCACGGGCCAAAGTTGGTCAGCCGCCGACATGTCCGACGACTATAGGGTCGTCTCCACGACCCCGGGACTAGGTTGGCCCGCCGCCGACTTGTCCGACGACTATAGGGTCGTCCCTACCACCCCGGGACTAGGTTGGCCCGCCGCCGACTTGTCCGACGACTATAGGGTCGTCCCTACCACCCCGGGACTAGGTTCGCCAGCCGCCGACATGTCTGACGACTATAGGGTCGTCCCCACAACCCCGGGGCTAGATTGGCCCGCCACCGTCACGTCCGACGACGATTGGGTCGACCCCACGACCACGGGCCAAAGTTGGCCAGCCGCCGACATGTCCGGCGACTATAGGGTCGTACCCACGACCACGGGCCAAAGTTGCCCAGGCGCCGACATGTCCGACGACTATAGGGTCGTCCCCACGACCCCGGGACTAGGTTGGCCCGCCACCGACATGTCCGACGACTATAGGGTCGTCCCCACGACCCCGGGACTAGATTGGCCAGCCGCCCACTTGTCCGACGACTATAGGGTCGTCCCCACGACCACGGGCCAAAGTTGGTCAGCCGCCGACATGTCCGACGACTATAGGGTCGTCCCCACGACCCCGGGACTAGATTGGCCCGCCACCATCATGTCCGACGACTATAGGGTCGTCCCCACGACCCCGGGACTAGGTTGGCCCGCCACCGACATGTCCGACGACTATAGGGTCGTCCCCACGACCCCGGGGCTAGATTGGCCAGCCGCCCACTTGTCCGACGACTGTAGGGTCGTCCCCACGACCCCGGGGCTAGATTGCCCCGGCACCGTCATGTCCGACGACTATAGGGTCGTCCCCACGGCCCCGGGACTAGATTGGCCCACGACCGTCATGTCCGACGACTACAGGGTCGTCCCCACGACCCCGGGACTAGATTGGCCCGCCACCGTCATGTCCGACGACTACAGGGTCTTCCCCACGACCCCGGGCCTAGGATGACCCGCCGCCGAATTGTCCGACGACAATAGGGTCGTCCCCACGACCCCGGGACTAGATTGCCCCGCCACCGTCATGTCCGACGACTACAGGGTCGTCCCCACGACCCCGGGACTAGGATGGCCCGCCGCCGACATGTCCGACGACTATAGGGTCGTCCCCACGACGCCGGGACTAGATTGCCCCGCCACCGTCATGTCCGACGACTACAGGGTCGACCCCACGACCCCGGGACTAGATTGGCCCACCAGCGTCATGTCCGACGACTACAGGGTCGTCCCCACGACCCCGGGACTAGGTTGGCCCGCCGCCGACTTGTCCGACGACTATAGGGTCGTCCCCAGGACCACGGGACTAGGATGACCCGCCGCCGGCTTGTCCGACGACAATAGGGTCGTCCCCACGACCCCGGGACTAGATTGCCCCGCCACCGTCATGTCCGACGACTACAGGGTCGTCCCCACGACCCCGGGACTAGGATGGCCCGCCGCCGACTTGTCCGACGACTATAGGGTCGTCCCCACGACCCCGGGACTAGATTGCCCCGCCACCGTCATGTCCGACGACTACAGGGTCGACCCCACGACCCCGGGACTAGATTGGCCCACCAGCGACATGTCCGACGACTATAGAGTCGTCCCCACGACCACGGGACTAGGTTGGCCCGCCGCCGACTTGTCCGATGACTATACGGTCGTCCCCACGACTACGGGACTAGGTTGGCCCGCCGCCGACTTGTCCGACGACTATAGGATCGTCCCCACGACCCCGGGACTAGGTTGGCCAGTCACCGACATGTCCGACGACTATAGGGTCGTCCCCACGACCACAGGCCAAAGTTGCCCAGCCGCCGACATGTCCGACGACTATAGGGTCGTCCCCACGCCCCGGTCCAAAGTTGGCCAGCCGCCGACATGTCCGACGACTATAGGGTCGTCCCCACGACCCCGGGACTAGGTTGGCCCGCCGCCGACATGTCCGACGACTATACGGTCGTCCTCGCGACCACGGGACTAGGTTGGCCCGCCGCCGACTTGTCCGACGACTATACGGTCGTCCCCACGACCACGGGACTAGGTTGGCCCGCCGCCGACTTGTCCGACGACTATAGGGTCGTCCCTCCCACCCCGGGACTAGGTTGGCCAGCCGTCGACTTGTCCGACGACTATAGGGTCGTCCCCACGACCCCCGGACTAGATTGACCCGCCACCGTTATGTCCGACGAATATAGGGTCGTCCCCACGACCCCGGGACTAGATTGGCCCGCCACCGTCATGTCCGACGACTAATGGGTCGTCCCCACGACCCCGGGACTAGATTGGCCCGCCACCGTCATGTCCGACGACTATAGGGTCGTCCCCACGACACCGCGGCTAGATTGGCTCGCCACCGTCATGTCCGACGACTATAGGGTCGTCCCCACGACCCCGGGACTAGGTTGGCCCGCCGCCGACTTGTCCGACGACTATAGGGTCGTCCCCACGCCCACGGGCCAAAGTTGCCCAGCCGCCGACATGTCCGACGACTATAGGGTCGTCCCCACGACCCCGGGACTAGGTTGGCCCGCCACCGACATGTCCGACGACTATAGGGTCGTCCCCACGACCCCGGGACTAGATTGGCCAGCCGCCCACTTGTCCGACGACTATAGGGTCGTCCCCACGACACCGGGGCTAGATTGGCCAGCCGCCGACATGTCCGACGACTATGGGGTCGTCCCCACGACCACGGGCCAAAGTTGGTCAGCCGCCGACATGTCCGACGACTATAGGGTCGTCTCCACGACCCCGGGACTAGGTTGGCCCGCCGCCGACTTGTCCGACGACTATAGGGTCGTCCCCACGACCACGGGCCAAAGTTGCCCAGGCGCCGACATGTCCGACGACTATAGGGTCGTCCCCACGACCCCGGGACTAGGTTGGCCCGCCACCGACATGTCCGACGACTATAGGGTCGTCCCCACGACCCCGGGACTAGATTGGCCAGCCGCCCACTTGTCCGACGACTATAGGGTCGTCCCCACGACACCGGGGCTAGATTGGCCAGCCGCCGACATGTCCGACGACTATGGGGTCGTCCCCACGACCACGGGCCAAAGTTGGTCAGCCGCCGACATATCCGACGACTATAGGGTCGTCTCCACGACCCCGGGACTAGGTTGGCCCGCCGCCGACTTGTCCGACGACTATAGGGTCGTCCCCACGACCACGGGCCAAAGTTGCCCAGGCGCCGACATGTCCGACGACTATAGGGTCGTCTCCACGACCCCGGGACTAGGTTGGCCCGCCGCCGAATTATCCGACGACTATAGGGGCGACCCCACGAACCCGGGACTAGGTTGGCCAGCCGCCGACATGTTCGACGACTATGGGGTCGTCCCCACGAGCCCGGGACTAGATTGGCCCGCCACCGTCATGTCCGACGACTATAGGGTCGTCCCCACGACCCCGGGACTAGGTTGGCCCGCCGCCGACTTGTCCGACGACTATAGGGTCGTCCCCACGACCCCCGGACTAGATTGACCCGCCGCCGACATGTCCGACGACTATAGGGTCGTCCCCACGACCCCGGGATTAGATTGGCCCGCCACCGTCATGTCCGACGACTAATGGGTCGTCCCCACGACCCCGGGACTAGATTGGCCAGCCACCGTCATGTCCGACGACTATAGGGTCGTCCCCACGACTCCGGGACTAGGTTGGCCCGCCGCCGACTTGTCCGACGACTATAGGGTCGTCCCTCCCACACCGGAACTAGGTTTGCCAGCCGCCGACATGTCCGACGACTATAGGGTCGTCCCCACGACCCCGGGGCTAGATTGGCCCGCCACCATCATGTCCGACGACTATAGGGTCGCCCCCACGACCCCGGGACTAGGTTGGCCCGCCGCCCACTTGTCCGACGACTATAGGGTCGTCCCCACGACACCGGGGCTAGATTGGCTCGCCACCGTCATGTCCGACGACTATAGGGTCGTCCCCACGACCCCGGGACTAGGTTGGCCCGCCGCCGACTTGTCCGACGACTATAGGGTCGTCCCCACGACCACGGGCCAATGTTGCCCAGCCGCCGACATGTCCGACGACTATAGGGTCGTCCCCACGACCCCGGGACTAGGTTGGCCCGCCACCGACATGTCCGACGACTATAGCCTCGTCCCCACGACCCCGGGACTAGATTGGCCAGCCGCCGAAATGTCCGACGAATATAGGGTCGTCCCCACGTCCCCGGGATTAAGTTGGCCAGCCGCCGACATGTCGGACGACTATAGGGTCGTCCCCACGACCCCGGGACTAGGTTGGCCCGCCACCGACATGTCCGACGACTATAGGGTCGTCCCCACGACCCCGGGACTAGGTTGGCCCGCCGCCGACTTGCCCGACGACTATAGGGTCGTCCCCACGACCACGGGCCAAAGTTGCCCAGCCGCCGACATGTCGGACGACTATAGGGTCGTCCCCACGACCCCGGGACTAGGTTGGCCCGCCACCGACATGTCCGACGACTATAGGGTCGTCCTCACGACCCCGGGACTAGATTGGCCAGCCGCCGACATGTCCGACGAATATAGGGTCGTCCCCACGTCCCCGGGATTAAGTTGGCCAGCCGCCGACATGTCCGACGACTATAGGGTCGTCTCCACGACCCCGGGACTAGGTTGGCCCGCCGCCGACTTGTCCGACGACTATAGGGTCGTCTCCACGACCCCGGGACTAGGTTGGCCCGCCGCCGACTTGTCCGACGACTATAGGGTCGTCCCCACGACCCCGGGACTAGGTTGGCCCGCCGCCGACTTGTCCGACGACTATAGGGCCGTCCCTACCACCCCGGGACTAGGTTGGCCCGCCGCCGACTTGTCCGACGACTATAGGGTCGTCCCCACGACCCCCGGACTAGATTGACCCGCCACCGTTATGTCCGACGAATATAGGGTCGTCTCCACGACCCCGGGACTAGGTTGGCCCGCCGCCGACTTGTCCGGCGACTATAGGATCGTCCCAACGACCACGGGCCAAAGTTGGTCAGCCGCCGACATGTCCGACTACTATAGGGTCGTCCCCACGATCCCGGGATTAGATTGGCCCGCCACCGTCATGTCCGACGACTAATGGGTCGTCCCCACGACCCCGGGACTAGATTGGCCCTCCACCGTCATGTCCGACGACTATAGGGTCGTCCCCACGACCCCGGGACTAGATTGGCCCGCCACCGTCATGTCCGACGACTATAGGGTCGTCCCCATGACCCCGGGACTAGGATGGCCCGCCGCCGACTTGTCCGACAACTATAGGGTCGTCCCCACGACCACGGGCCAAAGTTGGTCAGCCGCCGACATGCCCGACGACTATAGGTTCGTCCCCACGACCCGGGTACTAGATTGGCCGAGCCGCCGACATGTCCGACGACTATAGGGTCGTCTCCACGACCCCGGGACTAGGTTGGCCCGCCGCCGACTTGTCCGACGACTATAGGGTCGTCCCCACGACCCCGGGACTAAGTTGGCCAGCCGCCGACATGTCCGCCGACTATAGGGTCGTCCCTACCACCCCGGGACTAGGTTCGCAAGCCGCCGACATGTCCGACGACTATAGGGTCGTACCCACGAACCCGGGAATAGTTTGGCCCGCCGTCGACATATCCGACGACTATAGGGTCGTCTCCACGACCCCGGGACTAGGTTGGCCCGCCGCCGACTTGTCCGCCGACTATAGGGTCGTCCCCACGACCACGGGCCAAAGTTGGTCAGCCGCCGACATGTCCGACGACTATAGGGTCGTCTCCACGACCCCGGGACTAGGTTGGCCCGCCGCCGACTTGTCCGACGACTATAGGGTCGTCCCTACCACCCCGGGACTAGGTTGGCCCGCCGCCGACTTGTCCGACGACTATAGGGTCGTCCCTACCACCCCGGGACTAGGTTCGCCAGCCGCCGACATGTCTGACGACTATAGGGTCGTCCCCACAACCCCGGGGCTACATTGGCCCGCCACCGTCACGTCCGACGACGATTGGGTCGACCCCACGACCACGGGCCAAAGTTGGCCAGCCGCCGACATGTCCGGCGACTATAGGGTCGTACCCACGACCACGGGCCAAAGTTGCCCAGGCGCCGACATGTCCGACGACTATAGGGTCGTCCCCACGACCCCGGGACTAGGTTGGCCCGCCACCGACATGTCCGACGACTATAGGGTCGTCCCCACGACCCCGGGACTAGATTGGCCAGCCGCCCACTTGTCCGACGACTATAGGGTCGTCCCCACGACCACGGGCCAAAGTTGGTCAGCCGCCGACATGTCCGACGACTATAGGGTCGTCCCCACGACCCCGGGACTAGATTGGCCCGCCACCATCATGTCCGACGACTATAGGGTCGTCCCCACGACCCCGGGACTAGGTTGGCCCGCCACCGACATGTCCGACGACTATAGGGTCGTCCCCACGACCCCGGGGCTAGATTGGCCAGCCGCCCACTTGTCCGACGACTGTAGGGTCGTCCCCACGACCCCGGGGCTAGATTGCCCCGGCACCGTCATGTCCGACGACTATAGGGTCGTCCCCACGGCCCCGGGACTAGATTGGCCCACGACCGTCATGTCCGACGACTACAGGGTCGTCCCCACGACCCCCGGAACTAGATTGGCCCGCCACCGTCATGTCCGACGACTACAGGGTCTTCCCCACGACCCCGGGCCTAGGATGACCCGCCGCCGAATTGTCCGACGACAATAGGGACGTCCCCACGACCCCGGGACTAGATTGCCCCGCCACCGTCATGTCCGACGACTACAGGGTCGTCCCCACGACCCCGGGACTAGGATGGCCCGCCGCCGACATGTCCGACGACTATAGGGTCGTCCCCACGACGCCGGGACTAGATTGCCCCGCCACCGTCATGTCCGACGACTACAGGGTCGACCCCACGACCCCGGGACTAGATTGGCCCACCAGCGTCATGTCCGACGACTACAGGGTCGTCCCCACGACCCCGGGACTAGGTTGGCCCGCCGCCGACTTGTCCGACGACTATAGGGTCGTCCCCAGGACCACGGGACTAGGATGACCCGCCGCCGGCTTGTCCGACGACAATAGGGTCGTCCCCACGACCCCGGGACTAGATTGCCCCGCCACCGTCATGTCCGACGACTACAGGGTCGTCCCCACGACCCCGGGACTAGGATGGCCCGCCGCCGACTTGTCCGACGACTATAGGGTCGTCCCCACGACCCCGGGACTAGATTGCCCCGCCACCGTCATGTCCGACGACTACAGGGTCGACCCCACGACCCCGGGACTAGATTGGCCCACCAGCGACATGTCCGACGACTATAGAGTCGTCCCCACGACCACGGGACTAGGTTGGCCCGCCGCCGACTTGTCCGATGACTATACGGTCGTCCCCACGACTACGGGACTAGGTTGGCCCGCCGCCGACTTGTCCGACGACTATAGGATCGTCCCCACGACCCCGGGACTAGGTTGGCCAGTCACCGACATGTCCGACGACTATAGGGTCGTCCCCACGACCACAGGCCAAAGTTGCCCAGCCGCCGACATGTCCGACGACTATAGGGTCGTCCCCACGCCCCGGTCCAAAGTTGGCCAGCCGCCGACATGTCCGACGACTATAGGGTCGTCCCCACGACCCCGGGACTAGGTTGGCCCGCCGCCGACATGTCCGACGACTATACGGTCGTCCTCGCGACCACGGGACTAGGTTGGCCCGCCGCCGACTTGTCCGACGACTATACGGTCGTCCCCACGACCACGGGACTAGGTTGGCCCGCCGCCGACTTGTCCGACGACTATAGGGTCGTCCCCAGGACCCCGGGACTAGGTCGGCCCGCCGCCGACTTGTCCGACGACTATAGGGTCGTCCCCACGACCCGGGCCAAAGTTGGACAGCCGCCGATATGTCCGACGACTATAGGGTCGTCCCCGCGAACCCGGGACTACGTTGGCCAGTCACCGACATGTCCGACGACTATAGGGTCGTCCCCACGACCACGGGCCAAAGTTGGCCAGCCGCCGACATGTCCGACGACTATAGGGTCGTCCCCGCGAACCCGGGACTACGTTGGCCAGTCACCGACATGTCCGACGACTATAGGGTCGTCCCCACGACCACGGGCCAAAGTTGCCCTGCCGCCGACATGTCCGACGACTATAGGGTCGTCCCAACGACCCCGGGTCTAGGTTGGCCCGCCGCCGACTTTTCCGACGACTATAGGGTCGTGCCCACGACCCCGGGACTAGGTTGGCCCGCCGCCGACATGTCCGACGTCTATAGGGTCGTCCCCACGACCCCGGGGCTAGATTGGCCCGCCACCGTCATGTCCGACGACTATAGGTTCGTCCCTACGACCCTGGGCATACGTTGGCCTGCCGCCGACATGTCCGACGACTATAGGGTCGTCCCCACGACCCCAGGACTAGGTTGGCCCGCCGCCGACTTGTCCGACGACTATAGGGTCGTCCCCACGACCCCGGGACTAGGTTGGCCCGCCGCCGACATGTCCGACGATTATAGGGTCGTCCCCACGACCCCGGGACTAGGTTGGCCCGCCGCCGACATGTCCGACGACTATACGGTCGTCCTCACGACCACGGGACTAGGTTGGCCCGCCGCCGACTTGTCCGACGACTATACGGTCGTCCCCACGACCACGGGACTAGGTTGGTCCGCCGCCGACTTGTCCGAGGACTATAGGGTCGTCCCCAGGACCCCGGGACTAGGTCGGCCCGCCGCCGACTTGTCCGACGATTATAGGGTCGTCCCCACGACCCGGGCCAAAGTTGGACAGCCGCCGACATGTCCGACGACTATAGGGTCGTCCCCACCACCCGGGCCAAAGTTGGACAGCCGCCGACATGTCCGACAACTATAGGGTCGTCCCCGCGAACCCGGGACTACGTTGGCCAGTCACCGACATGTCCGACGACTATAGGGTCGTCCCCACGACCACGGGCCATAGTTGGCCCGCCGCCGACATGTCCGTAGACTATAGGGTCGTCCCCACGCCCCGGGCCAAAGTTGGCCAGCCGCCGACTTGTCCGACGACTATAGGGTCGTCCCCACGACCCCGGGACTAGGTTGGCCCGCCGCCGACTTGTCCGACGACTATAGGGTCGTTTCCACGACCCCGGGACCAGTTTGGCCAGTCACCGACATGTCCGACGAATATAGGGTCGTCCCCACGACCACGGGCCGAAGTTGCCCTGCCGCCGACATGTCCGACGACTATAGGGTCGTCCCCACGACCTCGGGACTAGGTTGGCAGCCGCCGACATGTCCGACGACTATTGGGTCGTCCCCACGCCCCGGGCCAAAGTTGGCCAGCCGCCGACATGTCCGACGACTATAGGGTCGTCCCCACGACCCCGGGACTAGGTTGGCCCGCCGCCGACTTGTCCGACGACTATAGGGTCGTCCCCACGACCCCGGGACTAGGTTGGCCCGCCGCCGACATGTCCGACGATTATAGGGTCGTCCCCACGACCCCGGGACTAGGTTGGCCCGCCGCCGACATGTCCGTAGACTATAGGGTCGTCCCCACGCCCCGGGCCAAAGTTGGCCTGCCGCCGACGTGTCCTACGACTATGGGGTCGTCCCCACGACCACGGGACTAGGTTGGCCAGCCGCCGACATGTCCGACGACTATAGGGTCGTCCCCACCACCCCGGGTCTAGGTTGGCCAGCCGCCGACATGTCCGACGACTATAGGGTCGTCCCCATGACCCCGGGACTAGGTTGGCCCGCCGCCGACATGTCCGACGACTATACGGTCGTCCTCACGACCACGGGACTAGGTTGGCCCGCCGCCGACTTGTCCGACGACTATAGGGTCGTCCCCAGGACCCCGGGACTAGGTCGGCCCGCCGCCGACTTGTCCGACGACTATAGGGTCGTCCCCACGACCCGGGCCAAAGTTGGACAGCCGCCGACATGTCCGACGACTATAGGGTCGTCCCCGCGAACCCGGGACTACGTTGGCCAGTCACCGACATGTCCGACGACTATAGGGTCGTCCCCACGACCACGGGCCAAAGTTGCCCTGCCGCCGACATGTCCGACGAGTATAGGGTCGTCCCCACGACCCCGGGTCTAGGTTGGCCCGCCGCCGACTTTTCCGACGACTATAGGGTCGTCCCCACGACCACGGGACTAGGTTGGCCCGCCGCCGACTTGTCCGACGACTATACGGTCGTCCCCACGACCACGGGACTAGGTTGGCCCGCCGCCGACATGTCCGACGACTATAGGGTCGTCTCCACGACCCCGGGACTAGATTGGCCCGCCACCGTCAAGTCCGACGAGTATAGGGTCGTACCCACGACGCCGGGACTAGATTGGCCCGTCACCGTCATGTCCGACGACTATAGGGTCTTCCCCACGACCCCGGGACTAGGTTGGCCCGCCTTCGACTTGTCCGACGACTATAGGATCGTCCCTACCACCCCGGGACTAGGTTGGCCAGCTGCCGACATGTCCGACGACTATAGGGTCGTCCCCACGACCCCGGGACTAGGTTGGCCAGCTGCCGACATGTCCGACGACAATAGGGTCGTCCCCACGACCCCGGGACTAGGTTGGCCAGCCTCCGACATATCCGACGACTATAGGGTCGTTCCCACGACTACGGGCCAAATTTGGCCAGCCGCCGACATGTCCGACGACCATAGGGTCGTCCCCACGAAACCCGGGACTAGATTGGCCCGCCACCGTCATGTCCGACGACTATAGGGTCGTCCCCACGACAACGGGCCAAAGTTGGCCAGCCGCCGTCATGTCCGACGACTATAGGCTCGTCTCCACGACCCCGGGAGTAGGTTGGCCGGCCGCCAACATTTCCGACGACTATGTGGGTCGTCCCCACGACCTCGGGACTAGGTTGGCCCGCCGCCGACTTGTCCGACGACTATAGGGTCGTCCCCACGACCCCGGGACTTGATTGCCCCGCCACCGTCATGTCCGACGACTACAGGGTCGTCCCCACGACCCCAGGACTAGGTTGGCCAGCCGCCGACTTGTCCGACGACTATAGGCTCGTCTCCACGACCCCGGGAGTAGGTTGGCCGGCCGCCAACATTTCCGACGACTATGTGGGTCGTCCCCACGACCTCGGGACTAGGTTGGCCCGCCGCCGACTTGTCCGACGACTATAGGGTCGTCCCCACGACCCCGGGACTAGATTGCCCCGCCACCGTCATGTCCGACGACTACAGGGTCGTCCCCACGACCCCTGGACTAGGTTGGCCAGCCGCCGTCATGTCCGACGACTATAGGCTCGTCTCCACGACCCCGGGAGTAGGTTGGCCGGCCGCCAACATTTCCGACGACTATGTGGGTCGTCCCCACGACCTCGGGACTAGGTTGGCCCGCCGCCGACATGTCCGACGACTATAGGGTCGTCCCCACGACCCCGGGACTAGATTGCCCCGCCACCGTCATGTCCGACGACTATAGGCTCGTCTCCACGACCCCGGGAGTAGGTTGGCCGGCCGCCAACATTTCCGACGACTATGTGGGTCGTCCCCACGACCTCGGGACTAGGTTGGCCCGCCGCCGACTTGTCCGACGACTATAGGGTCGTCCCCACGACCCCGGGACTAGATTGCCCCGCCACCGTCATGTCCGACGACTACAGGGTCGTCCCCACGACCCCGGGACTAGGATGGCCCGCCGCCGACTTGTCCGACGACTATAGGGTCGTCCCCACGACCCCGGGACTAGGTTGGCCCGCCGCCGACTTGTCCGACGTCTATAGAGTCGTCCCCAGGACCACGGGACTAGGTTGGCCCGCCGCCGACATGTCCGACGACTATAGGGTCGTCTCCACGACCCCGGGACTAGATTGGCCCGCCACCGTCAAGTCCGACAAGTATAGGGTCGTACCCACGACGCCGGGACTAGATTGGCCCGTCACCGTCATATCCGACGACTATAGGGTCGTCCCCACGACCCCGGGACTAGGTTGGCCCGCCTTCGACTTGTCCGACGACTATAGAGTCGTCCCTACCACCCCGGGACTAGGTTGGCCAGCTGCCGACATGTCCGACGACTATAGGGTCGTCCCCACGACCCCGGGACTAGGTTGGCCAGCTGCCGACATGTCCGACGACAATAGGGTCGTCCCCACGACCCCGGGACTAGGTTGGCCAGCCTCCGACATATCCGACGACTATAGGGTCGTTCCCACGACTACGGGCCAAATTTGGCCAGCCGCCGACATGTCCGACGACCATAGGGTGGTCCCCACGAAACCAGGGACTAGATTCGCCCGCCACCGTCATGTCCGACGACTATAGGGTCGTCCCCACGACAACGGGCCAAAGTTGGCCAGCCGCCGTCATGTCCGATGACTATAGGCTCGTCTCCACGACCCCGGGAGTAGGTTGGCCGGCCGCCAACATTTTCGACGACTATGTGGGTCGTCCCCACGACCTCGGGACTAGGTTGGCCCGCCGCCGACTTGTCCGACGACTATAGGGTCGTCCCCACGACCCCGGGACTAGATTGCCCCGCCACCGTCATGTCCGACGACTACAGGGTCGTCCCCACGACCCCGAGACTAGATTGGCCCACGACCGTCATGTCTGACGACTACGGGGTCGTCCCCACGACCCCAGGACTAGATTGCCCCGCCACCGTCATGTCCGACGACTATAGGGTTGTCCCTACGACCACGGGCCAAAGTTGGCCCGCCGCCGACATGTTCGACGACTATAGGGTCGTCCCCACGACCCCGGGACTAGATTGGCTCGCCACCGTCATGTCCGACGAGTATAGGGTCGTACTCACGACGAGGGGACTAGATTGGCCCGTCACTGTCATGTCCGACGACTATAGGGTCGTCCCCACGACCCCGGGACTAGGTTGGCCCACCGCCGACTTGTCCGACGACTATAGGGTCGTCCCCACGACCCCGGGACTAGATTGGCCAGCTGCCGACATGTCCGACGACTATAGGGTCGTCCCCACGACCCCGGGACTAGATTGGCCCACGACCGTCATGTCCGACGACTCCAGGGTCGTCCCCACGACCCTAGGACTAGATTGCCACGCCACCGTCATGTCCCACGACTATCGGGTCGTCCCCACGACCCCGGGACTAGATTGCCCCGCCACCGTCATGTCCGACGACTACAGGGTCGTCCCCACGACCCCGGGACTAGGATGGCCCGCCGCCGACTTGTCCGACGACTATAGGGTCGTCCCCACGACCCCGGGACTAGATTGCCCCGCCACCGTCATGTCCGACGACTACAGGGTCGTCCCCACGACCCCGGGACTAGATTGGCCCACCACCGTCATGTCCGACGACTACAGGGTCGTCCCCACGACCCCGGGACTAGGATGGCCCGCCGCCGACTTGTCCGACGACTATAGGGTCGTCCCCACGACCCCGGGACTAGATTGCCCCGCCACCGTCATGTCCGACGACTACAGGGTCGTCCCCACGACCCCGGGACTAGATTGGCCCACCACCGTCATGTCCGACGACTACAGGGTCGTCCCCACGACCCCGGGGCTAGATTGGCCCGCCACCATCATGTCCGACGACTATAGGGTCGCCCCCACCACCCCGGGACTAGGTTGGCCTGCCGCCGACTTGTCCGACGACTATAAGGTCGTCCCTACGACCCCGGGACTAGGTTGGCCAGCTGCCGACATGTCCGACGACTGTAGGGTCGTCCCCACGACCCCGGGACTAGATTGGCGCGCCACCATCATGTCCGACGACTATAGGGTCGCCCCCACGACCCCGGGACTAGGTTGGCCTGCCGCCGACTTGTCCGACGACTATAGGGTCGTCCCCACGACCCCGGGACTAGGTTGGCCAGCCGCCGATGTCCGACGAATATAGGGTCGTCCCCACGACCCCGGGACTAGATTGGCCCGCCACCGTCATGTCCGACGACTATAGGGTCGCCCCCACGACCCCGGGACTAGGTTGGCCAGCCGCCGACATGTCCGACAACTATAGGGTCGTCCCCACGACCACGGGCCAAAGTTGCCCTGCCGCCGAAATGTCCGACAACTATAGGGTCGTCCCTACCACCCCGGGACTAGGTTGGCCAGCCGCCGACATGTCCGACGACTATAGGGTCGTCCCCCCGGCCGCGGGAATAGATTGCCCGGCCACCGTCATGTCCGACGACTATAGGGTCGTCCCCACGACCCCGGGACTAGGTTGGCCCGCCGCCGACTTGTCCGACGACTATAGGGTCGTCCCCACGACCCCGGGACTAGATTGGCCCTCCAGCATCATGTCCGACGACTATAGGGTCGCCCCCTCGACCCCGGGACTAGGTTGGCCTGCGGCCGACTTGTCCGACGAATATAGGGTCGTCCCCACGGCCCCGGGACTAGGTTGGCCCGCCGCCGACTTGTCCGACGACTACAGGGTCGTCCCCACGACCCCGGGACTAGGATGGCCCGCCGCCGACTTGTCCGACGACTATAGGGTCGTCCCCACGACCCCGGGACTAGATTGCCCCGCCACCGTCATGTCCGACGACTACAGGGTCGTCCCCACGACCCCGGGACTAGATTGGCCCACCACCGTCATGTCCGACGACTACAGGGTCGTCCCCACGACCCCGGGACTAGGTTGGCCCGCCGCCGACTTGTCCGACGACTATAGGGTCGTCCCCACGGCCCCGGGACTAGGTTGGCCCGCCGCCGACTTGTCCGACGACTGTAGGGTCGTCCCCACGACCCCGGGGCTAGATTGCCCCGGCACCGTCATGTCCGACGACTATAGGGTCGTCCCCACGGCCCCGGGACTAGATTGGCCCACGACCGTCATGTCCGACGACTACAGGGTCGTCCCCACGACCCCAGGACTAGATTGCCACGCCACCGTCATGTCCGACGACTATAGGGTCGTCCCCACGACCCCGGGACTAGATTGCCCCGCCGCCGACATGTCCGACGAATATAGGGTCGTCCCCACGACCACGGGTCAAAGTTGCCCTGCCGCCGAAATGTCCGACAACTATAGGGTCGTCCCTACCACCCCGGGACTAGGTTGGCCAGCCGCCGACATGTCCGACGACTATAGGGTCGTCCCCCCGGCCGCGGGAATAGATTGCCCGGCCACCGTCATGTCCGACGACTATAGGGTCGTCCCCACGACCCCGGGACTAGGTTGGCCCGCCGCCGACTTGTCCGACGACTATAGGGTCGTCCCCACGAACCCGCGACTAGGTTGGCCCGCCGCCGACTTGTCCGTCGGCTATAGGGTCGTCCCCACGACCACGGGCCAAAGTTGCCCAACCTCCGACATGTCCGACAACTATAGGGTCGTCCCTACCACCCCGGGACTAGGTTGGCCAGCCGCCGACATGTCCGACGACTATAGGGTCGTCCCCCCGGCCGCGGGAATAGATTGCCCGGCCACCGTCATGTCCGACGACTATAGGGTCGTCCCCACGACCCCGGGACTAGGTTGGCCCGCCGCCGACTTGTCCGACGACTATAGGGTCGTCCCCACGACCCCGGGACTAGATTGGCCCTCCAGCATCATGTCCGACGGACTATAGGGTCGCCCCCACGACCCCGGGACTAGGTTGGCCTGCCGCCGACTTGTCCGACGACTATAGGGTCGTCCCCACGGCCCCGGGACTAGGTTGGCCCGCCGCCGACTTGTCCGACGACTGTAGGGTCGTCCGCACGACCCCGGGGCTAGATTGGCCCGCCACCATCAGGTCCGACGACTATAGGGTCGCCCCCACCACCCCGGGACTAGGTTGGCCTGCCGCCGACTTGTCCGACGACTATAAGGTCGTCCCTACGACCCCGGGACTAGGTTGGCCAGCTGCCGACATGACCGACGACTGTAGGGTCGTCCCCACGACCCCGGGACTAGATTGGCGCGCCACCATCATGTCCGACGAATATAGGGTCGTCCCCACGACCACGGGTCAAAGTTGCCCTGCCGCCGAAATGTCCGACAACTATAGGGTCGTCCCTACCACCCCGGGACTAGGTTGGCCAGCCGCCGACATGTCCGACGACTATAGGGTCGTCCCCCCGGCCGCGGGAATAGATTGGCCCGCCGCCGACTTGTCCGACGACTACAGGGTCGTCCCCACGACCCCGGGACTAGGATGGCCCGCCGCCGACTTGTCCGACGACTATAGGGTCGTCCCCACGACCCCGGGACTAGATTGCCCCGCCACCGTCATGTCCGACGACTACAGGGTCGTCCCCACGACCCCGGGACTAGATTGGCCCACCACCGTCATGTCCGACGACTACAGTGTCGTCCCCACGACCCCGGGACTAGGTTGGCCCGCCGCCGACTTGTCCGACGACTATAGGGTCGTCCCCACGGCCCCGGGACTAGGTTGGCCCGCCGCCGACTTGTCCGACGACTGTAGGGTCGTCCCCACGACCCCGGGGCTAGATTGCCCCGGCACCGTCATGTCCGACGACTATAGGGTCGTCCCCACGGCCCCGGGACTAGATTGGCCCACGACCGTCATGTCCGACGACTACAGGGTCGTCCCCACGACCCCAGGACTAGATTGCCACGCCACCGTCATGTCCGACGACTATAGGGTCGTCCCCACGACCCCGGGACTAGATTGCCCCGCCGCCGACATGTCCGACGAATATAGGGTCGTCCCCACGACCACGGGTCAAAGTTGCCCTGCCGCCGAAATGTCCGACAACTATAGGGTCGTCCCTACCACCCCGGGACTAGGTTGGCCAGCCGCCGACATGTCCGACGACTATAGGGTCGTCCCCCCGGCCGCGGGAATAGATTGCCCGGCCACCGTCATGTCCGACGACTATAGGGTCGTCCCCACGACCCCGGGACTAGGTTGGCCCGCCGCCGACTTGTCCGACGACTATAGGGTCGTCCCCACGAACCCGCGACTAGGTTGGCCCGCCGCCGACTTGTCCGTCGGCTATAGGGTCGTCCCCACGACCACGGGCCAAAGTTGCCCAACCTCCGACATGTCCGACAACTATAGGGTCGTCCCTACCACCCCGGGACTAGGTTGGCCAGCCGCCGACATGTCCGACGACTATAGGGTCGTCCCCCCGGCCGCGGGAATAGATTGCCCGGCCACCGTCATGTCCGACGACTATAGGGTCGTCCCCACGACCCCGGGACTAGGTTGGCCCGCCGCCGACTTGTCCGACGACTATAGGGTCGTCCCCACGACCCCGGGACTAGATTGGCCCTCCAGCATCATGTCCGACGGACTATAGGGTCGCCCCCACGACCCCGGGACTAGGTTGGCCTGCCGCCGACTTGTCCGACGACTATAGGGTCGTCCCCACGGCCCCGGGACTAGGTTGGCCCGCCGCCGACTTGTCCGACGACTGTAGGGTCGTCCGCACGACCCCGGGGCTAGATTGGCCCGCCACCATCAGGTCCGACGACTATAGGGTCGCCCCCACCACCCCGGGACTAGGTTGGCCTGCCGCCGACTTGTCCGACGACTATAAGGTCGTCCCTACGACCCCGGGACTAGGTTGGCCAGCTGCCGACATGACCGACGACTGTAGGGTCGTCCCCACGACCCCGGGACTAGATTGGCGCGCCACCATCATGTCCGACGACTATAGGGTCGCCCCCACGACCCCGGGACTAGGTTGGCCTGCCGCCGACTTGTCCGACGACTATAGGGTCGTCCCCACGACCCCGGGACTAGGTTGGCCAGCCGCCGACATGTCCGACGACTATAGGGTCGTCCCCCCGGCCGCGGGAATACATTGCCCGGCCACCGTCATGTCCGACGACTATAGGGTCGTCCCCACGACCCCGGGACTAGGTTGGCCCGCCGCCGACTTGTCCGACGACTATAGGGTCGTCCCCACGAACCCGCGACTAGGTTGGCCCGCCGCCGACTTGTCCGTCGGCTATAGGGTCGTCCCCACGACCACGGGCCAAAGTTGCCCAACCTCCGACATGTCCGACGACTGTAGGGTTGTCCGCACGACCCCGGGACTAGATTGGCCCGCCGCCGTCATGTCCGACGACCATAGGGTCGTCCCCACGACCACGGGCCAAAGTTGCCCAACCTCCGACATGTCCGACGACTGTAGGGTCGTCCGCACGACCCCGGGGCTAGATTGGCCCGCCACCATCATGTCCGACGACTATAGGGTCGCCCCCACCACCCCGGGACTAGGTTGGCCTGCCGCCGACTTGTCCGACGACTATAAGGTCGTCCCTACGACCCCGGGACTAGGTTGGCCAGCTGCCGACATGTCCGACGACTGTAGGGTCGTCCCCACGACCCCGGGACTAGATTGGCGCGCCACCATCATATCCGACGACTATAGGGTCGCCCCCACGACCCCGGGAGTAGGTTGGCCTGCCGCCGACTTGTCCGACGACTATAGGGTCGTCCCCACGACCCCGGGACTAGGTTGGCCAGCCGCCGACATGTCCGACGAAAATAGGGTCGTCCCCACGACCCCGGGACTAGATTGGCCCGCCACCGTCATGTCCGACGACTATAGGGTCGTCCCCACGACCCCGGGACTAGATTGGCGCGCCACCATCATGTCCGACGACTATAGGGTCGCCCCCACGACCCCGGGACTAGGTTGGCCAGCCGCCGACATGTCCGACAACTATAGGGTCGTCCCCACGACCACGGGCCAAAGTTGCCCTGCCGCCGAAATGTCCGACAACTATAGGGTCGTCCCTACCACCCCGGGACTAGGTTGGCCAGCCGCCGACATGTCCGACGACTATAAGGTCGTCCCTACGACCCCGGGACTAGGTTGGCCAGCTGCCGAAATGTCCGACGACTGTAGGGTCGTCCCCACGACCCCGGGAATAGATTGGCGCGCCACCATCATGTCCGACGACTATAGGGTCGCCCCCACGACCCCGGGACTAGGTTGGCCTGCCGCCGACTTGTCCGACGACTATAGGGTCGTCCCCACGACCCCGGGAATAGATTGGCGCGCCACCATCATGTCCGACGACTATAGGGTCGCCCCCACCACCCCGGGACTAGGTTGCCCTGCCGCCGAAATATCCGACAACTATAGGGTCGTCCCTACCACCCCGGGACTAGGTTGGCCAGCCGCCGACATGTCCGACGACTATAGGGTCGCCCCCACGACCCCGGGAGTAGGTTGGCCTGCCGCCGACTTGTCCGACGACTATAGGGTCGTCCCCACGACCCCGGGACTAGGTTGGCCAGCCGCCGACATGTCCGACGAAAATAGGGTCGTCCCCACGACCCCGGGACTAGATTGGCCCGCCACCGTCATGTCCGACGACTATAGGGTCGTCCCCACGACCCCGGGACTAGATTGGCGCGCCACCATCATGTCCGACGACTATAGGGTCGCCCCCACGACCCCGGGACTAGGTTGGCCAGCCGCCGACATGTCCGACAACTATAGGGTCGTCCCCACGACCACGGGCCAAAGTTGCCCAACCTCCGACATGTCCGACGACTGTAGGGTCGTCCGCACGACCCCGGGGCTAGATTGGCCCGCCACCATCATGTCCGACGACTATAGGGTCGCCCCCACCACCCCGGGACTAGGTTGGCCTGCCGCCGACTTGTCCGACGACTATAAGGTCGTCCCTACGACCCCGGGACTAGGTTGGCCAGCTGCCGAAATGTCCGACGACTGTAGGGTCGTCCCCACGACCCCGGGAATAGATTGGCGCGCCACCATCATGTCCGACGACTATAGGGTCGCCCCCACGACCCCGGGACTAGGTTGGCCTGCCGCCGACTTGTCCGACGACTATAGGGTCGTCCCCACGACCCCGGGACTAGGTTGGCCAGCCGCCGACATGTCCGACGAATATAGGGTCGTCCCCACGACCCCGGGACTAGATTGGCCCGCCACCGTCATGTCCGACGACTATAGGGTCGTCCCCACGACCCCGGGACTAGATTGGCGCGCCACCATCATGTCCGACGACTATAGGGTCGCCCCCACGACCCCGGGACTAGGTTGGCCAGCCGCCGACATGTCCGACAACTATAGGGTCGTCCCCACGACCACGGGCCAAAGTTGCCCTGCCGCCGAAATGTCCGACAACTATAGGGTCGTCCCTACCACCCCGGGACTAGGTTGGCCAGCCGCCGACATGTCCGACGACTATAGGGTCGTCCCCCCGGCCGCGGGAATAGATTGCCCGGCCACCGTCATGTCCGACGACTATAGGGTCGTCCCCACGACCCCGGGACTAGGTTGGCCAGCTGCCGACATGTCCGACGACAATAGGGTCGTCCCCACGACCCCGGGACTAGGTTGGCCAGCTGCCGACATGTCCGACGACTATAGGGTCGTCCCCACGACCCCGGGACTAGGTTGGCCAGCTGCCGACATGTCCGACGACAATAGGGTCGTCCCCACGACCCCGGGACTAGGTTGGCCAGCCTCCGACATATCCGACGACTATAGGGTCGTTCCCACGACTACGGGCCAAATTTGGCCAGCCGCCGACATGTCCGACGACCATAGGGTCGTCCCCACGAAACCCGGGACTAGATTGGCCCGCCACCGTCATGTCCGACGACTATAGGGTCGTCCCCACGACAACGGGCCAAAGTTGGCCAGCCGCCGTCATGTCCGACGACTATAGGCTCGTCTCCACGACCCCGGGAGTAGGTTGGCCGGCCGCCAACATTTCCGACGACTATGTGGGTCGTCCCCACGACCTCGGGACTAGGTTGGCCCGCCGCCGACTTGTCCGACGACTATAGGGTCGTCCCCACGACCCCGGGACTTGATTGCCCCGCCACCGTCATGTCCGACGACTACAGGGTCGTCCCCACGACCCCAGGACTAGGTTGGCCAGCCGCCGACTTGTCCGACGACTATAGGCTCGTCTCCACGACCCCGGGAGTAGGTTGGCCGGCCGCCAACATTTCCGACGACTATGTGGGTCGTCCCCACGACCTCGGGACTAGGTTGGCCCGCCGCCGACTTGTCCGACGACTATAGGGTCGTCCCCACGACCCCGGGACTAGATTGCCCCGCCACCGTCATGTCCGACGACTACAGGGTCGTCCCCACGACCCCTGGACTAGGTTGGCCAGCCGCCGTCATGTCCGACGACTATAGGCTCGTCTCCACGACCCCGGGAGTAGGTTGGCCGGCCGCCAACATTTCCGACGACTATGTGGGTCGTCCCCACGACCTCGGGACTAGGTTGGCCCGCCGCCGACATGTCCGACGACTATAGGGTCGTCCCCACGACCCCGGGACTAGATTGCCCCGCCACCGTCATGTCCGACGACTATAGGCTCGTCTCCACGACCCCGGGAGTAGGTTGGCCGGCCGCCAACATTTCCGACGACTATGTGGGTCGTCCCCACGACCTCGGGACTAGGTTGGCCCGCCGCCGACTTGTCCGACGACTATAGGGTCGTCCCCACGACCCCGGGACTAGATTGCCCCGCCACCGTCATGTCCGACGACTACAGGGTCGTCCCCACGACCCCGGGACTAGGATGGCCCGCCGCCGACTTGTCCGACGACTATAGGGTCGTCCCCACGACCCCGGGACTAGGTTGGCCCGCCGCCGACTTGTCCGACGTCTATAGAGTCGTCCCCAGGACCACGGGACTAGGTTGGCCCGCCGCCGACATGTCCGACGACTATAGGGTCGTCTCCACGACCCCGGGACTAGATTGGCCCGCCACCGTCAAGTCCGACAAGTATAGGGTCGTACCCACGACGCCGGGACTAGATTGGCCCGTCACCGTCATATCCGACGACTATAGGGTCGTCCCCACGACCCCGGGACTAGGTTGGCCCGCCTTCGACTTGTCCGACGACTATAGAGTCGTCCCTACCACCCCGGGACTAGGTTGGCCAGCTGCCGACATGTCCGACGACTATAGGGTCGTCCCCACGACCCCGGGACTAGGTTGGCCAGCTGCCGACATGTCCGACGACAATAGGGTCGTCCCCACGACCCCGGGACTAGGTTGGCCAGCCTCCGACATATCCGACGACTATAGGGTCGTTCCCACGACTACGGGCCAAATTTGGCCAGCCGCCGACATGTCCGACGACCATAGGGTGGTCCCCACGAAACCAGGGACTAGATTCGCCCGCCACCGTCATGTCCGACGACTATAGGGTCGTCCCCACGACAACGGGCCAAAGTTGGCCAGCCGCCGTCATGTCCGATGACTATAGGCTCGTCTCCACGACCCCGGGAGTAGGTTGGCCGGCCGCCAACATTTTCGACGACTATGTGGGTCGTCCCCACGACCTCGGGACTAGGTTGGCCCGCCGCCGACTTGTCCGACGACTATAGGGTCGTCCCCACGACCCCGGGACTAGATTGCCCCGCCACCGTCATGTCCGACGACTACAGGGTCGTCCCCACGACCCCGAGACTAGATTGGCCCACGACCGTCATGTCTGACGACTACGGGGTCGTCCCCACGACCCCAGGACTAGATTGCCCCGCCACCGTCATGTCCGACGACTATAGGGTTGTCCCTACGACCACGGGCCAAAGTTGGCCCGCCGCCGACATGTTCGACGACTATAGGGTCGTCCCCACGACCCCGGGACTAGATTGGCTCGCCACCGTCATGTCCGACGAGTATAGGGTCGTACTCACGACGAGGGGACTAGATTGGCCCGTCACTGTCATGTCCGACGACTATAGGGTCGTCCCCACGACCCCGGGACTAGGTTGGCCCACCGCCGACTTGTCCGACGACTATAGGGTCGTCCCCACGACCCCGGGACTAGATTGGCCAGCTGCCGACATGTCCGACGACTATAGGGTCGTCCCCACGACCCCGGGACTAGATTGGCCCACGACCGTCATGTCCGACGACTACAGGGTCGTCCCCACGACCCTAGGACTAGATTGCCACGCCACCGTCATGTCCCACGACTATCGGGTCGTCCCCACGACCCCGGGACTAGATTGCCCCGCCACCGTCATGTCCGACGACTACAGGGTCGTCCCCACGACCCCGGGACTAGGATGGCCCGCCGCCGACTTGTCCGACGACTATAGGGTCGTCCCCACGACCCCGGGACTAGATTGCCCCGCCACCGTCATGTCCGACGACTACAGGGTCGTCCCCACGACCCCGGGACTAGATTGGCCCACCACCGTCATGTCCGACGACTACAGGGTCGTCCCCACGACCCCGGGACTAGGATGGCCCGCCGCCGACTTGTCCGACGACTATAGGGTCGTCCCCACGACCCCGGGACTAGATTGCCCCGCCACCGTCATGTCCGACGACTACAGGGTCGTCCCCACGACCCCGGGACTAGATTGGCCCACCACCGTCATGTCCGACGACTACAGGGTCGTCCCCACGACCCCGGGGCTAGATTGGCCCGCCACCATCATGTCCGACGACTATAGGGTCGCCCCCACCACCCCGGGACTAGGTTGGCCTGCCGCCGACTTGTCCGACGACTATAAGGTCGTCCCTACGACCCCGGGACTAGGTTGGCCAGCTGCCGACATGTCCGACGACTGTAGGGTCGTCCCCACGACCCCGGGACTAGATTGGCGCGCCACCATCATGTCCGACGACTATAGGGTCGCCCCCACGACCCCGGGACTAGGTTGGCCTGCCGCCGACTTGTCCGACGACTATAGGGTCGTCCCCACGACCCCGGGACTAGGTTGGCCAGCCGCCGATGTCCGACGAATATAGGGTCGTCCCCACGACCCCGGGACTAGATTGGCCCGCCACCGTCATGTCCG
The DNA here is from genome assembly GCA_946251845.1 of Andrena fulva. Lineage (NCBI taxonomy): Eukaryota > Metazoa > Arthropoda > Insecta > Hymenoptera > Andrenidae > Andrena > Andrena fulva. Next base: position 117,916 of record CAMITZ010000297.1, read on the forward strand.
ACGACTATAGGGTCGCCCCCACGACCCCGGGACTAGGTTGGCCAGCCGCCGACATGTCCGACAACTATAGGGTCGTCCCCACGACCACGGGCCAAAGTTGCCCTGCCGCCGAAATGTCCGACAACTATAGGGTCGTCCCTACCACCCCGGGACTAGGTTGGCCAGCCGCCGACATGTCCGACGACTATAGGGTCGTCCCCCCGGCCGCGGGAATAGATTGCCCGGCCACCGTCATGTCCGACGACTATAGGGTCGTCCCCACGACCCCGGGACTAGGTTGGCCCGCCGCCGACTTGTCCGACGACTATAGGGTCGTCCCCACGACCCCGGGACTAGATTGGCCCTCCAGCATCATGTCCGACGACTATAGGGTCGCCCCCACGACCCCGGGACTAGGTTGGCCTGCGGCCGACTTGTCCGACGACTATAGGGTCGTCCCCACGGCCCCGGGACTAGGTTGGCCCGCCGCCGACTTGTCCGACGACTACAGGGTCGTCCCCACGACCCCGGGACTAGGATGGCCCGCCGCCGACTTGTCCGACGACTATAGGGTCGTCCCCACGACCCCGGGACTAGATTGCCCCGCCACCGTCATGTCCGACGACTACAGGGTCGTCCCCACGACCCCGGGACTAGATTGGCCCACCACCGTCATGTCCGACGACTACAGGGTCGTCCCCACGACCCCGGGACTAGGTTGGCCCGCCGCCGACTTGTCCGACGACTATAGGGTCGTCCCCACGGCCCCGGGACTAGGTTGGCCCGCCGCCGACTTGTCCGACGACTGTAGGGTCGTCCCCACGACCCCGGGGCTAGATTGCCCCGGCACCGTCATGTCCGACGACTATAGGGTCGTCCCCACGGCCCCGGGACTAGATTGGCCCACGACCGTCATGTCCGACGACTACAGGGTCGTCCCCACGACCCCAGGACTAGATTGCCACGCCACCGTCATGTCCGACGACTATAGGGTCGTCCCCACGACCCCGGGACTAGATTGCCCCGCCGCCGACATGTCCGACGAATATAGGGTCGTCCCCACGACCACGGGTCAAAGTTGCCCTGCCGCCGAAATGTCCGACAACTATAGGGTCGTCCCTACCACCCCGGGACTAGGTTGGCCAGCCGCCGACATGTCCGACGACTATAGGGTCGTCCCCCCGGCCGCGGGAATAGATTGCCCGGCCACCGTCATGTCCGACGACTATAGGGTCGTCCCCACGACCCCGGGACTAGGTTGGCCCGCCGCCGACTTGTCCGACGACTATAGGGTCGTCCCCACGAACCCGCGACTAGGTTGGCCCGCCGCCGACTTGTCCGTCGGCTATAGGGTCGTCCCCACGACCACGGGCCAAAGTTGCCCAACCTCCGACATGTCCGACAACTATAGGGTCGTCCCTACCACCCCGGGACTAGGTTGGCCAGCCGCCGACATGTCCGACGACTATAGGGTCGTCCCCCCGGCCGCGGGAATAGATTGCCCGGCCACCGTCATGTCCGACGACTATAGGGTCGTCCCCACGACCCCGGGACTAGGTTGGCCCGCCGCCGACTTGTCCGACGACTATAGGGTCGTCCCCACGACCCCGGGACTAGATTGGCCCTCCAGCATCATGTCCGACGGACTATAGGGTCGCCCCCACGACCCCGGGACTAGGTTGGCCTGCCGCCGACTTGTCCGACGACTATAGGGTCGTCCCCACGGCCCCGGGACTAGGTTGGCCCGCCGCCGACTTGTCCGACGACTGTAGGGTCGTCCGCACGACCCCGGGGCTAGATTGGCCCGCCACCATCAGGTCTGACGACTATAGGGTCGCCCCCACCACCCCGGGACTAGGTTGGCCTGCCGCCGACTTGTCCGACGACTATAAGGTCGTCCCTACGACCCCGGGACTAGGTTGGCCAGCTGCCGACATGACCGACGACTGTAGGGTCGTCCCCACGACCCCGGGACTAGATTGGCGCGCCACCATCATGTCCGACGACTATAGGGTCGCCCCCACGACCCCGGGACTAGGTTGGCCTGCCGCCGACTTGTCCGACGACTATAGGGTCGTCCCCACGACCCCGGGACTAGGTTGGCCAGCCGCCGAAATGTCCGACGACTATAGGGTCGTCCCCCCGGCCGCGGGAATACATTGCCCGGCCACCGTCATGTCCGACGACTATAGGGTCGTCCCCACGACCCCGGGACTAGGTTGGCCCGCCGCCGACTTGTCCGACGACTATAGGGTCGTCCCCACGAACCCGCGACTAGGTTGGCCCGCCGCCGACTTGTCCGTCGGCTATAGGGTCGTCCCCACGACCACGGGCCAAAGTTGCCCAACCTCCGACATGTCCGACGACTGTAGGGTTGTCCGCACGACCCCGGGACTAGATTGGCCCGCCGCCGTCATGTCCGACGACCATAGGGTCGTCCCCACGACCACGGGCCAAAGTTGCCCAACCTCCGACATGTCCGACGACTGTAGGGTCGTCCGCACGACCCCGGGGCTAGATTGGCCCGCCACCATCATGTCCGACGACTATAGGGTCGCCCCCACCACCCCGGGACTAGGTTGGCCAGCTGCCGACATGTCCGACGACTGTAGGGTCGTCCCCACGACCCCGGGACTAGATTGGCGCGCCACCATCATGTCCGACGACTATAGGGTCGCCCCCACGACCCCGGGACTAGGTTGGCCTGCCGCCGACTTGTCCGACGACTATAGGGTCGTCCCCACGACCCCGGGACTAGGTTGGCCAGCCGCCGACATGTCCGACGACTATAGGGTCGTCCCCCCGGCCGCGGGAATAGATTGCCCGGCCACCGTCATGTCCGACGACTATAGGGTCGTCCCCACGACCCCGGGACTAGGTTGGCCCGCCGCCGACTTGTCCGACGACTATAGGGTCGTCCCCACGAACCCGCGACTAGGTTGGCCCGCCGCCGACTTGTCCGTCGGCTATAGGGTCGTCCCCACGACCACGGGCCAAAGTTGCCCAACCTCCGACATGTCCGACGACTGTAGGGTTGTCCGCACGACCCCGGGACTAGATTGGCCCGCCGCCGTCATGTCCGACGACCATAGGGTCGTCCCCACGACCACGGGCCAAAGTTGCCCAACCTCCGACATGTCCGACGACTGTAGGGTCGTCCGCACGACCCCGGGGCTAGATTGGCCCGCCACCATCATGTCCGACGACTATAGGGTCGCCCCCACGACCCCGGGACTAGGTTGGCCCGCCGCCGACTTGTCCGACGACTACAGGGTCGTCCCCACGACCCCGGGACTAGGATGGCCCGCCGCCGACTTGTCCGACGACTATAGGGTCGTCCCCACGACCCCGGGACTAGATTGCCCAACCTCCGACATGTCCGACGACTGTAGGGTCGTCCGCACGACCCCGGGGCTAGATTGGCCCGCCACCATCATGTCCGACGACTATAGGGTCGCCCCCACCACCCCGGGACTAGGTTGGCCTGCCGCCGACTTGTCCGACGACTATAAGGTCGTCCCTACGACCCCGGGACTAGGTTGGCCAGCTGCCGAAATGTCCGACGACTGTAGGGTCGTCCCCACGACCCCGGGAATAGATTGGCGCGCCACCATCATGTCCGACGACTATAGGGTCGCCCCCACGACCCCGGGACTAGGTTGGCCTGCCGCCGACTTGTCCGACGACTATAGGGTCGTCCCCACGACCCCGGGACTAGGTTGGCCAGCCGCCGACATGTCCGACGAATATAGGGTCGTCCCCACGACCCCGGGACTAGATTGGCCCGCCACCGTCATGTCCGACGACTATAGGGTCGTCCCCACGACCCCGGGACTAGATTGGCGCGCCACCATCATGTCCGACGACTATAGGGTCGCCCCCACGACCCCGGGACTAGGTTGGCCAGCCGCCGACATGTCCGACAACTATAGGGTCGTCCCCACGACCACGGGCCAAAGTTGCCCTGCCGCCGAAATGTCCGACAACTATAGGGTCGTCCCTACCACCCCGGGACTAGGTTGGCCAGCCGCCGACATGTCCGACGACTATAGGGTCGTCCCCACGACCCGGGCCAAAGTTGCCCAACCTCCGACATGTCCGACGACTGTAGGGTCGTCCGCACGACCCCGGGGCTAGATTGGCCCGCCACCATCATGTCCGACGACTATAGGGTCGCCCCCACCACCCCGGGACTAGGTTGGCCTGCCGCCGACTTGTCCGACGACTATAAGGTCGTCCCTACGACCCCGGGACTAGGTTGGCCAGCTGCCGAAATGTCCGACGACTGTAGGGTCGTCCCCACGACCCCGGGAATAGATTGGCGCGCCACCATCATGTCCGACGACTATAGGGTCGCCCCCACGACCCCGGGACTAGGTTGGCCTGCCGCCGACTTGTCCGACGACTATAGGGTCGTCCCCACGACCCCGGGACTAGGTTGGCCAGCCGCCGACATGTCCGACGAATATAGGGTCGTCCCCACGACCCCGGGACTAGATTGGCCCGCCACCGTCATGTCCGACGACTATAGGGTCGTCCCCACGACCCCGGGACTAGATTGGCGCGCCACCATCATGTCCGACGACTATAGGGTCGCCCCCACGACCCCGGGACTAGGTTGGCCAGCCGCCGACATGTCCGACAACTATAGGGTCGTCCCCACGACCACGGGCCAAAGTTGCCCTGCCGCCGAAATGTCCGACAACTATAGGGTCGTCCCTACCACCCCGGGACTAGGTTGGCCAGCCGCCGACATGTCCGACGACTATAGGGTCGTCCCCCCGGCCGCGGGAATAGATTGCCCGGCCACCGTCATGTCCGACGACTATAGGGTCGTCCCCACGACCCCGGGACTAGATTGGCCCTCCAGCATCATGTCCGACGACTATAGGGTCGCCCCCACGACCCCGGGACTAGGTTGGCCTGCCGCCGACTGGTCCGACGACTATAGGGTCGTCCCCACGGCCCCGGGACTAGGTTGGCCCGCCGCCGACTTGTCCGACGACTACAGGGTCGTCCCCACGACCCCGGGACTAGGATGGCCCGCCGCCGACTTGTCCGACGACTATAGGGTCGTCCCCACGACCCCGGGACTAGATTGCCCCGCCACCGTCATGTCCGACGACTACAGGGTCGTCCCCACGACCCCGGGACTAGATTGGCCCACCACCGTCATGTCCGACGACTACAGGGTCGTCCCCACGACCCCGGGACTAGGTTGGCCCGCCGCCGACTTGTCCGACGACTATAGGGTCGTCCCCACGACCCCGGGACTAGATTGCCCCGCCACCGTCATGTCCGACGACTACAGGGTCGTCCCCACGACCCCGGGACTAGGATGGCCCGCCGCCGACTTGTCCGACGACTATAGGGTCGTCCCCACGACCCCGGGACTAGGTTGGCCCGCCGCCGACTTGTCCGACGTCTATAGAGTCGTCCCCAGGACCACGGGACTAGGTTGGCCCGCCGCCGACATGTCCGACGACTATAGGGTCGTCTCCACGACCCCGGGACTAGATTGGCCCGCCACCGTCAAGTCCGACAAGTATAGGGTCGTACCCACGACGCCGGGACTAGATTGGCCCGTCACCGTCATATCCGACGACTATAGGGTCGTCCCCACGACCCCGGGACTAGGTTGGCCCGCCTTCGACTTGTCCGACGACTATAGAGTCGTCCCTACCACCCCGGGACTAGGTTGGCCAGCTGCCGACATGTCCGACGACTATAGGGTCGTCCCCACGACCCCGGGACTAGGTTGGCCAGCTGCCGACATGTCCGACGACAATAGGGTCGTCCCCACGACCCCGGGACTAGGTTGGCCAGCCTCCGACATATCCGACGACTATAGGGTCGTTCCCACGACTACGGGCCAAATTTGGCCAGCCGCCGACATGTCCGACGACCATAGGGTGGTCCCCACGAAACCAGGGACTAGATTCGCCCGCCACCGTCATGTCCGACGACTATAGGGTCGTCCCCACGACAACGGGCCAAAGTTGGCCAGCCGCCGTCATGTCCGATGACTATAGGCTCGTCTCCACGACCCCGGGAGTAGGTTGGCCGGCCGCCAACATTTTCGACGACTATGTGGGTCGTCCCCACGACCTCGGGACTAGGTTGGCCCGCCGCCGACTTGTCCGACGACTATAGGGTCGTCCCCACGACCCCGGGACTAGATTGCCCCGCCACCGTCATGTCCGACGACTACAGGGTCGTCCCCACGACCCCGAGACTAGATTGGCCCACGACCGTCATGTCTGACGACTACGGGGTCGTCCCCACGACCCCAGGACTAGATTGCCCCGCCACCGTCATGTCCGACGACTATAGGGTTGTCCCTACGACCACGGGCCAAAGTTGGCCCGCCGCCGACATGTTCGACGACTATAGGGTCGTCCCCACGACCCCGGGACTAGATTGGCTCGCCACCGTCATGTCCGACGAGTATAGGGTCGTACTCACGACGAGGGGACTAGATTGGCCCGTCACTGTCATGTCCGACGACTATAGGGTCGTCCCCACGACCCCGGGACTAGGTTGGCCCACCGCCGACTTGTCCGACGACTATAGGGTCGTCCCCACGACCCCGGGACTAGATTGGCCAGCTGCCGACATGTCCGACGACTATAGGGTCGTCCCCACGACCCCGGGACTAGATTGGCCCACGACCGTCATGTCCGACGACTACAGGGTCGTCCCCACGACCCTAGGACTAGATTGCCACGCCACCGTCATGTCCCACGACTATCGGGTCGTCCCCACGACCCCGGGACTAGATTGCCCCGCCACCGTCATGTCCGACGACTACAGGGTCGTCCCCACGACCCCGGGACTAGGATGGCCCGCCGCCGACTTGTCCGACGACTATAGGGTCGTCCCCACGACCCCGGGACTAGATTGCCCCGCCACCGTCATGTCCGACGACTACAGGGTCGTCCCCACGACCCCGGGACTAGATTGGCCCACCACCGTCATGTCCGACGACTACAGGGTCGTCCCCACGACCCCGGGACTAGGATGGCCCGCCGCCGACTTGTCCGACGACTATAGGGTCGTCCCCACGACCCCGGGACTAGATTGCCCCGCCACCGTCATGTCCGACGACTACAGGGTCGTCCCCACGACCCCGGGACTAGATTGGCCCACCACCGTCATGTCCGACGACTACAGGGTCGTCCCCACGACCCCGGGGCTAGATTGGCCCGCCACCATCATGTCCGACGACTATAGGGTCGCCCCCACCACCCCGGGACTAGGTTGGCCTGCCGCCGACTTGTCCGACGACTATAAGGTCGTCCCTACGACCCCGGGACTAGGTTGGCCAGCTGCCGACATGTCCGACGACTGTAGGGTCGTCCCCACGACCCCGGGACTAGATTGGCGCGCCACCATCATGTCCGACGACTATAGGGTCGCCCCCACGACCCCGGGACTAGGTTGGCCTGCCGCCGACTTGTCCGACGACTATAGGGTCGTCCCCACGACCCCGGGACTAGGTTGGCCAGCCGCCGATGTCCGACGAATATAGGGTCGTCCCCACGACCCCGGGACTAGATTGGCCCGCCACCGTCATGTCCGACGACTATAGGGTCGCCCCCACGACCCCGGGACTAGGTTGGCCAGCCGCCGACATGTCCGACAACTATAGGGTCGTCCCCACGACCACGGGCCAAAGTTGCCCTGCCGCCGAAATGTCCGACAACTATAGGGTCGTCCCTACCACCCCGGGACTAGGTTGGCCAGCCGCCGACATGTCCGACGACTATAGGGTCGTCCCCCCGGCCGCGGGAATAGATTGCCCGGCCACCGTCATGTCCGACGACTATAGGGTCGTCCCCACGACCCCGGGACTAGGTTGGCCCGCCGCCGACTTGTCCGACGACTATAGGGTCGTCCCCACGACCCCGGGACTAGATTGGCCCTCCAGCATCATGTCCGACGACTATAGGGTCGCCCCCACGACCCCGGGACTAGGTTGGCCCGCCGCCGACTTGTCCGACGACTACAGGGTCGTCCCCACGACCCCGGGACTAGGATGGCCCGCCGCCGACTTGTCCGACGACTATAGGGTCGTCCCCACGACCCCGGGACTAGATTGCCCCGCCACCGTCATGTCCGACGACTACAGGGTCGTCCCCACGACCCCGGGACTAGATTGGCCCACCACCGTCATGTCCGACGACTACAGGGTCGTCCCCACGACCCCGGGACTAGGTTGGCCCGCCGCCGACTTGTCCGACGACTATAGGGTCGTCCCCACGGCCCCGGGACTAGGTTGGCCCGCCGCCGACTTGTCCGACGACTGTAGGGTCGTCCCCACGACCCCGGGGCTAGATTGCCCCGGCACCGTCATGTCCGACGACTATAGGGTCGTCCCCACGGCCCCGGGACTAGATTGGCCCACGACCGTCATGTCCGACGACTACAGGGTCGTCCCCACGACCCCAGGACTAGATTGCCACGCCACCGTCATGTCCGACGACTATAGGGTCGTCCCCACGACCCCGGGACTAGATTGCCCCGCCGCCGACATGTCCGACGAATATAGGGTCGTCCCCACGACCACGGGTCAAAGTTGCCCTGCCGCCGAAATGTCCGACAACTATAGGGTCGTCCCTACCACCCCGGGACTAGGTTGGCCAGCCGCCGACATGTCCGACGACTATAGGGTCGTCCCCCCGGCCGCGGGAATAGATTGCCCGGCCACCGTCATGTCCGACGACTATAGGGTCGTCCCCACGACCCCGGGACTAGGTTGGCCCGCCGCCGACTTGTCCGACGACTATAGGGTCGTCCCCACGAACCCGCGACTAGGTTGGCCCGCCGCCGACTTGTCCGTCGGCTATAGGGTCGTCCCCACGACCACGGGCCAAAGTTGCCCAACCTCCGACATGTCCGACAACTATAGGGTCGTCCCTACCACCCCGGGACTAGGTTGGCCTGCCGCCGACATGTCCGACGACTATAGGGTCGTCCCCCCGGCCGCGGGAATAGATTGCCCGGCCACCGTCATGTCCGACGACTATAGGGTCGTCCCCACGACCCCGGGACTAGGTTGGCCCGCCGCCGACTTGTCCGACGACTATAGGGTCGTCCCCACGACCCCGGGACTAGATTGGCCCTCCAGCATCATGTCCGACGGACTATAGGGTCGCCCCCACGACCCCGGGACTAGGTTGGCCTGCCGCCGACTTGTCCGACGACTATAGAGTCGTCCCCACGGCCCCGGGACTAGGTTGGCCCGCCGCCGACTTGTCCGACGACTGTAGGGTCGTCCGCACGACCCCGGGGCTAGATTGGCCCGCCACCATCAGGTCCGACGACTATAGGGTCGCCCCCACCACCCCGGGACTAGGTTGGCCTGCCGCCGACTTGTCCGACGACTATAAGGTCGTCCCTACGACCCCGGGACTAGGTTGGCCAGCTGCCGACATGACCGACGACTGTAGGGTCGTCCCCACGACCCCGGGACTAGATTGGCGCGCCACCATCATGTCCGACGACTATAGGGTCGCCCCCACGACCCCGGGACTAGGTTGGCCTGCCGCCGACTTGTCCGACGACTATAGGGTCGTCCCCACGACCCCGGGACTAGGTTGGCCAGCCGCCGACATGTCCGACGACTATAGGGTCATCCCCCCGGCCGCGGGAATACATTGCCCGGCCACCGTCATGTCCGACGACTATAGGGTCGTCCCCACGACCCCGGGACTAGGTTGGCCCGCCGCCGACTTGTCCGACGACTATAGGGTCGTCCCCACGAACCCGCGACTAGGTTGGCCCGCCGCCGACTTGTCCGTCGGCTATAGGGTCGTCCCCACGACCACGGGCCAAAGTTGCCCAACCTCCGACATGTCCGACGACTGTAGGGTTGTCCGCACGACCCCGGGACTAGATTGGCCCGCCGCCGTCATGTCCGACGACCATAGGGTCGTCCCCACGACCACGGGCCAAAGTTGCCCAACCTCCGACATGTCCGACGACTGTAGGGTCGTCCGCAAGACCCCGGGGCTAGATTGGCCCGCCACCATCATGTCCGACGACTATAGGGTCGCCCCCACCACCCCGGGACTAGGTTGGCCAGCTGCCGACATGTCCGACGACTGTAGGGTCGTCCCCACGACCCCGGGACTAGATTGGCGCGCCACCATCATGTCCGACGACTATAGGGTCGCCCCCACGACCCCGGGACTAGGTTGGCCTGCCGCCGACTTGTCCGACGACTATAGGGTCGTCCCCACGACCCCGGGACTAGGTTGGCCAGCCGCCGACATGTCCGACGACTATAGGGTCGTCCCCCCGGCCGCGGGAATAGATTGCCCGGCCACCGTCATGTCCGACGACTATAGGGTCGTCCCCACGACCCCGGGACTAGGTTGGCCCGCCGCCGACTTGTCCGACGACTATAGGGTCGTCCCCACGAACCCGCGACTAGGTTGGCCCGCCGCCGACTTGTCCGTCGGCTATAGGGTCGTCCCCACGACCACGGGCCAAAGTTGCCCAACCTCCGACATGTCCGACGACTGTAGGGTCGTCCGCACGACCCCGGGGCTAGATTGGCGCGCCACCATCATGTCCGACGACTATAGGGTCGCCCCCACGACCCCGGGACTAGGTTGGCCTGCCGCCGACTTGTCCGACGACTATAGGGTCGTCCCCACGACCCCGGGACTAGGTTGGCCAGCCGCCGACATGTCCGACGACTATAGGGTCGTCCCCCCGGCCGCGGGAATACATTGCCCGGCCACCGTCATGTCCGACGACTATAGGGTCGTCCCCACGACCCCGGGACTAGGTTGGCCCGCCGCCGACTTGTCCGACGACTATAGGGTCGTCCCCACGAACCCGCGACTAGGTTGGCCCGCCGCCGACTTGTCCGTCGGCTATAGGGTCGTCCCCACGACCACGGGCCAAAGTTGCCCAACCTCCGACATGTCCGACGACTGTAGGGTTGTCCGCACGACCCCGGGACTAGATTGGCCCGCCGCCGTCATGTCCGACGACCATAGGGTCGTCCCCACGACCACGGGCCAAAGTTGCCCAACCTCCGACATGTCCGACGACTGTAGGGTCGTCCGCACGACCCCGGGGCTAGATTGGCCCGCCACCATCATGTCCGACGACTATAGGGTCGCCCCCACCACCCCGGGACTAGGTTGGCCAGCTGCCGACATGTCCGACGACTGTAGGGTCGTCCCCACGACCCCGGGACTAGATTGGCGCGCCACCATCATGTCCGACGACTATAGGGTCGCCCCCACGACCCCGGGACTAGGTTGGCCTGCCGCCGACTTGTCCGACGACTATAGGGTCGTCCCCACGACCCCGGGACTAGGTTGGCCAGCCGCCGACATGTCCGACGACTATAGGGTCGTCCCCCCGGCCGCGGGAATAGATTGCCCGGCCACCGTCATGTCCGACGACTATAGGGTCGCCCCCACCACCCCGGGACTAGGTTGGCCTGCCGCCGACTTGTCCGACGACTATAAGGTCGTCCCTACGACCCCGGGACTAGGTTGGCCAGCTGCCGACATGTCCGACGACTGTAGGGTCGTCCCCACGACCCCGGGACTAGATTGGCGCGCCACCATCATATCCGACGACTATAGGGTCGCCCCCACGACCCCGGGAGTAGGTTGGCCTGCCGCCGACTTGTCCGACGACTATAGGGTCGTCCCCACGACCCCGGGACTAGGTTGGCCAGCCGCCGACATGTCCGACGAAAATAGGGTCGTCCCCACGACCCCGGGACTAGATTGGCCCGCCACCGTCATGTCCGACGACTATAGGGTCGTCCCCACGACCCCGGGACTAGATTGGCGCGCCACCATCATGTCCGACGACTATAGGGTCGCCCCCACGACCCCGGGACTAGGTTGGCCAGCCGCCGACATGTCCGACAACTATAGGGTCGTCCCCACGACCACGGGCCAAAGTTGCCCTGCCGCCGAAATGTCCGACAACTATAGGGTCGTCCCTACCACCCCGGGACTAGGTTGGCCAGCCGCCGACATGTCCGACGACTATAGGGTCGTCCCCACGACCCGGGCCAAAGTTGCCCAACCTCCGACATGTCCGACGACTGTAGGGTCGTCCGCACGACCCCGGGGCTAGATTGGCCCGCCACCATCATGTCCGACGACTATAGGGTCGCCCCCACCACCCCGGGACTAGGTTGGCCTGCCGCCGACTTGTCCGACGACTATAAGGTCGTCCCTACGACCCCGGGACTAGGTTGGCCAGCTGCCGAAATGTCCGACGACTGTAGGGTCGTCCCCACGACCCCGGGAATAGATTGGCGCGCCACCATCATGTCCGACGACTATAGGGTCGCCCCCACGACCCCGGGACTAGGTTGGCCTGCCGCCGACTTGTCCGACGACTATAGGGTCGTCCCCACGACCCCGGGACTAGGTTGGCCAGCCGCCGACATGTCCGACGAATATAGGGTCGTCCCCACGACCCCGGGACTAGATTGGCCCGCCACCGTCATGTCCGACGACTATAGGGTCGTCCCCACGACCCCGGGACTAGATTGGCGCGCCACCATCATGTCCGACGACTATAGGGTCGCCCCCACGACCCCGGGACTAGGTTGGCCAGCCGCCGACATGTCCGACAACTATAGGGTCGTCCCCACGACCACGGGCCAAAGTTGCCCTGCCGCCGAAATGTCCGACAACTATAGGGTCGTCCCTACCACCCCGGGACTAGGTTGGCCAGCCGCCGACATGTCCGACGACTATAGGGTCGTCCCCCCGGCCGCGGGAATAGATTGCCCGGCCACCGTCATGTCCGACGACTATAGGGTCGTCCCCACGACCCCGGGACTAGATTGGCCCTCCAGCATCATGTCCGACGACTATAGGGTCGCCCCCACGACCCCGGGACTAGGTTGGCCTGCCGCCGACTGGTCCGACGACTATAGGGTCGTCCCCACGGCCCCGGGACTAGGTTGGCCCGCCGCCGACTTGTCCGACGACTACAGGGTCGTCCCCACGACCCCGGGACTAGGATGGCCCGCCGCCGACTTGTCCGACGACTATAGGGTCGTCCCCACGACCCCGGGACTAGATTGCCCCGCCACCGTCATGTCCGACGACTACAGGGTCGTCCCCACGACCCCGGGACTAGATTGGCCCACCACCGTCATGTCCGACGACTACAGGGTCGTCCCCACGACCCCGGGACTAGGTTGGCCCGCCGCCGACTTGTCCGACGACTATAGGGTCGTCCCCACGGCCCCGGGACTAGGTTGGCCCGCCGCCGACTTGTCCGACGACTGTAGGGTCGTCCCCACGACCCCGGGGCTAGATTGCCCCGGCACCGACATGTCCGACGACTATAGGGTCGTCCCCACGGCCCCGGGACTAGATTGGCCCACGACCGTCATGTCCGACGACTACAGGGTCGTCCCCACGACCCCAGGACTAGATTGCCACGCCACCGTCATGTCCGACGACTATAGGGTCGTCCCCACGACCCCGGGACTAGATTGCCCCGCCGCCGACATGTCCGACGAATATAGGGTCGTCCCCACGACCACGGGTCAAAGTTGCCCTGCCGCCGAAATGTCCGACAACTATAGGGTCGTCCCTACCACCCCGGGACTAGGTTGGCCAGCCGCCGACATGTCCGACGACTATAGGGTCGTCCCCCCGGCCGCGGGAATAGATTGCCCGGCCACCGTCATGTCCGACGACTATAGGGTCGTCCCCACGACCCCGGGACTAGGTTGGCCCGCCGCCGACTTGTCCGACGACTATAGGGTCGTCCCCACGAACCCGCGACTAGGTTGGCCCGCCGCCGACATGTCCGACGACTATAGGGTCGTCCCCCCGGCCGCGGGAATAGATTGCCCGGCCACCGTCATGTCCGACGACTATAGGGTCGCCCCCACGACCCCGGGACTAGTTTGGCCAGCCGCCGACATGTCCGACAACTATAGGGTCGTCCCCACGACCACGGGCCAAAGTTGCCCTGCCGCCGAAATGTCCGACAATTATAGGGTCGTCCCTACCACCCCGGGACTAGGTTGGCCAGCCGCCGACATGTCCGACGACTATAGGGTCGTCCCCCCGGCCGCGGGAATAGATTGCCCGGCCACCGTCATGTCCGACGACTATAGGGTCGTCCCCACGACCCCGGGACTAGATTGGCCCTCCAGCATCATGTCCGACGGACTATAGGGTCGCCCCCACGACCCCGGGACTAGGTTGGCCTGCCGCCGACTTGTCCGACGACTATAGGGTCGTCCCCACGGCCCCGGGACTAGGTTGGCCCGCCGCCGACTTGTCCGACGACTGTAGGGTCGTCCGCACGACCCCGGGGCTAGATTGGCCCGCCACCATCATGTCCGACGACTATAGGGTCGCCCCCACCACCCCGGGACTAGGTTGGCCTGCCGCCGACTTGTCCGACGACTATAAGGTCGTCCCTACGACCCCGGGACTAGGTTGGCCAGCTGCCGACATGACCGACGACTGTAGGGTCGTCCCCACGACCCCGGGACTAGATTGGCGCGCCACCATCATGTCCGACGACTATAGGGTCGCCCCCACGACCCCGGGATTAGGTTGGCCTGCCGCCGACTTGTCCGACGACTATAGGGTCGTCCCCACGACCCCGGGACTAGGTTGGCCAGCCGCCGACATGTCCGACGACTATAGGGTCGTCCCCCCGGCCGCGGGAATAGATTGCCCGGCCACCGTCATGTCCGACGACTATAGGGTCGTCCCCACGACCCCGGGACTAGGTTGGCCCGCCGCCGACTTGTCCGACGACAATAGGGTCGTCCCCACGAACCCGCGACTAGGTTGGCCCGCCGCCGACTTGTCCGTCGGCTATAGGGTCGTCCCCACGACCACGGGCCAAAGTTGCCCAACCTCCGACATGTCCGACGACTGTAGGGTCGTCCGCACGACCCCGGGGCTAGATTGGCCCGCCACCATCATGTCCGACGACTATAGGGTCGCCCCCACCACCCCGGGACTAGGTCGGCCTGCCGCCGACTTGTCCGACGACTATAAGGTCGTCCCTACGACCCCGGGACTAGGTTGGCCAGCTGCCGACATGTCCGACGACTGTAGGGTCGTCCCCACGACCCCGGGAATAGATTGGCGCGCCACCATCATGTCCGACGACTATAGGGTCGCCCCCACGACCCCGGGACTAGGTTGGCCTGCCGCCGACTTGTCCGACGACTATAGGGTCGTCCCCACGACCCCGGGACTAGGTTGGCCAGCCGCCGACATGTCCGACGAATATAGGGTCGTCCCCACGACCCCGGGACTAGATTGGCCCGCCACCGTCATGTCCGACGACTATAGGGTCGTCCCCACGACCCCGGGACTAGATTGGCGCGCCACCATCATGTCCGACGACTATAGGGTCGCCCCCACGACCCCGGGACTAGGTTGGCCAGCCGCCGACATGTCCGACAACTATAGGGTCGTCCCCACGACCACGGGCCAAAGTTGCCCTGCCGCCGAAATGTCCGACAACTATAGGGTCGACCCTACCACCCCGGGACTAGGTTGGCCAGCCGCCGACATGTCCGACGACTATAGGGTCGTCCCCCCGGCCGCGGGAATAGATTGCCCGGCCACCGTCATGTCCGACGACTATAGGGTCGTCCCCACGACCCCGGGACTAGATTGGCCCTCCAGCATCATGTCCGACGACTATAGGGTCGCCCCCACGACCCCGGGACTAGGTTGGCCTGCCGCCGACTGGTCCGACGACTATAGGGTCGTCCCCACGGCCCCGGGACTAGGTTGGCCCGCCGCCGACTTGTCCGACGACTACAGGGTCGTCCCCACGACCCCGGGACTAGGATGGCCCGCCGCCGACTTGTCCGACGACTATAGGGTCGTCCCCACGACCCCGGGACTAGATTGCCCCGCCACCGTCATGTCCGACGACTACAGGGTCGTCCCCACGACCCCGGGACTAGATTGGCCCTCCAGCATCATGTCCGACGGACTATAGGGTCGCCCCCACGACCCCGGGACTAGGTTGGCCAGCTGCCGACATGACCGACGACTGTAGGGTCGTCCCCACGACCCCGGGACTAGATTGGCGCGCCACCATCATGTCCGACGACTATAGGGTCGCCCCCACGACCCCGGGACTAGGTTGGCCTGCCGCCGACTTGTCCGACGACTATAGGGTCGTCCCCACGACCCCGGGACTAGGTTGGCCCGCCGCCGACTTGTCCGACGACTATAGGGTCGTCCCCACGACCCCGGGACTAGATTGGCCCTCCAGCATCATGTCCGACGACTATAGGGTCGCCCCCACGACCCCGGGACTAGGTTGGCCTGCCGCCGACTTGTCCGACGACTATAGGGTCGTCCCCACGACCCCGGGACTAGGTTGGCGCGCCACCATCATGTCCGACGACTATAGGGTCGCCCCCACGACCCCGGGACTAGGTTGGCCCGCCGCCGACTTGTCCGACGACTATAGGGTCGTCCCCACGACCCCGGGACTAGATTGCCCCGCCACCGTCATGTCCGACGACTACAGGGTCGTCCCCACGACCCCGGGACTAGATTGGCCCTCCAGCATCATGTCCGACGGACTATAGGGTCGCCCCCACGACCCCGGGACTAGGTTGGCCAGCTGCCGACATGACCGACGACTGTAGGGTCGTCCCCACGACCCCGGGACTAGATTGGCGCGCCACCATCATGTCCGACGACTATAGGGTCGCCCCCACGACCCCGGGACTAGGTTGGCCTGCCGCCGACTTGTCCGACGACTATAGGGTCGTCCCCACGACCCCGGGACTAGGTTGGCCAGCCGCCGACATGTCCGACGACTATAGGGTCATCCCCCCGGCCGCGGGAATACATTGCCCGGCCACCGTCATGTCCGACGACTATAGGGTCGTCCCCACGACCCCGGGACTAGGTTGGCCCGCCGCCGACTTGTCCGACGACTATAGGGTCGTCCCCACGAACCCGCGACTAGGTTGGCCCGCCGCCGACTTGTCCGTCGGCTATAGGGTCGTCCCCACGACCACGGGCCAAAGTTGCCCAACCTCCGACATGTCCGACGACTGTAGGGTTGTCCGCACGACCCCGGGACTAGATTGGCCCGCCGCCGTCATGTCCGACGACCATAGGGTCGTCCCCACGACCACGGGCCAAAGTTGCCCAACCTCCGACATGTCCGACGACTGTAGGGTCGTCCGCACGACCCCGGGGCTAGATTGGCCCGCCACCATCATGTCCGACGACTATAGGGTCGCCCCCACCACCCCGGGACTAGGTTGGCCAGCTGCCGACATGTCCGACGACTGTAGGGTCGTCCCCACGACCCCGGGACTAGATTGGCGCGCCACCATCATGTCCGACGACTATAGGGTCGCCCCCACGACCCCGGGACTAGGTTGGCCTGCCGCCGACTTGTCCGACGACTATAGGGTCGTCCCCACGACCCCGGGACTAGGTTGGCCAGCCGCCGACATGTCCGACGACTATAGGGTCGTCCCCCCGGCCGCGGGAATAGATTGCCCGGCCACCGTCATGTCCGACGACTATAGGGTCGTCCCCACGACCCCGGGACTAGGTTGGCCCGCCGCCGACTTGTCCGACGACTATAGGGTCGTCCCCACGAACCCGCGACTAGGTTGGCCCGCCGCCGACTTGTCCGTCGGCTATAGGGTCGTCCCCACGACCACGGGCCAAAGTTGCCCAACCTCCGACATGTCCGACGACTGTAGGGTTGTCCGCACGACCCCGGGACTAGATTGGCCCGCCGCCGTCATGTCCGACGACCATAGGGTCGTCCCCACGACCCCGGGACTAGGTTGGCCAGCCGCCGACATGTCCGACGACTATAGGGTCGTCCCCCCGGCCGCGGGAATAGATTGCCCGGCCACCGTCATGTCCGACGACTATAGGGTCGTCCCCACGACCCCGGGACTAGGTTGGCCCGCCGCCGACTTGTCCGACGACTATAGGGTCGTCCCCACGAACCCGCGACTAGGTTGGCCCGCCGCCGACTTGTCCGTCGGCTATAGGGTCGTCCCCACGACCACGGGCCAAAGTTGCCCAACCTCCGACATGTCCGACGACTGTAGGGTCGTCCGCACGACCCCGGGGCTAGATTGGCGCGCCACCATCATGTCCGACGACTATAGGGTCGCCCCCACGACCCCGGGACTAGGTTGGCCTGCCGCCGACTTGTCCGACGACTATAGGGTCGTCCCCACGACCCCGGGACTAGGTTGGCCAGCCGCCGACATGTCCGACGACTATAGGGTCGTCCCCCCGGCCGCGGGAATACATTGCCCGGCCACCGTCATGTCCGACGACTATAGGGTCGTCCCCACGACCCCGGGACTAGGTTGGCCCGCCGCCGACTTGTCCGACGACTATAGGGTCGTCCCCACGAACCCGCGACTAGGTTGGCCCGCCGCCGACTTGTCCGTCGGCTATAGGGTCGTCCCCACGACCACGGGCCAAAGTTGCCCAACCTCCGACATGTCCGACGACTGTAGGGTTGTCCGCACGACCCCGGGACTAGATTGGCCCGCCGCCGTCATGTCCGACGACCATAGGGTCGTCCCCACGACCACGGGCCAAAGTTGCCCAACCTCCGACATGTCCGACGACTGTAGGGTCGTCCGCACGACCCCGGGGCTAGATTGGCCCGCCACCATCATGTCCGACGACTATAGGGTCGCCCCCACCACCCCGGGACTAGGTTGGCCAGCTGCCGACATGTCCGACGACTGTAGGGTCGTCCCCACGACCCCGGGACTAGATTGGCGCGCCACCATCATGTCCGACGACTATAGGGTCGCCCCCACGACCCCGGGACTAGGTTGGCCTGCCGCCTACTTGTCCGACGACTATAGGGTCGTCCCCACGACCCCGGGACTAGGTTGGCCAGCCGCCGACATGTCCGACGACTATAGGGTCGTCCCCCCGGCCGCGGGAATAGATTGCCCGGCCACCGTCATGTCCGACGACTATAGGGTCGCCCCCACCACCCCGGGACTAGGTTGGCCTGCCGCCGACTTGTCCGACGACTATAAGGTCGTCCCTACGACCCCGGGACTAGGTTGGCCAGCTGCCGACATGTCCGACGACTGTAGGGTCGTCCCCACGACCCCGGGACTAGATTGGCGCGCCACCATCATATCCGACGACTATAGGGTCGCCCCCACGACCCCGGGAGTAGGTTGGCCTGCCGCCGACTTGTCCGACGACTATAGGGTCGTCCCCACGACCCCGGGACTAGGTTGGCCAGCCGCCGACATGTCCGACGAAAATAGGGTCGTCCCCACGACCCCGGGACTAGATTGGCCCGCCACCGTCATGTCCGACGACTATAGGGTCGTCCCCACGACCCCGGGACTAGATTGGCGCGCCACCATCATGTCCGACGACTATAGGGTCGCCCCCACGACCCCGGGACTAGGTTGGCCAGCCGCCGACATGTCCGACAACTATAGGGTCGTCCCCACGACCACGGGCCAAAGTTGCCCTGCCGCCGAAATGTCCGACAACTATAGGGTCGTCCCTACCACCCCGGGACTAGGTTGGCCAGCCGCCGACATGTCCGACGACTATAGGGTCGTCCCCACGACCCGGGCCAAAGTTGCCCAACCTCCGACATGTCCGACGACTGTAGGGTCGTCCGCACGACCCCGGGGCTAGATTGGCCCGCCACCATCATGTCCGACGACTATAGGGTCGCCCCCACCACCCCGGGACTAGGTTGGCCTGCCGCCGACTTGTCCGACGACTATAAGGTCGTCCCTACGACCCCGGGACTAGGTTGGCCAGCTGCCGAAATGTCCGACGACTGTAGGGTCGTCCCCACGACCCCGGGAATAGATTGGCGCGCCACCATCATGTCCGACGACTATAGGGTCGCCCCCACGACCCCGGGACTAGGTTGGCCTGCCGCCGACTTGTCCGACGACTATAGGGTCGTCCCCACGACCCCGGGACTAGGTTGGCCAGCCGCCGACATGTCCGACGAATATAGGGTCGTCCCCACGACCCCGGGACTAGATTGGCCCGCCACCGTCATGTCCGACGACTATAGGGTCGTCCCCACGACCCCGGGACTAGATTGGCGCGCCACCATCATGTCCGACGACTATAGGGTCGCCCCCACGACCCCGGGACTAGGTTGGCCAGCCGCCGACATGTCCGACAACTATAGGGTCGTCCCCACGACCACGGGCCAAAGTTGCCCTGCCGCCGAAATGTCCGACAACTATAGGGTCGTCCCTACCACCCCGGGACTAGGTTGGCCAGCCGCCGACATGTCCGACGACTATAGGGTCGTCCCCCCGGCCGCGGGAATAGATTGCCCGGCCACCGTCATGTCCGACGACTATAGGGTCGTCCCCACGACCCCGGGACTAGATTGGCCCTCCAGCATCATGTCCGACGACTATAGGGTCGCCCCCACGACCCCGGGACTAGGTTGGCCTGCCGCCGACTGGTCCGACGACTATAGGGTCGTCCCCACGGCCCCGGGACTAGGTTGGCCCGCCGCCGACTTGTCCGACGACTACAGGGTCGTCCCCACGACCCCGGGACTAGGATGGCCCGCCGCCGACTTGTCCGACGACTATAGGGTCGTCCCCACGACCCCGGGACTAGATTGCCCCGCCACCGTCATGTCCGACGACTACAGGGTCGTCCCCACGACCCCGGGACTAGATTGGCCCACCACCGTCATGTCCGACGACTACAGGGTCGTCCCCACGACCCCGGGACTAGGTTGGCCCGCCGCCGACTTGTCCGACGACTATAGGGTCGTCCCCACGGCCCCGGGACTAGGTTGGCCCGCCGCCGACTTGTCCGACGACTGTAGGGTCGTCCCCACGACCCCGGGGCTAGATTGCCCCGGCACCGACATGTCCGACGACTATAGGGTCGTCCCCACGGCCCCGGGACTAGATTGGCCCACGACCGTCATGTCCGACGACTACAGGGTCGTCCCCACGACCCCAGGACTAGATTGCCACGCCACCGTCCTGTCCGACGACTATAGGGTCGTCCCCACGACCCCGGGACTAGATTGCCCCGCCGCCGACATGTCCGACGAATATAGGGTCGTCCCCACGACCACGGGTCAAAGTTGCCCTGCCGCCGAAATGTCCGACAACTATAGGGTCGTCCCTACCACCCCGGGACTAGGTTGGCCAGCCGCCGACATGTCCGACGACTATAGGGTCGTCCCCCCGGCCGCGGGAATAGATTGCCCGGCCACCGTCATGTCCGACGACTATAGGGTCGTCCCCACGACCCCGGGACTAGGTTGGCCCGCCGCCGACTTGTCCGACGACTATAGGGTCGTCCCCACGAACCCGCGACTAGGTTGGCCCGCCGCCGACATGTCCGACGACTATAGGGTCGTCCCCCCGGCCGCGGGAATAGATTGCCCGGCCACCGTCATGTCCGACGACTATAGGGTCGCCCCCACGACCCCGGGACTAGTTTGGCCAGCCGCCGACATGTCCGACAACTATAGGGTCGTCCCCACGACCACGGGCCAAAGTTGCCCTGCCGCCGAAATGTCCGACAACTATAGGGTCGTCCCTACCACCCCGGGACTAGGTTGGCCAGCCGCCGACATGTCCGACGACTATAGGGTCGTCCCCCCGGCCGCGGGAATAGATTGCCCGGCCACCGTCATGTCCGACGACTATAGGGTCGTCCCCACGACCCCGGGACTAGATTGGCCCTCCAGCATCATGTCCGACGGACTATAGGGTCGCCCCCACGACCCCGGGACTAGGTTGGCCTGCCGCCGACTTGTCCGACGACTATAGGGTCGTCCCCACGGCCCCGGGACTAGGTTGGCCCGCCGCCGACTTGTCCGACGACTGTAGGGTCGTCCGCACGACCCCGGGGCTAGATTGGCCCGCCACCATCATGTCCGACGACTATAGGGTCGCCCCCACCACCCCGGGACTAGGTTGGCCTGCCGCCGACTTGTCCGACGACTATAAGGTCGTCCCTACGACCCCGGGACTAGGTTGGCCAGCTGCCGACATGACCGACGACTGTAGGGTCGTCCCCACGACCCCGGGACTAGATTGGCGCGCCACCATCATGTCCGACGACTATAGGGTCGCCCCCACGACCCCGGGATTAGGTTGGCCTGCCGCCGACTTGTCCGACGACTATAGGGTCGTCCCCACGACCCCGGGACTAGGTTGGCCAGCCGCCGACATGTCCGACGACTATAGGGTCGTCCCCCCGGCCGCGGGAATAGATTGCCCGGCCACCGTCATGTCCGACGACTATAGGGTCGTCCCCACGACCCCGGGACTAGGTTGGCCCGCCGCCGACTTGTCCGACGACAATAGGGTCGTCCCCACGAACCCGCGACTAGGTTGGCCCGCCGCCGACTTGTCCGTCGGCTATAGGGTCGTCCCCACGACCACGGGCCAAAGTTGCCCAACCTCCGACATGTCCGACGACTGTAGGGTCGTCCGCACGACCCCGGGGCTAGATTGGCCCGCCACCATCATGTCCGACGACTATAGGGTCGCCCCCACCACCCCGGGACTAGGTCGGCCTGCCGCCGACTTGTCCGACGACTATAAGGTCGTCCCTACGACCCCGGGACTAGGTTGGCCAGCTGCCGACATGTCCGACGACTGTAGGGTCGTCCCCACGACCCCGGGAATAGATTGGCGCGCCACCATCATGTCCGACGACTATAGGGTCGCCCCCACGACCCCGGGACTAGGTTGGCCTGCCGCCGACTTGTCCGACGACTATAGGGTCGTCCCCACGACCCCGGGACTAGGTTGGCCAGCCGCCGACATGTCCGACGAATATAGGGTCGTCCCCACGACCCCGGGACTAGATTGGCCCGCCACCGTCATGTCCGACGACTATAGGGTCGTCCCCACGACCCCGGGACTAGATTGGCGCGCCACCATCATGTCCGACGACTATAGGGTCGCCCCCACGACCCCGGGACTAGGTTGGCCAGCCGCCGACATGTCCGACAACTATAGGGTCGTCCCCACGACCACGGGCCAAAGTTGCCCTGCCGCCGAAATGTCCGACAACTATAGGGTCGACCCTACCACCCCGGGACTAGGTTGGCCAGCCGCCGACATGTCCGACGACTATAGGGTCGTCCCCCCGGCCGCGGGAATAGATTGCCCGGCCACCGTCATGTCCGACGACTATAGGGTCGTCCCCACGACCCCGGGACTAGATTGGCCCTCCAGCATCATGTCCGACGACTATAGGGTCGCCCCCACGACCCCGGGACTAGGTTGGCCTGCCGCCGACTGGTCCGACGACTATAGGGTCGTCCCCACGGCCCCGGGACTAGGTTGGCCCGCCGCCGACTTGTCCGACGACTACAGGGTCGTCCCCACGACCCCGGGACTAGGATGGCCCGCCGCCGACTTGTCCGACGACTATAGGGTCGTCCCCACGACCCCGGGACTAGATTGCCCCGCCACCGTCATGTCCGACGACTACAGGGTCGTCCCCACGACCCCGGGACTAGATTGGCCCACCACCGTCATGTCCGACGACTACAGGGTCGTCCCCACGACCCCGGGACTAGGTTGGCCCGCCGCCGACTTGTCCGACGACTATAGGGTCGTCCCCACGGCCCCGGGACTAGGTTGGCCCGCCGCCGACTTGTCCGACGACTGTAGGGTCGTCCCCACGACACCGGGGCTAGATTGCCCCGGCACCGACATGTCCGACGACTATAGGGTCGTCCCCACGGCCCCGGGACTAGATTGGCCCACGACCGTCATGTCCGACGACTACAGGGTCGTCCCCACGACCCCAGGACTAGATTGCCACGCCACCGTCATGTCCGACGACTATAGGGTCGTCCCCACGACCCCGGGACTAGATTGCCCCGCCGCCGACATGTCCGACGAATATAGGGTCGTCCCCACGACCACGGGTCAAAGTTGCCCTGCCGCCGAAATGTCCGACAACTATAGGGTCGTCCCTACCACCCCGGGACTAGGTTGGCCAGCCGCCGACATGTCCGACGACTATAGGGTCGTCCCCCCGGCCGCGGGAATAGATTGCCCGGCCACCGTCATGTCCGACGACTATAGGGTCGTCCCCACGACCCCGGGACTAGGTTGGCCCGCCGCCGACTTGTCCGACGACTATAGGGTCGTCCCCACGAACCCGCGACTAGGTTGGCCCGCCGCCGACATGTCCGACGACTATAGGGTCGTCCCCCCGGCCGCGGGAATAGATTGCCCGGCCACCGTCATGTCCGACGACTATAGGGTCGCCCCCACGACCCCGGGACTAGGTTGGCCAGCCGCCGACATGTCCGACAACTATAGGGTCGTCCCCACGACCACGGGCCAAAGTTGCCCTGCCGCCGAAATGTCCGACAACTATAGGGTCGTCCCTACCACCCCGGGACTAGGTTGGCCAGCCGCCGACATGTCCGACGACTATAGGGTCGTCCCCCCGGCCGCGGGAATAGATTGCCCGGCCACCGTCATGTCCGACGACTATAGGGTCGTCCCCACGACCCCGGGACTAGATTGGCCCTCCAGCATCATGTCCGACGGACTATAGGGTCGCCCCCACGACCCCGGGACTAGGTTGGCCTGCCGCCGACTTGTCCGACGACTATAGGGTCGTCCCCACGGCCCCGGGACTAGGTTGGCCCGCCGCCGACTTGTCCGACGACTGTAGGGTCGTCCGCACGACCCCGGGGCTAGATTGGCCCGCCACCATCATGTCCGACGACTATAGGGTCGCCCCCACCACCCCGGGACTAGGTTGGCCTGCCGCCGACTTGTCCGACGACTATAAGGTCGTCCCTACGACCCCGGGACTAGGTTGGCCAGCTGCCGACATGACCGACGACTGTAGGGTCGTCCCCACGACCCCGGGACTAGATTGGCGCGCCACCATCATGTCCGACGACTATAGGGTCGCCCCCACGACCCCGGGATTAGGTTGGCCTGCCGCCGACTTGTCCGACGACTATAGGGTCGTCCCCACGACCCCGGGACTAGGTTGGCCAGCCGCCGACATGTCCGACGACTATAGGGTCGTCCCCCCGGCCGCGGGAATAGATTGCCCGGCCACCGTCATGTCCGACGACTATAGGGTCGTCCCCACGACCCCGGGACTAGGTTGGCCCGCCGCCGACTTGTCCGACGACTATAGGGTCGTCCCCACGAACCCGCGACTAGGTTGGCCCGCCGCCGACTTGTCCGTCGGCTATAGGGTCGTCCCCACGACCACGGGCCAAAGTTGCCCAACCTCCGACATGTCCGACGACTATAGGGTTGTCCGCACGACCCCGGGGCTAGATTGGCCCGCCACCATCATGTCCGACGACTATAGGGTCGCCCCCACCACCCCGGGACTAGGTTGGCCTGCCGCCGACTTGTCCGACGACTATAAGGTCGTCCCTACGACCCCGGGACTAGGTTGGCCAGCTGCCGACATGTCCGACGACTGTAGGGTCGTCCCCACGACCCCGGGACTAGATTGGCGCGCCACCATCATGTCCGACGACTATAGGGTCGCCCCCACGACCCCGGGACTAGGTTGGCCTGCCGCCGACTTGTCCGACGACTATAGGGTCGTCCCCACGACCCCGGGACTAGGTTGGCCAGCCGCCGACATGTCCGACGACTATAGGGTCGTCCCCCCGGCCGCGGGAATAGATTGCCCGGCCACCGTCATGTCCGACGACTATAGGGTCGTCCCCACGACCCCGGGACTAGGTTGGCCCGCCGCCGACTTGTCCGACGACTATAGGGTCGTCCCCACGAACCCGCGACTAGGTTGGCCCGCCGCCGACTTGTCCGTCGGCTATAGGGTCGTCCCCACGACCACGGGCCAAAGTTGCCCAACCTCCGACATGTCCGACAACTATAGGGTCGTCCCTACCACCCCGGGACTAGGTTGGCCAGCCGCCGACATGTCCGACGACTATAGGGTCGTCCCCCCGGCCGCGGGAATAGATTGCCCGGCCACCGTCATGTCCGACGACTATAGGGTCGTCCCCACGACCCCGGGACTAGGTTGGCCCGCCGCCGACTTGTCCGACGACTATAGGGTCGTTCCTACGACCCCGGGACTAGATTGGCCCTCCAGCATCATGTCCGACGGACTATAGGGTCGCCCCCACGACCCCGGGACTAGGTTGGCCTGCCGCCGACTTGTCCGACGACTATAGGGTCGTCCCCACGGCCCCGGGACTAGGTTGGCCCGCCGCCGACTTGTCCGACGACTGTAGGGTCGTCCGCACGACCCCGGGGCTAGATTGGCCCGCCACCATCAGGTCCGACGACTATAGGGTCGCCCCCACCACCCCGGGACTAGGTTGGCCTGCCGCCGACTTGTCCGACGACTATAAGGTCGTCCCTACGACCCCGGGACTAGGTTGGCCAGCTGCCGACATGACCGACGACTGTAGGGTCGTCCCCACGACCCCGGGACTAGATTGGCGCGCCACCATCATGTCCGACGACTATAGGGTCGCCCCCACGACCCCGGGACTAGGTTGGCCTGCCGCCGACTTGTCCGACGACTATAGGGTCGTCCCCACGACCCTGGGACTAGGTTGGCCAGCCGCCGACATGTCCGACGACTATAGGGTCGTCCCCCCGGCCGCGGGAATAGATTGCCCGGCCACCGTCATGTCCGACGACTATAGGGTCGTCCCCACGACCCCGGGACTAGGTTGGCCCGCCGCCGACTTGTCCGACGACTATAGGGTCGTCCCCACGAACCCGCGACTAGGTTGGCCCGCCGCCGACTTGTCCGTCGGCTATAGGGTCGTCCCCACGACCACGGGCCAAAGTTGCCCAACCTCCGACATGTCCGACGACTGTAGGGTTGTCCGCACGACCCCGGGACTAGATTGGCCCGCCGCCGTCATGTCCGACGACCATAGGGTCGTCCCCACGACCACGGGCCAAAGTTGCCCAACCTCCGACATGTCCGACGACTGTAGGGTCGTCCGCACGACCCCGGGGCTAGATTGGCCCGCCACCATCATGTCCGACGACTATAGGGTCGCCCCCACCACCCCGGGACTAGGTTGGCCTGCCGCCGACTTGTCCGACGACTATAAGGTCGTCCCTACGACCCCGGGACTAGGTTGGCCAGCTGCCGACATGTCCGACGACTGTAGGGTCGTCCCCACGACCCCGGGACTAGATTGGCGCGCCACCATCATGTCCGACGACTATAGGGTCGCCCCCACGACCCCGGGACTAGGTTGGCCTGCCGCCGACTTGTCCGACGACTATAGGGTCGTCCCCACGACCCCGGGACTAGGTTGGCCAGCCGCCGACATGTCCGACGAATATAGGGTCGTCCCCACGACCCCGGGACTAGATTGGCCCGCCACCGTCATGTCCGACGACTATAGGGTCGTCCCCACGACCCCGGGACTAGATTGGCGCGCCACCATCATGTCCGACGACTATAGGGTCGCCCCCACGACCCCGGGACTAGGTTGGCCAGCCGCCGACATGTCCGACAACTATAGGGTCGTCCCCACGACCACGGGCCAAAGTTGCCCTGCCGCCGAAATGTCCGACAACTATAGGGTCGTCCCTACCACCCCGGGACTAGGTTGGCCAGCCGCCGACATGTCCGACGACTATAGGGTCGTCCCCACGACCCGGGCCAAAGTTGCCCAACCTCCGACATGTCCGACGACTGTAGGGTCGTCCGCACGACCCCGGGGCTAGATTGGCCCGCCACCATCATGTCCGACGACTATAGGGTCGCCCCCACCACCCCGGGACTAGGTTGGCCTGCCGCCGACTTGTCCGACGACTATAAGGTCGTCCCTACGACCCCGGGACTAGGTTGGCCAGCTGCCGACATGTCCGACGACTGTAGGGTCGTCCCCACGACCCCGGGACTAGATTGGCGCGCCACCATCATGTCCGACGACTATAGGGTCGCCCCCACGACCCCGGGACTAGGTTGGCCTGCCGCCGACTTGTCCGACGACTATAGGGTCGTCCCCACGACCCCGGGACTAGGTTGGCCAGCCGCCGACATGTCCGACGAATATAGGGTCGTCCCCACGACCCCGGGACTAGATTGGCCCGCCACCGTCATGTCCGACGACTATAGGGTCGTCCCCACGACCCCGGGACTAGATTGGCGCGCCACCATCATGTCCGACGACTATAGGGTCGCCCCCACGACCCCGGGACTAGGTTGGCCAGCCGCCGACATGTCCGACAACTATAGGGTCGTCCCCACGACCACGGGCCAAAGTTGCCCTGCCGCCGAAATGTCCGACAACTATAGGGTCGTCCCTACCACCCCGGGACTAGGTTGGCCAGCCGCCGACATGTCCGACGACTATAGGGTCGTCCCCCCGGCCGCGGGAATAGATTGCCCGGCCACCGTCATGTCCGACGACTATAGGGTCGTCCCCACGACCCCGGGACTAGGTTGGCCCGCCGCCGACTTGTCCGACGACTATAGGGTCGTCCCCACGACCCCGGGACTAGATTGGCCCTCCAGCATCATGTCCGACGACTATAGGGTCGCCCCCACGACCCCGGGACTAGGTTGGCCTGCCGCCGACTTATCCGACGACTATAGGGTCGTCCCCACGGCCCCGGGACTAGGTTGGCCCGCCGCCGACTTGTCCGACGACTGTAGGGTCGTCCGCACGACCCCGGGGCTAGATTGGCCCGCCACCATCATGTCCGACGACTATAGGGTCGCCCCCACCACCCCGGGACTAGGTTGGCCTGCCGCCGACTTGTCCGACGACTATAAGGTCGTCCCTACGACCCCGGGACTAGGTTGGCCAGCTGCCGGCATGACCGACGACTGTAGGGTCGTCCCCACGACCCCGGGACTAGATTGGCGCGCCACCATCATGTCCGACGACTATAGGGTCGCCCCCACGACCCCGGGATTAGGTTGGCCTGCCGCCGACTTGTCCGACGACTATAGGGTCGTCCCCACGACCCCGGGACTAGGTTGGCCAGCCGCCGACATGTCCGACGACTATAGGGTCGTCCCCCCGGCCGCGGGAATAGATTGCCCGGCACACCGTCATGTCCGACGACTATAGGGTCGTCCCCACGACCCCGGGAATAGGTTGGCCCGCCGCCTACTTGTCCGACGACTATAGGGTCGTCCCCACGAACCCGCGACTAGGTTGGCCCGCCGCCGACTTGTCCGTCGGCTATAGGGTCGTCCCCACGACCACGGGCCAAAGTTGCCCAACCTCCGACATGTCCGACGACTATAGGGTTGTCCGCACGACCCCGGGGCTAGATTGGCCCGCCACCATCATGTCCGACGACTATAGGGTCGCCCCCACCACCCCGGGTCTAGGTTGGCCTGCCGCCGACTTGTCCGACGACTATAAGGTCGTCCCTACGACCCCGGGACTAGGTTGGCCAGCTGCCGACATGTCCGACGACTGTAGGGTCGTCCCCACGACCCCGGGACTAGATTGGCGCGCCACCATCATGTCCGACGACTATAGGGTCGCCCCCACGACCCCGGGACTAGGTTGGCCTGCCGTCGACTTGTCCGACGACTATAGGGTCGTCCCCACGACCCCGGGACTAGGTTGGCCAGCCGCCGACATGTCCGACGACTATAGGGTCGTCCCCCCGGCCGCGGGAATAGATTGCCCGGCCACCGTCATGTCCGACGACTATAGGGTCGTCCCCACGACCCCGGGACTAGGTTGGCCCGCCGCCGACTTGTCCGACGACTATAGGGTCGTCCCCACGAACCCGCGACTAGGTTGGCCCGCCGCCGACTTGTCCGTCGGCTATAGGGTCGTCCCCACGACCACGGGCCAAAGTTGCCCAACCTCCGACATGTCCGACGACTGTAGGGTTGTCCGCACGACCCCGGGACTAGATTGGCCCGCCGCCGTCATGTCCGACGACCATAGGGTCGTCCCCACGACCACGGGCCAAAGTTGCCCAACCTCCGACATGTCCGACGACTGTAGGGTCGTCCGCACGACCCCGGGGCTAGATTGGCCCGCCACCATCATGTCCGACGACTATAGGGTCGCCCCCACCACCCCGGGACTAGGTTGGCCTGCCGCCGACTTGTCCGACGACTATAAGGTCGTCCCTACGACCCCGGGACTAGGTTGGCCAGCTGCCGACATGTCCGACGACTGTAGGGTCGTCCCCACGACCCCGGGACTAGATTGGGGCGCCACCATCATGTCCGACGACTATAGGGTCGCCCCCACGACCCCGGGACTAGGTTGGCCTGCCGCCGACTTGTCCGACGACTATAGGGTCGTCCCCACGACCCCGGGACTAGGTTGGCCAGCCGCCGACATGTCCGACGACTATAGGGTCGCCCCCACGACCCCGGGACTAGGTTGGCCAGCCGCCGACATGTCCGACAACTACAGGGTCGTCCCCACGACCACGGGCCAAAGTTGCCCTGCCGCCGAAATGTCCGACGACTATAGGGTCGTCCCCACGACCACGGGCCAAAGTTGCCCAGCCGCCGACATGTCCGACGACTATAGGGTCGTCCCCACGACCCCGGGACTAGGTTGGCCTGCCACCGACATGTCCGACGACTATAGGGTCGTCCCCACGACCCCGGGACTAGATTGGCCAGCCGCCGACATGTCCGACGAATATAGGATCGTCCCCACGTCCCCGGGATTAAGTTGGCCAGCCGCCGACATGTCTGACGACTATAGGGTCGTCCCTACCACCCCGGGACTAGGTTCGCCAGCCGCCGACATGTCTGACGACTATAGGGTCGTCCCCACGAGCCCGGGACTAGATTGGCCAGCCGCCGACATTTCCGACGACTATAGGGTCGTCCCCACGACCCCGGGACTAGATTGGCCCGCCACCGTCATGTCCGACGACTATAGGGTCGTCCCCACGACCCCGGGACTAGGTTGGCCCGCCGCCGACTTGTCCGACGACTATAGGGTCGCCCCCACGACCACGGGCCAAAGTTGCCCAGCCGCCGACATGTCGGACGACTATAGGGTCGTCCCCACGACCCCGGGACTAGGTTGGCCCGCCACCGACATGTCCGACGACTATAGGGTCGTCCTCACGACCCCGGGACTAGATTGGCCAGCCGCCGACATGTCCGACGAATATAGGGTCGTCCCCACGTCCCCGGGATTAAGTTGGCCAGCCGCCGACATGTCCCACGACTATAGGGTCGTCCCCACGACCACGGGCCAAAGTTGCCCAGCCGCCGACATGTCCGACGACTATAGGATCGTCTCCACGACCCCGGGACTAGGTTGGCCCGCCGCCGACTTGTCCGACGACTATAGGGTCGTCCCTACCACCCCGGGACTAGGTTGGCCCGCCGCCGACTTGTCCGACGACTATAGGGTCGTCCCCACGACCCCCGGACTAGATTGACCCGCCACCGTTATGTCCGACGAATATAGGGTCGTCTCCACGACCCCGGGACTAGGTTGGCCCGCCGCCGACTTGTCCGGCGACTATAGGATCGTCCCAACGTCCACGGGCCAAAGTTGGTCAGCCGCCGACATGTCCGACGACTATAGGGTCGTCCCCACGATCCCGGGATTAGATTGGCCCGCCACCGTCATGTCCGACGACTAATGGGTCGTCCCCACGACCCCGGGACTAGATTGGCCCTCCACCGTCATGTCCGACGACTATAGGGTCGTCCCCACGACCCCGGGACTAGATTGGCCCGCCACCGTCATGTCCGACGACTATAGGGTCGTCCCCACGACCACGGGCCAAAGTTGGTCAGCCGCCGACATGTCCGACGACTATAGGATCGTCCCCACGACCCCGGGACTAGGTTGGCCCGCCGCCGACTTGTCCGACGACTATAGGGTCGTCCCTCCCTCCCCGGAACTAGGTTGGCCAGCCGCCGACATGTCCGACGACTATAGGGTCGTCCCCACGACCCCGGGGCTAGATTGGCCAGCCGCCGACATTTCCGACGACTATAGGGTCGTCCCCACGACCCCGGGACTAGGTTGGCCCGCCGCCGACTTGTCCGACATCTATAGGGTCGTCCCCACGACCACGGGCCAAAGTTGGTCAGCCGCCGACATGCCCGACGACTATAGGGTCGTCCCCACGACCCGGGTACTAGATTGGCCGAGCCGCCGACATGTCCGACGACTATAGGGTCGTCTCCACGACCCCGGGACTAGGTTGGCCCGCCGCCGACTTGTCCGACGACTATAGGGTCGTCCCCACGACCCCGGGACTAAGTTGGCCAGCCGCCGACATGTCCGCCGACGATAGGGTCGTCCCTACCACCCCGGGACTAGGTTCGCCAGCCGCCGACATGTCCGACGACTATAGGGTCGTACCCACGAACCCGGGAATAGTTTGGCCCGCCGTCGACATATCCGACGACTATAGGGTCGTCTCCACGACCCCGGGTCTAGGTTGGCCCGCCGCCGACTTGTCCGACGACTATAGGGTCGTCCCCACGACCCCGGGGCTAGATTGGCCAGCCGCCGACATTTCCGACGACTATAGGGTCGTCCCCACGACCCCGGGACTAGATTGGCCCGCCACCGTCATGTCCGACGACTATAGGGTCGTCCCCACGACCCCGGGACAAGGTTGGCCCGCCGACGACTTGTCCGACGACTATAGGGTCGTCCCCACGACCCCGGGCCTAGGTTGGCCCGCCGCCGACTTGTCCGACAACTATAGGGTCGTCCCCACGACCACGGGCCAAAGTTGGTCAGCCGCCGACATGCCCGACGACTATAGGGTCGTCCCCACGACCCGGGTACTAGATTGGCCGAGCCGCCGACATGTCCGACGACTATAGGGTCGTCTCCACGACCCCGGGACTAGGTTGGCCCGCCGCCGACTTGTCCGACGACTATAGGGTCGTCCCTCCCTCCCCGGAACTAGGTTGGCCAGCCGCCGACATGTCCGACGACTATAGGGTCGTCCCCACGACCCCGGGGCTAGATTGGCCAGCCGCCGACATTTCCGACGACTATAGGGTCGTCCCCACGACCCCGGGACTAGGTTGGCCCGCCGCCGACTTGTCCGACAACTATAGGGTCGTCCCCACGACCACGGGCCAAAGTTGGTCAGCCGCCGACATTTCCGACGACTATAGGGTCGTCCCCACGACCCCGGGACTAGGTTGGCCCGCCGCCGACTTGCCCGACAACTATAGGGTCGTCCCCACGACCCCGGGACTAGGTTGGCCCGCCGCCGACTTGTCCGACAACTATAGGGTCGTCCCCACGACCACGGGCCAAAGTTGGTCAGCCGCCGACATGCCCGACGACTATAGGGTCGTCCCCACGACCCGGGTACTAGATTGGCCGAGCCGCCGACATGTCCGACGACTATAGGGTCGTCTCCACGACCCCGGGACTAGGTTGGCCCGCCGCCGACTTGTCCTACGACTATAGGGTCGTCCCCACGACACCGGGACTAGGTTGGCCCGCCGCCGACTTGTCCGACGACTATAGGGTCGTCCCTCCCACCCCGGAACTAGGTTAGCCAGCCGCCGACATTTCCGACGACTATAGGGTCGTCCCCACGACCCCGGGACTAGGTTGGCCCGCCGCCCACTTGTCCGACGACTATAGGGTCGTCCCCACGACACCGGGGCTAGATTGGCTCGCCACCGTCATGTCCGACGACTATAGGGTCGTCCCCACGACCCCGGGACTAGGTTGGCCCGCCGCCGACTTGTCCGACGACTATAGGGTCGTCCCCACGACCACGGGCCAAAGTTGCCCAGCCGCCGACATGTCCGACGACTATAGGGTCGTCCCCACGACCCCGGGACTAGGTTGGCCCGCCACCGACATGTCCGACGACTATAGGGTCGTCCCCACGACCCCGGGACCAGATTGGCCAGCCGCCGACATGTCCGACGAATATAGGGTCGTCCCCACGTCCCCGGGATTAAGTTGGCCAGCCGCCGACATGTCTGACGACTATAGGGTCGTCCCTACCACCCCGGGACTAGGTTCGCCAGCCGCCGACATGTCTGACGACTATAGGGTCGTCCCCACGAGCCCGGGACTAGATTGGCCAGCCGCCGACATTTCCGACGACTATAGGGTCGTCCCCACGACCCCGGGACTAGATTGGCCCGCCACCGTCATGTCCGACGACTATAGGGTCGTCCCCACGACCCCGGGACTAGGTTGGCCCGCCGCCGACTTGTCCGACGACTATAGGGTCGTCCCCACGACCACGGGCCAAAGTTGCCCAGCCGCCGACATGTCGGACGACTATAGGGTCGTCCCCACGACCCCGGGACTAGGTTGGCCCGCCACCGACATGTCCGACGACTATAGGGTCGTCCTCACGACCCCGGGACTAGATTGACCAGCCGCCGACATGTCCGCCGACTATAGGGTCGTCCCTACCACCCCGGGACTAGGTTCGCCAGCCGCCGACATGTCCGACGACTATAGGGTCGTACCCACGAACCCGGGAATAGTTTGGCCCGCCGTCGACATATCCGACGACTATAGGGTCGTCTCCACGACCCCGGGACTAGGTTGGCCCGCCGCCGACTTGTCCGACGACTATAGGGTCGTCCCCACGACCACGGGCCAAAGTTGGTCAGCCGCCGACATGTCCGACGACTATAGGGTCGTCCGCACGACCCCGGGACTAGATTGGCCCGCCACCATCATGTCCGACGACTATAGGGTCGTCCCCACGACCCCGGGAATAGTTTGGCCCGCCGCCGACATATCCGACGACTATAGGGTCGTCTCCACGACCCCGGGACTAGGTTGGCCCGCCGCCGACTTGTCCGACGACTATAGGGTCGTCCCCACGACCACGGGCCAAAGTTGGTCAGCCGCCGACATGTCCGACGACTATAGGGTCGTCCCCACGACCCCGGGACTAGATTGGCCCGCCACCATCATGTCCGACGACTATAGGGTCGTCCCCACGACACCGGGACTAGGTTGGCCCGCGGCCGACTTGTCCGACGACTATAGGGTCGTCCCTCCCACCCCGGAACTAGGTTGGCCAGCCGCCGACATGTCCGACGACTATAGGGTCGTCCCCACGACCCCGGGGCTAAATTGGCCAGCCGCCGACATTTCCGACGACTATAGGGTCGTCCCCACGACCCCGGGACTAGGTTGGCCAGCCGCCGACATTTCCGACGACTATAGGGTCGTCCCCACGACCCCGGGACTAGGTTGGCCCGCCGCCGACTTGTCCGACAACTATAGGGTCGTCCCCACGACCACGGGCCAAAGTTGGTCAGCCGCCGACATGCCCGACGACTATAGGGTCGTCCCCACGACCCGGGTACTAGATTGGCCGAGCCGCCGACATGTCCGACGACTATAGGGTCGTCTCCACGACCCCGGGACTAGGTTGGCCCGCCGCCGACTTGTCCGACGACTATAGGGTCGTCCCCACGACCCCGGGACTAAGTTGGCCAGCCGCCGACATGTCCGCCGACTATAGGGTCGTCCCTACCACCCCGGGACTAGGTTCGCCAGCCGCCGACATGTCCGACGACTATAGGGTCGTACCCACGAACCCGGGAATAGTTTGGCCCGCCGTCGACATATCCGACGACTATAGGGTCGTCTCCACGACCCCGGGACTAGGTTGGCCCGCCGCCGACTTGTCCGACGACTATAGGGTCGTCCCCACGACCACGGGCCAAAGTTGGTCAGCCGCCGACATGTCCGACGACTATAGGGTCGTCCGCACGACCCCGGGACTAGATTGGCCCGCCACCATCATGTCCGACGACTATAGGGTCGTCCCCACGACACCGGGACTAGGTTGGCCCGCGGCCGACTTGTCCGACGACTATAGGGTCGTCCCTCCCACCCCGGAACTAGGTTGGCCAGCCGCCGACATGTCCGACGACTATAGGGTCGTCCCCACGACCCCGGGGCTAAATTGGCCAGCCGCCGACATTTCCGACGACTATAGGGTCGTCCCCACGACCCCGGGACTAGGTTGGCCAGCCGCCGACATTTCCGACGACTATAGGGTCGTCTCCACGACCCCGGGACTAGGTTGGCCCGCCGCCGACTTGTCCGACGACTATAGGGTCGTCCCCACGACCACGGGCCAAAGTTGGTCAGCCGCCGACATGTCCGACGACTATAGGGTCGTCCCCACGACCCCGGGACAAGGTTGGCCCGCCGACGACTTGTCCGACGACTATAGGGTCGTCCCCACGACCCCGGGCCTAGGTTGGCCCGCCGCCGACTTGTCCGACAACTATAGGGTCGTCCCCACGACCACGGGCCAAAGTTGGTCAGCCGCCGACATGCCCGACGACTATAGGGTCGTCCCCACGACCCGGGTACTAGATTGGCCGAGCCGCCGACATGTCCGACGACTATAGGGTCGTCTCCACGACCCCGGGACTAGGTTGGCCCGCCGCCGACTTGTCCGACGACTATAGGGTCGTCCCTCCCTCCCCGGAACTAGGTTGGCCAGCCGCCGACATGTCCGACGACTATAGGGTCGTCCCCACGACCCCGGGGCTAGATTGGCCAGCCGCCGACATTTCCGACGACTATAGGGTCGTCCCCACGACCCCGGGACTAGGTTGGCCCGCCGCCGACTTGTCCGACAACTATAGGGTCGTCCCCACGACCACGGGCCAAAGTTGGTCAGCCGCCGACATTTCCGACGACTATAGGGTCGTCCCCACGACCCCGGGACTAGGTTGGCCCGCCGCCGACTTGCCCGACAACTATAGGGTCGTCCCCACGACCCCGGGACTAGGTTGGCCCGCCGCCGACTTGTCCGACAACTATAGGGTCGTCCCCACGACCACGGGCCAAAGTTGGTCAGCCGCCGACATGCCCGACGACTATAGGGTCGTCCCCACGACCCGGGTACTAGATTGGCCGAGCCGCCGACATGTCCGACGACTATAGGGTCGTCTCCACGACCCCGGGACTAGGTTGGCCCGCCGCCGACTTGTCCTACGACTATAGGGTCGTCCCCACGACACCGGGACTAGGTTGGCCCGCCGCCGACTTGTCCGACGACTATAGGGTCGTCCCTCCCACCCCGGAACTAGGTTAGCCAGCCGCCGACATTTCCGACGACTATAGGGTCGTCCCCACGACCCCGGGACTAGGTTGGCCCGCCGCCCACTTGTCCGACGACTATAGGGTCGTCCCCACGACACCGGGGCTAGATTGGCTCGCCACCGTCATGTCCGACGACTATAGGGTCGTCCCCACGACCCCGGGACTAGGTTGGCCCGCCGCCGACTTGTCCGACGACTATAGGGTCGTCCCCACGACCACGGGCCAAAGTTGCCCAGCCGCCGACATGTCCGACGACTATAGGGTCGTCCCCACGACCCCGGGACTAGGTTGGCCCGCCACCGACATGTCCGACGACTATAGGGTCGTCCCCACGACCCCGGGACCAGATTGGCCAGCCGCCGACATGTCCGACGAATATAGGGTCGTCCCCACGTCCCCGGGATTAAGTTGGCCAGCCGCCGACATGTCTGACGACTATAGGGTCGTCCCTACCACCCCGGGACTAGGTTCGCCAGCCGCCGACATGTCTGACGACTATAGGGTCGTCCCCACGAGCCCGGGACTAGATTGGCCAGCCGCCGACATTTCCGACGACTATAGGGTCGTCCCCACGACCCCGGGACTAGATTGGCCCGCCACCGTCATGTCCGACGACTATAGGGTCGTCCCCACGACCCCGGGACTAGGTTGGCCCGCCGCCGACTTGTCCGACGACTATAGGGTCGTCCCCACGACCACGGGCCAAAGTTGCCCAGCCGCCGACATGTCGGACGACTATAGGGTCGTCCCCACGACCCCGGGACTAGGTTGGCCCGCCACCGACATGTCCGACGACTATAGGGTCGTCCTCACGACCCCGGGACTAGATTGACCAGCCGCCGACATGTCCGCCGACTATAGGGTCGTCCCTACCACCCCGGGACTAGGTTCGCCAGCCGCCGACATGTCCGACGACTATAGGGTCGTACCCACGAACCCGGGAATAGTTTGGCCCGCCGTCGACATATCCGACGACTATAGGGTCGTCTCCACGACCCCGGGACTAGGTTGGCCCGCCGCCGACTTGTCCGACGACTATAGGGTCGTCCCCACGACCACGGGCCAAAGTTGGTCAGCCGCCGACATGTCCGACGACTATAGGGTCGTCCGCACGACCCCGGGACTAGATTGGCCCGCCACCATCATGTCCGACGACTATAGGGTCGTCCCCACGACCCCGGGAATAGTTTGGCCCGCCGCCGACATATCCGACGACTATAGGGTCGTCTCCACGACCCCGGGACTAGGTTGGCCCGCCGCCGACTTGTCCGACGACTATAGGGTCGTCCCCACGACCACGGGCCAAAGTTGGTCAGCCGCCGACATGTCCGACGACTATAGGGTCGTCCCCACGACCCCGGGACTAGATTGGCCCGCCACCATCATGTCCGACGACTATAGGGTCGTCCCCACGACACCGGGACTAGGTTGGCCCGCGGCCGACTTGTCCGACGACTATAGGGTCGTCCCTCCCACCCCGGAACTAGGTTGGCCAGCCGCCGACATGTCCGACGACTATAGGGTCGTCCCCACGACCCCGGGGCTAAATTGGCCAGCCGCCGACATTTCCGACGACTATAGGGTCGTCCCCACGACCCCGGGACTAGGTTGGCCAGCCGCCGACATTTCCGACGACTATAGGGTCGTCCCCACGACCCCGGGACTAGGTTGGCCCGCCGCCGACTTGTCCGACAACTATAGGGTCGTCCCCACGACCACGGGCCAAAGTTGGTCAGCCGCCGACATGCCCGACGACTATAGGGTCGTCCCCACGACCCGGGTACTAGATTGGCCGAGCCGCCGACATGTCCGACGACTATAGGGTCGTCTCCACGACCCCGGGACTAGGTTGGCCCGCCGCCGACTTGTCCGACGACTATAGGGTCGTCCCCACGACCCCGGGACTAAGTTGGCCAGCCGCCGACATGTCCGCCGACTATAGGGTCGTCCCTACCACCCCGGGACTAGGTTCGCCAGCCGCCGACATGTCCGACGACTATAGGGTCGTACCCACGAACCCGGGAATAGTTTGGCCCGCCGTCGACATATCCGACGACTATAGGGTCGTCTCCACGACCCCGGGACTAGGTTGGCCCGCCGCCGACTTGTCCGACGACTATAGGGTCGTCCCCACGACCACGGGCCAAAGTTGGTCAGCCGCCGACATGTCCGACGACTATAGGGTCGTCCGCACGACCCCGGGACTAGATTGGCCCGCCACCATCATGTCCGACGACTATAGGGTCGTCCCCACGACCCCGGGAATAGTTTGGCCCGCCGCCGACATATCCGACGACTATAGGGTCGTCTCCACGACCCCGGGACTAGGTTGGCCCGCCGCCGACTTGTCCGACGACTATAGGGTCGTCCCCACGACCCCCGGACTAGATTGACCCGCCACCGTTATGTCCGACGAATATAGGGTCGTCTCCACGACCCCGGGACTAGGTTGGCCCGCCGCCGACTTGTCCGGCGACTATAGGATCGTCCCAACGACCACGGGCCAAAGTTGGTCAGCCGCCGACATGTCCGACGACTATAGGGTCGTCCCCACGATCCCGGGATTAGATTGGCCCGCCACCGTCATGTCCGACGACTAATGGGTCGTCCCCACGACCCCGGGGCTAAATTGGCCAGCCGCCGACATTTCCGACGACTATAGGGTCGTCCCCACGACCCCGGGACTAGGTTGGCCAGCCGCCGACATTTCCGACGACTATAGGGTCGTCCCCACGACCCCGGGACTAGGTTGGCCCGCCGCCGACTTGTCCGACAACTATAGGGTCGTCCCCACGACCACGGGCCAAAGTTGGTCAGCCGCCGACATGCCCGACGACTATAGGGTCGTCCCCACGACCACGGGCCAAAGTTGGTCAGCCGCCGACATGTCCGACGACTATAGGGTCGTCCCCACGACCCCGGGACTAGATTGGCCCGCCACCATCATGTCCGACGACTATAGGGTCGTCCCCACGACACCGGGACTAGGTTGGCCCGCGGCCGACTTGTCCGACGACTATAGGGTCGTCCCTCCCACCCCGGAACTAGGTTGGCCAGCCGCCGACATGTCCGACGACTATAGGGTCGTCCCCACGACCCCGGGGCTAAATTGGCCAGCCGCCGACATTTCCGACGACTATAGGGTCGTCCCCACGACCCCGGGACTAGGTTGGCCAGCCGCCGACATTTCCGACGACTATAGGGTCGTCCCCACGACCCCGGGACTAGGTTGGCCCGCCGCCGACTTGTCCGACAACTATAGGGTCGTCCCCACGACCACGGGCCAAAGTTGGTCAGCCGCCGACATGCCCGACGACTATAGGGTCGTCCCCACGACCCGGGTACTAGATTGGCCGAGCCGCCGACATGTCCGACGACTATAGGGTCGTCTCCACGACCCCGGGACTAGGTTGGCCCGCCGCCGACTTGTCCGACGACTATAGGGTCGTCCCCACGACCCCGGGACTAAGTTGGCCAGCCGCCGACATGTCCGCCGACTATAGGGTCGTCCCTACCACCCCGGGACTAGGTTCGCCAGCCGCCGACATGTCCGACGACTATAGGGTCGTACCCACGAACCCGGGAATAGTTTGGCCCGCCGTCGACATATCCGACGACTATAGGGTCGTCTCCACGACCCCGGGACTAGGTTGGCCCGCCGCCGACTTGTCCGACGACTATAGGGTCGTCCCCACGACCACGGGCCAAAGTTGGTCAGCCGCCGACATGTCCGACGACTATAGGGTCGTCCGCACGACCCCGGGACTAGATTGGCCCGCCACCATCATGTCCGACGACTATAGGGTCGTCCCCACGACCCCGGGAATAGTTTGGCCCGCCGCCGACATATCCGACGACTATAGGGTCGTCTCCACGACCCCGGGACTAGGTTGGCCCGCCGCCGACTTGTCCGACGACTATAGGGTCGTCCCCACGACCCCCGGACTAGATTGACCCGCCACCGTTATGTCCGACGAATATAGGGTCGTCTCCACGACCCCGGGACTAGGTTGGCCCGCCGCCGACTTGTCCGGCGACTATAGGATCGTCCCAACGACCACGGGCCAAAGTTGGTCAGCCGCCGACATGTCCGACGACTATAGGGTCGTCCCCACGATCCCGGGATTAGATTGGCCCGCCACCGTCATGTCCGACGACTAATGGGTCGTCCCCACGACCCCGGGACTAGATTGGCCCTCCACCGTCATGTCCGACGACTATAGGGTCGTCCCCACGACCCCGGGACTAGATTGGCCCGCCACCGTCATGTCCGACGACTATAGGGTCGTCCCCACGACCACGGGCCAAAGTTGGTCAGCCGCCGACATGTCCGACGAATATAGGATCGTCCCCACGACCCCGGGACTATGTTGGCCCGCCGCCGACTTGTCCGACGACTATAGGGTCGTCCCTCCCTCCCCGGAACTAGGTTGGCCAGCCGCCGACATGTCCGACGACTATAGGGTCGTCCCCACGACCCCGGGGCTAGATTGGCCAGCCGCCGACATTTCCGACGACTATAGGGTCGTCCCCACGACCCCGGGACTAGGTTGGCCCGCCGCCGACTTGTCCGACAACTATAGGGTCGTCCCCACGACCACGGGCCAAAGTTGGTCAGCCGCCGACATGCCCGACGACTATAGGGTCGTCCCCACGACCCGGGTACTAGATTGGCCGAGCCGCCGACATGTCCGACGACTATAGGGTCGTCTCCACGACCCCGGGACTAGGTTGGCCCGCCGCCGACTTGTCCGACGATTATAGGGTCGTCCCCACGACCCCGGGACTAAGTTGGCCAGCCGCCGACATGTCCGCCGACTATAGGGTCGTCCCTACCACCCCGGGACTAGGTTCGCCAGCCGCCGACATGTCCGACGACTATAGGGTCGTACCCACGAACCCGGGAATCGTTTGGCCCGCCGTCGACATATCCGACGACTATAGGGTCGTCTCCACGACCCCGGGACTAGGTTGGCCCGCCGCCGACTTGTCCGCCGACTATAGGGTCGTCCCCACGACCCCGGGGCTAGATTGGCCAGCCGCCGAAATTTCCGACGACTATAGGGTCGTCCCCACGACCCCGGGACTAGATTGGCCCGCCACCGTCATGTCCGACGACTATAGGGTCGTCCCCACGACCCCGGGACTAGATTGGCCCGCCACCGTCATGTCCGACGACTATAGGGTCGTCCCCACGACCCCGGGAATAGTTTGGCCCGCCGCCGACATATCCGACGACTATAGGGTCGTCTCCACGACCCCGGGACTAGGTTGGCCCGCCGCCGACCTGTCCGACGACTATAGGGGCGACCCCACGACCCCGGGACTAGGTTGGCCAGCCGCCGACTTGTCCGACGACTATAGGGTCGTCCCCCCGACCCCGGGACTAAGTTGGCCAGCCGCCGACATGTCCGCCGACTATAGGGTCGTCCCTACCACCCCGGGACTAGGTTCGCCAGCCGCCGACATGTCCGCCGACTATAGGGTCGTCCCCACGACCCCGGGAATAGTTTGGCCCGCCGCCGACATATCCGACGACTATAGGGTCGTCTCCACGACCCCGGGACTAGGTTGGCCCGCCGCCGACCTGTCCGACGACTATAGGGGCGACCCCACGACCCCGGGACTAGGTTGGCCAGCCGCCGACTTGTCCGACGACTATAGGGTCGTCCCCACGACCCCGGGACTAAGTTGGCCAGCCGCCGACATGTCCGCCGACTATAGGGTCGTCCCTACCACCCCGGGACTAGGTTCGCCAGCCGCCGACATGTCCGCCGACTATAGGGTCGTCCCTACCACCCCGGGACTAGGTTCGCCAGCCGCCGACATGTCCGACGACTATAGGGTCGTACCCACGAACCCGGGAATAGTTTGGCCCGCCGTCGACATATCCGACGACTATAGGGTCGTCCCTACCACCCCGGGACTAGGTTCGCCAGCCGCCGACATGTCCGCCGACTATAGGGTCGTCCCTACCACCCCGGGACTAGGTTCGCCAGCCGCCGACATGTCCGACGACTATAGGGTCGTACCCACGAACCCGGGAATAGTTTGGCCCGCCGTCGACATATCCGACGACTATAGGGTCGTTTCCACGACCCCGGGACTAGGTTGGCCCGCCGCCGACTTGTCCGACGACTATAGGGTCGTCCCCACGACCACGGGCCAAAGTTGGTCAGCCGCCGACATGTCCGACGACTATAGGGTCGTCCGCACGACCCCGGGACTAGATTGGCCGGCCACCATCATGTCCGACGACTATAGGGTCGTCCCCACGACCCCGGGAATAGTTTGGCCCGCCGCCGACATATCCGACGACTATAGGGTCGTCTCCACGACCCCGGGACTAGGTTGGCCCGCGGCCGACTTGTCCGACGACTATAGGGTCGTCCCTCCCACCCCGGAACTAGGTTGGCCAGCCGCCGACATGTCCGACGACTATAGGGTCGTCCCCACGACCCCGGGGCTAGATTGGCCAGCCGCCGACATTTCCGACGACTATAGGGTCGTCCCCACGACCCCGGGACTAGGTTGGCCAGCCGCCGACATTTCCGACGACTATAGGGTCGTCCCCACGACCCCGGGACTAGGTTGGCCCGCCGCCGACTTGTCCGACAACTATAGGGTCGTCCCCACGACCACGGGCCAAAGTTGGTCAGCCGCCGACATGCCCGACGACTATAGGGTCGTCCCCACGACCCGGGTACTAGATTGGCCGAGCCGCCGACATGTCCGACGACTATAGGGTCGTCTCCACGACCCCGGGACTAGGTTGGCCCGCCGCCGACTTGTCCGACGACTATAGGGTCGTCCCCACGACCCCGGGACTAAGTTGGCCAGCCGCCGACATGTCCGCCGACTATAGGGTCGTCCCTACCACCCCGGGACTAGGTTCGCCAGCCGCCGACATGTCCGACGACTATAGGGTCGTACCCACGAACCCGGGAATAGTTTGGCCCGCCGTCGACATATCCGACGACTATAGGGTCGTCTCCACGACCCCGGGACTAGGTTGGCCCGCCGCCGACTTGTCCGACGACTATAGGGTCGTCCCCACGACCACGGGCCAAAGTTGGTCAGCCGCCGACATGTCCGACGACTATAGGGTCGTCCGCACGACCCCGGGACTAGATTGGCCCGCCACCATCATGTCCGACGACTATAGGGTCGTCCCCACGACCCCGGGAATAGTTTGGCCCGCCGCCGACATATCCGACGACTATAGGGTCGTCCCTCCCACCCC
The DNA here is from genome assembly GCA_946251845.1 of Andrena fulva. Lineage (NCBI taxonomy): Eukaryota > Metazoa > Arthropoda > Insecta > Hymenoptera > Andrenidae > Andrena > Andrena fulva. Next base: position 162,179 of record CAMITZ010000297.1, read on the forward strand.
GGAACTAGGTTGGCCAGCCGCCGACATGTCCGACGACTATAGGGTCGTCCCCACGACCCCGGGGCTAGATTGGCCAGCCGCCGACATTTCCGACGACTATAGGGTCGTCCCCACGACCCCGGGACTAGGTTGGCCCGCCGCCCACTTGTCCGACGACTATAGGGTCGTCCCCACGACACCGGGGCTAGATTGGCTCGCCACCGTCATGTCCGACGACTATAGGGTCGTCCCCACGACCCCGGGACTAGGTTGGCCCGCCGCCGACTTGTCCGACGACTATAGGGTCGTCCCCACGACCACGGGCCAAAGTTGCCCAGCCGCCGACATGTCCGACGACTATAGGGTCGTCCCCACGACCCCGGGACTAGGTTGGCCCGCCACCGACATGTCCGACGACTATAGGGTCGTCCCCACGACCCCGGGACTAGATTGGACAGCCGCCCACTTGTCCGACGACTATAGGGTCGTCCCCACGACCCCGGGGCTAGATTGGCCAGCCGCCGACATGTCCGACGACTATAGGGTCGTCCCCACGACCCCGGGACTAGATTGGACAGCCGCCCACTTGTCCGACGACTATAGGGTCGTCCCCACGACCCCGGGGCTAGATTGGACAGCCGCCGACATGTCCGACGACTATGGGGTCGTCCCCACGACCACGGGCCAAAGTTGGTCAGCCGCCGACATGTCCGACGACTATAGGGTCGTCCCCACGACCCCGGGACTAGATTGGCCCGCCACCGTCATGTCCGACGACTAATGGGTCGTCCCCACGACCCCGGGACTAGATTGGCCCGCCACCGTCATGTCCGACGACTATCGGGTCGTCCCCACGACCCCGGGACTAGATTGGCCCGCCACCGTCATGTCCGACGACTAATGGGTCGTCCCTCCCACCCCGGAACTAGGTTTGCCAGCCGCCGACATGTCCGACGACTATAGGGTCGTCCCTCCCACCCCGGGACTAGGTTGGCCAGCCGTCGACTTGTCCGACGACTATAGGGTCGTCCCCACGACCCCCGGACTAGATTGACCCGCCACCGTTATGTCCGACGAATATAGGGTCGTCCCCACGACCCCGGGACTAGATTGGCCCGCCACCGTCATGTCCGACGACTAATGGGTCGTCCCCACGACCCCGGGACTAGATTGGCCCGCCACCGTCATGTCCGACGACTATAGGGTCGTCCCCACGACACCGCGGCTAGATTGGCTCGCCACCGTCATGTCCGACGACTATAGGGTCGTCCCCACGACCCCGGGACTAGGTTGGCCCGCCGCCGACTTGTCCGACGACTATAGGGTCGTCCCCACGCCCACGGGCCAAAGTTGCCCAGCCGCCGACATGTCCGACGACTATAGGGTCGTCCCCACGACCCCGGGACTAGGTTGGCCCGCCACCGACATGTCCGACGACTATAGGGTCGTCCCCACGACCCCGGGACTAGATTGGCCAGCCGCCCACTTGTCCGACGACTATAGGGTCGTCCCCACGACACCGGGGCTAGATTGGCCAGCCGCCGACATGTCCGACGACTATGGGGTCGTCCCCACGACCACGGGCCAAAGTTGGTCAGCCGCCGACATGTCCGACGACTATAGGGTCGTCTCCACGACCCCGGGACTAGGTTGGCCCGCCGCCGACTTGTCCGACGACTATAGGGTCGTCCCCACGACCACGGGCCAAAGTTGCCCAGGCGCCGACATGTCCGACGACTATAGGGTCGTCCCCACGACCCCGGGACTAGGTTGGCCCGCCACCGACATGTCCGACGACTATAGGGTCGTCCCCACGACCCCGGGACTAGATTGGCCAGCCGCCCACTTGTCCGACGACTATAGGGTCGTCCCCACGACACCGGGGCTAGATTGGCCAGCCGCCGACATGTCCGACGACTATGGGGTCGTCCCCACGACCACGGGCCAAAGTTGGTCAGCCGCCGACATATCCGACGACTATAGGGTCGTCTCCACGACCCCGGGACTAGGTTGGCCCGCCGCCGACTTGTCCGACGACTATAGGGTCGTCCCTACCACCCCGGGACTAGGTTGGCCCGCCGCCGACTTGTCCGACGACTATACGGTCGTCCCCACGACCCCGGGACTAGATTGGCCAGCCGCCCACTTGTCCGACGACTATAGGGTCGTCCCCACGACACCGGGGCTAGATTGGCCAGCCGCCGACATGTCCGACGACTATGGGGTCGTCCCCACGACCACGGGCCAAAGTTGGTCAGCCGCCGACATGTCCGACGACTATAGGGTCGTCTCCACAACCCCGGGGCTAGATTGGCCCGCCACCGTCATGTCCGACGACGATTGGGTCGACCCCACGACCACGGGCCAAAGTTGGCCAGCCGCCGACATGTCCGGCGACTATAGGGTCGTACCCACGAACCCGGGAATAGTTTGGCCCGCCGCCGACATATCCGACGACTATAGGGTCGTCTCCACGACCCCGGGACTAGGTTGGCCCGCCGCCGAATTATCCGACGACTATAGGGGCGACCCCACGAACCCGGGACTAGGTTGGCCAGCCGCCGACATGTTCGACGACTATGGGGTCGTCCCCACGAGCCCGGGACTAGATTGGCCCGCCACCGTCATGTCCGACGACTATAGGGTCGTCCCCACGACCCCGGGACTAGGTTGGCCCGCCGCCGACTTGTCCGACGACTATAGGGTCGTCCCCACGACCCCCGGACTAGATTGACCCGCCACCGTTATGTCCGACGAATATAGTGTCGTCTCCACGACCCCGGGACTAGGTTGGCCCGCCGCCGACTTGTCCGACGACTATAGGGTCGTCCCAACGACCACGGGCCAAAGTTGGTCAGCCGCCGACATGTCCGACGACTATAGGGTCGTCCCCACGACCCCGGGATTAGATTGGCCCGCCACCGTCATGTCCGACGACTAATGGGTCGTCCCCACGACCCCGGGACTAGATTGGCCAGCCACCGTCATGTCCGACGACTATAGGGTCGTCCCCACGACTCCGGGACTAGGTTGGCCCGCCGCCGACTTGTCCGACGACTATAGGGTCGTCCCTCCCACACCGGAACTAGGTTTGCCAGCCGCCGACATGTCCGACGACTATAGGGTCGTCCCCACGACCCCGGGGCTAGATTGGCCCGCCACCATCATGTCCGACGACTATAGGGTCGCCCCCACGACCCCGGGACTAGGTTGGCCCGCCGCCCACTTGTCCGACGACTATAGGGTCGTCCCCACGACACCGGGGCTAGATTGGCTCGCCACCGTCATGTCCGACGACTATAGGGTCGTCCCCACGACCCCGGGACTAGGTTGGCCCGCCGCCGACTTGTCCGACGACTATAGGGTCGTCCCCACGACCACGGGCCAATGTTGCCCAGCCGCCGACATGTCCGACGACTATAGGGTCGTCCCCACGACCCCGGGACTAGGTTGGCCCGCCACCGACATGTCCGACGACTATAGCCTCGTCCCCACGACCCCGGGACTAGATTGGCCAGCCGCCGACATGTCCGACGAATATAGGGTCGTCCCCACGTCCCCGGGATTAAGTTGGCCAGCCGCCGACATGTCGGACGACTATAGGGTCGTCCCCACGACCCCGGGACTAGGTTGGCCCGCCACCGACATGTCCGACGACTATAGGGTCGTCCCCACGACCCCGGGACTAGGTTGGCCCGCCGCCGACTTGCCCGACGACTATAGGGTCGTCCCCACGACCACGGGCCAAAGTTGCCCAGCCGCCGACATGTCGGACGACTATAGGGTCGTCCCCACGACCCCGGGACTAGGTTGGCCCGCCACCGACATGTCCGACGACTATAGGGTCGTCCTCACGACCCCGGGACTAGATTGGCCAGCCGCCGACATGTCCGACGAATATAGGGTCGTCCCCACGTCCCCGGGATTAAGTTGGCCAGCCGCCGACATGTCCGACGACTATAGGGTCGTCTCCACGACCCCGGGACTAGGTTGGCCCGCCGCCGACTTGTCCGACGACTATAGGGTCGTCTCCACGACCCCGGGACTAGGTTGGCCCGCCGCCGACTTGTCCGACGACTATAGGGTCGTCCCCACGACCCCGGGACTAGGTTGGCCCGCCGCCGACTTGTCCGACGACTATAAGGTCGTCCCCACGACCCCGGGACTAGGTTGGCCCGCCACCGACATGTCCGACGACTATAGCCTCGTCCCTCCCACACCGGAACTAGGTTTGCCAGCCGCCGACATGTCCGACGACTATAGGGTCGTCCCCACGACCCCGGGGCTAGATTGGCCCGCCACCATCATGTCCGACGACTATAGGGTCGCCCCCACGACCCCGGGACTAGGTTGGCCCGCCGCCCACTTGTCCGACGACTATAGGGTCGTCCCCACGACACCGGGGCTAGATTGGCTCGCCACCGTCATGTCCGACGACTATAGGGTCGTCCCCACGACCCCGGGACTAGGTTGGCCCGCCGCCGACTTGTCCGACGACTATAGGGTCGTCCCCACGACCACGGGCCAATGTTGCCCAGCCGCCGACATGTCCGACGACTATAGGGTCGTCCCCACGACCCCGGGACTAGGTTGGCCCGCCACCGACATGTCCGACGACTATAGCCTCGTCCCCACGACCCCGGGACTAGATTGGCCAGCCGCCGACATGTCCGACGAATATAGGGTCGTCCCCACGTCCCCGGGATTAAGTTGGCCAGCCGCCGACATGTCGGACGACTATAGGGTCGTCCCCACGACCCCGGGACTAGGTTGGCCCGCCACCGACATGTCCGACGACTATAGGGTCGTCCCCACGACCCCGGGACTAGGTTGGCCCGCCGCCGACTTGCCCGACGACTATAGGGTCGTCCCCACGACCACGGGCCAAAGTTGCCCAGCCGCCGACATGTCGGACGACTATAGGGTCGTCCCCACGACCCCGGGACTAGGTTGGCCCGCCACCGACATGTCCGACGACTATAGGGTCGTCCTCACGACCCCGGGACTAGATTGGCCAGCCGCCGACATGTCCGACGAATATAGGGTCGTCCCCACGTCCCCGGGATTAAGTTGGCCAGCCGCCGACATGTCCGACGACTATAGGGTCGTCTCCACGACCCCGGGACTAGGTTGGCCCGCCGCCGACTTGTCCGACGACTATAGGGTCGTCTCCACGACCCCGGGACTAGGTTGGCCCGCCGCCGACTTGTCCGACGACTATAGGGTCGTCCCCACGACCCCGGGACTAGGTTGGCCCGCCGCCGACTTGTCCGACGACTATAGGGTCGTCCCTACCACCCCGGGACTAGGTTGGCCCGCCGCCGACTTGTCCGACGACTATAGGGTCGTCCCCACGACCCCCGGACTAGATTGACCCGCCACCGTTATGTCCGACGAATATAGGGTCGTCTCCACGACCCCGGGACTAGGTTGGCCCGCCGCCGACTTGTCCGGCGACTATAGGATCGTCCCAACGACCACGGGCCAAAGTTGGTCAGCCGCCGACATGTCCGACTACTATAGGGTCGTCCCCACGATCCCGGGATTAGATTGGCCCGCCACCGTCATGTCCGACGACTAATGGGTCGTCCCCACGACCCCGGGACTAGATTGGCCCTCCACCGTCATGTCCGACGACTATAGGGTCGTCCCCACGACCCCGGGACTAGATTGGCCCGCCACCGTCATGTCCGACGACTATAGGGTCGTCCCCATGACCCCGGGACTAGGATGGCCCGCCGCCGACTTGTCCGACAACTATAGGGTCGTCCCCACGACCACGGGCCAAAGTTGGTCAGCCGCCGACATGCCCGACGACTATAGGTTCGTCCCCACGACCCGGGTACTAGATTGGCCGAGCCGCCGACATGTCCGACGACTATAGGGTCGTCTCCACGACCCCGGGACTAGGTTGGCCCGCCGCCGACTTGTCCGACGACTATAGGGTCGTCCCCACGACCCCGGGACTAAGTTGGCCAGCCGCCGACATGTCCGCCGACTATAGGGTCGTCCCTACCACCCCGGGACTAGGTTCGCAAGCCGCCGACATGTCCGACGACTATAGGGTCGTACCCACGAACCCGGGAATAGTTTGGCCCGCCGTCGACATATCCGACGACTATAGGGTCGTCTCCACGACCCCGGGACTAGGTTGGCCCGCCGCCGACTTGTCCGCCGACTATAGGGTCGTCCCCACGACCACGGGCCAAAGTTGGTCAGCCGCCGACATGTCCGACGACTATAGGGTCGTCTCCACGACCCCGGGACTAGGTTGGCCCGCCGCCGACTTGTCCGACGACTATAGGGTCGTCCCTACCACCCCGGGACTAGGTTGGCCCGCCGCCGACTTGTCCGACGACTATAGGGTCGTCCCTACCACCCCGGGACTAGGTTCGCCAGCCGCCGACATGTCTGACGACTATAGGGTCGTCCCCACAACCCCGGGGCTAGATTGGCCCGCCACCGTCACGTCCGACGACGATTGGGTCGACCCCACGACCACGGGCCAAAGTTGGCCAGCCGCCGACATGTCCGGCGACTATAGGGTCGTACCCACGACCACGGGCCAAAGTTGCCCAGGCGCCGACATGTCCGACGACTATAGGGTCGTCCCCACGACCCCGGGACTAGGTTGGCCCGCCACCGACATGTCCGACGACTATAGGGTCGTCCCCACGACCCCGGGACTAGATTGGCCAGCCGCCCACTTGTCCGACGACTATAGGGTCGTCCCCACGACCACGGGCCAAAGTTGGTCAGCCGCCGACATGTCCGACGACTATAGGGTCGTCCCCACGACCCCGGGACTAGATTGGCCCGCCACCATCATGTCCGACGACTATAGGGTCGTCCCCACGACCCCGGGACTAGGTTGGCCCGCCACCGACATGTCCGACGACTATAGGGTCGTCCCCACGACCCCGGGGCTAGATTGGCCAGCCGCCCACTTGTCCGACGACTGTAGGGTCGTCCCCACGACCCCGGGGCTAGATTGCCCCGGCACCGTCATGTCCGACGACTATAGGGTCGTCCCCACGACCCCGGGACTAGGTTGGCCCGCCGCCGACATGTCCGACGACTATACGGTCGTCCTCGCGACCACGGGACTAGGTTGGCCCGCCGCCGACTTGTCCGACGACTATACGGTCGTCCCCACGACCACGGGACTAGGTTGGCCCGCCGCCGACTTGTCCGACGACTATAGGGTCGTCCCCCCGGCCGCGGGAATAGATTGCCCGGCCACCGTCATGTCCGACGACTATAGGGTCGTCCCCACGACCCCGGGACTAGGTTGGCCCGCCGCCGACTTGTCCGACGACTATAGGGTCGTCCCCACGAACCCGCGACTAGGTTGGCCCGCCGCCGACTTGTCCGTCGGCTATAGGGTCGTCCCCACGACCACGGGCCAAAGTTGCCCAACCTCCGACATGTCCGACGACTGTAGGGTTGTCCGCACGACCCCGGGACTAGATTGGCCCGCCGCCGTCATGTCCGACGACCATAGGGTCGTCCCCACGACCCCGGGACTAGGTTGGCCAGCCGCCGACATGTCCGACGACTATAGGGTCGTCCCCCCGGCCGCGGGAATAGATTGCCCGGCCACCGTCATGTCCGACGACTATAGGGTCGTCCCCACGACCCCGGGACTAGGTTGGCCCGCCGCCGACTTGTCCGACGACTATAGGGTCGTCCCCACGAACCCGCGACTAGGTTGGCCCGCCGCCGACTTGTCCGTCGGCTATAGGGTCGTCCCCACGACCACGGGCCAAAGTTGCCCAACCTCCGACATGTCCGACGACTGTAGGGTCGTCCGCACGACCCCGGGGCTAGATTGGCCCGCCACCACCATGTCCGACGACTATAGGGTCGCCCCCACCACCCCGGGACTAGGTTGGCCTGCCGCCGACTTGTCCGACGACTATAAGGTCGTCCCTACGACCCCGGGACTAGGTTGGCCAGCTGCCGACATGTCCGACGACTGTAGGGTCGTCCCCACGACCCCGGGACTAGATTGGCGCGCCACCATCATATCCGACGACTATAGGGTCGCCCCCACGACCCCGGGAGTAGGTTGGCCTGCCGCCGACTTGTCCGACGACTATAGGGTCGTCCCCACGACCCCGGGACTAGGTTGGCCAGCCGCCGACATGTCCGACGAAAATAGGGTCGTCCCCACGACCCCGGGACTAGATTGGCCCGCCACCGTCATGTCCGACGACTATAGGGTCGTCCCCACGACCCCGGGACTAGATTGGCGCGCCACCATCATGTCCGACGACTATAGGGTCGCCCCCACGACCCCGGGACTAGGTTGGCCAGCCGCCGACATGTCCGACAACTATAGGGTCGTCCCCACGACCACGGGCCAAAGTTGCCCTGCCGCCGAAATGTCCGACAACTATAGGGTCGTCCCTACCACCCCGGGACTAGGTTGGCCAGCCGCCGACATGTCCGACGACTATAGGGTCGTCCCCACGACCCGGGCCAAAGTTGCCCAACCTCCGACATGTCCGACGACTGTAGGGTCGTCCGCACGACCCCGGGGCTAGATTGGCCCGCCACCATCATGTCCGACGACTATAGGGTCGCCCCCACCACCCCGGGACTAGGTTGGCCTGCCGCCGACTTGTCCGACGACTATAAGGTCGTCCCTACGACCCCGGGACTAGGTTGGCCAGCTGCCGAAATGTCCGACGACTGTAGGGTCGTCCCCACGACCCCGGGAATAGATTGGCGCGCCACCATCATGTCCGACGACTATAGGGTCGCCCCCACGACCCCGGGACTAGGTTGGCCTGCCGCCGACTTGTCCGACGACTATAGGGTCGTCCCCACGACCCCGGGACTAGGTTGGCCAGCCGCCGACATGTCCGACGAATATAGGGTCGTCCCCACGACCCCGGGACTAGATTGGCCCGCCACCGTCATGTCCGACGACTATAGGGTCGTCCCCACGACCCCGGGACTAGATTGGCGCGCCACCATCATGTCCGACGACTATAGGGTCGCCCCCACGACCCCGGGACTGGGTTGGCCAGCCGCCGACATGTCCGACAACTATAGGGTCGTCCCCACGACCACGGGCCAAAGTTGCCCTGCCGCCGAAATGTCCGACAACTATAGGGTCGTCCCTACCACCCCGGGACTAGGTTGGCCAGCCGCCGACATGTCCGACGACTATAGGGTCGTCCCCCCGGCCGCGGGAATAGATTGCCCGGCCACCGTCATGTCCGACGACTATAGGGTCGTCCCCACGACCCCGGGACTAGATTGGCCCTCCAGCATCATGTCCGACGACTATAGGGTCGCCCCCACGACCCCGGGACTAGGTTGGCCTGCCGCCGACTGGTCCGACGACTATAGGGTCGTCCCCACGGCCCCGGGACTAGGTTGGCCCGCCGCCGACTTGTCCGACGACTACAGGGTCGTCCCCACGACCCCGGGACTAGGATGGCCCGCCGCCGACTTGTCCGACGACTATAGGGTCGTCCCCACGACCCCGGGACTAGATTGCCCCGCCACCGTCATGTCCGACGACTACAGGGTCGTCCCCACGACCCCGGGACTAGATTGGCCCACCACCGTCATGTCCGACGACTACAGGGTCGTCCCCACGACCCCGGGACTAGGTTGGCCCGCCGCCGACTTGTCCGACGACTATAGGGTCGTCCCCACGGCCCCGGGACTAGGTTGGCCCGCCGCCGACTTGTCCGACGACTGTAGGGTCGTCCCCACGACCCCGGGGCTAGATTGCCCCGGCACCGACATGTCCGACGACTATAGGGTCGTCCCCACGGCCCCGGGACTAGATTGGCCCACGACCGTCATGTCCGACGACTACAGGGTCGTCCCCACGACCCCAGGACTAGATTGCCACGCCACCGTCATGTCCGACGACTATAGGGTCGTCCCCACGACCCCGGGACTAGATTGCCCCGCCGCCGACATGTCCGACGAATATAGGGTCGTCCCCACGACCACGGGTCAAAGTTGCCCTGCCGCCGAAATGTCCGACAACTATAGGGTCGTCCCTACCACCCCGGGACTAGGTTGGCCAGCCGCCGACATGTCCGACGACTATAGGGTCGTCCCCCCGGCCGCGGGAATAGATTGCCCGGCCACCGTCATGTCCGACGACTATAGGGTCGTCCCCACGACCCCGGGACTAGGTTGGCCCGCCGCCGACTTGTCCGACGACTATAGGGTCGTCCCCACGAACCCGCGACTAGGTTGGCCCGCCGCCGACATGTCCGACGACTATAGGGTCGTCCCCCCGGCCGCGGGAATAGATTGCCCGGCCACCGTCATGTCCGACGACTATAGGGTCGCCCCCACGACCCCGGGACTAGTTTGGCCAGCCGCCGACATGTCCGACAACTATAGGGTCGTCCCCACGACCACGGGCCAAAGTCGCCCTGCCGCCGAAATGTCCGACAACTATAGGGTCGTCCCTACCACCCCGGGACTAGGTTGGCCAGCCGCCGACATGTCCGACGACTATAGGGTCGTCCCCCCGGCCGCGGGAATAGATTGCCCGGCCACCGTCATGTCCGACGACTATAGGGTCGTCCCCACGACCCCGGGACTAGATTGGCCCTCCAGCATCATGTCCGACGGACTATAGGGTCGCCCCCACGACCCCGGGACTAGGTTGGCCTGCCGCCGACTTGTCCGACGACTATAGGGTCGTCCCCACGGCCCCGGGACTAGGTTGGCCCGCCGCCGACTTGTCCGACGACTGTAGGGTCGTCCGCACGACCCCGGGGCTAGATTGGCCCGCCACCATCATGTCCGACGACTATAGGGTCGCCCCCACCACCCCGGGACTAGGTTGGCCTGCCGCCGACTTGTCCGACGACTATAAGGTCGTCCCTACGACCCCGGGACTAGGTTGGCCAGCTGCCGACATGACCGACGACTGTAGGGTCGTCCCCACGACCCCGGGACTAGATTGGCGCGCCACCATCATGTCCGACGACTATAGGATCGCCCCCACGACCCCGGGATTAGGTTGGCCTGCCGCCGACTTGTCCGACGACTATAGGGTCGTCCCCACGACCCCGGGACTAGGTTGGCCAGCCGCCGACATGTCCGACGACTATAGGGTCGTCCCCCCGGCCGCGGGAATAGATTGCCCGGCCACCGTCATGTCCGACGACTATAGGGTCGTCCCCACGACCCCGGGACTAGGTTGGCCCGCCGCCGACTTGTCCGACGACAATAGGGTCGTCCCCACGAACCCGCGACTAGGTTGGCCCGCCGCCGACTTGTCCGTCGGCTATAGGGTCGTCCCCACGACCACGGGCCAAAGTTGCCCAACCTCCGACATGTCCGACGACTATAGGGTTGTCCGCACGACCCCGGGGCTAGATTGGCCCGCCACCATCATGTCCGACGACTATAGGGTCGCCCCCACCACCCCGGGACTAGGTTGGCCTGCCGCCGACTTGTCCGACGACTATAAGGTCGTCCCTACGACCCCGGGACTAGGTTGGCCAGCTGCCGACATGTCCGACGACTGTAGGGTCGTCCCCACGACCCCGGGACTAGATTGGCGCGCCACCATCATGTCCGACGACTATAGGGTCGCCCCCACGACCCCGGGACTAGGTTGGCCAGCCGCCGACATGTCCGACAACTATAGGGTCGTCCCCACGACCACGGGCCAAAGTTGCCCTGCCGCCGAAATGTCCGACAACTATAGGGTCGTCCCTACCACCCCGGGACTAGGTTGGCCAGCCGCCGACATGTCCGACGACTATAGGGTCGACCCTACGACCCCGGGACTAGGTTGGCCAGCTGCCGACATGTCCGACGACTGTAGGGTCGTCCCCACGACCCCGGGACTAGATTGGCGCGCCACCATCATGTCCGACGACTATAGGGTCGCCCCCACGACCCCGGGAGTAGGTTGGCCTGCCGCCGACTTGTCCGACGACTATAGGGTCGTCCCCACGACCCCGGGACTAGGTTGGCCAGCCGCCGACATGTCCGACGAAAATAGGGTCGTCCCCACGACCCCGGGACTAGATTGGCCCGCCACCGTCATGTCCGACGACTATAGGGTCGTCCCCACGACCCCGGGACTAGATTGGCGCGCCACCATCATGTCCGACGACTATAGGGTCGCCCCCACGACCCCGGGACTAGGTTGGCCAGCCGCCGACATGTCCGACAACTATAGGGTCGTCCCCACGACCACGGGCCAAAGTTGCCCTGCCGCCGAAATGTCCGACAACTATAGGGTCGTCCCTACCACCCCGGGACTAGGTTGGCCAGCCGCCGACATGTCCGACGACTATAGGGTCGTCCCCACGACCCGGGCCAAAGTTGCCCAACCTCCGACATGTCCGACGACTGTAGGGTCGTCCGCACGACCCCGGGGCTAGATTGGCCCGCCACCATCATGTCCGACGACTATAGGGTCGCCCCCACCACCCCGGGACTAGGTCGGCCTGCCGCCGACTTGTCCGACGACTATAAGGTCGTCCCTACGACCCCGGGACTAGGTTGGCCAGCTGCCGACATGTCCGACGACTGTAGGGTCGTCCCCACGACCCCGGGAATAGATTGGCGCGCCACCATCATGTCCGACGACTATAGGGTCGCCCCCACGACCCCGGGACTAGGTTGGCCTGCCGCCGACTTGTCCGACGACTATAGGGTCGTCCCCACGACCCCGGGACTAGGTTGGCCAGCCGCCGACATGTCCGACGAATATAGGGTCGTCCCCACGACCCCGGGACTAGATTGGCCCGCCACCGTCATGTCCGACGACTATAGGGTCGTCCCCACGACCCCGGGACTAGATTGGCGCGCCACCATCATGTCCGACGACTATAGGGTCGCCCCCACGACCCCGGGACTAGGTTGGCCAGCCGCCGACATGTCCGACAACTATAGGGTCGTCCCCACGACCACGGGCCAAAGTTGCCCTGCCGCCGAAATGTCCGACAACTATAGGGTCGACCCTACCACCCCGGGACTAGGTTGGCCAGCCGCCGACATGTCCGACGACTATAGGGTCGTCCCCCCGGCCGCGGGAATAGATTGCCCAGATACCGTCATGTCCGACGACTATAGGGTCGTCCCCACGACCCCGGGACTAGATTGGCCCTCCAGCATCATGTCCGACGACTATAGGGTCGCCCCCACGACCCCGGGACTAGGTTGGCCTGCCGCCGACTGGTCCGACGACTATAGGGTCGTCCCCACGGCCCCGGGACTAGGTTGGCCCGCCGCCGACTTGTCCGACGACTACAGGGTCGTCCCCACGACCCCGGGACTAGGATGGCCCGCCGCCGACTTGTCCGACGACTATAGGGTCGTCCCCACGACCCCGGGACTAGATTGCCCCGCCACCGTCATGTCCGACGACTACAGGGTCGTCCCCACGACCCCGGGACTAGATTGGCCCACCACCGTCATGTCCGACGACTACAGGGTCGTCCCCACGACCCCGGGACTAGGTTGGCCCGCCGCCGACTTGTCCGACGACTATAGGGTCGTCCCCACGGCCCCGGGACTAGGTTGGCCCGCCGCCGACTTGTCCGACGACTGTAGGGTCGTCCCCACGACCCCGGGGCTAGATTGCCCCGGCACCGACATGTCCGACGACTATAGGGTCGTCCCCACGGCCCCGGGACTAGATTGGCCCACGACCGTCATGTCCGACGACTACAGGGTCGTCCCCACGACCCCAGGACTAGATTGCCACGCCACCGTCATGTCCGACGACTATAGGGTCGTCCCCACGACCCCGGGACTAGATTGCCCCGCCGCCGACATGTCCGACGAATATAGGGTCGTCCCCACGACCACGGGTCAAAGTTGCCCTGCCGCCGAAATGTCCGACAACTATAGGGTCGTCCCTACCACCCCGGGACTAGGTTGGCCAGCCGCCGACATGTCCGACGACTATAGGGTCGTCCCCCCGGCCGCGGGAATAGATTGCCCGGCCACCGTCATGTCCGACGACTATAGGGTCGTCCCCACGACCCCGGGACTAGGTTGGCCCGCCGCCGACTTGTCCGACGACTATAGGGTCGTCCCCACGAACCCGCGACTAGGTTGGCCCGCCGCCGACATGTCCGACGACTATAGGGTCGTCCCCCCGGCCGCGGGAATAGATTGCCCGGCCACCGTCATGTCCGACGACTATAGGGTCGCCCCCACGACCCCGGGACTAGGTTGGCCAGCCGCCGACATGTCCGACAACTATAGGGTCGTCCCCACGACCACGGGCCAAAGTTGCCCTGCCGCCGAAATGTCCGACAACTATAGGGTCGTCCCTACCACCCCGGGACTAGGTTGGCCAGCCGCCGACATGTCCGACGACTATAGGGTCGTCCCCCCGGCCGCGGGAATAGATTGCCCGGCCACCGTCATGTCCGACGACTATAGGGTCGTCCCCACGACCCCGGGACTAGATTGGCCCTCCAGCATCATGTCCGACGGACTATAGGGTCGCCCCCACGACCCCGGGACTAGGTTGGCCTGCCGCCGACTTGTCCGACGACTATAGGGTCGTCCCCACGGCCCCGGGACTAGGTTGGCCCGCCGCCGACTTGTCCGACGACTGTAGGGTCGTCCGCACGACCCCGGGGCTAGATTGGCCCGCCACCATCATGTCCGACGACTATAGGGTCGCCCCCACCACCCCGGGACTAGGTTGGCCTGCCGCCGACTTGTCCGACGACTATAAGGTCGTCCCTACGACCCCGGGACTAGGTTGGCCAGCTGCCGACATGACCGACGACTGTAGGGTCGTCCCCACGACCCCGGGACTAGATTGGCGCGCCACCATCATGTCCGACGACTATAGGGTCGCCCCCACGACCCCGGGATTAGGTTGGCCTGCCGCCGACTTGTCCGACGACTATGGGGTCGTCCCCACGACCCCGGGACTAGGTTGGCCAGCCGCCGACATGTCCGACGACTATAGGGTCGTCCCCCCGGCCGCGGGAATAGATTGCCCGGCCACCGTCATGTCCGACGACTATAGGGTCGTCCCCACGACCCCGGGACTAGGTTGGCCCGCCGCCGACTTGTCCGACGACTATAGGGTCGTCCCCACGAACCCGCGACTAGGTTGGCCCGCCGCCGACTTGTCCGTCGGCTATAGGGTCGTCCCCACGACCACGGGCCAAAGTTGCCCAACCTCCGACATGTCCGACGACTATAGGGTTGTCCGCACGACCCCGGGGCTAGATTGGCCCGCCACCATCATGTCCGACGACTATAGGGTCGCCCCCACCACCCCGGGACTAGGTTGGCCTGCCGCCGACTTGTCCGACGACTATAAGGTCGTCCCTACGACCCCGGGACTAGGTTGGCCAGCTGCCGACATGTCCGACGACTGTAGGGTCGTCCCCACGACCCCGGGACTAGATTGGCGCGCCACCATCATGTCCGACGACTATAGGGTCGCCCCCACGACCCCGGGACTAGGTTGGCCTGCCGCCGACTTGTCCGACGACTATAGGGTCGTCCCCACGACCCCGGGACTAGGTTGGCCAGCCGCCGACATGTCCGACGACTATAGGGTCGTCCCCCCGGCCGCGGGAATAGATTGCCCGGCCACCGTCATGTCCGACGACTATAGGGTCGTCCCCACGACCCCGGGACTAGGTTGGCCCGCCGCCGACTTGTCCGACGACTATAGGGTCGTCCCCACGAACCCGCGACTAGGTTGGCCCGCCGCCGGCTTGTCCGTCGGCTATAGGGTCGTCCCCACGACCACGGGCCAAAGTTGCCCAACCTCCGACATGTCCGACAACTATAGGGTCGTCCCTACCACCCCGGGACTAGGTTGGCCAGCCGCCGACATGTCCGACGACTATAGGGTCGTCCCCCCGGCCGCGGGAATAGATTGCCCGGCCACCGTCATGTCCGACGACTATAGGGTCGTCCCCACGACCCCGGGACTAGGTTGGCCCGCCGCCGACTTGTCCGACGACTATAGGGTCGTTCCTACGACCCCGGGACTAGATTGGCCCTCCAGCATCATGTCCGACGGACTATAGGGTCGCCCCCACGACCCCGGGACTAGGTTGGCCTGCCGCCGACTTGTCCGACGACTATAGGGTCGTCCCCACGGCCCCGGGACTAGGTTGGCCCGCCGCCGACTTGTCCGACGACTGTAGGGTCGTCCGCACGACCCCGGGGCTAGATTGGCCCGCCACCATCAGGTCCGACGACTATAGGGTCGCCCCCACCACCCCGGGACTAGGTTGGCCTGCCGCCGACTTGTCCGACGACTATAAGGTCGTCCCTACGACCCCGGGACTAGGTTGGCCAGCTGCCGACATGACCGACGACTCTAGGGTCGTCCCCACGACCCCGGGACTAGATTGGCGCGCCACCATCATGTCCGACGACTATAGGGTCGCCCCCACGACCCCGGGACTAGGTTGGCCTGCCGCCGACTTGTCCGACGACTATAGGGTCGTCCCCACGACCCTGGGACTAGGTTGGCCAGCCGCCGACATGTCCGACGACTATAGGGTCGTCCCCCCGGCCGCGGGAATAGATTGCCCGGCCACCGTCATGTCCGACGACTATAGGGTCGTCCCCACGACCCCGGGACTAGGTTGGCCCGCCGCCGACTTGTCCGACGACTATAGGGTCGTCCCCACGAACCCGCGACTAGGTTGGCCCGCCGCCGACTTGTCCGTCGGCTATAGGGTCGTCCCCACGACCACGGGCCAAAGTTGCCCAACCTCCGACATGTCCGACGACTGTAGGGTTGTCCGCACGACCCCGGGACTAGATTGGCCCGCCGCCGTCATGTCCGACGACCATAGGGTCGTCCCCACGACCACGGGCCAAAGTTGCCCAACCTCCGACATGTCCGACGACTGTAGGGTCGTCCGCACGACCCCGGGGCTAGATTGGCCCGCCACCATCATGTCCGACGACTATAGGGTCGCCCCCACCACCCCGGGACTAGGTTGGCCTGCCGCCGACTTGTCCGACGACTATAAGGTCGTCCCTACGACCCCGGGACTAGGTTGGCCAGCTGCCGACATGTCCGACGACTGTAGGGTCGTCCCCACGACCCCGGGACTAGATTGGCGCGCCACCATCATGTCCGACGACTATAGGGTCGCCCCCACGACCCCGGGACTAGGTTGGCCTGCCGCCGACTTGTCCGACGACTATAGGGTCGTCCCCACGACCCCGGGACTAGGTTGGCCAGCCGCCGACATGTCCGACGAATATAGGGTCGTCCCCACGACCCCGGGACTAGATTGGCCCGCCACCGTCATGTCCGACGACTATAGGGTCGTCCCCACGACCCCGGGACTAGATTGGCGCGCCACCATCATGTCCGACGACTATAGGGTCGCCCCCACGACCCCGGGACTAGGTTGGCCAGCCGCCGACATGTCCGACAACTATAGGGTCGTCCCCACGACCACGGGCCAAAGTTGCCCTGCCGCCGAAATGTCCGACAACTATAGGGTCGTCCCTACCACCCCGGGACTAGGTTGGCCAGCCGCCGACATGTCCGACGACTATAGGGTCGTCCCCACGACCCGGGCCAAAGTTGCCCAACCTCCGACATGTCCGACGACTGTAGGGTCGTCCGCACGACCCCGGGGCTAGATTGGCCCGCCACCATCATGTCCGACGACTATAGGGTCGCCCCCACCACCCCGGGACTAGGTTGGCCTGCCGCCGACTTGTCCGACGACTATAAGGTCGTCCCTACGACCCCGGGACTAGGTTGGCCAGCTGCCGACATGTCCGACGACTGTAGGGTCGTCCCCACGACCCCGGGACTAGATTGGCGCGCCACCATCATGTCCGACGACTATAGGGTCGCCCCCACGACCCCGGGACTAGGTTGGCCTGCCGCCGACTTGTCCGACGACTATAGGGTCGTCCCCACGACCCCGGGACTAGGTTGGCCAGCCGCCGACATGTCCGACGAATATAGGGTCGTCCCCACGACCCCGGGACTAGATTGGCCCGCCACCGTCATGTCCGACGACTATAGGGTCGTCCCCACGACCCCGGGACTAGATTGGCGCGCCACCATCATGTCCGACGACTATAGGGTCGCCCCCACGACCCCGGGACTAGGTTGGCCAGCCGCCGACATGTCCGACAACTATAGGGTCGTCCCCACGACCACGGGCCAAAGTTGCCCTGCCGCCGAAATGTCCGACAACTATAGGGTCGTCCCTACCACCCCGGGACTAGGTTGGCCAGCCGCCGACATGTCCGACGACTATAGGGTCGTCCCCCCGGCCGCGGGAATAGATTGCCCGGCCACCGTCATGTCCGACGACTATAGGGTCGTCCCCACGACCCCGGGACTAGGTTGGCCCGCCGCCGACTTGTCCGACGACTATAGGGTCGTCCCCACGACCCCGGGACTAGATTGGCCCTCCAGCATCATGTCCGACGACTATAGGGTCGCCCCCACGACCCCGGGACTAGGTTGGCCTGCCGCCGACTTATCCGACGACTATAGGGTCGTCCCCACGGCCCCGGGACTAGGTTGGCCCGCCGCCGACTTGTCCGACGACTGTAGGGTCGTCCGCACGACCCCGGGGCTAGATTGGCCCGCCACCATCATGTCCGACGACTATAGGGTCGCCCCCACCACCCCGGGACTAGGTTGGCCTGCCGCCGACTTGTCCGACGACTATAAGGTCGTCCCTACGACCCCGGGACTAGGTTGGCCAGCTGCCGGCATGACCGACGACTGTAGGGTCGTCCCCACGACCCCGGGACTAGATTGGCGCGCCACCATCATGTCCGACGACTATAGGGTCGCCCCCACGACCCCGGGATTAGGTTGGCCTGCCGCCGACTTGTCCGACGACTATAGGGTCGTCCCCACGACCCCGGGACTAGGTTGGCCAGCCGCCGACATGTCCGACGACTATAGGGTCGTCCCCCCGGCCGCGGGAATAGATTGCCCGGCACACCGTCATGTCCGACGACTATAGGGTCGTCCCCACGACCCCGGGAATAGGTTGGCCCGCCGCCTACTTGTCCGACGACTATAGGGTCGTCCCCACGAACCCGCGACTAGGTTGGCCCGCCGCCGACTTGTCCGTCGGCTATAGGGTCGTCCCCACGACCACGGGCCAAAGTTGCCCAACCTCCGACATGTCCGACGACTATAGGGTTGTCCGCACGACCCCGGGGCTAGATTGGCCCGCCACCATCATGTCCGACGACTATAGGGTCGCCCCCACCACCCCGGGACTAGGTTGGCCTGCCGCCGACTTGTCCGACGACTATAAGGTCGTCCCTACGACCCCGGGACTAGGTTGGCCAGCTGCCGACATGTCCGACGACTGTAGGGTCGTCCCCACGACCCCGGGACTAGATTGGCGCGCCACCATCATGTCCGACGACTATAGGGTCGCCCCCACGACCCCGGGACTAGGTTGGCCTGCCGTCGACTTGTCCGACGACTATAGGGTCGTCCCCACGACCCCGGGACTAGGTTGGCCAGCCGCCGACATGTCCGACGACTATAGGGTCGTCCCCCCGGCCGCGGGAATAGATTGCCCGGCCACCGTCATGTCCGACGACTATAGGGTCGTCCCCACGACCCCGGGACTAGGTTGGCCCGCCGCCGACTTGTCCGACGACTATAGGGTCGTCCCCACGAACCCGCGACTAGGTTGGCCCGCCGCCGACTTGTCCGTCGGCTATAGGGTCGTCCCCACGACCACGGGCCAAAGTTGCCCAACCTCCGACATGTCCGACGACTGTAGGGTTGTCCGCACGACCCCGGGACTAGATTGGCCCGCCGCCGTCATGTCCGACGACCATAGGGTCGTCCCCACGACCCCGGGACTAGGTTGGCCCGCCGCCGACTTGTCCGACATCTATAGGGTCGTCCCCACGACCACGGGCCAAAGTTGGTCAGCCGCCGACATGCCCGACGACTATAGGGTCGTCCCCACGACCCGGGTACTAGATTGGCCGAGCCGCCGACATGTCCGACGACTATAGGGTCGTCTCCACGACCCCGGGACTAGGTTGGCCCGCCGCCGACTTGTCCGACGACTATAGGGTCGTCCCCACGACCCCGGGACTAAGTTGGCCAGCCGCCGACATGTCCGCCGACGATAGGGTCGTCCCTACCACCCCGGGACTAGGTTCGCCAGCCGCCGACATGTCCGACGACTATAGGGTCGTACCCACGAACCCGGGAATAGTTTGGCCCGCCGTCGACATATCCGACGACTATAGGGTCGTCTCCACGACCCCGGGTCTAGGTTGGCCCGCCGCCGACTTGTCCGACGACTATAGGGTCGTCCCCACGACCCCGGGGCTAGATTGGCCAGCCGCCGACATTTCCGACGACTATAGGGTCGTCCCCACGACCCCGGGACTAGATTGGCCCGCCACCGTCATGTCCGACGACTATAGGGTCGTCCCCACGACCCCGGGACAAGGTTGGCCCGCCGACGACTTGTCCGACGACTATAGGGTCGTCCCCACGACCCCGGGCCTAGGTTGGCCCGCCGCCGACTTGTCCGACAACTATAGGGTCGTCCCCACGACCACGGGCCAAAGTTGGTCAGCCGCCGACATGCCCGACGACTATAGGGTCGTCCCCACGACCCGGGTACTAGATTGGCCGAGCCGCCGACATGTCCGACGACTATAGGGTCGTCTCCACGACCCCGGGACTAGGTTGGCCCGCCGCCGACTTGTCCGACGACTATAGGGTCGTCCCTCCCTCCCCGGAACTAGGTTGGCCAGCCGCCGACATGTCCGACGACTATAGGGTCGTCCCCACGACCCCGGGGCTAGATTGGCCAGCCGCCGACATTTCCGACGACTATAGGGTCGTCCCCACGACCCCGGGACTAGGTTGGCCCGCCGCCGACTTGTCCGACAACTATAGGGTCGTCCCCACGACCACGGGCCAAAGTTGGTCAGCCGCCGACATTTCCGACGACTATAGGGTCGTCCCCACGACCCCGGGACTAGGTTGGCCCGCCGCCGACTTGCCCGACAACTATAGGGTCGTCCCCACGACCCCGGGACTAGGTTGGCCCGCCGCCGACTTGTCCGACAACTATAGGGTCGTCCCCACGACCACGGGCCAAAGTTGGTCAGCCGCCGACATGCCCGACGACTATAGGGTCGTCCCCACGACCCGGGTACTAGATTGGCCGAGCCGCCGACATGTCCGACGACTATAGGGTCGTCTCCACGACCCCGGGACTAGGTTGGCCCGCCGCCGACTTGTCCTACGACTATAGGGTCGTCCCCACGACACCGGGACTAGGTTGGCCCGCCGCCGACTTGTCCGACGACTATAGGGTCGTCCCTCCCACCCCGGAACTAGGTTAGCCAGCCGCCGACATTTCCGACGACTATAGGGTCGTCCCCACGACCCCGGGACTAGGTTGGCCCGCCGCCCACTTGTCCGACGACTATAGGGTCGTCCCCACGACACCGGGGCTAGATTGGCTCGCCACCGTCATGTCCGACGACTATAGGGTCGTCCCCACGACCCCGGGACTAGGTTGGCCCGCCGCCGACTTGTCCGACGACTATAGGGTCGTCCCCACGACCACGGGCCAAAGTTGCCCAGCCGCCGACATGTCCGACGACTATAGGGTCGTCCCCACGACCCCGGGACTAGGTTGGCCCGCCACCGACATGTCCGACGACTATAGGGTCGTCCCCACGACCCCGGGACCAGATTGGCCAGCCGCCGACATGTCCGACGAATATAGGGTCGTCCCCACGTCCCCGGGATTAAGTTGGCCAGCCGCCGACATGTCTGACGACTATAGGGTCGTCCCTACCACCCCGGGACTAGGTTCGCCAGCCGCCGACATGTCTGACGACTATAGGGTCGTCCCCACGAGCCCGGGACTAGATTGGCCAGCCGCCGACATTTCCGACGACTATAGGGTCGTCCCCACGACCCCGGGACTAGATTGGCCCGCCACCGTCATGTCCGACGACTATAGGGTCGTCCCCACGACCCCGGGACTAGGTTGGCCCGCCGCCGACTTGTCCGACGACTATAGGGTCGTCCCCACGACCACGGGCCAAAGTTGCCCAGCCGCCGACATGTCGGACGACTATAGGGTCGTCCCCACGACCCCGGGACTAGGTTGGCCCGCCACCGACATGTCCGACGACTATAGGGTCGTCCTCACGACCCCGGGACTAGATTGACCAGCCGCCGACATGTCCGCCGACTATAGGGTCGTCCCTACCACCCCGGGACTAGGTTCGCCAGCCGCCGACATGTCCGACGACTATAGGGTCGTACCCACGAACCCGGGAATAGTTTGGCCCGCCGTCGACATATCCGACGACTATAGGGTCGTCTCCACGACCCCGGGACTAGGTTGGCCCGCCGCCGACTTGTCCGACGACTATAGGGTCGTCCCCACGACCACGGGCCAAAGTTGGTCAGCCGCCGACATGTCCGACGACTATAGGGTCGTCCGCACGACCCCGGGACTAGATTGGCCCGCCACCATCATGTCCGACGACTATAGGGTCGTCCCCACGACCCCGGGAATAGTTTGGCCCGCCGCCGACATATCCGACGACTATAGGGTCGTCTCCACGACCCCGGGACTAGGTTGGCCCGCCGCCGACTTGTCCGACGACTATAGGGTCGTCCCCACGACCACGGGCCAAAGTTGGTCAGCCGCCGACATGTCCGACGACTATAGGGTCGTCCCCACGACCCCGGGACTAGATTGGCCCGCCACCATCATGTCCGACGACTATAGGGTCGTCCCCACGACACCGGGACTAGGTTGGCCCGCGGCCGACTTGTCCGACGACTATAGGGTCGTCCCTCCCACCCCGGAACTAGGTTGGCCAGCCGCCGACATGTCCGACGACTATAGGGTCGTCCCCACGACCCCGGGGCTAAATTGGCCAGCCGCCGACATTTCCGACGACTATAGGGTCGTCCCCACGACCCCGGGACTAGGTTGGCCAGCCGCCGACATTTCCGACGACTATAGGGTCGTCCCCACGACCCCGGGACTAGGTTGGCCCGCCGCCGACTTGTCCGACAACTATAGGGTCGTCCCCACGACCACGGGCCAAAGTTGGTCAGCCGCCGACATGCCCGACGACTATAGGGTCGTCCCCACGACCCGGGTACTAGATTGGCCGAGCCGCCGACATGTCCGACGACTATAGGGTCGTCTCCACGACCCCGGGACTAGGTTGGCCCGCCGCCGACTTGTCCGACGACTATAGGGTCGTCCCCACGACCCCGGGACTAAGTTGGCCAGCCGCCGACATGTCCGCCGACTATAGGGTCGTCCCTACCACCCCGGGACTAGGTTCGCCAGCCGCCGACATGTCCGACGACTATAGGGTCGTACCCACGAACCCGGGAATAGTTTGGCCCGCCGTCGACATATCCGACGACTATAGGGTCGTCTCCACGACCCCGGGACTAGGTTGGCCCGCCGCCGACTTGTCCGACGACTATAGGGTCGTCCCCACGACCACGGGCCAAAGTTGGTCAGCCGCCGACATGTCCGACGACTATAGGGTCGTCCGCACGACCCCGGGACTAGATTGGCCCGCCACCATCATGTCCGACGACTATAGGGTCGTCCCCACGACCCCGGGAATAGTTTGGCCCGCCGCCGACATATCCGACGACTATAGGGTCGTCTCCACGACCCCGGGACTAGGTTGGCCCGCCGCCGACTTGTCCGACGACTATAGGGTCGTCCCCACGACCCCCGGACTAGATTGACCCGCCACCGTTATGTCCGACGAATAT
The DNA here is from genome assembly GCA_946251845.1 of Andrena fulva. Taxonomy (NCBI): domain Eukaryota; kingdom Metazoa; phylum Arthropoda; class Insecta; order Hymenoptera; family Andrenidae; genus Andrena; species Andrena fulva. The sequence goes on from CAMITZ010000297.1 coordinate 185,925, forward strand.
AGGGTCGTCTCCACGACCCCGGGACTAGGTTGGCCCGCCGCCGACTTGTCCGGCGACTATAGGATCGTCCCAACGACCACGGGCCAAAGTTGGTCAGCCGCCGACATGTCCGACGACTATAGGGTCGTCCCCACGATCCCGGGATTAGATTGGCCCGCCACCGTCATGTCCGACGACTAATGGGTCGTCCCCACGACCCCGGGGCTAAATTGGCCAGCCGCCGACATTTCCGACGACTATAGGGTCGTCCCCACGACCCCGGGACTAGGTTGGCCAGCCGCCGACATTTCCGACGACTATAGGGTCGTCCCCACGACCCCGGGACTAGGTTGGCCCGCCGCCGACTTGTCCGACAACTATAGGGTCGTCCCCACGACCACGGGCCAAAGTTGGTCAGCCGCCGACATGCCCGACGACTATAGGGTCGTCCCCACGACCACGGGCCAAAGTTGGTCAGCCGCCGACATGTCCGACGACTATAGGGTCGTCCCCACGACCCCGGGACTAGATTGGCCCGCCACCATCATGTCCGACGACTATAGGGTCGTCCCCACGACACCGGGACTAGGTTGGCCCGCGGCCGACTTGTCCGACGACTATAGGGTCGTCCCTCCCACCCCGGAACTAGGTTGGCCAGCCGCCGACATGTCCGACGACTATAGGGTCGTCCCCACGACCCCGGGGCTAAATTGGCCAGCCGCCGACATTTCCGACGACTATAGGGTCGTCCCCACGACCCCGGGACTAGGTTGGCCAGCCGCCGACATTTCCGACGACTATAGGGTCGTCCCCACGACCCCGGGACTAGGTTGGCCCGCCGCCGACTTGTCCGACAACTATAGGGTCGTCCCCACGACCACGGGCCAAAGTTGGTCAGCCGCCGACATGCCCGACGACTATAGGGTCGTCCCCACGACCCGGGTACTAGATTGGCCGAGCCGCCGACATGTCCGACGACTATAGGGTCGTCTCCACGACCCCGGGACTAGGTTGGCCCGCCGCCGACTTGTCCGACGACTATAGGGTCGTCCCCACGACCCCGGGACTAAGTTGGCCAGCCGCCGACATGTCCGCCGACTATAGGGTCGTCCCTACCACCCCGGGACTAGGTTCGCCAGCCGCCGACATGTCCGACGACTATAGGGTCGTACCCACGAACCCGGGAATAGTTTGGCCCGCCGTCGACATATCCGACGACTATAGGGTCGTCTCCACGACCCCGGGACTAGGTTGGCCCGCCGCCGACTTGTCCGACGACTATAGGGTCGTCCCCACGACCACGGGCCAAAGTTGGTCAGCCGCCGACATGTCCGACGACTATAGGGTCGTCCGCACGACCCCGGGACTAGATTGGCCCGCCACCATCATGTCCGACGACTATAGGGTCGTCCCCACGACCCCGGGAATAGTTTGGCCCGCCGCCGACATATCCGACGACTATAGGGTCGTCTCCACGACCCCGGGACTAGGTTGGCCCGCCGCCGACTTGTCCGACGACTATAGGGTCGTCCCCACGACCCCCGGACTAGATTGACCCGCCACCGTTATGTCCGACGAATATAGGGTCGTCTCCACGACCCCGGGACTAGGTTGGCCCGCCGCCGACTTGTCCGGCGACTATAGGATCGTCCCAACGACCACGGGCCAAAGTTGGTCAGCCGCCGACATGTCCGACGACTATAGGGTCGTCCCCACGATCCCGGGATTAGATTGGCCCGCCACCGTCATGTCCGACGACTAATGGGTCGTCCCCACGACCCCGGGACTAGATTGGCCCTCCACCGTCATGTCCGACGACTATAGGGTCGTCCCCACGACCCCGGGACTAGATTGGCCCGCCACCGTCATGTCCGACGACTATAGGGTCGTCCCCACGACCACGGGCCAAAGTTGGTCAGCCGCCGACATGTCCGACGAATATAGGATCGTCCCCACGACCCCGGGACTATGTTGGCCCGCCGCCGACTTGTCCGACGACTATAGGGTCGTCCCTCCCTCCCCGGAACTAGGTTGGCCAGCCGCCGACATGTCCGACGACTATAGGGTCGTCCCCACGACCCCGGGGCTAGATTGGCCAGCCGCCGACATTTCCGACGACTATAGGGTCGTCCCCACGACCCCGGGACTAGGTTGGCCCGCCGCCGACTTGTCCGACAACTATAGGGTCGTCCCCACGACCACGGGCCAAAGTTGGTCAGCCGCCGACATGCCCGACGACTATAGGGTCGTCCCCACGACCCGGGTACTAGATTGGCCGAGCCGCCGACATGTCCGACGACTATAGGGTCGTCTCCACGACCCCGGGACTAGGTTGGCCCGCCGCCGACTTGTCCGACGATTATAGGGTCGTCCCCACGACCCCGGGACTAAGTTGGCCAGCCGCCGACATGTCCGCCGACTATAGGGTCGTCCCTACCACCCCGGGACTAGGTTCGCCAGCCGCCGACATGTCCGACGACTATAGGGTCGTCCCCACGACCCCGGGGCTAGATTGGCCAGCCGCCGAAATTTCCGACGACTATAGGGTCGTCCCCACGACCCCGGGACTAGATTGGCCCGCCACCGTCATGTCCGACGACTATAGGGTCGTCCCCACGACCCCGGGACAAGGTTGGCCCGCCGACGACTTGTCCGACGACTATAGGGTCGTCCCCACGACCCCGGGCATAGGTTGGCCAGCCGCCGACATGTCCGCCGACTATAGGGTCGTCCCTACCACCCCGGGACTAGGTTCGCCAGCCGCCGACATGTCCGACGACTATAGGGTCGTCCCCACAACCCCGGGGCTAGATTGGCCAGCCGCCGACATGTCCGACGACTATAGGGTCGTCCCCACGACCACGGGCCAAAGTTGGTCAGCCGCCGACATGTCCGACGACTATAGGATCGTCCCCACGACCCCGGGACTAGGTTGGCCCGCCGCCGACTTGTCCGACGACTATAGGGTCGTCCCTCCCTCCCCGGAACTAGGTTGGCCAGCCGCCGACATGTCCGACGACTATAGGGTCGTCCCCACGACCCCGGGACTAGGTTGGCCCGCCGCCGACATTTCCGACGACTATAGGGTCGTCCCCACGACCCCGGGACTAGATTGGCCCGCCACCGTCATGTCCGACGACTATAGGGTCGTCCCCACGACCCCGGGAATAGTTTGGCCCGCCGCCGACATATCCGACGACTATAGGGTCGTCTCCACGACCCCGGGACTAGGTTGGCCCGCCGCCGACCTGTCCGACGACTATAGGGGCGACCCCACGACCCCGGGACTAGGTTGGCCAGCCGCCGACTTGTCCGACGACTATAGGGTCGTCCCCACGACCCCGGGACTAAGTTGGCCAGCCGCCGACATGTCCGCCGACTATAGGGTCGTCCCTACCACCCCGGGACTAGGTTCGCCAGCCGCCGACATGTCCGCCGACTATAGGGTCGTCCCTACCACCCCGGGACTAGGTTCGCCAGCCGCCGACATGTCCGACGACTATAGGGTCGTACCCACGAACCCGGGAATAGTTTGGCCCGCCGTCGACATATCCGACGACTATAGGGTCGTTTCCACGACCCCGGGACTAGGTTGGCCCGCCGCCGACTTGTCCGACGACTATAGGGTCGTCCCCACGACCACGGGCCAAAGTTGGTCAGCCGCCGACATGTCCGACGACTATAGGGTCGTCCGCACGACCCCGGGACTAGATTGGCCCGCCACCATCATGTCCGACGACTATAGGGTCGTCCCCACGACCCCGGGAATAGTTTGGCCCGCCGCCGACATATCCGACGACTATAGGGTCGTCTCCACGACCCCGGGACTAGGTTGGCCCGCGGCCGACTTGTCCGACGACTATAGGGTCGTCCCTCCCACCCCGGAACTAGGTTGGCCAGCCGCCGACATGTCCGACGACTATAGGGTCGTCCCCACGACCCCGGGGCTAGATTGGCCAGCCGCCGACATTTCCGACGACTATAGGGTCGTCCCCACGACCCCGGGACTAGGTTGGCCAGCCGCCGACATTTCCGACGACTATAGGGTCGTCCCCACGACCCCGGGACTAGGTTGGCCCGCCGCCGACTTGTCCGACAACTATAGGGTCGTCCCCACGACCACGGGCCAAAGTTGGTCAGCCGCCGACATGCCCGACGACTATAGGGTCGTCCCCACGACCCGGGTACTAGATTGGCCGAGCCGCCGACATGTCCGACGACTATAGGGTCGTCTCCACGACCCCGGGACTAGGTTGGCCCGCCGCCGACTTGTCCGACGACTATAGGGTCGTCCCCACGACCCCGGGACTAAGTTGGCCAGCCGCCGACATGTCCGCCGACTATAGGGTCGTCCCTACCACCCCGGGACTAGGTTCGCCAGCCGCCGACATGTCCGACGACTATAGGGTCGTACCCACGAACCCGGGAATAGTTTGGCCCGCCGTCGACATATCCGACGACTATAGGGTCGTCTCCACGACCCCGGGACTAGGTTGGCCCGCCGCCGACTTGTCCGACGACTATAGGGTCGTCCCCACGACCACGGGCCAAAGTTGGTCAGCCGCCGACATGTCCGACGACTATAGGGTCGTCCGCACGACCCCGGGACTAGATTGGCCCGCCACCATCATGTCCGACGACTATAGGGTCGTCCCCACGACCCCGGGAATAGTTTGGCCCGCCGCCGACATATCCGACGACTATAGGGTCGTCCCTCCCACCCCGGAACTAGGTTGGCCAGCCGCCGACATGTCCGACGACTATAGGGTCGTCCCCACGACCCCGGGGCTAGATTGGCCAGCCGCCGACATTTCCGACGACTATAGGGTCGTCCCCACGACCCCGGGACTAGGTTGGCCCGCCGCCCACTTGTCCGACGACTATAGGGTCGTCCCCACGACACCGGGGCTAGATTGGCTCGCCACCGTCATGTCCGACGACTATAGGGTCGTCCCCACGACCCCGGGACTAGGTTGGCCCGCCGCCGACTTGTCCGACGACTATAGGGTCGTCCCCACGACCACGGGCCAAAGTTGCCCAGCCGCCGACATGTCCGACGACTATAGGGTCGTCCCCACGACCCCGGGACTAGGTTGGCCCGCCACCGACATGTCCGACGACTATAGGGTCGTCCCCACGACCCCGGGACTAGATTGGACAGCCGCCCACTTGTCCGACGACTATAGGGTCGTCCCCACGACCCCGGGGCTAGATTGGCCAGCCGCCGACATGTCCGACGACTATAGGGTCGTCCCCACGACCCCGGGACTAGATTGGACAGCCGCCCACTTGTCCGACGACTATAGGGTCGTCCCCACGACCCCGGGGCTAGATTGGCCAGCCGCCGACATGTCCGACGACTATGGGGTCGTCCCCACGACCACGGGCCAAAGTTGGTCAGCCGCCGACATGTCCGACGACTATAGGGTCGTCCCCACGACCCCGGGACTAGATTGGCCCGCCACCGTCATGTCCGACGACTAATGGGTCGTCCCCACGACCCCGGGACTAGATTGGCCCGCCACCGTCATGTCCGACGACTATCGGGTCGTCCCCACGACCCCGGGACTAGATTGGCCCGCCACCGTCATGTCCGACGACTAATGGGTCGTCCCTCCCACCCCGGAACTAGGTTTGCCAGCCGCCGACATGTCCGACGACTATAGGGTCGTCCCTCCCACCCCGGGACTAGGTTGGCCAGCCGTCGACTTGTCCGACGACTATAGGGTCGTCCCCACGACCCCCGGACTAGATTGACCCGCCACCGTTATGTCCGACGAATATAGGGTCGTCCCCACGACCCCGGGACTAGATTGGCCCGCCACCGTCATGTCCGACGACTAATGGGTCGTCCCCACGACCCCGGGACTAGATTGGCCCGCCACCGTCATGTCCGACGACTATAGGGTCGTCCCCACGACACCGCGGCTAGATTGGCTCGCCACCGTCATGTCCGACGACTATAGGGTCGTCCCCACGACCCCGGGACTAGGTTGGCCCGCCGCCGACTTGTCCGACGACTATAGGGTCGTCCCCACGCCCACGGGCCAAAGTTGCCCAGCCGCCGACATGTCCGACGACTATAGGGTCGTCCCCACGACCCCGGGACTAGGTTGGCCCGCCACCGACATGTCCGACGACTATAGGGTCGTCCCCACGACCCCGGGACTAGATTGGCCCGCCACCGTCATGTCCGACGACTAATGGGTCGTCCCTCCCACCCCGGAACTAGGTTTGCCAGCCGCCGACATGTCCGACGACTATAGGGTCGTCCCTCCCACCCCGGGACTAGGTTGGCCAGCCGTCGACTTGTCCGACGACTATAGGGTCGTCCCCACGACCCCCGGACTAGATTGACCCGCCACCGTTATGTCCGACGAATATAGGGTCGTCCCCACGACCCCGGGACTAGATTGGCCCGCCACCGTCATGTCCGACGACTAATGGGTCGTCCCCACGACCCCGGGACTAGATTGGCCCGCCACCGTCATGTCCGACGACTATAGGGTCGTCCCCACGACACCGCGGCTAGATTGGCTCGCCACCGTCATGTCCGACGACTATAGGGTCGTCCCCACGACCCCGGGACTAGGTTGGCCCGCCGCCGACTTGTCCGACGACTATAGGGTCGTCCCCACGCCCACGGGCCAAAGTTGCCCAGCCGCCGACATGTCCGACGACTATAGGGTCGTCCCCACGACCCCGGGACTAGGTTGGCCCGCCACCGACATGTCCGACGACTATAGGGTCGTCCCCACGACCCCGGGACTAGATTGGCCAGCCGCCCACTTGTCCGACGACTATAGGGTCGTCCCCACGACACCGGGGCTAGATTGGCCAGCCGCCGACATGTCCGACGACTATGGGGTCGTCCCCACGACCACGGGCCAAAGTTGGTCAGCCGCCGACATGTCCGACGACTATAGGGTCGTCTCCACGACCCCGGGACTAGGTTGGCCCGCCGCCGACTTGTCCGACGACTATAGGGTCGTCCCCACGACCACGGGCCAAAGTTGCCCAGGCGCCGACATGTCCGACGACTATAGGGTCGTCCCCACGACCCCGGGACTAGGTTGGCCCGCCACCGACATGTCCGACGACTATAGGGTCGTCCCCACGACCCCGGGACTAGATTGGCCAGCCGCCCACTTGTCCGACGACTATAGGGTCGTCCCCACGACACCGGGGCTAGATTGGCCAGCCGCCGACATGTCCGACGACTATGGGGTCGTCCCCACGACCACGGGCCAAAGTTGGTCAGCCGCCGACATATCCGACGACTATAGGGTCGTCTCCACGACCCCGGGACTAGGTTGGCCCGCCGCCGACTTGTCCGACGACTATAGGGTCGTCCCTACCACCCCGGGACTAGGTTGGCCCGCCGCCGACTTGTCCGACGACTATACGGTCGTCCCCACGACCCCGGGACTAGATTGGCCAGCCGCCCACTTGTCCGACGACTATAGGGTCGTCCCCACGACACCGGGGCTAGATTGGCCAGCCGCCGACATGTCCGACGACTATGGGGTCGTCCCCACGACCACGGGCCAAAGTTGGTCAGCCGCCGACATGTCCGACGACTATAGGGTCGTCTCCACAACCCCGGGGCTAGATTGGCCCGCCACCGTCATGTCCGACGACGATTGGGTCGACCCCACGACCACGGGCCAAAGTTGGCCAGCCGCCGACATGTCCGGCGACTATAGGGTCGTACCCACGAACCCGGGAATAGTTTGGCCCGCCGCCGACATATCCGACGACTATAGGGTCGTCTCCACGACCCCGGGACTAGGTTGGCCCGCCGCCGAATTATCCGACGACTATAGGGGCGACCCCACGAACCCGGGACTAGGTTGGCCAGCCGCCGACATGTTCGACGACTATGGGGTCGTCCCCACGAGCCCGGGACTAGATTGGCCCGCCACCGTCATGTCCGACGACTATAGGGTCGTCCCCACGACCCCGGGACTAGGTTGGCCCGCCGCCGACTTGTCCGACGACTATAGGGTCGTCCCCACGACCCCCGGACTAGATTGACCCGCCACCGTTATGTCCGACGAATATAGTGTCGTCTCCACGACCCCGGGACTAGGTTGGCCCGCCGCCGACTTGTCCGACGACTATAGGGTCGTCCCAACGACCACGGGCCAAAGTTGGTCAGCCGCCGACATGTCCGACGACTATAGGGTCGTCCCCACGACCCCGGGATTAGATTGGCCCGCCACCGTCATGTCCGACGACTAATGGGTCGTCCCCACGACCCCGGGACTAGATTGGCCAGCCACCGTCATGTCCGACGACTATAGGGTCGTCCCCACGACTCCGGGACTAGGTTGGCCCGCCGCCGACTTGTCCGACGACTATAGGGTCGTCCCTCCCACACCGGAACTAGGTTTGCCAGCCGCCGACATGTCCGACGACTATAGGGTCGTCCCCACGACCCCGGGGCTAGATTGGCCCGCCACCATCATGTCCGACGACTATAGGGTCGCCCCCACGACCCCGGGACTAGGTTGGCCCGCCGCCCACTTGTCCGACGACTATAGGGTCGTCCCCACGACACCGGGGCTAGATTGGCTCGCCACCGTCATGTCCGACGACTATAGGGTCGTCCCCACGACCCCGGGACTAGGTTGGCCCGCCGCCGACTTGTCCGACGACTATAGGGTCGTCCCCACGACCACGGGCCAATGTTGCCCAGCCGCCGACATGTCCGACGACTATAGGGTCGTCCCCACGACCCCGGGACTAGGTTGGCCCGCCACCGACATGTCCGACGACTATAGCCTCGTCCCCACGACCCCGGGACTAGATTGGCCAGCCGCCGACATGTCCGACGAATATAGGGTCGTCCCCACGTCCCCGGGATTAAGTTGGCCAGCCGCCGACATGTCGGACGACTATAGGGTCGTCCCCACGACCCCGGGACTAGGTTGGCCCGCCACCGACATGTCCGACGACTATAGGGTCGTCCCCACGACCCCGGGACTAGGTTGGCCCGCCGCCGACTTGCCCGACGACTATAGGGTCGTCCCCACGACCACGGGCCAAAGTTGCCCAGCCGCCGACATGTCGGACGACTATAGGGTCGTCCCCACGACCCCGGGACTAGGTTGGCCCGCCCCCGACATGTCCGACGACTATAGGGTCGTCCTCACGACCCCGGGACTAGATTGGCCAGCCGCCGACATGTCCGACGAATATAGGGTCGTCCCCACGTCCCCGGGATTAAGTTGGCCAGCCGCCGACATGTCCGACGACTATAGGGTCGTCTCCACGACCCCGGGACTAGGTTGGCCCGCCGCCGACTTGTCCGACGACTATAGGGTCGTCTCCACGACCCCGGGACTAGGTTGGCCCGCCGCCGACTTGTCCGACGACTATAGGGTCGTCCCCACGACCCCGGGACTAGGTTGGCCCGCCGCCGACTTGTCCGACGACTATAAGGTCGTCCCCACGACCCCGGGACTAGGTTGGCCCGCCACCGACATGTCCGACGACTATAGCCTCGTCCCTCCCACACCGGAACTAGGTTTGCCAGCCGCCGACATGTCCGACGACTATAGGGTCGTCCCCACGACCCCGGGGCTAGATTGGCCCGCCACCATCATGTCCGACGACTATAGGGTCGCCCCCACGACCCCGGGACTAGGTTGGCCCGCCGCCCACTTGTCCGACGACTATAGGGTCGTCCCCACGACACCGGGGCTAGATTGGCTCGCCACCGTCATGTCCGACGACTATAGGGTCGTCCCCACGACCCCGGGACTAGGTTGGCCCGCCGCCGACTTGTCCGACGACTATAGGGTCGTCCCCACGACCACGGGCCAATGTTGCCCAGCCGCCGACATGTCCGACGACTATAGGGTCGTCCCCACGACCCCGGGACTAGGTTGGCCCGCCACCGACATGTCCGACGACTATAGCCTCGTCCCCACGACCCCGGGACTAGATTGGCCAGCCGCCGACATGTCCGACGAATATAGGGTCGTCCCCACGTCCCCGGGATTAAGTTGGCCAGCCGCCGACATGTCGGACGACTATAGGGTCGTCCCCACGACCCCGGGACTAGGTTGGCCCGCCACCGACATGTCCGACGACTATAGGGTCGTCCCCACGACCCCGGGACTAGGTTGGCCCGCCGCCGACTTGCCCGACGACTATAGGGTCGTCCCCACGACCACGGGCCAAAGTTGCCCAGCCGCCGACATGTCGGACGACTATAGGGTCGTCCCCACGACCCCGGGACTAGGTTGGCCCGCCACCGACATGTCCGACGACTATAGGGTCGTCCTCACGACCCCGGGACTAGATTGGCCAGCCGCCGACATGTCCGACGAATATAGGGTCGTCCCCACGTCCCCGGGATTAAGTTGGCCAGCCGCCGACATGTCCGACGACTATAGGGTCGTCTCCACGACCCCGGGACTAGGTTGGCCCGCCGCCGACTTGTCCGACGACTATAGGGTCGTCTCCACGACCCCGGGACTAGGTTGGCCCGCCGCCGACTTGTCCGACGACTATAGGGTCGTCCCCACGACCCCGGGACTAGGTTGGCCCGCCGCCGACTTGTCCGACGACTATAGGGTCGTCCCTACCACCCCGGGACTAGGTTGGCCCGCCGCCGACTTGTCCGACGACTATAGGGTCGTCCCCACGACCCCCGGACTAGATTGACCCGCCACCGTTATGTCCGACGAATATAGGGTCGTCTCCACGACCCCGGGACTAGGTTGGCCCGCCGCCGACTTGTCCGGCGACTATAGGATCGTCCCAACGACCACGGGCCAAAGTTGGTCAGCCGCCGACATGTCCGACTACTATAGGGTCGTCCCCACGATCCCGGGATTAGATTGGCCCGCCACCGTCATGTCCGACGACTAATGGGTCGTCCCCACGACCCCGGGACTAGATTGGCCCTCCACCGTCATGTCCGACGACTATAGGGTCGTCCCCACGACCCCGGGACTAGATTGGCCCGCCACCGTCATGTCCGACGACTATAGGGTCGTCCCCATGACCCCGGGACTAGGATGGCCCGCCGCCGACTTGTCCGACAACTATAGGGTCGTCCCCACGACCACGGGCCAAAGTTGGTCAGCCGCCGACATGCCCGACGACTATAGGTTCGTCCCCACGACCCGGGTACTAGATTGGCCGAGCCGCCGACATGTCCGACGACTATAGGGTCGTCTCCACGACCCCGGGACTAGGTTGGCCCGCCGCCGACTTGTCCGACGACTATAGGGTCGTCCCCACGACCCCGGGACTAAGTTGGCCAGCCGCCGACATGTCCGCCGACTATAGGGTCGTCCCTACCACCCCGGGACTAGGTTCGCAAGCCGCCGACATGTCCGACGACTATAGGGTCGTACCCACGAACCCGGGAATAGTTTGGCCCGCCGTCGACATATCCGACGACTATAGGGTCGTCTCCACGACCCCGGGACTAGGTTGGCCCGCCGCCGACTTGTCCGCCGACTATAGGGTCGTCCCCACGACCACGGGCCAAAGTTGGTCAGCCGCCGACATGTCCGACGACTATAGGGTCGTCTCCACGACCCCGGGACTAGGTTGGCCCGCCGCCGACTTGTCCGACGACTATAGGGTCGTCCCTACCACCCCGGGACTAGGTTGGCCCGCCGCCGACTTGTCCGACGACTATAGGGTCGTCCCTACCACCCCGGGACTAGGTTCGCCAGCCGCCGACATGTCTGACGACTATAGGGTCGTCCCCACAACCCCGGGGCTAGATTGGCCCGCCACCGTCACGTCCGACGACGATTGGGTCGACCCCACGACCACGGGCCAAAGTTGGCCAGCCGCCGACATGTCCGGCGACTATAGGGTCGTACCCACGACCACGGGCCAAAGTTGCCCAGGCGCCGACATGTCCGACGACTATAGGGTCGTCCCCACGACCCCGGGACTAGGTTGGCCCGCCACCGACATGTCCGACGACTATAGGGTCGTCCCCACGACCCCGGGACTAGATTGGCCAGCCGCCCACTTGTCCGACGACTATAGGGTCGTCCCCACGACCACGGGCCAAAGTTGGTCAGCCGCCGACATGTCCGACGACTATAGGGTCGTCCCCACGACCCCGGGACTAGATTGGCCCGCCACCATCATGTCCGACGACTATAGGGTCGTCCCCACGACCCCGGGACTAGGTTGGCCCGCCACCGACATGTCCGACGACTATAGGGTCGTCCCCACGACCCCGGGGCTAGATTGGCCAGCCGCCCACTTGTCCGACGACTGTAGGGTCGTCCCCACGACCCCGGGGCTAGATTGCCCCGGCACCGTCATGTCCGACGACTATAGGGTCGTCCCCACGACCCCGGGACTAGGTTGGCCCGCCGCCGACATGTCCGACGACTATACGGTCGTCCTCGCGACCACGGGACTAGGTTGGCCCGCCGCCGACTTGTCCGACGACTATACGGTCGTCCCCACGACCACGGGACTAGGTTGGCCCGCCGCCGACTTGTCCGACGACTATAGGGTCGTCCCCCCGGCCGCGGGAATAGATTGCCCGGCCACCGTCATGTCCGACGACTATAGGGTCGTCCCCACGACCCCGGGACTAGGTTGGCCCGCCGCCGACTTGTCCGACGACTATAGGGTCGTCCCCACGAACCCGCGACTAGGTTGGCCCGCCGCCGACTTGTCCGTCGGCTATAGGGTCGTCCCCACGACCACGGGCCAAAGTTGCCCAACCTCCGACATGTCCGACGACTGTAGGGTTGTCCGCACGACCCCGGGACTAGATTGGCCCGCCGCCGTCATGTCCGACGACCATAGGGTCGTCCCCACGACCCCGGGACTAGGTTGGCCAGCCGCCGACATGTCCGACGACTATAGGGTCGTCCCCCCGGCCGCGGGAATAGATTGCCCGGCCACCGTCATGTCCGACGACTATAGGGTCGTCCCCACGACCCCGGGACTAGGTTGGCCCGCCGCCGACTTGTCCGACGACTATAGGGTCGTCCCCACGAACCCGCGACTAGGTTGGCCCGCCGCCGACTTGTCCGTCGGCTATAGGGTCGTCCCCACGACCACGGGCCAAAGTTGCCCAACCTCCGACATGTCCGACGACTGTAGGGTCGTCCGCACGACCCCGGGGCTAGATTGGCCCGCCACCACCATGTCCGACGACTATAGGGTCGCCCCCACCACCCCGGGACTAGGTTGGCCTGCCGCCGACTTGTCCGACGACTATAAGGTCGTCCCTACGACCCCGGGACTAGGTTGGCCAGCTGCCGACATGTCCGACGACTGTAGGGTCGTCCCCACGACCCCGGGACTAGATTGGCGCGCCACCATCATATCCGACGACTATAGGGTCGCCCCCACGACCCCGGGAGTAGGTTGGCCTGCCGCCGACTTGTCCGACGACTATAGGGTCGTCCCCACGACCCCGGGACTAGGTTGGCCAGCCGCCGACATGTCCGACGAAAATAGGGTCGTCCCCACGACCCCGGGACTAGATTGGCCCGCCACCGTCATGTCCGACGACTATAGGGTCGTCCCCACGACCCCGGGACTAGATTGGCGCGCCACCATCATGTCCGACGACTATAGGGTCGCCCCCACGACCCCGGGACTAGGTTGGCCAGCCGCCGACATGTCCGACAACTATAGGGTCGTCCCCACGACCACGGGCCAAAGTTGCCCTGCCGCCGAAATGTCCGACAACTATAGGGTCGTCCCTACCACCCCGGGACTAGGTTGGCCAGCCGCCGACATGTCCGACGACTATAGGGTCGTCCCCACGACCCGGGCCAAAGTTGCCCAACCTCCGACATGTCCGACGACTGTAGGGTCGTCCGCACGACCCCGGGGCTAGATTGGCCCGCCACCATCATGTCCGACGACTATAGGGTCGCCCCCACCACCCCGGGACTAGGTTGGCCTGCCGCCGACTTGTCCGACGACTATAAGGTCGTCCCTACGACCCCGGGACTAGGTTGGCCAGCTGCCGAAATGTCCGACGACTGTAGGGTCGTCCCCACGACCCCGGGAATAGATTGGCGCGCCACCATCATGTCCGACGACTATAGGGTCGCCCCCACGACCCCGGGACTAGGTTGGCCTGCCGCCGACTTGTCCGACGACTATAGGGTCGTCCCCACGACCCCGGGACTAGGTTGGCCAGCCGCCGACATGTCCGACGAATATAGGGTCGTCCCCACGACCCCGGGACTAGATTGGCCCGCCACCGTCATGTCCGACGACTATAGGGTCGTCCCCACGACCCCGGGACTAGATTGGCGCGCCACCATCATGTCCGACGACTATAGGGTCGCCCCCACGACCCCGGGACTAGGTTGGCCAGCCGCCGACATGTCCGACAACTATAGGGTCGTCCCCACGACCACGGGCCAAAGTTGCCCTGCCGCCGAAATGTCCGACAACTATAGGGTCGTCCCTACCACCCCGGGACTAGGTTGGCCAGCCGCCGACATGTCCGACGACTATAGGGTCGTCCCCCCGGCCGCGGGAATAGATTGCCCGGCCACCGTCATGTCCGACGACTATAGGGTCGTCCCCACGACCCCGGGACTAGATTGGCCCTCCAGCATCATGTCCGACGACTATAGGGTCGCCCCCACGACCCCGGGACTAGGTTGGCCTGCCGCCGACTGGTCCGACGACTATAGGGTCGTCCCCACGGCCCCGGGACTAGGTTGGCCCGCCGCCGACTTGTCCGACGACTACAGGGTCGTCCCCACGACCCCGGGACTAGGATGGCCCGCCGCCGACTTGTCCGACGACTATAGGGTCGTCCCCACGACCCCGGGACTAGATTGCCCCGCCACCGTCATGTCCGACGACTACAGGGTCGTCCCCACGACCCCGGGACTAGATTGGCCCACCACCGTCATGTCCGACGACTACAGGGTCGTCCCCACGACCCCGGGACTAGGTTGGCCCGCCGCCGACTTGTCCGACGACTATAGGGTCGTCCCCACGGCCCCGGGACTAGGTTGGCCCGCCGCCGACTTGTCCGACGACTGTAGGGTCGTCCCCACGACCCCGGGGCTAGATTGCCCCGGCACCGACATGTCCGACGACTATAGGGTCGTCCCCACGGCCCCGGGACTAGATTGGCCCACGACCGTCATGTCCGACGACTACAGGGTCGTCCCCACGACCCCAGGACTAGATTGCCACGCCACCGTCATGTCCGACGACTATAGGGTCGTCCCCACGACCCCGGGACTAGATTGCCCCGCCGCCGACATGTCCGACGAATATAGGGTCGTCCCCACGACCACGGGTCAAAGTTGCCCTGCCGCCGAAATGTCCGACAACTATAGGGTCGTCCCTACCACCCCGGGACTAGGTTGGCCAGCCGCCGACATGTCCGACGACTATAGGGTCGTCCCCCCGGCCGCGGGAATAGATTGCCCGGCCACCGTCATGTCCGACGACTATAGGGTCGTCCCCACGACCCCGGGACTAGGTTGGCCCGCCGCCGACTTGTCCGACGACTATAGGGTCGTCCCCACGAACCCGCGACTAGGTTGGCCCGCCGCCGACATGTCCGACGACTATAGGGTCGTCCCCCCGGCCGCGGGAATAGATTGCCCGGCCACCGTCATGTCCGACGACTATAGGGTCGCCCCCACGACCCCGGGACTAGTTTGGCCAGCCGCCGACATGTCCGACAACTATAGGGTCGTCCCCACGACCACGGGCCAAAGTCGCCCTGCCGCCGAAATGTCCGACAACTATAGGGTCGTCCCTACCACCCCGGGACTAGGTTGGCCAGCCGCCGACATGTCCGACGACTATAGGGTCGTCCCCCCGGCCGCGGGAATAGATTGCCCGGCCACCGTCATGTCCGACGACTATAGGGTCGTCCCCACGACCCCGGGACTAGATTGGCCCTCCAGCATCATGTCCGACGGACTATAGGGTCGCCCCCACGACCCCGGGACTAGGTTGGCCTGCCGCCGACTTGTCCGACGACTATAGGGTCGTCCCCACGGCCCCGGGACTAGGTTGGCCCGCCGCCGACTTGTCCGACGACTGTAGGGTCGTCCGCACGACCCCGGGGCTAGATTGGCCCGCCACCATCATGTCCGACGACTATAGGGTCGCCCCCACCACCCCGGGACTAGGTTGGCCTGCCGCCGACTTGTCCGACGACTATAAGGTCGTCCCTACGACCCCGGGACTAGGTTGGCCAGCTGCCGACATGACCGACGACTGTAGGGTCGTCCCCACGACCCCGGGACTAGATTGGCGCGCCACCATCATGTCCGACGACTATAGGGTCGCCCCCACGACCCCGGGATTAGGTTGGCCTGCCGCCGACTTGTCCGACGACTATAGGGTCGTCCCCACGACCCCGGGACTAGGTTGGCCAGCCGCCGACATGTCCGACGACTATAGGGTCGTCCCCCCGGCCGCGGGAATAGATTGCCCGGCCACCGTCATGTCCGACGACTATAGGGTCGTCCCCACGACCCCGGGACTAGGTTGGCCCGCCGCCGACTTGTCCGACGACAATAGGGTCGTCCCCACGAACCCGCGACTAGGTTGGCCCGCCGCCGACTTGTCCGTCGGCTATAGGGTCGTCCCCACGACCACGGGCCAAAGTTGCCCAACCTCCGACATGTCCGACGACTATAGGGTTGTCCGCACGACCCCGGGGCTAGATTGGCCCGCCACCATCATGTCCGACGACTATAGGGTCGCCCCCACCACCCCGGGACTAGGTTGGCCTGCCGCCGACTTGTCCGACGACTATAAGGTCGTCCCTACGACCCCGGGACTAGGTTGGCCAGCTGCCGACATGTCCGACGACTGTAGGGTCGTCCCCACGACCCCGGGACTAGATTGGCGCGCCACCATCATGTCCGACGACTATAGGGTCGCCCCCACGACCCCGGGACTAGGTTGGCCAGCCGCCGACATGTCCGACAACTATAGGGTCGTCCCCACGACCACGGGCCAAAGTTGCCCTGCCGCCGAAATGTCCGACAACTATAGGGTCGTCCCTACCACCCCGGGACTAGGTTGGCCAGCCGCCGACATGTCCGACGACTATAGGGTCGTCCCTACGACCCCGGGACTAGGTTGGCCAGCTGCCGACATGTCCGACGACTGTAGGGTCGTCCCCACGACCCCGGGACTAGATTGGCGCGCCACCATCATGTCCGACGACTATAGGGTCGCCCCCACGACCCCGGGAGTAGGTTGGCCTGCCGCCGACTTGTCCGACGACTATAGGGTCGTCCCCACGACCCCGGGACTAGGTTGGCCAGCCGCCGACATGTCCGACGAAAATAGGGTCGTCCCCACGACCCCGGGACTAGATTGGCCCGCCACCGTCATGTCCGACGACTATAGGGTCGTCCCCACGACCCCGGGACTAGATTGGCGCGCCACCATCATGTCCGACGACTATAGGGTCGCCCCCACGACCCCGGGACTAGGTTGGCCAGCCGCCGACATGTCCGACAACTATAGGGTCGTCCCCACGACCACGGGCCAAAGTTGCCCTGCCGCCGAAATGTCCGACAACTATAGGGTCGTCCCTACCACCCCGGGACTAGGTTGGCCAGCCGCCGACATGTCCGACGACTATAGGGTCGTCCCCACGACCCGGGCCAAAGTTGCCCAACCTCCGACATGTCCGACGACTGTAGGGTCGTCCGCACGACCCCGGGGCTAGATTGGCCCGCCACCATCATGTCCGACGACTATAGGGTCGCCCCCACCACCCCGGGACTAGGTCGGCCTGCCGCCGACTTGTCCGACGACTATAAGGTCGTCCCTACGACCCCGGGACTAGGTTGGCCAGCTGCCGACATGTCCGACGACTGTAGGGTCGTCCCCACGACCCCGGGAATAGATTGGCGCGCCACCATCATGTCCGACGACTATAGGGTCGCCCCCACGACCCCGGGACTAGGTTGGCCTGCCGCCGACTTGTCCGACGACTATAGGGTCGTCCCCACGACCCCGGGACTAGGTTGGCCAGCCGCCGACATGTCCGACGAATATAGGGTCGTCCCCACGACCCCGGGACTAGATTGGCCCGCCACCGTCATGTCCGACGACTATAGGGTCGTCCCCACGACCCCGGGACTAGATTGGCGCGCCACCATCATGTCCGACGACTATAGGGTCGCCCCCACGACCCCGGGACTAGGTTGGCCAGCCGCCGACATGTCCGACAACTATAGGGTCGTCCCCACGACCACGGGCCAAAGTTGCCCTGCCGCCGAAATGTCCGACAACTATAGGGTCGACCCTACCACCCCGGGACTAGGTTGGCCAGCCGCCGACATGTCCGACGACTATAGGGTCGTCCCCCCGGCCGCGGGAATAGATTGCCCGGATACCGTCATGTCCGACGACTATAGGGTCGTCCCCACGACCCCGGGACTAGATTGGCCCTCCAGCATCATGTCCGACGACTATAGGGTCGCCCCCACGACCCCGGGACTAGGTTGGCCTGCCGCCGACTGGTCCGACGACTATAGGGTCGTCCCCACGGCCCCGGGACTAGGTTGGCCCGCCGCCGACTTGTCCGACGACTACAGGGTCGTCCCCACGACCCCGGGACTAGGATGGCCCGCCGCCGACTTGTCCGACGACTATAGGGTCGTCCCCACGACCCCGGGACTAGATTGCCCCGCCACCGTCATGTCCGACGACTACAGGGTCGTCCCCACGACCCCGGGACTAGATTGGCCCACCACCGTCATGTCCGACGACTACAGGGTCGTCCCCACGACCCCGGGACTAGGTTGGCCCGCCGCCGACTTGTCCGACGACTATAGGGTCGTCCCCACGGCCCCGGGACTAGGTTGGCCCGCCGCCGACTTGTCCGACGACTGTAGGGTCGTCCCCACGACCCCGGGGCTAGATTGCCCCGGCACCGACATGTCCGACGACTATAGGGTCGTCCCCACGGCCCCGGGACTAGATTGGCCCACGACCGTCATGTCCGACGACTACAGGGTCGTCCCCACGACCCCAGGACTAGATTGCCACGCCACCGTCATGTCCGACGACTATAGGGTCGTCCCCACGACCCCGGGACTAGATTGCCCCGCCGCCGACATGTCCGACGAATATAGGGTCGTCCCCACGACCACGGGTCAAAGTTGCCCTGCCGCCGAAATGTCCGACAACTATAGGGTCGTCCCTACCACCCCGGGACTAGGTTGGCCAGCCGCCGACATGTCCGACGACTATAGGGTCGTCCCCCCGGCCGCGGGAATAGATTGCCCGGCCACCGTCATGTCCGACGACTATAGGGTCGTCCCCACGACCCCGGGACTAGGTTGGCCCGCCGCCGACTTGTCCGACGACTATAGGGTCGTCCCCACGAACCCGCGACTAGGTTGGCCCGCCGCCGACATGTCCGACGACTATAGGGTCGTCCCCCCGGTCGCGGGAATAGATTGCCCGGCCACCGTCATGTCCGACGACTATAGGGTCGCCCCCACGACCCCGGGACTAGGTTGGCCAGCCGCCGACATGTCCGACAACTATAGGGTCGTCCCCACGACCACGGGCCAAAGTTGCCCTGCCGCCGAAATGTCCGACAACTATAGGGTCGTCCCTACCACCCCGGGACTAGGTTGGCCAGCCGCCGACATGTCCGACGACTATAGGGTCGTCCCCCCGGCCGCGGGAATAGATTGCCCGGCCACCGTCATGTCCGACGACTATAGGGTCGTCCCCACGACCCCGGGACTAGATTGGCCCTCCAGCATCATGTCCGACGGACTATAGGGTCGCCCCCACGACCCCGGGACTAGGTTGGCCTGCCGCCGACTTGTCCGACGACTATAGGGTCGTCCCCACGGCCCCGGGACTAGGTTGGCCCGCCGCCGACTTGTCCGACGACTGTAGGGTCGTCCGCACGACCCCGGGGCTAGATTGGCCCGCCACCATCATGTCCGACGACTATAGGGTCGCCCCCACCACCCCGGGACTAGGTTGGCCTGCCGCCGACTTGTCCGACGACTATAAGGTCGTCCCTACGACCCCGGGACTAGGTTGGCCAGCTGCCGACATGACCGACGACTGTAGGGTCGTCCCCACGACCCCGGGACTAGATTGGCGCGCCACCATCATGTCCGACGACTATAGGGTCGCCCCCACGACCCCGGGATTAGGTTGGCCTGCCGCCGACTTGTCCGACGACTATGGGGTCGTCCCCACGACCCCGGGACTAGGTTGGCCAGCCGCCGACATGTCCGACGACTATAGGGTCGTCCCCCCGGCCGCGGGAATAGATTGCCCGGCCACCGTCATGTCCGACGACTATAGGGTCGTCCCCACGACCCCGGGACTAGGTTGGCCCGCCGCCGACTTGTCCGACGACTATAGGGTCGTCCCCACGAACCCGCGACTAGGTTGGCCCGCCGCCGACTTGTCCGTCGGCTATAGGGTCGTCCCCACGACCACGGGCCAAAGTTGCCCAACCTCCGACATGTCCGACGACTATAGGGTTGTCCGCACGACCCCGGGGCTAGATTGGCCCGCCACCATCATGTCCGACGACTATAGGGTCGCCCCCACCACCCCGGGACTAGGTTGGCCTGCCGCCGACTTGTCCGACGACTATAAGGTCGTCCCTACGACCCCGGGACTAGGTTGGCCAGCTGCCGACATGTCCGACGACTGTAGGGTCGTCCCCACGACCCCGGGACTAGATTGGCGCGCCACCATCATGTCCGACGACTATAGGGTCGCCCTCACGACCCCGGGACTAGGTTGGCCTGCCGCCGACTTGTCCGACGACTATAGGGTCGTCCCCACGACCCCGGGACTAGGTTGGCCAGCCGCCGACATGTCCGACGACTATAGGGTCGTCCCCCCGGCCGCGGGAATAGATTGCCCGGCCACCGTCATGTCCGACGACTATAGGGTCGTCCCCACGACCCCGGGACTAGGTTGGCCCGCCGCCGACTTGTCCGACGACTATAGGGTCGTCCCCACGAACCCGCGACTAGGTTGGCCCGCCGCCGGCTTGTCCGTCGGCTATAGGGTCGTCCCCACGACCACGGGCCAAAGTTGCCCAACCTCCGACATGTCCGACAACTATAGGGTCGTCCCTACCACCCCGGGACTAGGTTGGCCAGCCGCCGACATGTCCGACGACTATAGGGTCGTCCCCCCGGCCGCGGGAATAGATTGCCCGGCCACCGTCATGTCCGACGACTATAGGGTCGTCCCCACGACCCCGGGACTAGGTTGGCCCGCCGCCGACTTGTCCGACGACTATAGGGTCGTTCCTACGACCCCGGGACTAGATTGGCCCTCCAGCATCATGTCCGACGGACTATAGGGTCGCCCCCACGACCCCGGGACTAGGTTGGCCTGCCGCCGACTTGTCCGACGACTATAGGGTCGTCCCCACGGCCCCGGGACTAGGTTGGCCCGCCGCCGACTTGTCCGACGACTGTAGGGTCGTCCGCACGACCCCGGGGCTAGATTGGCCCGCCACCATCAGGTCCGACGACTATAGGGTCGCCCCCACCACCCCGGGACTAGGTTGGCCTGCCGCCGACTTGTCCGACGACTATAAGGTCGTCCCTACGACCCCGGGACTAGGTTGGCCAGCTGCCGACATGACCGACGACTCTAGGGTCGTCCCCACGACCCCGGGACTAGATTGGCGCGCCACCATCATGTCCGACGACTATAGGGTCGCCCCCACGACCCCGGGACTAGGTTGGCCTGCCGCCGACTTGTCCGACGACTATAGGGTCGTCCCCACGACCCTGGGACTAGGTTGGCCAGCCGCCGACATGTCCGACGACTATAGGGTCGTCCCCCCGGCCGCGGGAATAGATTGCCCGGCCACCGTCATGTCCGACGACTATAGGGTCGTCCCCACGACCCCGGGACTAGGTTGGCCCGCCGCCGACTTGTCCGACGACTATAGGGTCGTCCCCACGAACCCGCGACTAGGTTGGCCCGCCGCCGACTTGTCCGTCGGCTATAGGGTCGTCCCCACGACCACGGGCCAAAGTTGCCCAACCTCCGACATGTCCGACGACTGTAGGGTTGTCCGCACGACCCCGGGACTAGATTGGCCCGCCGCCGTCATGTCCGACGACCATAGGGTCGTCCCCACGACCACGGGCCAAAGTTGCCCAACCTCCGACATGTCCGACGACTGTAGGGTCGTCCGCACGACCCCGGGGCTAGATTGGCCCGCCACCATCATGTCCGACGACTATAGGGTCGCCCCCACCACCCCGGGACTAGGTTGGCCTGCCGCCGACTTGTCCGACGACTATAAGGTCGTCCCTACGACCCCGGGACTAGGTTGGCCAGCTGCCGACATGTCCGACGACTGTAGGGTCGTCCCCACGACCCCGGGACTAGATTGGCGCGCCACCATCATGTCCGACGACTATAGGGTCGCCCCCACGACCCCGGGACTAGGTTGGCCTGCCGCCGACTTGTCCGACGACTATAGGGTCGTCCCCACGACCCCGGGACTAGGTTGGCCAGCCGCCGACATGTCCGACGAATATAGGGTCGTCCCCACGACCCCGGGACTAGATTGGCCCGCCACCGTCATGTCCGACGACTATAGGGTCGTCCCCACGACCCCGGGACTAGATTGGCGCGCCACCATCATGTCCGACGACTATAGGGTCGCCCCCACGACCCCGGGACTAGGTTGGCCAGCCGCCGACATGTCCGACAACTATAGGGTCGTCCCCACGACCACGGGCCAAAGTTGCCCTGCCGCCGAAATGTCCGACAACTATAGGGTCGTCCCTACCACCCCGGGACTAGGTTGGCCAGCCGCCGACATGTCCGACGACTATAGGGTCGTCCCCACGACCCGGGCCAAAGTTGCCCAACCTCCGACATGTCCGACGACTGTAGGGTCGTCCGCACGACCCCGGGGCTAGATTGGCCCGCCACCATCATGTCCGACGACTATAGGGTCGCCCCCACCACCCCGGGACTAGGTTGGCCTGCCGCCGACTTGTCCGACGACTATAAGGTCGTCCCTACGACCCCGGGACTAGGTTGGCCAGCTGCCGACATGTCCGACGACTGTAGGGTCGTCCCCACGACCCCGGGACTAGATTGGCGCGCCACCATCATGTCCGACGACTATAGGGTCGCCCCCACGACCCCGGGACTAGGTTGGCCTGCCGCCGACTTGTCCGACGACTATAGGGTCGTCCCCACGACCCCGGGACTAGGTTGGCCAGCCGCCGACATGTCCGACGAATATAGGGTCGTCCCCACGACCCCGGGACTAGATTGGCCCGCCACCGTCATGTCCGACGACTATAGGGTCGTCCCCACGACCCCGGGACTAGATTGGCGCGCCACCATCATGTCCGACGACTATAGGGTCGCCCCCACGACCCCGGGACTAGGTTGGCCAGCCGCCGACATGTCCGACAACTATAGGGTCGTCCCCACGACCACGGGCCAAAGTTGCCCTGCCGCCGAAATGTCCGACAACTATAGGGTCGTCCCTACCACCCCGGGACTAGGTTGGCCAGCCGCCGACATGTCCGACGACTATAGGGTCGTCCCCCCGGCCGCGGGAATAGATTGCCCGGCCACCGTCATGTCCGACGACTATAGGGTCGTCCCCACGACCCCGGGACTAGGTTGGCCCGCCGCCGACTTGTCCGACGACTATAGGGTCGTCCCCACGACCCCGGGACTAGATTGGCCCTCCAGCATCATGTCCGACGACTATAGGGTCGCCCCCACGACCCCGGGACTAGGTTGGCCTGCCGCCGACTTATCCGACGACTATAGGGTCGTCCCCACGGCCCCGGGACTAGGTTGGCCCGCCGCCGACTTGTCCGACGACTGTAGGGTCGTCCGCACGACCCCGGGGCTAGATTGGCCCGCCACCATCATGTCCGACGACTATAGGGTCGCCCCCACCACCCCGGGACTAGGTTGGCCTGCCGCCGACTTGTCCGACGACTATAAGGTCGTCCCTACGACCCCGGGACTAGGTTGGCCAGCTGCCGGCATGACCGACGACTGTAGGGTCGTCCCCACGACCCCGGGACTAGATTGGCGCGCCACCATCATGTCCGACGACTATAGGGTCGCCCCCACGACCCCGGGATTAGGTTGGCCTGCCGCCGACTTGTCCGACGACTATAGGGTCGTCCCCACGACCCCGGGACTAGGTTGGCCAGCCGCCGACATGTCCGACGACTATAGGGTCGTCCCCCCGGCCGCGGGAATAGATTGCCCGGCACACCGTCATGTCCGACGACTATAGGGTCGTCCCCACGACCCCGGGAATAGGTTGGCCCGCCGCCTACTTGTCCGACGACTATAGGGTCGTCCCCACGAACCCGCGACTAGGTTGGCCCGCCGCCGACTTGTCCGTCGGCTATAGGGTCGTCCCCACGACCACGGGCCAAAGTTGCCCAACCTCCGACATGTCCGACGACTATAGGGTTGTCCGCACGACCCCGGGGCTAGATTGGCCCGCCACCATCATGTCCGACGACTATAGGGTCGCCCCCACCACCCCGGGACTAGGTTGGCCTGCCGCCGACTTGTCCGACGACTATAAGGTCGTCCCTACGACCCCGGGACTAGGTTGGCCAGCTGCCGACATGTCCGACGACTGTAGGGTCGTCCCCACGACCCCGGGACTAGATTGGCGCGCCACCATCATGTCCGACGACTATAGGGTCGCCCCCACGACCCCGGGACTAGGTTGGCCTGCCGTCGACTTGTCCGACGACTATAGGGTCGTCCCCACGACCCCGGGACTAGGTTGGCCAGCCGCCGACATGTCCGACGACTATAGGGTCGTCCCCCCGGCCGCGGGAATAGATTGCCCGGCCACCGTCATGTCCGACGACTATAGGGTCGTCCCCACGACCCCGGGACTAGGTTGGCCCGCCGCCGACTTGTCCGACGACTATAGGGTCGTCCCCACGAACCCGCGACTAGGTTGGCCCGCCGCCGACTTGTCCGTCGGCTATAGGGTCGTCCCCACGACCACGGGCCAAAGTTGCCCAACCTCCGACATGTCCGACGACTGTAGGGTTGTCCGCACGACCCCGGGACTAGATTGGCCCGCCGCCGTCATGTCCGACGACCATAGGGTCGTCCCCACGACCACGGGCCAAAGTTGCCCAACCTCCGACATGTCCGACGACTGTAGGGTCGTCCGCACGACCCCGGGGCTAGATTGGCCCGCCACCATCATGTCCGACGACTATAGGGTCGCCCCCACCACCCCGGGACTAGGTTGGCCTGCCGCCGACTTGTCCGACGACTATAAGGTCGTCCCTACGACCCCGGGACTAGGTTGGCCAGCTGCCGACATGTCCGACGACTGTAGGGTCGTCCCCACGACCCCGGGACTAGATTGGGGCGCCACCATCATGTCCGACGACTATAGGGTCGCCCCCACGACCCCGGGACTAGGTTGGCCTGCCGCCGACTTGTCCGACGACTATAGGGTCGTCCCCACGACCCCGGGACTAGGTTGGCCAGCCGCCGACATGTCCGACGACTATAGGGTCGCCCCCACGACCCCGGGACTAGGTTGGCCAGCCGCCGACATGTCCGACAACTACAGGGTCGTCCCCACGACCACGGGCCAAAGTTGCCCTGCCGCCGAAATGTCCGACGACTATAGGGTCGTCCCCACGACCACGGGCCAAAGTTGCCCAGCCGCCGACATGTCCGACGACTATAGGGTCGTCCCCACGACCCCGGGACTAGGTTGGCCTGCCACCGACATGTCCGACGACTATAGGGTCGTCCCCACGACCCCGGGACTAGATTGGCCAGCCGCCGACATGTCCGACGAATATAGGATCGTCCCCACGTCCCCGGGATTAAGTTGGCCAGCCGCCGACATGTCTGACGACTATAGGGTCGTCCCTACCACCCCGGGACTAGGTTCGCCAGCCGCCGACATGTCTGACGACTATAGGGTCGTCCCCACGAGCCCGGGACTAGATTGGCCAGCCGCCGACATTTCCGACGACTATAGGGTCGTCCCCACGACCCCGGGACTAGATTGGCCCGCCACCGTCATGTCCGACGACTATAGGGTCGTCCCCACGACCCCGGGACTAGGTTGGCCCGCCGCCGACTTGTCCGACGACTATAGGGTCGCCCCCACGACCACGGGCCAAAGTTGCCCAGCCGCCGACATGTCGGACGACTATAGGGTCGTCCCCACGACCCCGGGACTAGGTTGGCCCGCCACCGACATGTCCGACGACTATAGGGTCGTCCTCACGACCCCGGGACTAGATTGGCCAGCCGCCGACATGTCCGACGAAT
Organism: Andrena fulva; assembly: GCA_946251845.1. NCBI lineage: Eukaryota > Metazoa > Arthropoda > Insecta > Hymenoptera > Andrenidae > Andrena > Andrena fulva. The sequence continues at coordinate 212,208 of CAMITZ010000297.1, forward strand.
ATAGGGTCGTCCCCACGTCCCCGGGATTAAGTTGGCCAGCCGCCGACATGTCCCACGACTATAGGGTCGTCCCCACGACCACGGGCCAAAGTTGCCCAGCCGCCGACATGTCCGACGACTATAGGATCGTCTCCACGACCCCGGGACTAGGTTGGCCCGCCGCCGACTTGTCCGACGACTATAGGGTCGTCCCTACCACCCCGGGACTAGGTTGGCCCGCCGCCGACTTGTCCGACGACTATAGGGTCGTCCCCACGACCCCCGGACTAGATTGACCCGCCACCGTTATGTCCGACGAATATAGGGTCGTCTCCACGACCCCGGGACTAGGTTGGCCCGCCGCCGACTTGTCCGGCGACTATAGGATCGTCCCAACGTCCACGGGCCAAAGTTGGTCAGCCGCCGACATGTCCGACGACTATAGGGTCGTCCCCACGATCCCGGGATTAGATTGGCCCGCCACCGTCATGTCCGACGACTAATGGGTCGTCCCCACGACCCCGGGACTAGATTGGCCCTCCACCGTCATGTCCGACGACTATAGGGTCGTCCCCACGACCCCGGGACTAGATTGGCCCGCCACCGTCATGTCCGACGACTATAGGGTCGTCCCCACGACCACGGGCCAAAGTTGGTCAGCCGCCGACATGTCCGACGACTATAGGATCGTCCCCACGACCCCGGGACTAGGTTGGCCCGCCGCCGACTTGTCCGACGACTATAGGGTCGTCCCTCCCTCCCCGGAACTAGGTTGGCCAGCCGCCGACATGTCCGACGACTATAGGGTCGTCCCCACGACCCCGGGGCTAGATTGGCCAGCCGCCGACATTTCCGACGACTATAGGGTCGTCCCCACGACCCCGGGACTAGGTTGGCCCGCCGCCGACTTGTCCGACATCTATAGGGTCGTCCCCACGACCACGGGCCAAAGTTGGTCAGCCGCCGACATGCCCGACGACTATAGGGTCGTCCCCACGACCCGGGTACTAGATTGGCCGAGCCGCCGACATGTCCGACGACTATAGGGTCGTCTCCACGACCCCGGGACTAGGTTGGCCCGCCGCCGACTTGTCCGACGACTATAGGGTCGTCCCCACGACCCCGGGACTAAGTTGGCCAGCCGCCGACATGTCCGCCGACGATAGGGTCGTCCCTACCACCCCGGGACTAGGTTCGCCAGCCGCCGACATGTCCGACGACTATAGGGTCGTACCCACGAACCCGGGAATAGTTTGGCCCGCCGTCGACATATCCGACGACTATAGGGTCGTCTCCACGACCCCGGGTCTAGGTTGGCCCGCCGCCGACTTGTCCGACGACTATAGGGTCGTCCCCACGACCCCGGGGCTAGATTGGCCAGCCGCCGACATTTCCGACGACTATAGGGTCGTCCCCACGACCCCGGGACTAGATTGGCCCGCCACCGTCATGTCCGACGACTATAGGGTCGTCCCCACGACCCCGGGACAAGGTTGGCCCGCCGACGACTTGTCCGACGACTATAGGGTCGTCCCCACGACCCCGGGCCTAGGTTGGCCCGCCGCCGACTTGTCCGACAACTATAGGGTCGTCCCCACGACCACGGGCCAAAGTTGGTCAGCCGCCGACATGCCCGACGACTATAGGGTCGTCCCCACGACCCGGGTACTAGATTGGCCGAGCCGCCGACATGTCCGACGACTATAGGGTCGTCTCCACGACCCCGGGACTAGGTTGGCCCGCCGCCGACTTGTCCGACGACTATAGGGTCGTCCCTCCCTCCCCGGAACTAGGTTGGCCAGCCGCCGACATGTCCGACGACTATAGGGTCGTCCCCACGACCCCGGGGCTAGATTGGCCAGCCGCCGACATTTCCGACGACTATAGGGTCGTCCCCACGACCCCGGGACTAGGTTGGCCCGCCGCCGACTTGTCCGACAACTATAGGGTCGTCCCCACGACCACGGGCCAAAGTTGGTCAGCCGCCGACATTTCCGACGACTATAGGGTCGTCCCCACGACCCCGGGACTAGGTTGGCCCGCCGCCGACTTGCCCGACAACTATAGGGTCGTCCCCACGACCCCGGGACTAGGTTGGCCCGCCGCCGACTTGTCCGACAACTATAGGGTCGTCCCCACGACCACGGGCCAAAGTTGGTCAGCCGCCGACATGCCCGACGACTATAGGGTCGTCCCCACGACCCGGGTACTAGATTGGCCGAGCCGCCGACATGTCCGACGACTATAGGGTCGTCTCCACGACCCCGGGACTAGGTTGGCCCGCCGCCGACTTGTCCTACGACTATAGGGTCGTCCCCACGACACCGGGACTAGGTTGGCCCGCCGCCGACTTGTCCGACGACTATAGGGTCGTCCCTCCCACCCCGGAACTAGGTTAGCCAGCCGCCGACATTTCCGACGACTATAGGGTCGTCCCCACGACCCCGGGACTAGGTTGGCCCGCCGCCCACTTGTCCGACGACTATAGGGTCGTCCCCACGACACCGGGGCTAGATTGGCTCGCCACCGTCATGTCCGACGACTATAGGGTCGTCCCCACGACCCCGGGACTAGGTTGGCCCGCCGCCGACTTGTCCGACGACTATAGGGTCGTCCCCACGACCACGGGCCAAAGTTGCCCAGCCGCCGACATGTCCGACGACTATAGGGTCGTCCCCACGACCCCGGGACTAGGTTGGCCCGCCACCGACATGTCCGACGACTATAGGGTCGTCCCCACGACCCCGGGACCAGATTGGCCAGCCGCCGACATGTCCGACGAATATAGGGTCGTCCCCACGTCCCCGGGATTAAGTTGGCCAGCCGCCGACATGTCTGACGACTATAGGGTCGTCCCTACCACCCCGGGACTAGGTTCGCCAGCCGCCGACATGTCTGACGACTATAGGGTCGTCCCCACGAGCCCGGGACTAGATTGGCCAGCCGCCGACATTTCCGACGACTATAGGGTCGTCCCCACGACCCCGGGACTAGATTGGCCCGCCACCGTCATGTCCGACGACTATAGGGTCGTCCCCACGACCCCGGGACTAGGTTGGCCCGCCGCCGACTTGTCCGACGACTATAGGGTCGTCCCCACGACCACGGGCCAAAGTTGCCCAGCCGCCGACATGTCGGACGACTATAGGGTCGTCCCCACGACCCCGGGACTAGGTTGGCCCGCCACCGACATTTCCGACGACTATAGGGTCGTCCTCACGACCCCGGGACTAGATTGACCAGCCGCCGACATGTCCGCCGACTATAGGGTCGTCCCTACCACCCCGGGACTAGGTTCGCCAGCCGCCGACATGTCCGACGACTATAGGGTCGTACCCACGAACCCGGGAATAGTTTGGCCCGCCGTCGACATATCCGACGACTATAGGGTCGTCCCCACGACCACGGGCCAAAGTTGGTCAGCCGCCGACATGTCCGACGACTATAGGGTCGTCCGCACGACCCCGGGACTAGATTGGCCCGCCACCATCATGTCCGACGACTATAGGGTCGTCCCCACGACCCCGGGAATAGTTTGGCCCGCCGCCGACATATCCGACGACTATAGGGTCGTCTCCACGACCCCGGGACTAGGTTGGCCCGCCGCCGACTTGTCCGACGACTATAGGGTCGTCCCCACGACCACGGGCCAAAGTTGGTCAGCCGCCGACATGTCCGACGACTATAGGGTCGTCCCCACGACCCCGGGACTAGATTGGCCCGCCACCATCATGTCCGACGACTATAGGGTCGTCCCCACGACACCGGGACTAGGTTGGCCCGCGGCCGACTTGTCCGACGACTATAGGGTCGTCCCTCCCACCCCGGAACTAGGTTGGCCAGCCGCCGACATGTCCGACGACTATAGGGTCGTCCCCACGACCCCGGGGCTAAATTGGCCAGCCGCCGACATTTCCGACGACTATAGGGTCGTCCCCACGACCCCGGGACTAGGTTGGCCAGCCGCCGACATTTCCGACGACTATAGGGTCGTCCCCACGACCCCGGGACTAGGTTGGCCCGCCGCCGACTTGTCCGACAACTATAGGGTCGTCCCCACGACCACGGGCCAAAGTTGGTCAGCCGCCGACATGCCCGACGACTATAGGGTCGTCCCCACGACCCGGGTACTAGATTGGCCGAGCCGCCGACATGTCCGACGACTATAGGGTCGTCTCCACGACCCCGGGACTAGGTTGGCCCGCCGCCGACTTGTCCGACGACTATAGGGTCGTCCCCACGACCCCGGGACTAAGTTGGCCAGCCGCCGACATGTCCGCCGACTATAGGGTCGTCCCTACCACCCCGGGACTAGGTTCGCCAGCCGCCGACATGTCCGACGACTATAGGGTCGTACCCACGAACCCGGGAATAGTTTGGCCCGCCGTCGACATATCCGACGACTATAGGGTCGTCTCCACGACCCCGGGACTAGGTTGGCCCGCCGCCGACTTGTCCGACGACTATAGGGTCGTCCCCACGACCACGGGCCAAAGTTGGTCAGCCGCCGACATGTCCGACGACTATAGGGTCGTCCGCACGACCCCGGGACTAGATTGGCCCGCCACCATCATGTCCGACGACTATAGGGTCGTCCCCACGACCCCGGGAATAGTTTGGCCCGCCGCCGACATATCCGACGACTATAGGGTCGTCTCCACGACCCCGGGACTAGGTTGGCCCGCCGCCGACTTGTCCGACGACTATAGGGTCGTCCCCACGACCCCCGGACTAGATTGACCCGCCACCGTTATGTCCGACGAATATAGGGTCGTCTCCACGACCCCGGGACTAGGTTGGCCCGCCGCCGACTTGTCCGGCGACTATAGGATCGTCCCAACGACCACGGGCCAAAGTTGGTCAGCCGCCGACATGTCCGACGACTATAGGGTCGTCCCCACGATCCCGGGATTAGATTGGCCCGCCACCGTCATGTCCGACGACTAATGGGTCGTCCCCACGACCCCGGGACTAGATTGGCCCTCCACCGTCATGTCCGACGACTATAGGGTCGTCCCCACGACCCCGGGACTAGATTGGCCCGCCACCGTCATGTCCGACGACTATAGGGTCGTCCCCACGACCACGGGCCAAAGTTGGTCAGCCGCCGACATGTCCGACGAATATAGGATCGTCCCCACGACCCCGGGACTATGTTGGCCCGTCGCCGACTTGTCCGACGACTATAGGGTCGTCCCTCCCTCCCCGGAACTAGGTTGGCCAGCCGCCGACATGTCCGACGACTATAGGGTCGTCCCCACGACCCCGGGGCTAGATTGGCCAGCCGCCGACATTTCCGACGACTATAGGGTCGTCCCCACGACCCCGGGACTAGGTTGGCCCGCCGCCGACTTGTCCGACAACTATAGGGTCGTCCCCACGACCACGGGCCAAAGTTGGTCAGCCGCCGACATGCCCGACGACTATAGGGTCGTCCCCACGACCCGGGTACTAGATTGGCCGAGCCGCCGACATGTCCGACGACTATAGGGTCGTCTCCACGACCCCGGGACTAGGTTGGCCCGCCGCCGACTTGTCCGACGATTATAGGGTCGTCCCCACGACCCCGGGACTAAGTTGGCCAGCCGCCGACATGTCCGCCGACTATAGGGTCGTCCCTACCACCCCGGGACTAGGTTCGCCAGCCGCCGACATGTCCGACGACTATAGGGTCGTACCCACGAACCCGGGAATCGTTTGGCCCGCCGTCGACATATCCGACGACTATAGGGTCGTCTCCACGACCCCGGGACTAGGTTGGCCCGCCGCCGACTTGTCCGCCGACTATAGGGTCGTCCCCACGACCCCGGGGCTAGATTGGCCAGCCGCCGAAATTTCCGACGACTATAGGGTCGTCCCCACGACCCCGGGACTAGATTGGCCCGCCACCGTCATGTCCGACGACTATAGGGTCGTCCCCACGACCCCGGGACAAGGTTGGCCCGCCGACGACTTGTCCGACGACTATAGGGTCGTCCCCACGACCCCGGGCATAGGTTGGCCAGCCGCCGACATGTCCGCCGACTATAGGGTCGTCCCTACCACCCCGGGACTAGGTTCGCCAGCCGCCGACATGTCCGACGACTATAGGGTCGTCCCCACAACCCCGGGGCTAGATTGGCCAGCCGCCGACATGTCCGACGACTATAGGGTCGTCCCCACGACCACGGGCCAAAGTTGGTCAGCCGCCGACATGTCCGACGACTATAGGATCGTCCCCACGACCCCGGGACTAGGTTGGCCCGCCGCCGACTTGTCCGACGACTATAGGGTCGTCCCTCCCTCCCCGGAACTAGGTTGGCCAGCCGCCGACATGTCCGACGACTATAGGGTCGTCCCCACGACCCCGGGACTAGGTTGGCCCGCCGCCGACATTTCCGACGACTATAGGGTCGTCCCCACGACCCCGGGACTAGATTGGCCCGCCACCGTCATGTCCGACGACTATAGGGTCGTCCCCACGACCCCGGGAATAGTTTGGCCCGCCGCCGACATATCCGACGACTATAGGGTCGTCTCCACGACCCCGGGACTAGGTTGGCCCGCCGCCGACCTGTCCGACGACTATAGGGGCGACCCCACGACCCCGGGACTAGGTTGGCCAGCCGCCGACTTGTCCGACGACTATAGGGTCGTCCCCACGACCCCGGGACTAAGTTGGCCAGCCGCCGACATGTCCGCCGACTATAGGGTCGTCCCTACCACCCCGGGATTAGGTTCGCCAGCCGCCGACATGTCCGCCGACTATAGGGTCGTCCCTACCACCCCGGGACTAGGTTCGCCAGCCGCCGACATGTCCGACGACTATAGGGTCGTACCCACGAACCCGGGAATAGTTTGGCCCGCCGTCGACATATCCGACGACTATAGGGTCGTTTCCACGACCCCGGGACTAGGTTGGCCCGCCGCCGACTTGTCCGACGACTATAGGGTCGTCCCCACGACCACGGGCCAAAGTTGGTCAGCCGCCGACATGTCCGACGACTATAGGGTCGTCCGCACGACCCCGGGACTAGATTGGCCCGCCACCATCATGTCCGACGACTATAGGGTCGTCCCCACGACCCCGGGAATAGTTTGGCCCGCCGCCGACATATCCGACGACTATAGGGTCGTCTCCACGACCCCGGGACTAGGTTGGCCCGCGGCCGACTTGTCCGACGACTATAGGGTCGTCCCTCCCACCCCGGAACTAGGTTGGCCAGCCGCCGACATGTCCGACGACTATAGGGTCGTCCCCACGACCCCGGGGCTAGATTGGCCAGCCGCCGACATTTCCGACGACTATAGGGTCGTCCCCACGACCCCGGGACTAGGTTGGCCAGCCGCCGACATTTCCGACGACTATAGGGTCGTCCCCACGACCCCGGGACTAGGTTGGCCCGCCGCCGACTTGTCCGACAACTATAGGGTCGTCCCCACGACCACGGGCCAAAGTTGGTCAGCCGCCGACATGCCCGACGACTATAGGGTCGTCCCCACGACCCGGGTACTAGATTGGCCGAGCCGCCGACATGTCCGACGACTATAGGGTCGTCTCCACGACCCCGGGACTAGGTTGGCCCGCCGCCGACTTGTCCGACGACTATAGGGTCGTCCCCACGACCCCGGGACTAAGTTGGCCAGCCGCCGACATGTCCGCCGACTATAGGGTCGTCCCTACCACCCCGGGACTAGGTTCGCCAGCCGCCGACATGTCCGACGACTATAGGGTCGTACCCACGAACCCGGGAATAGTTTGGCCCGCCGTCGACATATCCGACGACTATAGGGTCGTCTCCACGACCCCGGGACTAGGTTGGCCCGCCGCCGACTTGTCCGACGACTATAGGGTCGTCCCCACGACCACGGGCCAAAGTTGGTCAGCCGCCGACATGTCCGACGACTATAGGGTCGTCCGCACGACCCCGGGACTAGATTGGCCCGCCACCATCATGTCCGACGACTATAGGGTCGTCCCCACGACCCCGGGAATAGTTTGGCCCGCCGCCGACATATCCGACGACTATAGGGTCGTCCCTCCCACCCCGGAACTAGGTTGGCCAGCCGCCGACATGTCCGACGACTATAGGGTCGTCCCCACGACCCCGGGGCTAGATTGGCCAGCCGCCGACATTTCCGACGACTATAGGGTCGTCCCCACGACCCCGGGACTAGGTTGGCCCGCCGCCCACTTGTCCGACGACTATAGGGTCGTCCCCACGACACCGGGGCTAGATTGGCTCGCCACCGTCATGTCCGACGACTATAGGGTCGTCCCCACGACCCCGGGACTAGGTTGGCCCGCCGCCGACTTGTCCGACGACTATAGGGTCGTCCCCACGACCACGGGCCAAAGTTGCCCAGCCGCCGACATGTCCGACGACTATAGGGTCGTCCCCACGACCCCGGGACTAGGTTGGCCCGCCACCGACATGTCCGACGACTATAGGGTCGTCCCCACGACCCCGGGACTAGATTGGACAGCCGCCCACTTGTCCGACGACTATAGGGTCGTCCCCACGACCCCGGGGCTAGATTGGCCAGCCGCCGACATGTCCGACGACTATGGGGTCGTCCCCACGACCACGGGCCAAAGTTGGTCAGCCGCCGACATGTCCGACGACTATAGGGTCGTCTCCACGACCCCGGGACTAGGTTGGCCCGCCGCCGACTTGTCCGACGACTATAGGGTCGTCCCTACCACCCCGGGACTAGGTTGGCCCGCCGCCGACTTGTCCGACGACTATAGGGTCGTCCCTACCACCCCGGGACTAGGTTCGCCAGCCGCCGACATGTCTGACGACTATAGGGTCGTCCCCACAACCCCGGGGCTAGATTGGCCCGCCACCGTCATGTCCGACGACGATAGGGTCGACCCAACGACCACGGGCCAAAGTTGGTCAGCCGCCGACATGTCCGACGACTATCGGGTCGTCCCCACGATCCCGGGATTAGATTGGCCCGCCACCGTCATGTCCGACGACTAATGGGTCGTCCCCACGACCCCGGGACTAGATTGGCCCGCCACCGTCATGTCCGACGACTATCGGGTCGTCCCCACGACCCCGGGACTAGGTTGGCCCGTCGCCGACTTGTCCGACGACTATAGGGTCGTCCCTCCCACCCCGGAACTAGGTTTGCCAGCCGCCGACATGTCCGACGACTATAGGGTCGTCCCCACGACCCCGGGGCTAGATTGGCCAGCCGCTGACATTTCCGACGACTATAGGGTCGTCCCCACGACCCCGGGACTAGATTGGCCCGCCACCGTCATGTCCGACGACTAATGGGTCGTCCCCACGACCCCGGGACTAGATTGGCCCGCCACCGTCATGTCCGACGACTATCGGGTCGTCCCCACGACCCCGGGACTAGATTGGCCCGCCACCGTCATGTCCGACGACTAATGGGTCGTCCCTCCCACCCCGGAACTAGGTTTGCCAGCCGCCGACATGTCCGACGACTATAGGGTCGTCCCTCCCACCCCGGGACTAGGTTGGCCAGCCGTCGACTTGTCCGACGACTATAGGGTCGTCCCCACGACCCCCGGACTAGATTGACCCGCCACCGTTATGTCCGACGAATATAGGGTCGTCCCCACGACCCCGGGACTAGATTGGCCCGCCACCGTCATGTCCGACGACTAATGGGTCGTCCCCACGACCCCGGGACTAGATTGGCCCGCCACCGTCATGTCCGACGACTATAGGGTCGTCCCCACGACACCGCGGCTAGATTGGCTCGCCACCGTCATGTCCGACGACTATAGGGTCGTCCCCACGACCCCGGGACTAGGTTGGCCCGCCGCCGACTTGTCCGACGACTATAGGGTCGTCCCCACGCCCACGGGCCAAAGTTGCCCAGCCGCCGACATGTCCGACGACTATAGGGTCGTCCCCACGACCCCGGGACTAGGTTGGCCCGCCACCGACATGTCCGACGACTATAGGGTCGTCCCCACGACCCCGGGACTAGATTGGCCAGCCGCCCACTTGTCCGACGACTATAGGGTCGTCCCCACGACACCGGGGCTAGATTGGCCAGCCGCCGACATGTCCGACGACTATGGGGTCGTCCCCACGACCACGGGCCAAAGTTGGTCAGCCGCCGACATGTCCGACGACTATAGGGTCGTCTCCGCGACCCCGGGACTAGGTTGGCCCGCCGCCGACTTGTCCGACGACTATAGGGTCGTCCCCACGACCACGGGCCAAAGTTGCCCAGGCGCCGACATGTCCGACGACTATAGGGTCGTCCCCACGACCCCGGGACTAGGTTGGCCCGCCACCGACATGTCCGACGACTATAGGGTCGTCCCCACGACCCCGGGACTAGATTGGCCAGCCGCCCACTTGTCCGACGACTATAGGGTCGTCCCCACGACACCGGGGCTAGATTGGCCAGCCGCCGACATGTCCGACGACTATGGGGTCGTCCCCACGACCACGGGCCAAAGTTGGTCAGCCGCCGACATATCCGACGACTATAGGGTCGTCTCCACGACCCCGGGACTAGGTTGGCCCGCCGCCGACTTGTCCGACGACTATAGGGTCGTCCCTACCACCCCGGGACTAGGTTGGCCCGCCGCCGACTTGTCCGACGACTATACGGTCGTCCCCACGACCCCGGGACTAGATTGGCCAGCCGCCCACTTGTCCGACGACTATAGGGTCGTCCCCACGACACCGGGGCTAGATTGGCCAGCCGCCGACATGTCCGACGACTATGGGGTCGTCCCCACGACCACGGGCCAAAGTTGGTCAGCCGCCGACATGTCCGACGACTATAGGGTCGTCTCCACAACCCCGGGGCTAGATTGGCCCGCCACCGTCATGTCCGACGACGATTGGGTCGACCCCACGACCACGGGCCAAAGTTGGCCAGCCGCCGACATGTCCGGCGACTATAGGGTCGTACCCACGAACCCGGGAATAGTTTGGCCCGCCGCCGACATATCCGACGACTATAGGGTCGTCTCCACGACCCCGGGACTAGGTTGGCCCGCCGCCGAATTATCCGACGACTATAGGGGCGACCCCACGAACCCGGGACTAGGTTGGCCAGCCGCCGACATGTTCGACGACTATGGGGTCGTCCCCACGAGCCCGGGACTAGATTGGCCCGCCACCGTCATGTCCGACGACTATAGGGTCGTCCCCACGACCCCGGGACTAGGTTGGCCCGCCGCCGACTTGTCCGACGACTATAGGGTCGTCCCCACGACCCCCGGACTAGATTGACCCGCCACCGTTATGTCCGACGAATATAGTGTCGTCTCCACGACCCCGGGACTAGGTTGGCCCGCCGCCGACTTGTCCGACGACTATAGGGTCGTCCCAACGACCACGGGCCAAAGTTGGTCAGCCGCCGACATGTCCGACGACTATAGGGTCGTCCCCACGACCCCGGGATTAGATTGGCCCGCCACCGTCATGTCCGACGACTAATGGGTCGTCCCCACGACCCCGGGACTAGATTGGCCAGCCACCGTCATGTCCGACGACTATAGGGTCGTCCCCACGACTCCGGGACTAGGTTGGCCCGCCGCCGACTTGTCCGACGACTATAGGGTCGTCCCTCCCACACCGGAACTAGGTTTGCCAGCCGCCGACATGTCCGACGACTATAGGGTCGTCCCCACGACCCCGGGGCTAGATTGGCCCGCCACCATCATGTCCGACGACTATAGGGTCGCCCCCACGACCCCGGGACTAGGTTGGCCCGCCGCCCACTTGTCCGACGACTATAGGGTCGTCCCCACGACACCGGGGCTAGATTGGCTCGCCACCGTCATGTCCGACGACTATAGGGTCGTCCCCACGACCCCGGGACTAGGTTGGCCCGCCGCCGACTTGTCCGACGACTATAGGGTCGTCCCCACGACCACGGGCCAATGTTGCCCAGCCGCCGACATGTCCGACGACTATAGGGTCGTCCCCACGACCCCGGGACTAGGTTGGCCCGCCACCGACATGTCCGACGACTATAGCCTCGTCCCCACGACCCCGGGACTAGATTGGCCAGCCGCCGACATGTCCGACGAATATAGGGTCGTCCCCACGTCCCCGGGATTAAGTTGGCCAGCCGCCGACATGTCGGACGACTATAGGGTCGTCCCCACGACCCCGGGACTAGGTTGGCCCGCCACCGACATGTCCGACGACTATAGGGTCGTCCCCACGACCCCGGGACTAGGTTGGCCCGCCGCCGACTTGCCCGACGACTATAGGGTCGTCCCCACGACCACGGGCCAAAGTTGCCCAGCCGCCGACATGTCGGACGACTATAGGGTCGTCCCCACGACCCCGGGACTAGGTTGGCCCGCCACCGACATGTCCGACGACTATAGGGTCGTCCTCACGACCCCGGGACTAGATTGGCCAGCCGCCGACATGTCCGACGAATATAGGGTCGTCCCCACGTCCCCGGGATTAAGTTGGCCAGCCGCCGACATGTCCGACGACTATAGGGTCGTCTCCACGACCCCGGGACTAGGTTGGCCCGCCGCCGACTTGTCCGACGACTATAGGGTCGTCTCCACGACCCCGGGACTAGGTTGGCCCGCCGCCGACTTGTCCGACGACTATAGGGTCGTCCCCACGACCCCGGGACTAGGTTGGCCCGCCGCCGACTTGTCCGACGACTATAGGGTCGTCCCTACCACCCCGGGACTAGGTTGGCCCGCCGCCGACTTGTCCGACGACTATAGGGTCGTCCCCACGACCCCCGGACTAGATTGACCCGCCACCGTTATGTCCGACGAATATAGGGTCGTCTCCACGACCCCGGGACTAGGTTGGCCCGCCGCCGACTTGTCCGGCGACTATAGGATCGTCCCAACGACCACGGGCCAAAGTTGGTCAGCCGCCGACATGTCCGACTACTATAGGGTCGTCCCCACGATCCCGGGATTAGATTGGCCCGCCACCGTCATGTCCGACGACTAATGGGTCGTCCCCACGACCCCGGGACTAGATTGGCCCTCCACCGTCATGTCCGACGACTATAGGGTCGTCCCCACGACCCCGGGACTAGATTGGCCCGCCACCGTCATGTCCGACGACTATAGGGTCGTCCCCATGACCCCGGGACTAGGATGGCCCGCCGCCGACTTGTCCGACAACTATAGGGTCGTCCCCACGACCACGGGCCAAAGTTGGTCAGCCGCCGACATGCCCGACGAATATAGGTTCGTCCCCACGACCCGGGTACTAGATTGGCCGAGCCGCCGACATGTCCGACGACTATAGGGTCGTCTCCACGACCCCGGGACTAGGTTGGCCCGCCGCCGACTTGTCCGACGACTATAGGGTCGTCCCCACGACCCCGGGACTAAGTTGGCCAGCCGCCGACATGTCCGCCGACTATAGGGTCGTCCCTACCACCCCGGGACTAGGTTCGCAAGCCGCCGACATGTCCGACGACTATAGGGTCGTACCCACGAACCCGGGAATAGTTTGGCCCGCCGTCGACATATCCGACGACTATAGGGTCGTCTCCACGACCCCGGGACTAGGTTGGCCCGCCGCCGACTTGTCCGCCGACTATAGGGTCGTCCCCACGACCACGGGCCAAAGTTGGTCAGCCGCCGACATGTCCGACGACTATAGGGTCGTCTCCACGACCCCGGGACTAGGTTGGCCCGCCGCCGACTTGTCCGACGACTATAGGGTCGTCCCTACCACCCCGGGACTAGGTTGGCCCGCCGCCGACTTGTCCGACGACTATAGGGTCGTCCCTACCACCCCGGGACTAGGTTCGCCAGCCGCCGACATGTCTGACGACTATAGGGTCGTCCCCACAACCCCGGGGCTAGATTGGCCCGCCACCGTCACGTCCGACGACGATTGGGTCGACCCCACGACCACGGGCCAAAGTTGGCCAGCCGCCGACATGTCCGGCGACTATAGGGTCGTACCCACGACCACGGGCCAAAGTTGCCCAGGCGCCGACATGTCCGACGACTATAGGGTCGTCCCCACGACCCCGGGACTAGGTTGGCCCGCCACCGACATGTCCGACGACTATAGGGTCGTCCCCACGACCCCGGGACTAGATTGGCCAGCCGCCCACTTGTCCGACGACTATAGGGTCGTCCCCACGACCACGGGCCAAAGTTGGTCAGCCGCCGACATGTCCGACGACTATAGGGTCGTCCCCACGACCCCGGGACTAGATTGGCCCGCCACCATCATGTCCGACGACTATAGGGTCGTCCCCACGACCCCGGGACTAGGTTGGCCCGCCACCGACATGTCCGACGACTATAGGGTCGTCCCCACGACCCCGGGGCTAGATTGGCCAGCCGCCCACTTGTCCGACGACTGTAGGGTCGTCCCCACGACCCCGGGGCTAGATTGCCCCGGCACCGTCATGTCCGACGACTATAGGGTCGTCCCCACGGCCCCGGGACTAGATTGGCCCACGACCGTCATGTCCGACGACTACAGGGTCGTCCCCACGACCCCGGGACTAGATTGGCCCGCCACCGTCATGTCCGACGACTACAGGGTCGTCCCCACGACCCCGGGACTAGGTTGGCCCGCCGCCGACTTGTCCGACGACTATAGGGTCGTCCCCAGGACCACGGGACTAGGATGACCCGCCGCCGGCTTGTCCGACGACAATAGGGTCGTCCCCACGACCCCGGGACTAGATTGCCCCGCCACCGTCATGTCCGACGACTACAGGGTCGTCCCCACGACCCCGGGACTAGGATGGCCCGCCGCCGACTTGTCCGACGACTATAGGGTCGTCCCCACGACCCCGGGACTAGATTGCCCCGCCACCGTCATGTCCGACGACTACAGGGTCGACCCCACGACCCCGGGACTAGATTGGCCCACCAGCGACATGTCCGACGACTATAGAGTCGTCCCCACGACCACGGGACTAGGTTGGCCCGCCGCCGACTTGTCCGATGACTATACGGTCGTCCCCACGACTACGGGACTAGGTTGGCCCGCCGCCGACTTGTCCGACGACTATAGGATCGTCCCCACGACCCCGGGACTAGGTTGGCCAGTCACCGACATGTCCGACGACTATAGGGTCGTCCCCACGACCACAGGCCAAAGTTGCCCAGCCGCCGACATGTCCGACGACTATAGGGTCGTCCCCACGCCCCGGTCCAAAGTTGGCCAGCCGCCGACATGTCCGACGACTATAGGGTCGTCCCCACGACCCCGGGACTAGGTTGGCCCGCCGCCGACATGTCCGACGACTATACGGTCGTCCTCGCGACCACGGGACTAGGTTGGCCCGCCGCCGACTTGTCCGACGACTATACGGTCGTCCCCACGACCACGGGACTAGGTTGGCCCGCCGCCGACTTGTCCGACGACTATAGGGTCGTCCCCACGACCCCCGGACTAGATTGACCCGCCACCGTTATGTCCGACGAATATAGGGTCGTCCCCACGACCCCGGGACTAGATTGGCCCGCCACCGTCATGTCCGACGACTAATGGGTCGTCCCCACGACCCCGGGACTAGATTGGCCCGCCACCGTCATGTCCGACGACTATAGGGTCGTCCCCACGACACCGCGGCTAGATTGGCTCGCCACCGTCATGTCCGACGACTATAGGGTCGTCCCCACGACCCCGGGACTAGGTTGGCCCGCCGCCGACTTGTCCGACGACTATAGGGTCGTCCCCACGCCCACGGGCCAATGTTGCCCAGCCGCCGACATGTCCGACGACTATAGGGTCGTCCCCACGACCCCGGGACTAGGTTGGCCCGCCACCGACATGTCCGACGACTATAGGGTCGTCCCCACGACCCCGGGACTAGATTGGCCAGCCGCCCACTTGTCCGACGACTATAGGGTCGTCCCCACGACACCGGGGCTAGATTGGCCAGCCGCCGACATGTCCGACGACTATGGGGTCGTCCCCACGACCACGGGCCAAAGTTGGTCAGCCGCCGACATGTCCGACGACTATAGGGTCGTCTCCACGACCCCGGGACTAGGTTGGCCCGCCGCCGACTTGTCCGACGACTATAGGGTCGTCCCCACGACCACGGGCCAAAGTTGCCCAGGCGCCGACATGTCCGACGACTATAGGGTCGTCCCCACGACCCCGGGACTAGGTTGGCCCGCCACCGACATGTCCGACGACTATAGGGTCGTCCCCACGACCCCGGGACTAGATTGTCCAGCCGCCCACTTGTCCGACGACTATAGGGTCGTCCCCACGACACCGGGGCTAGATTGGCCAGCCGCCGACATGTCCGACGACTATGGGGTCGTCCCCACGACCACGGGCCAAAGTTGGTCAGCCGCCGACATATCCGACGACTATAGGGTCGTCTCCACGACCCCGGGACTAGGTTGGCCCGCCGCCGACTTGTCCGACGACTATAGGGTCGTCCCTACCACCCCGGGACTAGGTTGGCCCGCCGCCGACTTGTCCGACGACTATAGGGTCGTCCCCACGACCCCGGGACTAGATTGGCCAGCCGCCCACTTGTCCGACGACTATAGGGTCGTCCCCACGACACCGGGGCTAGATTGGCCAGCCGCCGACATGTCCGACGACTATGGGGTCGTCCCCACGACCACGGGCCAAAGTTGGTCAGCCGCCGACATGTCCGACGACTATAGGGTCGTCTCCACAACCCCGGGGCTAGATTGGCCCGCCACCGTCATGTCCGACGACGATTGGGTCGACCCCACGACCACGGGCCAAAGTTGGCCAGCCGCCGACATGTCCGGCGACTATAGGGTCGTACCCACGAACCCGGGAATAGTTTGGCCCGCCGCCGACATATCCGACGACTATAGGGTCGTCTCCACGACCCCGGGACTAGGTTGGCCCGCCGCCGAATTATCCGACGACTATAGGGGCGACCCCACGAACCCGGGACTAGGTTGGCCAGCCGCCGACATGTTCGACGACTATGGGGTCGTCCCCACGAGCCCGGGACTAGATTGGCCCGCCACCGTCATGTCCGACGACTATAGGGTCGTCCCCACGACCCCGGGACTAGGTTGGCCCGCCGCCGACTTGTCCGACGACTATAGGGTCGTCCCCACGACCCCCGGACTAGATTGACCCGCCACCGTTATGTCCGACGAATATAGTGTCGTCTCCACGACCCCGGGACTAGGTTGGCCCGCCGCCGACTTGTCCGACGACTATAGGGTCGTCCCAACGACCACGGGCCAAAGTTGGTCAGCCGCCGACATGTCCGACGACTATAGGGTCGTCCCCACGACCCCGGGATTAGATTGGCCCGCCACCGTCATGTCCGACGACTAATGGGTCGTCCCCACGACCCCGGGACTAGATTGGCCAGCCACCGTCATGTCCGACGACTATAGGGTCGTCCCCACGACTCCGGGACTAGGTTGGCCCGCCGCCGACTTGTCCGACGACTATAGGGTCGTCCCTCCCACACCGGAACTAGGTTTGCCAGCCGCCGACATGTCCGACGACTATAGGGTCGTCCCCACGACCCCGGGGCTAGATTGGCCCGCCACCATCATGTCCGACGACTATAGGGTCGCCCCCACGACCCCGGGACTAGGTTGGCCCGCCGCCCACTTGTCCGACGACTATAGGGTCGTCCCCACGACACCGGGGCTAGATTGGCTCGCCACCGTCATGTCCGACGACTATAGGGTCGTCCCCACGACCCCGGGACTAGGTTGGCCCGCCGCCGACTTGTCCGACGACTATAGGGTCGTCCCCACGACCACGGGCCAATGTTGCCCAGCCGCCGACATGTCCGACGACTATAGGGTCGTCCCCACGACCCCGGGACTAGGTTGGCCCGCCACCGACATGTCCGACGACTATAGCCTCGTCCCCACGACCCCGGGACTAGATTGGCCAGCCGCCGACATGTCCGACGAATATAGGGTCGTCCCCACGTCCCCGGGATTAAGTTGGCCAGCCGCCGACATGTCGGACGACTATAGGGTCGTCCCCACGACCCCGGGACTAGGTTGGCCCGCCACCGACATGTCCGACGACTATAGGGTCGCCCCCACGACCCCGGGACTAGGTTGGCCCGCCGCCGACTTGCCCGACGACTATAGGGTCGTCCCCACGCCCACGGGCCAAAGTTGCCCAGCCGCCGACATGTCCGACGACTATAGGGTCGTCCCCACGACCCCGGGACTAGGTTGGCCCGCCACCGACATGTCCGACGACTATAGGGTCGTCCCCACGACCCCGGGACTAGATTGGCCAGCCGCCCACTTGTCCGACGACTATAGGGTCGTCCCCACGACACCGGGGCTAGATTGGCCAGCCGCCGACATGTCCGACGACTATGGGGTCGTCCCCACGACCACGGGCCAAAGTTGGTCAGCCGCCGACATGTCCGACGACTATAGGGTCGTCTCCACGACCCCGGGACTAGGTTGGCCCGCCGCCGACTTGTCCGACGACTATAGGGTCGTCCCCACGACCACGGGCCAAAGTTGCCCAGGCGCCGACATGTCCGACGACTATAGGGTCGTCCCCACGACCCCGGGACTAGGTTGGCCCGCCACCGACATGTCCGACGACTATAGGGTCGTCCCCACGACCCCGGGACTAGATTGTCCAGCCGCCCACTTGTCCGACGACTATAGGGTCGTCCCCACGACACCGGGGCTAGATTGGCCAGCCGCCGACATGTCCGACGACTATGGGGTCGTCCCCACGACCACGGGCCAAAGTTGGTCAGCCGCCGACATATCCGACGACTATAGGGTCGTCTCCACGACCCCGGGACTAGGTTGGCCCGCCGCCGACTTGTCCGACGACTATAGGGTCGTCCCTACCACCCCGGGACTAGGTTGGCCCGCCGCCGACTTGTCCGACGACTATAGGGTCGTCCCCACGACCCCGGGACTAGATTGGCCAGCCGCCCACTTGTCCGACGACTATAGGGTCGTCCCCACGACACCGGGGCTAGATTGGCCAGCCGCCGACATGTCCGACGACTATGGGGTCGTCCCCACGACCACGGGCCAAAGTTGGTCAGCCGCCGACATGTCCGACGACTATAGGGTCGTCTCCACAACCCCGGGGCTAGATTGGCCCGCCACCGTCATGTCCGACGACGATTGGGTAGACCCCACGACCACGGGCCAAAGTTGGCCAGCCGCCGACATGTCCGGCGACTATAGGGTCGTACCCACGAACCCGGGAATAGTTTGGCCCGCCGCCGACATATCCGACGACTATAGGGTCGTCTCCACGACCCCGGGACTAGGTTGGCCCGCCGCCGAATTATCCGACGACTATAGGGGCGACCCCACGAACCCGGGACTAGGTTGGCCAGCCGCCGACATGTTCGACGACTATGGGGTCGTCCCCACGAGCCCGGGACTAGATTGGCCCGCCACCGTCATGTCCGACGACTATAGGGTCGTCCCCACGACCCCGGGACTAGGTTGGCCCGCCGCCGGCTTGTCCGACGACTATAGGGTCGTCCCCACGACCCCCGGACTAGATTGACCCGCCACCGTTATGTCCGACGAATATAGTGTCGTCTCCACGACCCCGGGACTAGGTTGGCCCGCCGCCGACTTGTCCGACGACTATAGGGTCGTCCCAACGACCACGGGCCAAAGTTGGTCAGCCGCCGACATGTCCGACGACTATAGGGTCGTCCCCACGACCCCGGGATTAGATTGGCCCGCCACCGTCATGTCCGACGACTAATGGGTCGTCCCCACGACCCCGGGACTAGATTGGCCAGCCACCGTCATGTCCGACGACTATAGGGTCGTCCCCACGACTCCGGGACTAGGTTGGCCCGCCGCCGACTTGTCCGACGACTATAGGGTCGTCCCTCCCACACCGGAACTAGGTTTGCCAGCCGCCGACATGTCCGACGACTATAGGGTCGTCCCCACGACCCCGGGGCTAGATTGGCCCGCCACCATCATGTCCGACGACTATAGGGTCGCCCCCACGACCCCGGGACTAGGTTGGCCCGCCGCCCACTTGTCCGACGACTATAGGGTCGTCCCCACGACACCGGGGCTAGATTGGCTCGCCACCGTCATGTCCGACGACTATAGGGTCGTCCCCACGACCCCGGGACTAGGTTGGCCCGCCGCCGACTTGTCCGACGACTATAGGGTCGTCCCCACGACCACGGGCCAATGTTGCCCAGCCGCCGACATGTCCGACGACTATAGGGTCGTCCCCACGACCCCGGGACTAGGTTGGCCCGCCACCGACATGTCCGACGACTATAGCCTCGTCCCCACGACCCCGGGACTAGATTGGCCAGCCGCCGACATGTCCGACGAATATAGGGTCGTCCCCACGTCCCCGGGATTAAGTTGGCCAGCCGCCGACATGTCGGACGACTATAGGGTCGTCCCCACGACCCCGGGACTAGGTTGGCCCGCCACCGACATGTCCGACGACTATAGGGTCGCCCCCACGACCCCGGGACTAGGTTGGCCCGCCGCCGACTTGCCCGACGACTATAGGGTCGTCCCCACGACCACGGGCCAAAGTTGCCCAGCCGCCGACATGTCGGACGACTATAGGGTCGTCCCCACGACCCCGGGACTAGGTTGGCCCGCCACCGACATGTCCGACGACTATAGGGTCGTCCTCACGACCCCGGGACTAGATTGGCCAGCCGCCGACATGTCCGACGAATATAGGGTCGTCCCCACGTCCCCGGGATTAAGTTGGCCAGCCGCCGACATGTCCGACGACTATAGGGTCGTCTCCACGACCCCGGGACTAGGTTGGCCCGCCGCCGACTTGTCCGACGACTATAGGGTCGTCTCCACGACCCCGGGACTAGGTTGGCCCGCCGCCGACTTGTCCGACGACTATAGGGTCGTCCCCACGACCCCGGGACTAGGTTGGCCCGCCGCCGACTTGTCCGACGACTATAGGGCCGTCCCTACCACCCCGGGACTAGGTTGGCCCGCCGCCGACTTGTCCGACGACTATAGGGTCGTCCCCACGACCCCCGGACTAGATTGACCCGCCACCGTTATGTCCGACGAATATAGGGTCGTCTCCACGACCCCGGGACTAGGTTGGCCCGCCGCCGACTTGTCCGGCGACTATAGGATCGTCCCAACGACCACGGGCCAAAGTTGGTCAGCCGCCGACATGTCCGACTACTATAGGGTCGTCCCCACGATCCCGGGATTAGATTGGCCCGCCACCGTCATGTCCGACGACTAATGGGTCGTCCCCACGACCCCGGGACTAGATTGGCCCTCCACCGTCATGTCCGACGACTATAGGGTCGTCCCCACGACCCCGGGACTAGATTGGCCCGCCACCGTCATGTCCGACGACTATAGGGTCGTCCCCATGACCCCGGGACTAGGATGGCCCGCCGCCGACTTGTCCGACAACTATAGGGTCGTCCCCACGACCACGGGCCAAAGTTGGTCAGCCGCCGACATGCCCGACGACTATAGGTTCGTCCCCACGACCCGGGTACTAGATTGGCCGAGCCGCCGACATGTCCGACGACTATAGGGTCGTCTCCACGATCCCGGGACTAGGTTGGCCCGCCGCCGACTTGTCCGACGACTATAGGGTCGACCCCACGACCCCGGGACTAAGTTGGCCAGCCGCCGACATGTCCGCCGACTATAGGGTCGTCCCTACCACCCCGGGACTAGGTTCGCAAGCCGCCGACATGTCCGACGACTATAGGGTCGTACCCACGAACCCGGGAATAGTTTGGCCCGCCGTCGACATATCCGACGACTATAGGGTCGTCTCCACGACCCCGGGACTAGGTTGGCCCGCCGCCGACTTGTCCGCCGACTATAGGGTCGTCCCCACGACCACGGGCCAAAGTTGGTCAGCCGCCGACATGTCCGACGACTATAGGGTCGTCTCCACGACCCCGGGACTAGGTTGGCCC
The DNA here is from genome assembly GCA_946251845.1 of Andrena fulva. Lineage (NCBI taxonomy): Eukaryota > Metazoa > Arthropoda > Insecta > Hymenoptera > Andrenidae > Andrena > Andrena fulva. The sequence continues at coordinate 234,033 of CAMITZ010000297.1, forward strand.
GCCGCCGACTTGTCCGACGACTATAGGGTCGTCCCTACCACCCCGGGACTAGGTTGGCCCGCCGCCGACTTGTCCGACGACTATAGGGTCGTCCCTACCACCCCGGGACTAGGTTCGCCAGACGCCGACATGTCTGACGACTATAGGGTCGTCCCCACAACCCCGGGGCTAGATTGGCCCGCCACCGTCACGTCCGACGACGATTGGGTCGACCCCACGACCACGGGCCAAAGTTGGCCAGCCGCCGACATGTCCGGCGACTATAGGGTCGTACCCACGACCACGGGCCAAAGTTGCCCAGGCGCCGACATGTCCGACGACTATAGGGTCGTCCCCACGACCCCGGGACTAGGTTGGCCCGCCACCGACATGTCCGACGACTATAGGGTCGTCCCCACGACCCCGGGACTAGATTGGCCAGCCGCCCACTTGTCCGACGACTATAGGGTCGTCCCCACGACCACGGGCCAAAGTTGGTCAGCCGCCGACATGTCCGACGACTATAGGGTCGTCCCCACGACCCCGGGACTAGATTGGCCCGCCACCATCATGTCCGACGACTATAGGGTCGTCCCCACGACCCCGGGACTAGGTTGGCCCGCCACCGACATGTCCGACGACTATAGGGTCGTCCCCACGACCCCGGGGCTAGATTGGCCAGCCGCCCACTTGTCCGACGACTGTAGGGTCGTCCCCACGACCCCGGGGCTAGATTGCCCCGGCACCGTCATGTCCGACGACTATAGGGTCGTCCCCACGGCCCCGGGACTAGATTGGCCCACGACCGTCATGTCCGACGACTACAGGGTCGTCCCCACGACCCCGGGACTAGATTGGCCCACCAGCGACATGTCCGACGACTATAGAGTCGTCCCCACGACCACGGGACTAGGTTGGCCCGCCGCCGACTTGTCCGATGACTATACGGTCGTCCCCACGACTACGGGACTAGGTTGGCCCGCCGCCGACTTGTCCGACGACTATAGGATCGTCCCCACGACCCCGGGACTAGGTTGGCCAGTCACCGACATGTCCGACGACTATAGGGTCGTCCCCACGACCACAGGCCAAAGTTGCCCAGCCGCCGACATGTCCGACGACTATAGGGTCGTCCCCACGCCCCGGTCCAAAGTTGGCCAGCCGCCGACATGTCCGACGACTATAGGGTCGTCCCCACGACCCCGGGACTAGGTTGGCCCGCCGCCGACATGTCCGACGACTATACGGTCGTCCTCGCGACCACGGGACTAGGTTGGCCCGCCGCCGACTTGTCCGACGACTATACGGTCGTCCCCACGACCACGGGACTAGGTTGGCCCGCCGCCGACTTGTCCGACGACTATAGGGTCGTCCCTCCCACCCCGGGACTAGGTTGGCCAGCCGTCGACTTGTCCGACGACTATAGGGTCGTCCCCACGACCCCCGGACTAGATTGACCCGCCACCGTTATGTCCGACGAATATAGGGTCGTCCCCACGACCCCGGGACTAGATTGGCCCGCCACCGTCATGTCCGACGACTAATGGGTCGTCCCCACGACCCCGGGACTAGATTGGCCCGCCACCGTCATGTCCGACGACTATAGGGTCGTCCCCACGACACCGCGGCTAGATTGGCTCGCCACCGTCATGTCCGACGACTATAGGGTCGTCCCCACGACCCCGGGACTAGGTTGGCCCGCCGCCGACTTGTCCGACGACTATAGGGTCGTCCCCACGCCCACGGGCCAAAGTTGCCCAGCCGCCGACATGTCCGACGACTATAGGGTCGTCCCCACGACCCCGGGACTAGGTTGGCCCGCCACCGACATGTCCGACGACTATAGGGTCGTCCCCACGACCCCGGGACTAGATTGGCCAGCCGCCCACTTGTCCGACGACTATAGGGTCGTCCCCACGACACCGGGGCTAGATTGGCCAGCCGCCGACATGTCCGACGACTATGGGGTCGTCCCCACGACCACGGGCCAAAGTTGGTCAGCCGCCGACATGTCCGACGACTATAGGGTCGTCTCCACGACCCCGGGACTAGGTTGGCCCGCCGCCGACTTGTCCGACGACTATAGGGTCGTCCCCACGACCACGGGCCAAAGTTGCCCAGGCGCCGACATGTCCGACGACTATAGGGTCGTCCCCACGACCCCGGGACTAGGTTGGCCCGCCACCGACATGTCCGACGACTATAGGGTCGTCCCCACGACCCCGGGACTAGATTGGCCAGCCGCCCACTTGTCCGACGACTATAGGGTCGTCCCCACGACCACGGGCCAAAGTTGGTCAGCCGCCGACATGTCCGACGACTATAGGGTCGTCCCCACGACCCCGGGACTAGATTGGCCCGCCACCATCATGTCCGACGACTATAGGGTCGTCCCCACGACCCCGGGACTAGGTTGGCCCGCCGCCGACTTGTCCGACGACTATAGGGTCGTCCCTACCACCCCGGGACTAGGTTGGCCCGCCGCCGACTTGTCCGACGACTATAGGGTCGTCCCCACGACCACGGGCCAAAGTTGGTCAGCCGCCGACATGCCCGACGACTATAGGTTCGTCCCCACGACCCGGGTACTAGATTGGCCGAGCCGCCGACATGTCCGACGACTATAGGGTCGTCTCCACGACCCCGGGACTAGGTTGGCCCGCCGCCGACTTGTCCGACGACTATAGGGTCGTCCCCACGACCCCGGGACTAAGTTGGCCAGCCGCCGACATGTCCGCCGACTATAGGGTCGTCCCTACCACCCCGGGACTAGGTTCGCAAGCCGCCGACATGTCCGACGACTATAGGGTCGTACCCACGAACCCGGGAATAGTTTGGCCCGCCGTCGACATATCCGACGACTATAGGGTCGTCTCCACGACCCCGGGACTAGGTTGGCCCGCCGCCGACTTGTCCGCCGACTATAGGGTCGTCCCCACGACCACGGGCCAAAGTTGGTCAGCCGCCGACATGTCCGACGACTATAGGGTCGTCTCCACGACCCCGGGACTAGGTTGGCCCGCCGCCGACTTGTCCGACGACTATAGGGTCGTCCCTACCACCCCGGGACTAGGTTGGCCCGCCGCCGACTTGTCCGACGACTATAGGGTCGTCCCTACCACCCCGGGACTAGGTTCGCCAGCCGCCGACATGTCTGACGACTATAGGGTCGTCCCCACAACCCCGGGGCTAGATTGGCCCGCCACCGTCACGTCCGACGACGATTGGGTCGACCCCACGACCACGGGCCAAAGTTGGCCAGCCGCCGACATGTCCGGCGACTATAGGGTCGTACCCACGACCACGGGCCAAAGTTGCCCAGGCGCCGACATGTCCGACGACTATAGGGTCGTCCCCACGACCCCGGGACTAGGTTGGCCCGCCACCGACATGTCCGACGACTATAGGGTCGTCCCCACGACCCCGGGACTAGATTGGCCAGCCGCCCACTTGTCCGACGACTATAGGGTCGTCCCCACGACCACGGGCCAAAGTTGGTCAGCCGCCGACATGTCCGACGACTATAGGGTCGTCCCCACGACCCCGGGACTAGATTGGCCCGCCACCATCATGTCCGACGACTATAGGGTCGTCCCCACGACCCCGGGACTAGGTTGGCCCGCCACCGACATGTCCGACGACTATAGGGTCGTCCCCACGACCCCGGGGCTAGATTGGCCAGCCGCCCACTTGTCCGACGACTGTAGGGTCGTCCCCACGACCCCGGGGCTAGATTGCCCCGGCACCGTCATGTCCGACGACTATAGGGTCGTCCCCACGGCCCCGGGACTAGATTGGCCCACGACCGTCATGTCCGACGACTACAGGGTCGTCCCCACGACCCCGGGACTAGATTGGCCCGCCACCGTCATGTCCGACGACTACAGGGTCGTCCCCACGACCCCGGGACTAGGTTGGCCCGCCGCCGACTTGTCCGACGACTATAGGGTCGTCCCCAGGACCACGGGACTAGGATGACCCGCCGCCGGCTTGTCCGACGACAATAGGGTCGTCCCCACGACCCCGGGACTAGATTGCCCCGCCACCGTCATGTCCGACGACTACAGGGTCGTCCCCACGACCCCGGGACTAGGATGGCCCGCCGCCGACTTGTCCGACGACTATAGGGTCGTCCCCACGACCCCGGGACTAGATTGCCCCGCCACCGTCATGTCCGACGACTACAGGGTCGACCCCACGACCCCGGGACTAGATTGGCCCACCAGCGACATGTCCGACGACTATAGAGTCGTCCCCACGACCACGGGACTAGGTTGGCCCGCCGCCGACTTGTCCGATGACTATACGGTCGTCCCCACGACTACGGGACTAGGTTGGCCCGCCGCCGACTTGTCCGACGACTATAGGATCGTCCCCACGACCCCGGGACTAGGTTGGCCAGTCACCGACATGTCCGACGACTATAGGGTCGTCCCCACGACCACAGGCCAAAGTTGCCCAGCCGCCGACATGTCCGACGACTATAGGGTCGTCCCCACGCCCCGGTCCAAAGTTGGCCAGCCGCCGACATGTCCGACGACTATAGGGTCGTCCCCACGACCCCGGGACTAGGTTGGCCCGCCGCCGACATGTCCGACGACTATACGGTCGTCCTCGCGACCACGGGACTAGGTTGGCCCGCCGCCGACTTGTCCGACGACTATACGGTCGTCCCCACGACCACGGGACTAGGTTGGCCCGCCGCCGACTTGTCCGACGACTATAGGGTCGTCCCCACGACCCCCGGACTAGATTGACCCGCCACCGTTATGTCCGACGAATATAGGGTCGTCCCCACGACCCCGGGACTAGATTGGCCCGCCACCGTCATGTCCGACGACTAATGGGTCGTCCCCACGACCCCGGGACTAGATTGGCCCGCCACCGTCATGTCCGACGACTATAGGGTCGTCCCCACGACACCGCGGCTAGATTGGCTCGCCACCGTCATGTCCGACGACTATAGGGTCGTCCCCACGACCCCGGGACTAGGTTGGCCCGCCGCCGACTTGTCCGACGACTATAGGGTCGTCCCCACGCCCACGGGCCAATGTTGCCCAGCCGCCGACATGTCCGACGACTATAGGGTCGTCCCCACGACCCCGGGACTAGGTTGGCCCGCCACCGACATGTCCGACGACTATAGGGTCGTCCCCACGACCCCGGGACTAGATTGGCCAGCCGCCCACTTGTCCGACGACTATAGGGTCGTCCCCACGACACCGGGGCTAGATTGGCCAGCCGCCGACATGTCCGACGACTATGGGGTCGTCCCCACGACCACGGGCCAAAGTTGGTCAGCCGCCGACATGTCCGACGACTATAGGGTCGTCTCCACGACCCCGGGACTAGGTTGGCCCGCCGCCGACTTGTCCGACGACTATAGGGTCGTCCCCACGACCACGGGCCAAAGTTGCCCAGGCGCCGACATGTCCGACGACTATAGGGTCGTCCCCACGACCCCGGGACTAGGTTGGCCCGCCACCGACATGTCCGACGACTATAGGGTCGTCCCCACGACCCCGGGACTAGATTGTCCAGCCGCCCACTTGTCCGACGACTATAGGGTCGTCCCCACGACACCGGGGCTAGATTGGCCAGCCGCCGACATGTCCGACGACTATGGGGTCGTCCCCACGACCACGGGCCAAAGTTGGTCAGCCGCCGACATATCCGACGACTATAGGGTCGTCTCCACGACCCCGGGACTAGGTTGGCCCGCCGCCGACTTGTCCGACGACTATAGGGTCGTCCCTACCACCCCGGGACTAGGTTGGCCCGCCGCCGACTTGTCCGACGACTATAGGGTCGTCCCCACGACCCCGGGACTAGATTGGCCAGCCGCCCACTTGTCCGACGACTATAGGGTCGTCCCCACGACACCGGGGCTAGATTGGCCAGCCGCCGACATGTCCGACGACTATGGGGTCGTCCCCACGACCACGGGCCAAAGTTGGTCAGCCGCCGACATGTCCGACGACTATAGGGTCGTCTCCACAACCCCGGGGCTAGATTGGCCCGCCACCGTCATGTCCGACGACGATTGGGTCGACCCCACGACCACGGGCCAAAGTTGGCCAGCCGCCGACATGTCCGGCGACTATAGGGTCGTACCCACGAACCCGGGAATAGTTTGGCCCGCCGCCGACATATCCGACGACTATAGGGTCGTCTCCACGACCCCGGGACTAGGTTGGCCCGCCGCCGAATTATCCGACGACTATAGGGGCGACCCCACGAACCCGGGACTAGGTTGGCCAGCCGCCGACATGTTCGACGACTATGGGGTCGTCCCCACGAGCCCGGGACTAGATTGGCCCGCCACCGTCATGTCCGACGACTATAGGGTCGTCCCCACGACCCCGGGACTAGGTTGGCCCGCCGCCGACTTGTCCGACGACTATAGGGTCGTCCCCACGACCCCCGGACTAGATTGACCCGCCACCGTTATGTCCGACGAATATAGTGTCGTCTCCACGACCCCGGGACTAGGTTGGCCCGCCGCCGACTTGTCCGACGACTATAGGGTCGTCCCAACGACCACGGGCCAAAGTTGGTCAGCCGCCGACATGTCCGACGACTATAGGGTCGTCCCCACGACCCCGGGATTAGATTGGCCCGCCACCGTCATGTCCGACGACTAATGGGTCGTCCCCACGACCCCGGGACTAGATTGGCCAGCCACCGTCATGTCCGACGACTATAGGGTCGTCCCCACGACTCCGGGACTAGGTTGGCCCGCCGCCGACTTGTCCGACGACTATAGGGTCGTCCCTCCCACACCGGAACTAGGTTTGCCAGCCGCCGACATGTCCGACGACTATAGGGTCGTCCCCACGACCCCGGGGCTAGATTGGCCCGCCACCATCATGTCCGACGACTATAGGGTCGCCCCCACGACCCCGGGACTAGGTTGGCCCGCCGCCCACTTGTCCGACGACTATAGGGTCGTCCCCACGACACCGGGGCTAGATTGGCTCGCCACCGTCATGTCCGACGACTATAGGGTCGTCCCCACGACCCCGGGACTAGGTTGGCCCGCCGCCGACTTGTCCGACGACTATAGGGTCGTCCCCACGACCACGGGCCAATGTTGCCCAGCCGCCGACATGTCCGACGACTATAGGGTCGTCCCCACGACCCCGGGACTAGGTTGGCCCGCCACCGACATGTCCGACGACTATAGCCTCGTCCCCACGACCCCGGGACTAGATTGGCCAGCCGCCGACATGTCCGACGAATATAGGGTCGTCCCCACGTCCCCGGGATTAAGTTGGCCAGCCGCCGACATGTCGGACGACTATAGGGTCGTCCCCACGACCCCGGGACTAGGTTGGCCCGCCACCGACATGTCCGACGACTATAGGGTCGCCCCCACGACCCCGGGACTAGGTTGGCCCGCCGCCGACTTGCCCGACGACTATAGGGTCGTCCCCACGCCCACGGGCCAAAGTTGCCCAGCCGCCGACATGTCCGACGACTATAGGGTCGTCCCCACGACCCCGGGACTAGGTTGGCCCGCCACCGACATGTCCGACGACTATAGGGTCGTCCCCACGACCCCGGGACTAGATTGGCCAGCCGCCCACTTGTCCGACGACTATAGGGTCGTCCCCACGACACCGGGGCTAGATTGGCCAGCCGCCGACATGTCCGACGACTATGGGGTCGTCCCCACGACCACGGGCCAAAGTTGGTCAGACGCCGACATGTCCGACGACTATAGGGTCGTCTCCACGACCCCGGGACTAGGTTGGCCCGCCGCCGACTTGTCCGACGACTATAGGGTCGTCCCCACGACCACGGGCCAAAGTTGCCCAGGCGCCGACATGTCCGACGACTATAGGGTCGTCCCCACGACCCCGGGACTAGGTTGGCCCGCCACCGACATGTCCGACGACTATAGGGTCGTCCCCACGACCCCGGGACTAGATTGTCCAGCCGCCCACTTGTCCGACGACTATAGGGTCGTCCCCACGACACCGGGGCTAGATTGGCCAGCCGCCGACATGTCCGACGACTATGGGGTCGTCCCCACGACCACGGGCCAAAGTTGGTCAGCCGCCGACATATCCGACGACTATAGGGTCGTCTCCACGACCCCGGGACTAGGTTGGCCCGCCGCCGACTTGTCCGACGACTATAGGGTCGTCCCTACCACCCCGGGACTAGGTTGGCCCGCCGCCGACTTGTCCGACGACTATAGGGTCGTCCCCACGACCCCGGGACTAGATTGGCCAGCCGCCCACTTGTCCGACGACTATAGGGTCGTCCCCACGACACCGGGGCTAGATTGGCCAGCCGCCGACATGTCCGACGACTATGGGGTCGTCCCCACGACCACGGGCCAAAGTTGGTCAGCCGCCGACATGTCCGACGACTATAGGGTCGTCTCCACAACCCCGGGGCTAGATTGGCCCGCCACCGTCATGTCCGACGACGATTGGGTAGACCCCACGACCACGGGCCAAAGTTGGCCAGCCGCCGACATGTCCGGCGACTATAGGGTCGTACCCACGAACCCGGGAATAGTTTGGCCCGCCGCCGACATATCCGACGACTATAGGGTCGTCTCCACGACCCCGGGACTAGGTTGGCCCGCCGCCGAATTATCCGACGACTATAGGGGCGACCCCACGAACCCGGGACTAGGTTGGCCAGCCGCCGACATGTTCGACGACTATGGGGTCGTCCCCACGAGCCCGGGACTAGATTGGCCCGCCACCGTCATGTCCGACGACTATAGGGTCGTCCCCACGACCCCGGGACTAGGTTGGCCCGCCGCCGGCTTGTCCGACGACTATAGGGTCGTCCCCACGACCCCCGGACTAGATTGACCCGCCACCGTTATGTCCGACGAATATAGTGTCGTCTCCACGACCCCGGGACTAGGTTGGCCCGCCGCCGACTTGTCCGACGACTATAGGGTCGTCCCAACGACCACGGGCCAAAGTTGGTCAGCCGCCGACATGTCCGACGACTATAGGGTCGTCCCCACGACCCCGGGATTAGATTGGCCCGCCACCGTCATGTCCGACGACTAATGGGTCGTCCCCACGACCCCGGGACTAGATTGGCCAGCCACCGTCATGTCCGACGACTATAGGGTCGTCCCCACGACTCCGGGACTAGGTTGGCCCGCCGCCGACTTGTCCGACGACTATAGGGTCGTCCCTCCCACACCGGAACTAGGTTTGCCAGCCGCCGACATGTCCGACGACTATAGGGTCGTCCCCACGACCCCGGGGCTAGATTGGCCCGCCACCATCATGTCCGACGACTATAGGGTCGCCCCCACGACCCCGGGACTAGGTTGGCCCGCCGCCCACTTGTCCGACGACTATAGGGTCGTCCCCACGACACCGGGGCTAGATTGGCTCGCCACCGTCATGTCCGACGACTATAGGGTCGTCCCCACGACCCCGGGACTAGGTTGGCCCGCCGCCGACTTGTCCGACGACTATAGGGTCGTCCCCACGACCACGGGCCAATGTTGCCCAGCCGCCGACATGTCCGACGACTATAGGGTCGTCCCCACGACCCCGGGACTAGGTTGGCCCGCCACCGACATGTCCGACGACTATAGCCTCGTCCCCACGACCCCGGGACTAGATTGGCCAGCCGCCGACATGTCCGACGAATATAGGGTCGTCCCCACGTCCCCGGGATTAAGTTGGCCAGCCGCCGACATGTCGGACGACTATAGGGTCGTCCCCACGACCCCGGGACTAGGTTGGCCCGCCACCGACATGTCCGACGACTATAGGGTCGCCCCCACGACCCCGGGACTAGGTTGGCCCGCCGCCGACTTGCCCGACGACTATAGGGTCGTCCCCACGACCACGGGCCAAAGTTGCCCAGCCGCCGACATGTCGGACGACTATAGGGTCGTCCCCACGACCCCGGGACTAGGTTGGCCCGCCACCGACATGTCCGACGACTATAGGGTCGTCCTCACGACCCCGGGACTAGATTGGCCAGCCGCCGACATGTCCGACGAATATAGGGTCGTCCCCACGTCCCCGGGATTAAGTTGGCCAGCCGCCGACATGTCCGACGACTATAGGGTCGTCTCCACGACCCCGGGACTAGGTTGGCCCGCCGCCGACTTGTCCGACGACTATAGGGTCGTCTCCACGACCCCGGGACTAGGTTGGCCCGCCGCCGACTTGTCCGACGACTATAGGGTCGTCCCCACGACCCCGGGACTAGGTTGGCCCGCCGCCGACTTGTCCGACGACTATAGGGCCGTCCCTACCACCCCGGGACTAGGTTGGCCCGCCGCCGACTTGTCCGACGACTATAGGGTCGTCCCCACGACCCCCGGACTAGATTGACCCGCCACCGTTATGTCCGACGAATATAGGGTCGTCTCCACGACCCCGGGACTAGGTTGGCCCGCCGCCGACTTGTCCGGCGACTATAGGATCGTCCCAACGACCACGGGCCAAAGTTGGTCAGCCGCCGACATGTCCGACTACTATAGGGTCGTCCCCACGATCCCGGGATTAGATTGGCCCGCCACCGTCATGTCCGACGACTAATGGGTCGTCCCCACGACCCCGGGACTAGATTGGCCCTCCACCGTCATGTCCGACGACTATAGGGTCGTCCCCACGACCCCGGGACTAGATTGGCCCGCCACCGTCATGTCCGACGACTATAGGGTCGTCCCCATGACCCCGGGACTAGGATGGCCCGCCGCCGACTTGTCCGACAACTATAGGGTCGTCCCCACGACCACGGGCCAAAGTTGGTCAGCCGCCGACATGCCCGACGACTATAGGTTCGTCCCCACGACCCGGGTACTAGATTGGCCGAGCCGCCGACATGTCCGACGACTATAGGGTCGTCTCCACGATCCCGGGACTAGGTTGGCCCGCCGCCGACTTGTCCGACGACTATAGGGTCGACCCCACGACCCCGGGACTAAGTTGGCCAGCCGCCGACATGTCCGCCGACTATAGGGTCGTCCCTACCACCCCGGGACTAGGTTCGCAAGCCGCCGACATGTCCGACGACTATAGGGTCGTACCCACGAACCCGGGAATAGTTTGGCCCGCCGTCGACATATCCGACGACTATAGGGTCGTCTCCACGACCCCGGGACTAGGTTGGCCCGCCGCCGACTTGTCCGCCGACTATAGGGTCGTCCCCACGACCACGGGCCAAAGTTGGTCAGCCGCCGACATGTCCGACGACTATAGGGTCGTCTCCACGACCCCGGGACTAGGTTGGCCCGCCGCCGACTTGTCCGACGACTATAGGGTCGTCCCTACCACCCCGGGACTAGGTTGGCCCGCCGCCGACTTGTCCGACGACTATAGGGTCGTCCCTACCACCCCGGGACTAGGTTCGCCAGACGCCGACATGTCTGACGACTATAGGGTCGTCCCCACAACCCCGGGGCTAGATTGGCCCGCCACCGTCACGTCCGACGACGATTGGGTCGACCCCACGACCACGGGCCAAAGTTGGCCAGCCGCCGACATGTCCGGCGACTATAGGGTCGTACCCACGACCACGGGCCAAAGTTGCCCAGGCGCCGACATGTCCGACGACTATAGGGTCGTCCCCACGACCCCGGGACTAGGTTGGCCCGCCACCGACATGTCCGACGACTATAGGGTCGTCCCCACGACCCCGGGACTAGATTGGCCAGCCGCCCACTTGTCCGACGACTATAGGGTCGTCCCCACGACCACGGGCCAAAGTTGGTCAGCCGCCGACATGTCCGACGACTATAGGGTCGTCCCCACGACCCCGGGACTAGATTGGCCCGCCACCATCATGTCCGACGACTATAGGGTCGTCCCCACGACCCCGGGACTAGGTTGGCCCGCCACCGACATGTCCGACGACTATAGGGTCGTCCCCACGACCCCGGGGCTAGATTGGCCAGCCGCCCACTTGTCCGACGACTGTAGGGTCGTCCCCACGACCCCGGGGCTAGATTGCCCCGGCACCGTCATGTCCGACGACTATAGGGTCGTCCCCACGGCCCCGGGACTAGATTGGCCCACGACCGTCATGTCCGACGACTACAGGGTCGTCCCCACGACCCCGGGACTAGATTGGCCCACCAGCGACATGTCCGACGACTATAGAGTCGTCCCCACGACCACGGGACTAGGTTGGCCCGCCGCCGACTTGTCCGATGACTATACGGTCGTCCCCACGACTACGGGACTAGGTTGGCCCGCCGCCGACTTGTCCGACGACTATAGGATCGTCCCCACGACCCCGGGACTAGGTTGGCCAGTCACCGACATGTCCGACGACTATAGGGTCGTCCCCACGACCACAGGCCAAAGTTGCCCAGCCGCCGACATGTCCGACGACTATAGGGTCGTCCCCACGCCCCGGTCCAAAGTTGGCCAGCCGCCGACATGTCCGACGACTATAGGGTCGTCCCCACGACCCCGGGACTAGGTTGGCCCGCCGCCGACATGTCCGACGACTATACGGTCGTCCTCGCGACCACGGGACTAGGTTGGCCCGCCGCCGACTTGTCCGACGACTATACGGTCGTCCCCACGACCACGGGACTAGGTTGGCCCGCCGCCGACTTGTCCGACGACTATAGGGTCGTCCCTCCCACCCCGGGACTAGGTTGGCCAGCCGTCGACTTGTCCGACGACTATAGGGTCGTCCCCACGACCCCCGGACTAGATTGACCCGCCACCGTTATGTCCGACGAATATAGGGTCGTCCCCACGACCCCGGGACTAGATTGGCCCGCCACCGTCATGTCCGACGACTAATGGGTCGTCCCCACGACCCCGGGACTAGATTGGCCCGCCACCGTCATGTCCGACGACTATAGGGTCGTCCCCACGACACCGCGGCTAGATTGGCTCGCCACCGTCATGTCCGACGACTATAGGGTCGTCCCCACGACCCCGGGACTAGGTTGGCCCGCCGCCGACTTGTCCGACGACTATAGGGTCGTCCCCACGCCCACGGGCCAAAGTTGCCCAGCCGCCGACATGTCCGACGACTATAGGGTCGTCCCCACGACCCCGGGACTAGGTTGGCCCGCCACCGACATGTCCGACGACTATAGGGTCGTCCCCACGACCCCGGGACTAGATTGGCCAGCCGCCCACTTGTCCGACGACTATAGGGTCGTCCCCACGACACCGGGGCTAGATTGGCCAGCCGCCGACATGTCCGACGACTATGGGGTCGTCCCCACGACCACGGGCCAAAGTTGGTCAGCCGCCGACATGTCCGACGACTATAGGGTCGTCTCCACGACCCCGGGACTAGGTTGGCCCGCCGCCGACTTGTCCGACGACTATAGGGTCGTCCCCACGACCACGGGCCAAAGTTGCCCAGGCGCCGACATGTCCGACGACTATAGGGTCGTCCCCACGACCCCGGGACTAGGTTGGCCCGCCACCGACATGTCCGACGACTATAGGGTCGTCCCCACGACCCCGGGACTAGATTGTCCAGCCGCCCACTTGTCCGACGACTATAGGGTCGTCCCCACGACACCGGGGCTAGATTGGCCAGCCGCCGACATGTCCGACGACTATGGGGTCGTCCCCACGACCACGGGCCAAAGTTGGTCAGCCGCCGACATATCCGACGACTATAGGGTCGTCTCCACGACCCCGGGACTAGGTTGGCCCGCCGCCGACTTGTCCGACGACTATAGGGTCGTCCCTACCACCCCGGGACTAGGTTGGCCCGCCGCCGACTTGTCCGACGACTATAGGGTCGTCCCCACGACCCCGGGACTAGATTGGCCAGCCGCCCACTTGTCCGACGACTATAGGGTCGTCCCCACGACACCGGGGCTAGATTGGCCAGCCGCCGACATGTCCGACGACTATGGGGTCGTCCCCACGACCACGGGCCAAAGTTGGTCAGCCGCCGACATGTCCGACGACTATAGGGTCGTCTCCACAACCCCGGGGCTAGATTGGCCCGCCACCGTCATGTCCGACGACGATTGGGTCGACCCCACGACCACGGGCCAAAGTTGGCCAGCCGCCGACATGTCCGGCGACTATAGGGTCGTACCCACGAACCCGGGAATAGTTTGGCCCGCCGCCGACATATCCGACGACTATAGGGTCGTCTCCACGACCCCGGGACTAGGTTGGCCCGCCGCCGAATTATCCGACGACTATAGGGGCGACCCCACGAACCCGGGACTAGGTTGGCCAGCCGCCGACATGTTCGACGACTATGGGGTCGTCCCCACGAGCCCGGGACTAGATTGGCCCGCCACCGTCATGTCCGACGACTATAGGGTCGTCCCCACGACCCCGGGACTAGGTTGGCCCGCCGCCGACTTGTCCGACGACTATAGGGTCGTCCCCACGACCCCCGGACTAGATTGACCCGCCACCGTTATGTCCGACGAATATAGTGTCGTCTCCACGACCCCGGGACTAGGTTGGCCCGCCGCCGACTTGTCCGACGACTATAGGGTCGTCCCAACGACCACGGGCCAAAGTTGGTCAGCCGCCGACATGTCCGACGACTATAGGGTCGTCCCCACGACCCCGGGATTAGATTGGCCCGCCACCGTCATGTCCGACGACTAATGGGTCGTCCCCACGACCCCGGGACTAGATTGGCCAGCCACCGTCATGTCCGACGACTATAGGGTCGTCCCCACGACTCCGGGACTAGGTTGGCCCGCCGCCGACTTGTCCGACGACTATAGGGTCGTCCCTCCCACACCGGAACTAGGTTTGCCAGCCGCCGACATGTCCGACGACTATAGGGTCGTCCCCACGACCCCGGGGCTAGATTGGCCCGCCACCATCATGTCCGACGACTATAGGGTCGCCCCCACGACCCCGGGACTAGGTTGGCCCGCCGCCCACTTGTCCGACGACTATAGGGTCGTCCCCACGACACCGGGGCTAGATTGGCTCGCCACCGTCATGTCCGACGACTATAGGGTCGTCCCCACGACCCCGGGACTAGGTTGGCCCGCCGCCGACTTGTCCGACGACTATAGGGTCGTCCCCACGACCACGGGCCAATGTTGCCCAGCCGCCGACATGTCCGACGACTATAGGGTCGTCCCCACGACCCCGGGACTAGGTTGGCCCGCCACCGACATGTCCGACGACTATAGCCTCGTCCCCACGACCCCGGGACTAGATTGGCCAGCCGCCGACATGTCCGACGAATATAGGGTCGTCCCCACGTCCCCGGGATTAAGTTGGCCAGCCGCCGACATGTCGGACGACTATAGGGTCGTCCCCACGACCCCGGGACTAGGTTGGCCCGCCACCGACATGTCCGACGACTATAGGGTCGCCCCCACGACCCCGGGACTAGGTTGGCCCGCCGCCGACTTGCCCGACGACTATAGGGTCGTCCCCACGCCCACGGGCCAAAGTTGCCCAGCCGCCGACATGTCCGACGACTATAGGGTCGTCCCCACGACCCCGGGACTAGGTTGGCCCGCCACCGACATGTCCGACGACTATAGGGTCGTCCCCACGACCCCGGGACTAGATTGGCCAGCCGCCCACTTGTCCGACGACTATAGGGTCGTCCCCACGACACCGGGGCTAGATTGGCCAGCCGCCGACATGTCCGACGACTATGGGGTCGTCCCCACGACCACGGGCCAAAGTTGGTCAGCCGCCGACATGTCCGACGACTATAGGGTCGTCTCCACGACCCCGGGACTAGGTTGGCCCGCCGCCGACTTGTCCGACGACTATAGGGTCGTCCCCACGACCACGGGCCAAAGTTGCCCAGGCGCCGACATGTCCGACGACTATAGGGTCGTCCCCACGACCCCGGGACTAGGTTGGCCCGCCACCGACATGTCCGACGACTATAGGGTCGTCCCCACGACCCCGGGACTAGATTGTCCAGCCGCCCACTTGTCCGACGACTATAGGGTCGTCCCCACGACACCGGGGCTAGATTGGCCAGCCGCCGACATGTCCGACGACTATGGGGTCGTCCCCACGACCACGGGCCAAAGTTGGTCAGCCGCCGACATATCCGACGACTATAGGGTCGTCTCCACGACCCCGGGACTAGGTTGGCCCGCCGCCGACTTGTCCGACGACTATAGGGTCGTCCCTACCACCCCGGGACTAGGTTGGCCCGCCGCCGACTTGTCCGACGACTATAGGGTCGTCCCCACGACCCCGGGACTAGATTGGCCAGCCGCCCACTTGTCCGACGACTATAGGGTCGTCCCCACGACACCGGGGCTAGATTGGCCAGCCGCCGACATGTCCGACGACTATGGGGTCGTCCCCACGACCACGGGCCAAAGTTGGTCAGCCGCCGACATGTCCGACGACTATAGGGTCGTCTCCACAACCCCGGGGCTAGATTGGCCCGCCACCGTCATGTCCGACGACGATTGGGTCGACCCCACGACCACGGGCCAAAGTTGGCCAGCCGCCGACATGTCCGGCGACTATAGGGTCGTACCCACGAACCCGGGAATAGTTTGGCCCGCCGCCGACATATCCGACGACTATAGGGTCGTCTCCACGACCCCGGGACTAGGTTGGCCCGCCGCCGAATTATCCGACGACTATAGGGGCGACCCCACGAACCCGGGACTAGGTTGGCCAGCCGCCGACATGTTCGACGACTATGGGGTCGTCCCCACGAGCCCGGGACTAGATTGGCCCGCCACCGTCATGTCCGACGACTATAGGGTCGTCCCCACGACCCCGGGACTAGGTTGGCCCGCCGCCGACTTGTCCGACGACTATAGGGTCGTCCCCACGACCCCCGGACTAGATTGACCCGCCACCGTTATGTCCGACGAATATAGTGTCGTCTCCACGACCCCGGGACTAGGTTGGCCCGCCGCCGACTTGTCCGACGACTATAGGGTCGTCCCAACGACCACGGGCCAAAGTTGGTCAGCCGCCGACATGTCCGACGACTATAGGGTCGTCCCCACGACCCCGGGATTAGATTGGCCCGCCACCGTCATGTCCGACGACTAATGGGTCGTCCCCACGACCCCGGGACTAGATTGGCCAGCCACCGTCATGTCCGACGACTATAGGGTCGTCCCCACGACTCCGGGACTAGGTTGGCCCGCCGCCGACTTGTCCGACGACTATAGGGTCGTCCCTCCCACACCGGAACTAGGTTTGCCAGCCGCCGACATGTCCGACGACTATAGGGTCGTCCCCACGACCCCGGGGCTAGATTGGCCCGCCACCATCATGTCCGACGACTATAGGGTCGCCCCCACGACCCCGGGACTAGGTTGGCCCGCCGCCCACTTGTCCGACGACTATAGGGTCGTCCCCACGACACCGGGGCTAGATTGGCTCGCCACCGTCATGTCCGACGACTATAGGGTCGTCCCCACGACCCCGGGACTAGGTTGGCCCGCCGCCGACTTGTCCGACGACTATAGGGTCGTCCCCACGACCACGGGCCAATGTTGCCCAGCCGCCGACATGTCCGACGACTATAGGGTCGTCCCCACGACCCCGGGACTAGGTTGGCCCGCCACCGACATGTCCGACGACTATAGCCTCGTCCCCACGACCCCGGGACTAGATTGGCCAGCCGCCGACATGTCCGACGAATATAGGGTCGTCCCCACGTCCCCGGGATTAAGTTGGCCAGCCGCCGACATGTCGGACGACTATAGGGTCGTCCCCACGACCCCGGGACTAGGTTGGCCCGCCACCGACATGTCCGACGACTATAGGGTCGCCCCCACGACCCCGGGACTAGGTTGGCCCGCCGCCGACTTGCCCGACGACTATAGGGTCGTCCCCACGACCACGGGCCAAAGTTGCCCAGCCGCCGACATGTCGGACGACTATAGGGTCGTCCCCACGACCCCGGGACTAGGTTGGCCCGCCACCGACATGTCCGACGACTATAGGGTCGTCCTCACGACCCCGGGACTAGATTGGCCAGCCGCCGACATGTCCGACGAATATAGGGTCGTCCCCACGTCCCCGGGATTAAGTTGGCCAGCCGCCGACATGTCCGACGACTATAGGGTCGTCTCCACGACCCCGGGACTAGGTTGGCCCGCCGCCGACTTGTCCGACGACTATAGGGTCGTCTCCACGACCCCGGGACTAGGTTGGCCCGCCGCCGACTTGTCCGACGACTATAGGGTCGTCCCCACGACCCCGGGACTAGGTTGGCCCGCCGCCGACTTGTCCGACGACTATAGGGCCGTCCCTACCACCCCGGGACTAGGTTGGCCCGCCGCCGACTTGTCCGACGACTATAGGGTCGTCCCCACGACCCCCGGACTAGATTGACCCGCCACCGTTATGTCCGACGAATATAGGGTCGTCTCCACGACCCCGGGACTAGGTTGGCCCGCCGCCGACTTGTCCGGCGACTATAGGATCGTCCCAACGACCACGGGCCAAAGTTGGTCAGCCGCCGACATGTCCGACTACTATAGGGTCGTCCCCACGATCCCGGGATTAGATTGGCCCGCCACCGTCATGTCCGACGACTAATGGGTCGTCCCCACGACCCCGGGACTAGATTGGCCCTCCACCGTCATGTCCGACGACTATAGGGTCGTCCCCACGACCCCGGGACTAGATTGGCCCGCCACCGTCATGTCCGACGACTATAGGGTCGTCCCCATGACCCCGGGACTAGGATGGCCCGCCGCCGACTTGTCCGACAACTATAGGGTCGTCCCCACGACCACGGGCCAAAGTTGGTCAGCCGCCGACATGCCCGACGACTATAGGTTCGTCCCCACGACCCGGGTACTAGATTGGCCGAGCCGCCGACATGTCCGACGACTATAGGGTCGTCTCCACGATCCCGGGACTAGGTTGGCCCGCCGCCGACTTGTCCGACGACTATAGGGTCGACCCCACGACCCCGGGACTAAGTTGGCCAGCCGCCGACATGTCCGCCGACTATAGGGTCGTCCCTACCACCCCGGGACTAGGTTCGCAAGCCGCCGACATGTCCGACGACTATAGGGTCGTACCCACGAACCCGGGAATAGTTTGGCCCGCCGTCGACATATCCGACGACTATAGGGTCGTCTCCACGACCCCGGGACTAGGTTGGCCCGCCGCCGACTTGTCCGCCGACTATAGGGTCGTCCCCACGACCACGGGCCAAAGTTGGTCAGCCGCCGACATGTCCGACGACTATAGGGTCGTCTCCACGACCCCGGGACTAGGTTGGCCCGCCGCCGACTTGTCCGACGACTATAGGGTCGTCCCTACCACCCCGGGACTAGGTTGGCCCGCCGCCGACTTGTCCGACGACTATAGGGTCGTCCCTACCACCCCGGGACTAGGTTCGCCAGACGCCGACATGTCTGACGACTATAGGGTCGTCCCCACAACCCCGGGGCTAGATTGGCCCGCCACCGTCACGTCCGACGACGATTGGGTCGACCCCACGACCACGGGCCAAAGTTGGCCAGCCGCCGACATGTCCGGCGACTATAGGGTCGTACCCACGACCACGGGCCAAAGTTGCCCAGGCGCCGACATGTCCGACGACTATAGGGTCGTCCCCACGACCCCGGGACTAGGTTGGCCCGCCACCGACATGTCCGACGACTATAGGGTCGTCCCCACGACCCCGGGACTAGATTGGCCAGCCGCCCACTTGTCCGACGACTATAGGGTCGTCCCCACGACCACGGGCCAAAGTTGGTCAGCCGCCGACATGTCCGACGACTATAGGGTCGTCCCCACGACCCCGGGACTAGATTGGCCCGCCACCATCATGTCCGACGACTATAGGGTCGTCCCCACGACCCCGGGACTAGGTTGGCCCGCCACCGACATGTCCGACGACTATAGGGTCGTCCCCACGACCCCGGGGCTAGATTGGCCAGCCGCCCACTTGTCCGACGACTGTAGGGTCGTCCCCACGACCCCGGGGCTAGATTGCCCCGGCACCGTCATGTCCGACGACTATAGGGTCGTCCCCACGGCCCCGGGACTAGATTGGCCCACGACCGTCATGTCCGACGACTACAGGGTCGTCCCCACGACCCCGGGACTAGATTGGCCCGCCACCGTCATGTCCGACGACTACAGGGTCTTCCCCACGACCCCGGGCCTAGGATGACCCGCCGCCGAATTGTCCGACGACAATAGGGTCGTCCCCACGACCCCGGGACTAGATTGCCCCGCCACCGTCATGTCCGACGACTACAGGGTCGTCCCCACGACCCCGGGACTAGGATGGCCCGCCGCCGACATGTCCGACGACTATAGGGTCGTCCCCACGACGCCGGGACTAGATTGCCCCGCCACCGTCATGTCCGACGACTACAGGGTCGACCCCACGACCCCGGGACTAGATTGGCCCACCAGCGTCATGTCCGACGACTACAGGGTCGTCCCCACGACCCCGGGACTTGGTTGGCCCGCCGCCGACTTGTCCGACGACTATAGGGTCGTCCCCAGGACCACGGGACTAGGATGACCCGCCGCCGGCTTGTCCGACGACAATAGGGTCGTCCCCACGACCCCGGGACTAGATTGCCCCGCCACCGTCATGTCCGACGACTACAGGGTCGTCCCCACGACCCCGGGACTAGGATGGCCCGCCGCCGACTTGTCCGACGACTATAGGGTCGTCCCCACGACCCCGGGACTAGATTGCCCCGCCACCGTCATGTCCGACGACTACAGGGTCGTCCCCACGACCCCGGGACTAGGTTGGCCCGCCGCCGACTTGCCCGACGACTATAGGATCGTCCCCACGACCCCGGGACTAGGTTGGCCAGTCACCGACATGTCCGACGACTATAGGGTCGTCCCCACGACCACAGGCCAAAGTTGCCCAGCCGCCGACATGTCCGACGACTATAGGGTCGTCCCCACGCCCCGGTCCAAAGTTGGCCAGCCGCCGACATGTCCGACGACTATAGGGTCGTCCCCACGACCCCGGGACTAGGTTGGCCCGCCGCCGACATGTCCGACGACTATACGGTCGTCCTCGCGACCACGGGACTAGGTTGGCCCGCCGCCGACTTGTCCGACGACTATACGGTCGTCCCCACGACCACGGGACTAGGTTGGCCCGCCGCCGACTTGTCCGACGACTATAGGGTCGTCCCCAGGACCCCGGGACTAGGTCGGCCCGCCGCCGACTTGTCCGACGACTATAGGGTCGTCCCCACGACCCGGGCCAAAGTTGGACAGCCGCCGATATGTCCGACGACTATAGGGTCGTCCCCGCGAACCCGGGACTACGTTGGCCAGTCACCGACATGTCCGACGACTATAGGGTCGTCCCCACGACCACGGGCCAAAGTTGGCCAGCCGCCGACATGTCCGACGACTATAGGGTCGTCCCCGCGAACCCGGGACTACGTTGGCCAGTCACCGACATGTCCGACGACTATAGGGTCGTCCCCACGACCACGGGCCAAAGTTGCCCTGCCGCCGACATGTCCGACGACTATAGGGTCGTCCCAACGACCCCGGGTCTAGGTTGGCCCGCCGCCGACTTTTCCGACGACTATAGGGTCGTGCCCACGACCCCGGGACTAGGTTGGCCCGCCGCCGACATGTCCGACGTCTATAGGGTCGTCCCCACGACCCCGGGGCTAGATTGGCCCGCCACCGTCATGTCCGACGACTATAGGTTCGTCCCTACGACCCTGGGCATACGTTGGCCTGCCGCCGACATGTCCGACGACTATAGGGTCGTCCCCACGACCCCAGGACTAGGTTGGCCCGCCGCCGACTTGTCCGACGACTATAGGGTCGTCCCCACGACCCCGGGACTAGGTTGGCCCGCCGCCGACATGTCCGACGATTATAGGGTCGTCCCCACGACCCCGGGACTAGGTTGGCCCGCCGCCGACATGTCCGACGACTATACGGTCGTCCTCACGACCACGGGACTAGGTTGGCCCGCCGCCGACTTGTCCGACGACTATACGGTCGTCACCACGACCACGGGACTAGGTTGGTCCGCCGCCGACTTGTCCGAGGACTATAGGGTCGTCCCCAGGACCCCGGGACTAGGTCGGCCCGCCGCCGACTTGTCCGACGATTATAGGGTCGTCCCCACGACCCGGGCCAAAGTTGGACAGCCGCCGACATGTCCGACGACTATAGGGTCGTCCCCACCACCCGGGCCAAAGTTGGACAGCCGCCGACATGTCCGACAACTATAGGGTCGTCCCCGCGAACCCGGGACTACGTTGGCCAGTCACCGACATGTCCGACGACTATAGGGTCGTCCCCACGACCACGGGCCATAGTTGGCCCGCCGCCGACATGTCCGTAGACTATAGGGTCGTCCCCACGCCCCGGGCCAAAGTTGGCCAGCCGCCGACTTGTCCGACGACTATAGGGTCGTCCCCACGACCCCGGGACTAGGTTGGCCCGCCGCCGACTTGTCCGACGACTATAGGGTCGTTTCCACGACCCCGGGACCAGTTTGGCCAGTCACCGACATGTCCGACGACTATAGGGTCGTCCCCACGACCACGGGCCGAAGTTGCCCTGCCGCCGACATGTCCGACGACTATAGGGTCGTCCCCACGACCTCGGGACTAGGTTGGCAGCCGCCGACATGTCCGACGACTATTGGGTCGTCCCCACGCCCCGGGCCAAAGTTGGCCAGCCGCCGACATGTCCGACGACTATAGGGTCGTCCCCACGACCCCGGGACTAGGTTGGCCCGCCGCCGACTTGTCCGACGACTATAGGGTCGTCCCCACGACCCCGGGACTAGGTTGGCCCGCCGCCGACATGTCCGACGATTATAGGGTCGTCCCCACGACCCCGGGACTAGGTTGGCCCGCCGCCGACATGTCCGTAGACTATAGGGTCGTCCCCACGCCCCGGGCCAAAGTTGGCCTGCCGCCGACGTGTCCTACGACTATGGGGTCGTCCCCACGACCACGGGACTAGGATGGCCAGCCGCCGACATGTCCGACGACTATAGGGTCGTCCCCACCACCCCGGGTCTAGGTTGGCCAGCCGCCGACATGTCCGACGACTATAGGGTCGTCCCCATGACCCCGGGACTAGGTTGGCCCGCCGCCGACATGTCCGACGACTATACGGTCGTCCTCACGACCACGGGACTAGGTTGGCCCGCCGCCGACTTGTCCGACGACTATAGGGTCGTCCCCAGGACCCCGGGACTAGGTCGGCCCGCCGCCGACTTGTCCGACGACTATAGGGTCGTCCCCACGACCCGGGCCAAAGTTGGACAGCCGCCGACATGTCCGACGACTATAGGGTCGTCCCCGCGAACCCGGGACTACGTTGGCCAGTCACCGACATGTCCGACGACTATAGGGTCGTCCCCACGACCACGGGCCAAAGTTGCCCTGCCGCCGACATGTCCGACGAGTATAGGGTCGTCCCCACGACCCCGGGTCTAGGTTGGCCCGCCGCCGACTTTTCCGACGACTATAGGGTCGTCCCCACGACCACGGGACTAGGTTGGCCCGCCGCCGACTTGTCCGACGACTATACGGTCGTCCCCACGACCACGGGACTAGGTTGGCCCGCCGCCGACTTGTCCGACGACTATAGGGTCGTCCCCAGGACCCCGGGACTAGGTCGGCCCGCCGCCGACATGTCCGACGACTATAGGGTCGTCTCCACGACCCCGGGACTAGATTGGCCCGCCACCGTCAAGTCCGACGAGTATAGGGTCGTACCCACGACGCCGGGACTAGATTGGCCCGTCACCGTCATGTCCGACGACTATAGGGTCTTCCCCACGACCCCGGGACTAGGTTGGCCCGCCTTCGACTTGTCCGACGACTATAGGATCGTCCCTACCACCCCGGGAATAGGTTGGCCAGCTGCCGACATGTCCGACGACTATAGGGTCGTCCCCACGACCCCGGGACTAGGTTGGCCAGCTGCCGACATGTCCGACGACAATAGGGTCGTCCCCACGACCCCGGGACTAGGTTGGCCAGCCTCCGACATATCCGACGACTATAGGGTCGTTCCCACGACTACGGGCCAAATTTGGCCAGCCGCCGACATGTCCGACGACCATAGGGTCGTCCCCACGAAACCCGGGACTAGATTGGCCCGCCACCGTCATGTCCGACGACTATAGGGTCGTCCCCACGACAACGGGCCAAAGTTGGCCAGCCGCCGTCATGTCCGACGACTATAGGCTCGTCTCCACGACCCCGGGAGTAGGTTGGCCGGCCGCCAACATTTCCGACGACTATGTGGGTCGTCCCCACGACCTCGGGACTAGGTTGGCCCGCCGCCGACTTGTCCGACGACTATAGGGTCGTCCCCACGACCCCGGGACTTGATTGCCCCGCCACCGTCATGTCCGACGACTACAGGGTCGTCCCCACGACCCCAGGACTAGGTTGGCCAGCCGCCGACTTGTCCGACGACTATAGGCTCGTCTCCACGACCCCGGGAGTAGGTTGGCCGGCCGCCAACATTTCCGACGACTATGTGGGTCGTCCCCACGACCTCGGGACTAGGTTGGCCCGCCGCCGACTTGTCCGACGACTATAGGGTCGTCCCCACGACCCCGGGACTAGATTGCCCCGCCACCGTCATGTCCGACGACTACAGGGTCGTCCCCACGACCCCTGGACTAGGTTGGCCAGCCGCCGTCATGTCCGACGACTATAGGCTCGTCTCCACGACCCCGGGAGTAGGTTGGCCGGCCGCCAACATTTCCGACGACTATGTGGGTCGTCCCCACGACCTCGGGACTAGGTTGGCCCGCCGCCGACATGTCCGACGACTATAGGGTCGTCCCCACGACCCCGGGACTAGATTGCCCCGCCACCGTCATGTCCGACGACTATAGGCTCGTCTCCACGACCCCGGGAGTAGGTTGGCCGGCTGCCAACATTTCCGACGACTATGTGGGTCGTCCCCACGACCTCGGGACTAGGTTGGCCCGCCGCCGACTTGTCCGACGACTATAGGGTCGTCCCCACGACCCCGGGACTAGATTGCCCCGCCACCGTCATGTCCGACGACTACAGGGTCGTCCCCACGACCCCGGGACTAGGATGGCCCGCCGCCGACTTGTCCGACGACTATAGGGTCGTCCCCACGACCCCGGGACTAGGTTGGCCCGCCGCCGACTTGTCCGACGTCTATA
Source organism: Andrena fulva (assembly GCA_946251845.1). NCBI lineage: Eukaryota > Metazoa > Arthropoda > Insecta > Hymenoptera > Andrenidae > Andrena > Andrena fulva. The sequence continues at coordinate 259,074 of CAMITZ010000297.1, forward strand.
GAGTCGTCCCCAGGACCACGGGACTAGGTTGGCCCGCCGCCGACATGTCCGACGACTATAGGGTCGTCTCCACGACCCCGGGACTAGATTGGCCCGCCACCGTCAAGTCCGACAAGTATAGGGTCGTACCCACGACGCCGGGACTAGATTGGCCCGTCACCGTCATATCCGACGTCTATAGGGTCGTCCCCACGACCCCGGGACTAGGTTGGCCCGCCTTCGACTTGTCCGACGACTATAGAGTCGTCCCTACCACCCCGGGACTAGGTTGGCCAGCTGCCGACATGTCCGACGACTATAGGGTCGTCCCCACGACCCCGGGACTAGGTTGGCCAGCTGCCGACATGTCCGACGACAATAGGGTCGTCCCCACGACCCCGGGACTAGGTTGGCCAGCCTCCGACATATCCGACGACTATAGGGTCGTTCCCACGACTACGGGCCAAATTTGGCCAGCCGCCGACATGTCCGACGACCATAGGGTGGTCCCCACGAAACCAGGGACTAGATTCGCCCGCCACCGTCATGTCCGACGACTATAGGGTCGTCCCCACGACAACGGGCCAAAGTTGGCCAGCCGCCGTCATGTCCGATGACTATAGGCTCGTCTCCACGACCCCGGGAGTAGGTTGGCCGGCCGCCAACATTTTCGACGACTATGTGGGTCGTCCCCACGACCTCGGGACTAGGTTGGCCCGCCGCCGACTTGTCCGACGACTATAGGGTCGTCCCCACGACCCCGGGACTAGATTGCCCCGCCACCGTCATGTCCGACGACTACAGGGTCGTCCCCACGACCCCGAGACTAGATTGGCCCACGACCGTCATGTCTGACGACTACGGGGTCGTCCCCACGACCCCAGGACTAGATTGCCCCGCCACCGTCATGTCCGACGACTATAGGGTTGTCCCTACGACCACGGGCCAAAGTTGGCCCGCCGCCGACATGTTCGACGACTATAGGGTCGTCCCCACGACCCCGGGACTAGATTGGCTCGCCACCGTCATGTCCGACGAGTATAGGGTCGTACTCACGACGAGGGGACTAGATTGGCCCGTCACTGTCATGTCCGACGACTATAGGGTCGTCCCCACGACCCCGGGACTAGGTTGGCCCACCGCCGACTTGTCCGACGACTATAGGGTCGTCCCCACGACCCCGGGACTAGATTGGCCAGCTGCCGACATGTCCGACGACTATAGGGTCGTCCCCACGACCCCGGGACTAGATTGGCCCACGACCGTCATGTCCGACGACTCCAGGGTCGTCCCCACGACCCTAGGACTAGATTGCCACGCCACCGTCATGTCCCACGACTATCGGGTCGTCCCCACGACCCCGGGACTAGATTGCCCCGCCACCGTCATGTCCGACGACTACAGGGTCGTCCCCACGACCCCGGGGCTAGATTGGCCCGCCACCATCATGTCCGACGACTATAGGGTCGCCCCCACCACCCCGGGACTAGGTTGGCCTGCCGCCGACTTGTCCGACGACTATAAGGTCGTCCCTACGACCCCGGGACTAGGTTGGCCAGCTGCCGACATGTCCGACGACTGTAGGGTCGTCCCCACGACCCCGGGACTAGATTGGCGCGCCACCATCATGTCCGACGACTATAGGGTCGCCCCCACGACCCCGGGACTAGGTTGGCCTGCCGCCGACTTGTCCGACGACTATAGGGTCGTCCCCACGACCCCGGGACTAGGTTGGCCAGCCGCCGATGTCCGACGAATATAGGGTCGTCCCCACGACCCCGGGACTAGATTGGCCCGCCACCGTCATGTCCGACGACTATAGGGTCGCCCCCACGACCCCGGGACTAGGTTGGCCAGCCGCCGACATGTCCGACAACTATAGGGTCGTCCCCACGACCACGGGCCAAAGTTGCCCTGCCGCCGAAATGTCCGACAACTATAGGGTCGTCCCTACCACCCCGGGACTAGGTTGGCCAGCCGCCGACATGTCCGACGACTATAGGGTCGTCCCCCCGGCCGCGGGAATAGATTGCCCGGCCACCGTCATGTCCGACGACTATAGGGTCGTCCCCACGACCCCGGGACTAGGTTGGCCCGCCGCCGACTTGTCCGACGACTATAGGGTCGTCCCCACGACCCCGGGACTAGATTGGCCCTCCAGCATCATGTCCGACGACTATAGGGTCGCCCCCACGACCCCGGGACTAGGTTGGCCTGCGGCCGACTTGTCCGACGAATATAGGGTCGTCCCCACGGCCCCGGGACTAGGTTGGCCCGCCGCCGACTTGTCCGACGACTACAGGGTCGTCCCCACGACCCCGGGACTAGGATGGCCCGCCGCCGACTTGTCCGACGACTATAGGGTCGTCCCCACGACCCCGGGACTAGATTGCCCCGCCACCGTCATGTCCGACGACTACAGGGTCGTCCCCACGACCCCGGGACTAGATTGGCCCACCACCGTCATGTCCGACGACTACAGGGTCGTCCCCACGACCCCGGGACTAGGTTGGCCCGCCGCCGACTTGTCCGACGACTATAGGGTCGTCCCCACGGCCCCGGGACTAGGTTGGCCCGCCGCCGACTTGTCCGACGACTGTAGGGTCGTCCCCACGACCCCGGGGCTAGATTGCCCCGGCACCGTCATGTCCGACGACTATAGGGTCGTCCCCACGGCCCCGGGACTAGATTGGCCCACGACCGTCATGTCCGACGACTACAGGGTCGTCCCCACGACCCCAGGACTAGATTGCCACGCCACCGTCATGTCCGACGACTATAGGGTCGTCCCCACGACCCCGGGACTAGATTGCCCCGCCGCCGACATGTCCGACGAATATAGGGTCGTCCCCACGACCACGGGTCAAAGTTGCGCTGCCGCCGAAATGTCCGACAACTATAGGGTCGTCCCTACCACCCCGGGACTAGGTTGGCCAGCCGCCGACATGTCCGACGACTATAGGGTCGTCCCCCCGGCCGCGGGAATAGATTGCCCGGCCACCGTCATGTCCGACGACTATAGGGTCGTCCCCACGACCCCGGGACTAGGTTGGCCCGCCGCCGACTTGTCCGACGACTATAGGGTCGTCCCCACGAACCCGCGACTAGGTTGGCCCGCCGCCGACTTGTCCGTCGGCTATAGGGTCGTCCCCACGACCACGGGCCAAAGTTGCCCAACCTCCGACATGTCCGACAACTATAGGGTCGTCCCTACCACCCCGGGACTAGGTTGGCCAGCCGCCGACATGTCCGACGACTATAGGGTCGTCCCCCCGGCCGCGGGAATAGATTGCCCGGCCACCGTCATGTCCGACGACTATAGGGTCGTCCCCACGGCCCCGGGACTAGGTTGGCCCGCCGCCGACTTGTCCGACGACTGTAGGGTCGTCCGCACGACCCCGGGGCTAGATTGGCCCGCCACCATCAGGTCCGACGACTATAGGGTCGCCCCCACCACCCCGGGACTAGGTTGGCCTGCCGCCGACTTGTCCGACGACTATAAGGTCGTCCCTACGACCCCGGGACTAGGTTGGCCAGCTGCCGACATGACCGACGACTGTAGGGTCGTCCCCACGACCCCGGGACTAGATTGGCGCGCCACCATCATGTCCGACGACTATAGGGTCGCCCCCACGACCCCGGGACTAGGTTGGCCTGCCGCCGACTTGTCCGACGACTATAGGGTCGTCCCCACGACCCCGGGACTAGGTTGGCCAGCCGCCGACATGTCCGACGACTATAGGGTCGTCCCCCCGGCCGCGGGAATACATTGCCCGGCCACCGTCATGTCCGACGACTATAGGGTCGTCCCCACGACCCCGGGACTAGGTTGGCCCGCCGCCGACTTGTCCGACGACTATAGGGTCGTCCCCACGAACCCGCGACTAGGTTGGCCCGCCGCCGACTTGTCCGTCGGCTATAGGGTCGTCCCCACGACCACGGGCCAAAGTTGCCCAACCTCCGACATGTCCGACGACTGTAGGGTTGTCCGCACGACCCCGGGACTAGATTGGCCCGCCGCCGTCATGTCCGACGACCATAGGGTCGTCCCCACGACCACGGGCCAAAGTTGCCCAACCTCCGACATGTCCGACGACTGTAGGGTCGTCCGCACGACCCCGGGGCTAGATTGGCCCGCCACCATCATGTCCGACGACTATAGGGTCGCCCCCACCACCCCGGGACTAGGTTGGCCAGCTGCCGACATGTCCGACGACTGTAGGGTCGTCCCCACGACCCCGGGACTAGATTGGCGCGCCACCATCATGTCCGACGACTATAGGGTCGCCCCCACGACCCCGGGACTAGGTTGGCCTGCCGCCGACTTGTCCGACGACTATAGGGTCGTCCCCACGACCCCGGGACTAGGTTGGCCAGCCGCCGACATGTCCGACGACTATAGGGTCGTCCCCCCGGCCGCGGGAATAGATTGCCCGGCCACCGTCATGTCCGACGACTATAGGGTCGTCCCCACGACCCCGGGACTAGGTTGGCCCGCCGCCGACTTGTCCGACGACTATAGGGTCGTCCCCACGAACCCGCGACTAGGTTGGCCCGCCGCCGACTTGTCCGTCGGCTATAGGGTCGTCCCCACGACCACGGGCCAAAGTTGCCCAACCTCCGACATGTCCGACGACTGTAGGGTTGTCCGCACGACCCCGGGACTAGATTGGCCCGCCGCCGTCATGTCCGACGACCATAGGGTCGTCCCCACGACCACGGGCCAAAGTTGCCCAACCTCCGACATGTCCGACGACTGTAGGGTCGTCCGCACGACCCCGGGGCTAGATTGGCCCGCCACCATCATGTCCGACGACTATAGGGTCGCCCCCACCTCCCCGGGACTAGGTTGGCCTGCCGCCGACTTGTCCGACGACTATAAGGTCGTCCCTACGACCCCGGGACTAGGTTGGCCAGCTGCCGACATGTCCGACGACTGTAGGGTCGTCCCCACGACCCCGGGACTAGATTGGCGCGCCACCATCATATCCGACGACTATAGGGTCGCCCCCACGACCCCGGGAGTAGGTTGGCCTGCCGCCGACTTGTCCGACGACTATAGGGTCGTCCCCACGACCCCGGGACTAGGTTGGCCAGCCGCCGACATGTCCGACGAAAATAGGGTCGTCCCCACGACCCCGGGACTAGATTGGCCCGCCACCGTCATGTCCGACGACTATAGGGTCGTCCCCACGACCCCGGGACTAGATTGGCGCGCCACCATCATGTCCGACGACTATAGGGTCGCCCCCACGACCCCGGGACTAGGTTGGCCAGCCGCCGACATGTCCGACAACTATAGGGTCGTCCCCACGACCACGGGCCAAAGTTGCCCTGCCGCCGAAATGTCCGACAACTATAGGGTCGTCCCTACCACCCCGGGACTAGGTTGGCCAGCCGCCGACATGTCCGACGACTATAAGGTCGTCCCTACGACCCCGGGACTAGGTTGGCCAGCTGCCGAAATGTCCGACGACTGTAGGGTCGTCCCCACGACCCCGGGAATAGATTGGCGCGCCACCATCATGTCCGACGACTATAGGGTCGCCCCCACGACCCCGGGACTAGGTTGGCCTGCCGCCGACTTGTCCGACGACTATAGGGTCGTCCCCACGACCCCGGGAATAGATTGGCGCGCCACCATCATGTCCGACGACTATAGGGTCGCCCCCACCACCCCGGGACTAGGTTGCCCTGCCGCCGAAATGTCCGACAACTATAGGGTCGTCCCTACCACCCCGGGACTAGGTTGGCCAGCCGCCGACATGTCCGACGACTATAGGGTCGCCCCCACGACCCCGGGAGTAGGTTGGCCTGCCGCCGACTTGTCCGACGACTATAGGGTCGTCCCCACGACCCCGGGACTAGGTTGGCCAGCCGCCGACATGTCCGACGAAAATAGGGTCGTCCCCACGACCCCGGGACTAGATTGGCCCGCCACCGTCATGTCCGACGACTATAGGGTCGTCCCCACGACCCCGGGACTAGATTGGCGCGCCACCATCATGTCCGACGACTATAGGGTCGCCCCCACGACCCCGGGACTAGGTTGGCCAGCCGCCGACATGTCCGACAACTATAGGGTCGTCCCCACGACCACGGGCCAAAGTTGCCCAACCTCCGACATGTCCGACGACTGTAGGGTCGTCCGCACGACCCCGGGGCTAGATTGGCCCGCCACCATCATGTCCGACGACTATAGGGTCGCCCCCACCACCCCGGGACTAGGTTGGCCTGCCGCCGACTTGTCCGACGACTATAAGGTCGTCCCTACGACCCCGGGACTAGGTTGGCCAGCTGCCGAAATGTCCGACGACTGTAGGGTCGTCCCCACGACCCCGGGAATAGATTGGCGCGCCACCATCATGTCCGACGACTATAGGGTCGCCCCCACGACCCCGGGACTAGGTTGGCCTGCCGCCGACTTGTCCGACGACTATAGGGTCGTCCCCACGACCCCGGGACTAGGTTGGCCAGCCGCCGACATGTCCGACGAATATAGGGTCGTCCCCACGACCCCGGGACTAGATTGGCCCGCCACCGTCATGTCCGACGACTATAGGGTCGTCCCCACGACCCCGGGACTAGATTGGCGCGCCACCATCATGTCCGACGACTATAGGGTCGCCCCCACGACCCCGGGACTAGGTTGGCCAGCCGCCGACATCTCCGACAACTATAGGGTCGTCCCCACGACCACGGGCCAAAGTTGCCCTGCCGCCGAAATGTCCGACAACTATAGGGTCGTCCCTACCACCCCGGGACTAGGTTGGCCAGCCGCCGACATGTCCGACGACTATAGGGTCGTCCCCCCGGCCGCGGGAATAGATTGCCCGGCCACCGTCATGTCCGACGACTATAGGGTCGTCCCCACGACCCCGGGACTAGGTTGGCCAGCTGCCGACATGTCCGACGACAATAGGGTCGTCCCCACGACCCCGGGACTAGGTTGGCCAGCTGCCGACATGTCCGACGACTATAGGGTCGTCCCCACGACCCCGGGACTTGATTGCCCCGCCACCGTCATGTCCGACGACTACAGGGTCGTCCCCACGACCCCAGGACTAGGTTGGCCAGCCGCCGACTTGTCCGACGACTATAGGCTCGTCTCCACGACCCCGGGACTAGGTTGGCCAGCTGCCGACATGTCCGACGACAATAGGGTCGTCCCCACGACCCCGGGACTAGGTTGGCCAGCCTCCGACATATCCGACGACTATAGGGTCGTTCCCACGACTACGGGCCAAATTTGGCCAGCCGCCGACATGTCCGACGACCATAGGGTCGTCCCCACGAAACCCGGGACTAGATTGGCCCGCCACCGTCATGTCCGACGACTATAGGGTCGTCCCCACGACAACGGGCCAAAGTTGGCCAGCCGCCGTCATGTCCGACGACTATAGGCTCGTCTCCACGACCCCGGGAGTAGGTTGGCCGGCCGCCAACATTTCCTACGACTATGTGGGTCGTCCCCACGACCTCGGGACTAGGTTGGCCCGCCGCCGACTTGTCCGACGACTATAGGGTCGTCCCCACGACCCCGGGACTTGATTGCCCCGCCACCGTCATGTCCGACGACTACAGGGTCGTCCCCACGACCCCAGGACTAGGTTGGCCAGCCGCCGACTTGTCCGACGACTATAGGCTCGTCTCCACGACCCCGGGAGTAGGTTGGCCGGCCGCCAACATTTCCGACGACTATGTGGGTCGTCCCCACGACCTCGGGACTAGGTTGGCCCGCCGCCGACTTGTCCGACGACTATAGGGTCGTCCCCACGACCCCGGGACTAGATTGCCCCGCCGCCGTCATGTCCGACGACTACAGGGTCGTCCCCACGACCCCTGGACTAGGTTGGCCAGCCGCCGTCATGTCCGACGACTATAGGCTCGTCTCCACGACCCCGGGAGTAGGTTGGCCGGCCGCCAACATTTCCGACGACTATGTGGGTCGTCCCCACGACCTCGGGACTAGGTTGGCCCGCCGCCGACATGTCCGACGACTATAGGGTCGTCCCCACGACCCCGGGACTAGATTGCCCCGCCACCGTCATGTCCGACGACTATAGGCTCGTCTCCACGACCCCGGGAGTAGGTTGGCCGGCCGCCAACATTTCCGACGACTATGTGGGTCGTCCCCACGACCTCGGGACTAGGTTGGCCCGCCGCCGACTTGTCCGACGACTATAGGGTCGTCCCCACGACCCCGGGACTAGATTGCCCCGCCACCGTCATGTCCGACGACTACAGGGTCGTCCCCACGACCCCGGGACTAGGATGGCCCGCCGCCGACTTGTCCGACGACTATAGGGTCGTCCCCACGACCCCGGGACTAGGTTGGCCCGCCGCCGACTTGTCCGACGTCTATAGAGTCGTCCCCAGGACCACGGGACTAGGTTGGCCCGCCGCCGACATGTCCGACGACTATAGGGTCGTCTCCACGACCCCGGGACTAGATTGGCCCGCCACCGTCAAGTCCGACAAGTATAGGGTCGTACCCACGACGCCGGGACTAGATTGGCCCGTCACCGTCATATCCGACGACTATAGGGTCGTCCCCACGACCCCGGGACTAGGTTGGCCCGCCTTCGACTTGTCCGACGACTATAGAGTCGTCCCTACCACCCCGGGACTAGGTTGGCCAGCTGCCGACATGTCCGACGACTATAGGGTCGTCCCCACGACCCCGGGACTAGGTTGGCCAGCTGCCGACATGTCCGACGACAATAGGGTCGTCCCCACGACCCCGGGACTAGGTTGGCCAGCCTCCGACATATCCGACGACTATAGGGTCGTTCCCACGACTACGGGCCAAATTTGGCCAGCCGCCGACATGTCCGACGACCATAGGGTGGTCCCCACGAAACCAGGGACTAGATTCGCCCGCCACCGTCATGTCCGACGACTATAGGGTCGTCCCCACGACAACGGGCCAAAGTTGGCCAGCCGCCGTCATGTCCGATGACTATAGGCTCGTCTCCACGACCCCGGGAGTAGGTTGGCCGGCCGCCAACATTTTCGACGACTATGTGGGTCGTCCCCACGACCTCGGGACTAGGTTGGCCCGCCGCCGACTTGTCCGACGACTATAGGGTCGTCCCCACGACCCCGGGACTAGATTGCCCCGCCACCGTCATGTCCGACGACTACAGGGTCGTCCCCACGACCCCGAGACTAGATTGGCCCACGACCGTCATGTCTGACGACTACGGGGTCGTCCCCACGACCCCAGGACTAGATTGCCCCGCCACCGTCATGTCCGACGACTATAGGGTTGTCCCTACGACCACGGGCCAAAGTTGGCCCGCCGCCGACATGTTCGACGACTATAGGGTCGTCCCCACGACCCCGGGACTAGATTGGCTCGCCACCGTCATGTCCGACGAGTATAGGGTCGTACTCACGACGAGGGGACTAGATTGGCCCGTCACTGTCATGTCCGACGACTATAGGGTCGTCCCCACGACCCCGGGACTAGGTTGGCCCACCGCCGACTTGTCCGACGACTATAGGGTCGTCCCCACGACCCCGGGACTAGATTGGCCAGCTGCCGACATGTCCGACGACTATAGGGTCGTCCCCACGACCCCGGGACTAGATTGGCCCACGACCGTCATGTCCGACGACTACAGGGTCGTCCCCACGACCCTAGGACTAGATTGCCACGCCACCGTCATGTCCCACGACTATCGGGTCGTCCCCACGACCCCGGGACTAGATTGCCCCGCCACCGTCATGTCCGACGACTACAGGGTCGTCCCCACGACCCCGGGACTAGGATGGCCCGCCGCCGACTTGTCCGACGACTATAGGGTCGTCCCCACGACCCCGGGACTAGATTGCCCCGCCACCGTCATGTCCGACGACTACAGGGTCGTCCCCACGACCCCGGGACTAGATTGGCCCACCACCGTCATGTCCGACGACTACAGGGTCGTCCCCACGACCCCGGGACTAGGATGGCCCGCCGCCGACTTGTCCGACGACTATAGGGTCGTCCCCACGACCCCGGGACTAGATTGCCCCGCCACCGTCATGTCCGACGACTACAGGGTCGTCCCCACGACCCCGGGACTAGATTGGCCCACCACCGTCATGTCCGACGACTACAGGGTCGTCCCCACGACCCCGGGGCTAGATTGGCCCGCCACCATCATGTCCGACGACTATAGGGTCGCCCCCACCACCCCGGGACTAGGTTGGCCTGCCGCCGACTTGTCCGACGACTATAAGGTCGTCCCTACGACCCCGGGACTAGGTTGGCCAGCTGCCGACATGTCCGACGACTGTAGGGTCGTCCCCACGACCCCGGGACTAGATTGGCGCGCCACCATCATGTCCGACGACTATAGGGTGGCCCCCACGACCCCGGGACTAGGTTGGCCTGCCGCCGACTTGTCCGACGACTATAGGGTCGTCCCCACGACCCCGGGACTAGGTTGGCCAGCCGCCGATGTCCGACGAATATAGGGTCGTCCCCACGACCCCGGGACTAGATTGGCCCGCCACCGTCATGTCCGACGACTATAGGGTCGCCCCCACGACCCCGGGACTAGGTTGGCCAGCCGCCGACATGTCCGACAACTATAGGGTCGTCCCCACGACCACGGGCCAAAGTTGCCCTGCCGCCGAAATGTCCGACAACTATAGGGTCGTCCCTACCACCCCGGGACTAGGTTGGCCAGCCGCCGACATGTCCGACGACTATAGGGTCGTCCCCCCGGCCGCGGGAATAGATTGCCCGGCCACCGTCATGTCCGACGACTATAGGGTCGTCCCCACGACCCCGGGACTAGGTTGGCCCGCCGCCGACTTGTCCGACGACTATAGGGTCGTCCCCACGACCCCGGGACTAGATTGGCCCTCCAGCATCATGTCCGACGACTATAGGGTCGCCCCCACGACCCCGGGACTAGGTTGGCCTGCGGCCGACTTGTCCGACGACTATAGGGTCGTCCCCACGGCCCCGGGACTAGGTTGGCCCGCCGCCGACTTGTCCGACGACTACAGGGTCGTCCCCACGACCCCGGGACTAGGATGGCCCGCCGCCGACTTGTCCGACGACTATAGGGTCGTCCCCACGACCCCGGGACTAGATTGCCCCGCCACCGTCATGTCCGACGTCTACAGGGTCGTCCCCACGACCCCGGGACTAGATTGGCCCACCACCGTCATGTCCGACGACTACAGGGTCGTCCCCACGACCCCGGGACTAGGTTGGCCCGCCGCCGACTTGTCCGACGACTATAGGGTCGTCCCCACGGCCCCGGGACTAGGTTGGCCCGCCGCCGACTTGTCCGACGACTGTAGGGTCGTCCCCACGACCCCGGGGCTAGATTGCCCCGGCACCGTCATGTCCGACGACTATAGGGTCGTCCCCACGGCCCCGGGACTAGATTGGCCCACGACCGTCATGTCCGACGACTACAGGGTCGTCCCCACGACCCCAGGACTAGATTGCCACGCCACCGTCATGTCCGACGACTATAGGGTCGTCCCCACGACCCCGGGACTAGATTGCCCCGCCGCCGACATGTCCGACGAATATAGGGTCGTCCCCACGACCACGGGTCAAAGTTGCCCTGCCGCCGAAATGTCCGACAACTATAGGGTCGTCCCTACCACCCCGGGACTAGGTTGGCCAGCCGCCGACATGTCCGACGACTATAGGGTCGTCCCCCCGGCCGCGGGAATAGATTGCCCGGCCACCGTCATGTCCGACGACTATAGGGTCGTCCCCACGACCCCGGGACTAGGTTGGCCCGCCGCCGACTTGTCCGACGACTATAGGGTCGTCCCCACGAACCCGCGACTAGGTTGGCCCGCCGCCGACTTGTCCGTCGGCTATAGGGTCGTCCCCACGACCACGGGCCAAAGTTGCCCAACCTCCGACATGTCCGACAACTATAGGGTCGTCCCTACCACCCCGGGACTAGGTTGGCCAGCCGCCGACATGTCCGACGACTATAGGGTCGTCCCCCCGGCCGCGGGAATAGATTGCCCGGCCACCGTCATGTCCGACGACTATAGGGTCGTCCCCACGACCCCGGGACTAGGTTGGCCCGCCGCCGACTTGTCCGACGACTATAGGGTCGTCCCCACGACCCCGGGACTAGATTGGCCCTCCAGCATCATGTCCGACGGACTATAGGGTCGCCCCCACGACCCCGGGACTAGGTTGGCCTGCCGCCGACTTGTCCGACGACTATAGGGTCGTCCCCACGGCCCCGGGACTAGGTTGGCCCGCCGCCGACTTGTCCGACGACTGTAGGGTCGTCCGCACGACCCCGGGGCTAGATTGGCCCGCCACCATCAGGTCCGACGACTATAGGGTCGCCCCCACCACCCCGGGACTAGGTTGGCCTGCCGCCGACTTGTCCGACGACTATAAGGTCGTCCCTACGACCCCGGGACTAGGTTGGCCAGCTGCCGACATGACCGACGACTGTAGGGTCGTCCCCACGACCCCGGGACTAGATTGGCGCGCCACCATCATGTCCGACGACTATAGGGTCGCCCCCACGACCCCGGGACTAGGTTGGCCTGCCGCCGACTTGTCCGACGACTATAGGGTCGTCCCCACGACCCCGGGACTAGGTTGGCCAGCCGCCGACATGTCCGACGACTATAGGGTCGTCCCCCCGGCCGCGGGAATACATTGCCCGGCCACCGTCATGTCCGACGACTATAGAGTCGTCCCCACGACCACGGGACTAGGTTGGCCCGCCGCCGACTTGTCCGATGACTATACGGTCGTCCCCACGACTACGGGACTAGGTTGGCCCGCCGCCGACTTGTCCGACGACTATAGGATCGTCCCCACGACCCCGGGACTAGGTTGGCCAGTCACCGACATGTCCGACGACTATAGGGTCGTCCCCACGACCACAGGCCAAAGTTGCCCAGCCGCCGACATGTCCGACGACTATAGGGTCGTCCCCACGCCCCGGTCCAAAGTTGGCCAGCCGCCGACATGTCCGACGACTATAGGGTCGTCCCCACGACCCCGGGACTAGGTTGGCCCGCCGCCGACATGTCCGACGACTATACGGTCGTCCTCGCGACCACGGGACTAGGTTGGCCCGCCGCCGACTTGTCCGACGACTATACGGTCGTCCCCACGACCACGGGACTAGGTTGGCCCGCCGCCGACTTGTCCGACGACTATAGGGTCGTCCCCAGGACCCCGGGACTAGGACGGCCCGCCGCCGACTTGTCCGACGACTATAGGGTCGTCCCCACGACCCGGGCCAAAGTTGGACAGCCGCCGATATGTCCGACGACTATAGGGTCGTCCCCGCGAACCCGGGACTACGTTGGCCAGTCACCGACATGTCCGACGACTATAGGGTCGTCCCCACGACCACGGGCCAAAGTTGGCCAGCCGCCGACATGTCCGACGACTATAGGGTCGTCCCCGCGAACCCGGGACTACGTTGGCCAGTCACCGACATGTCCGACGACTATAGGGTCGTCCCCACGACCACGGGCCAAAGTTGCCCTGCCGCCGACATGTCCGACGACTATAGGGTCGTCCCAACGACCCCGGGTCTAGGTTGGCCCGCCGCCGACTTTTCCGACGACTATAGGGTCGTGCCCACGACCCCGGGACTAGGTTGGCCCGCCGCCGACATGTCCGACGTCTATAGGGTCGTCCCCACGACCCCGGGGCTAGATTGGCCCGCCACCGTCATGTCCGACGACTATAGGTTCGTCCCTACGACCCTGGGCATACGTTGGCCTGCCGCCGACATGTCCGACGACTATAGGGTCGTCCCCACGACCCCAGGACTAGGTTGGCCCGCCGCCGACTTGTCCGACGACTATAGGGTCGTCCCCACGACCCCGGGACTAGGTTGGCCCGCCGCCGACATGTCCGACGATTATAGGGTCGTCCCCACGACCCCGGGACTAGGTTGGCCCGCCGCCGACATGTCCGACGACTATACGGTCGTCCTCACGACCACGGGACTAGGTTGGCCCGCCGCCGACTTGTCCGACGACTATACGGTCGTCACCACGACCACGGGACTAGGTTGGTCCGCCGCCGACTTGTCCGAGGACTATAGGGTCGTCCCCAGGACCCCGGGACTAGGTCGGCCCGCCGCCGACTTGTCCGACGATTATAGGGTCGTCCCCACGACCCGGGCCAAAGTTGGACAGCCGCCGACATGTCCGACGACTATAGGGTCGTCCCCACCACCCGGGCCAAAGTTGGACAGCCGCCGACATGTCCGACAACTATAGGGTCGTCCCCGCGAACCCGGGACTACGTTGGCCAGTCACCGACATGTCCGACGACTATAGGGTCGTCCCCACGACCACGGGCCATAGTTGGCCCGCCGCCGACATGTCCGTAGACTATAGGGTCGTCCCCACGCCCCGGGCCAAAGTTGGCCAGCCGCCGACTTGTCCGACGACTATAGGGTCGTCCCCACGACCCCGGGACTAGGTTGGCCCGCCGCCGACTTGTCCGACGACTATAGGGTCGTTTCCACGACCCCGGGACCAGTTTGGCCAGTCACCGACATGTCCGACGACTATAGGGTCGTCCCCACGACCACGGGCCGAAGTTGCCCTGCCGCCGACATGTCCGACGACTATAGGGTCGTCCCCACGACCTCGGGACTAGGTTGGCAGCCGCCGACATGTCCGACGACTATTGGGTCGTCCCCACGCCCCGGGCCAAAGTTGGCCAGCCGCCGACATGTCCGACGACTATAGGGTCGTCCCCACGACCCCGGGACTAGGTTGGCCCGCCGCCGACTTGTCCGACGACTATAGGGTCGTCCCCACGACCCCGGGACTAGGTTGGCCCGCCGCCGACATGTCCGACGATTATAGGGTCGTCCCCACGACCCCGGGACTAGGTTGGCCCGCCGCCGACATGTCCGTAGACTATAGGGTCGTCCCCACGCCCCGGGCCAAAGTTGGCCTGCCGCCGACGTGTCCTACGACTATGGGGTCGTCCCCACGACCACGGGACTAGGTTGGCCAGCCGCCGACATGTCCGACGACTATAGGGTCGTCCCCACCACCCCGGGTCTAGGTTGGCCAGCCGCCGACATGTCCGACGACTATAGGGTCGTCCCCATGACCCCGGGACTAGGTTGGCCCGCCGCCGACATGTCCGACGACTATACGGTCGTCCTCACGACCACGGGACTAGGTTGGCCCGCCGCCGACTTGTCCGACGACTATAGGGTCGTCCCCAGGACCCCGGGACTAGGTCGGCCCGCCGCCGACTTGTCCGACGACTATAGGGTCGTCCCCACGACCCGGGCCAAAGTTGGACAGCCGCCGACATGTCCGACGACTATAGGGTCGTCCCCGCGAACCCGGGACTACGTTGGCCAGTCACCGACATGTCCGACGACTATAGGGTCGTCCCCACGACCACGGGCCAAAGTTGCCCTGCCGCCGACATGTCCGACGAGTATAGGGTCGTCCCCACGACCCCGGGTCTAGGTTGGCCCGCCGCCGACTTTTCCGACGACTATAGGGTCGTCCCCACGACCACGGGACTAGGTTGGCCCGCCGCCGACTTGTCCGACGACTATAGGGTCGTCCCCACGACCCCGGGACTAGATTGCCCCGCCACCGTCATGTCCGACGACTACAGGGTCGTCCCCACGACCCCGAGACTAGATTGGCCCACGACCGTCATGTCTGACGACTACGGGGTCGTCCCCACGACCCCAGGACTAGATTGCCCCGCCACCGTCATGTCCGACGACTATAGGGTTGTCCCTACGACCACGGGCCAAAGTTGGCCCGCCGCCGACATGTTCGACGACTATAGGGTCGTCCCCACGACCCCGGGACTAGATTGGCTCGCCACCGTCATGTCCGACGAGTATAGGGTCGTACTCACGACGAGGGGACTAGATTGGCCCGTCACTGTCATGTCCGACGACTATAGGGTCGTCCCCACGACCCCGGGACTAGGTTGGCCCACCGCCGACTTGTCCGACGACTATAGGGTCGTCCCCACGACCCCGGGACTAGATTGGCCAGCTGCCGACATGTCCGACGACTATAGGGTCGTCCCCACGACCCCGGGACTAGATTGGCCCACGACCGTCATGTCCGACGACTACAGGGTCGTCCCCACGACCCTAGGACTAGATTGCCACGCCACCGTCATGTCCCACGACTATCGGGTCGTCCCCACGACCCCGGGACTAGATTGCCCCGCCACCGTCATGTCCGACGACTACAGGGTCGTCCCCACGACCCCGGGACTAGGATGGCCCGCCGCCGACTTGTCCGACGACTATAGGGTCGTCCCCACGACCCCGGGACTAGATTGCCCCGCCACCGTCATGTCCGACGACTACAGGGTCGTCCCCACGACCCCGGGACTAGATTGGCCCACCACCGTCATGTCCGACGACTACAGGGTCGTCCCCACGACCCCGGGACTAGGATGGCCCGCCGCCGACTTGTCCGACGACTATAGGGTCGTCCCCACGACCCCGGGACTAGATTGCCCCGCCACCGTCATGTCCGACGACTACAGGGTCGTCCCCACGACCCCGGGACTAGATTGGCCCACCACCGTCATGTCCGACGACTACAGGGTCGTCCCCACGACCCCGGGGCTAGATTGGCCCGCCACCATCATGTCCGACGACTATAGGGTCGCCCCCACCACCCCGGGACTAGGTTGGCCTGCCGCCGACTTGTCCGACGACTATAAGGTCGTCCCTACGACCCCGGGACTAGGTTGGCCAGCTGCCGACATGTCCGACGACTGTAGGGTCGTCCCCACGACCCCGGGACTAGATTGGCGCGCCACCATCATGTCCGACGACTATAGGGTCGCCCCCACGACCCCGGGACTAGGTTGGCCTGCCGCCGACTTGTCCGACGACTATAGGGTCGTCCCCACGACCCCGGGACTAGGTTGGCCAGCCGCCGATGTCCGACGAATATAGGGTCGTCCCCACGACCCCGGGACTAGATTGGCCCGCCACCGTCATGTCCGACGACTATAGGGTCGCCCCCACGACCCCGGGACTAGGTTGGCCAGCCGCCGACATGTCCGACAACTATAGGGTCGTCCCCACGACCACGGGCCAAAGTTGCCCTGCCGCCGAAATGTCCGACAACTATAGGGTCGTCCCTACCACCCCGGGACTAGGTTGGCCAGCCGCCGACATGTCCGACGACTATAGGGTCGTCCCCCCGGCCGCGGGAATAGATTGCCCGGCCACCGTCATGTCCGACGACTATAGGGTCGTCCCCACGACCCCGGGACTAGGTTGGCCCGCCGCCGACTTGTCCGACGACTATAGGGTCGTCCCCACGACCCCGGGACTAGATTGGCCCTCCAGCATCATGTCCGACGACTATAGGGTCGCCCCCACGACCCCGGGACTAGGTTGGCCTGCGGCCGACTTGTCCGACGACTATAGGGTCGTCCCCACGGCCCCGGGACTAGGTTGGCCCGCCGCCGACTTGTCCGACGACTACAGGGTCGTCCCCACGACCCCGGGACTAGGATGGCCCGCCGCCGACTTGTCCGACGACTATAGGGTCGTCCCCACGACCCCGGGACTAGATTGCCCCGCCACCGTCATGTCCGACGTCTACAGGGTCGTCCCCACGACCCCGGGACTAGATTGGCCCACCACCGTCATGTCCGACGACTACAGGGTCGTCCCCACGACCCCGGGACTAGGTTGGCCCGCCGCCGACTTGTCCGACGACTATAGGGTCGTCCCCACGGCCCCGGGACTAGGTTGGCCCGCCGCCGACTTGTCCGACGACTGTAGGGTCGTCCCCACGACCCCGGGGCTAGATTGCCCCGGCACCGTCATGTCCGACGACTATAGGGTCGTCCCCACGGCCCCGGGACTAGATTGGCCCACGACCGTCATGTCCGACGACTACAGGGTCGTCCCCACGACCCCAGGACTAGATTGCCACGCCACCGTCATGTCCGACGACTATAGGGTCGTCCCCACGACCCCGGGACTAGATTGCCCCGCCGCCGACATGTCCGACGAATATAGGGTCGTCCCCACGACCACGGGTCAAAGTTGCCCTGCCGCCGAAATGTCCGACAACTATAGGGTCGTCCCTACCACCCCGGGACTAGGTTGGCCAGCCGCCGACATGTCCGACGACTATAGGGTCGTCCCCCCGGCCGCGGGAATAGATTGCCCGGCCACCGTCATGTCCGACGACTATAGGGTCGTCCCCACGACCCCGGGACTAGGTTGGCCCGCCGCCGACTTGTCCGACGACTATAGGGTCGTCCCCACGAACCCGCGACTAGGTTGGCCCGCCGCCGACTTGTCCGTCGGCTATAGGGTCGTCCCCACGACCACGGGCCAAAGTTGCCCAACCTCCGACATGTCCGACAACTATAGGGTCGTCCCTACCACCCCGGGACTAGGTTGGCCAGCCGCCGACATGTCCGACGACTATAGGGTCGTCCCCCCGGCCGCGGGAATAGATTGCCCGGCCACCGTCATGTCCGACGACTATAGGGTCGTCCCCACGACCCCGGGACTAGGTTGGCCCGCCGCCGACTTGTCCGACGACTATAGGGTCGTCCCCACGACCCCGGGACTAGATTGGCCCTCCAGCATCATGTCCGACGGACTATAGGGTCGCCCCCACGACCCCGGGACTAGGTTGGCCTGCCGCCGACTTGTCCGACGACTATAGGGTCGTCCCCACGGCCCCGGGACTAGGTTGGCCCGCCGCCGACTTGTCCGACGACTGTAGGGTCGTCCGCACGACCCCGGGGCTAGATTGGCCCGCCACCATCAGGTCCGACGACTATAGGGTCGCCCCCACCACCCCGGGACTAGGTTGGCCTGCCGCCGACTTGTCCGACGACTATAAGGTCGTCCCTACGACCCCGGGACTAGGTTGGCCAGCTGCCGACATGACCGACGACTGTAGGGTCGTCCCCACGACCCCGGGACTAGATTGGCGCGCCACCATCATGTCCGACGACTATAGGGTCGCCCCCACGACCCCGGGACTAGGTTGGCCTGCCGCCGACTTGTCCGACGACTATAGGGTCGTCCCCACGACCCCGGGACTAGGTTGGCCAGCCGCCGACATGTCCGACGACTATAGGGTCGTCCCCCCGGCCGCGGGAATACATTGCCCGGCCACCGTCATGTCCGACGACTATAGAGTCGTCCCCACGACCACGGGACTAGGTTGGCCCGCCGCCGACTTGTCCGATGACTATACGGTCGTCCCCACGACTACGGGACTAGGTTGGCCCGCCGCCGACTTGTCCGACGACTATAGGATCGTCCCCACGACCCCGGGACTAGGTTGGCCAGTCACCGACATGTCCGACGACTATAGGGTCGTCCCCACGACCACAGGCCAAAGTTGCCCAGCCGCCGACATGTCCGACGACTATAGGGTCGTCCCCACGCCCCGGTCCAAAGTTGGCCAGCCGCCGACATGTCCGACGACTATAGGGTCGTCCCCACGACCCCGGGACTAGGTTGGCCCGCCGCCGACATGTCCGACGACTATACGGTCGTCCTCGCGACCACGGGACTAGGTTGGCCCGCCGCCGACTTGTCCGACGACTATACGGTCGTCCCCACGACCACGGGACTAGGTTGGCCCGCCGCCGACTTGTCCGACGACTATAGGGTCGTCCCCAGGACCCCGGGACTAGGACGGCCCGCCGCCGACTTGTCCGACGACTATAGGGTCGTCCCCACGACCCGGGCCAAAGTTGGACAGCCGCCGATATGTCCGACGACTATAGGGTCGTCCCCGCGAACCCGGGACTACGTTGGCCAGTCACCGACATGTCCGACGACTATAGGGTCGTCCCCACGACCACGGGCCAAAGTTGGCCAGCCGCCGACATGTCCGACGACTATAGGGTCGTCCCCGCGAACCCGGGACTACGTTGGCCAGTCACCGACATGTCCGACGACTATAGGGTCGTCCCCACGACCACGGGCCAAAGTTGCCCTGCCGCCGACATGTCCGACGACTATAGGGTCGTCCCAACGACCCCGGGTCTAGGTTGGCCCGCCGCCGACTTTTCCGACGACTATAGGGTCGTGCCCACGACCCCGGGACTAGGTTGGCCCGCCGCCGACATGTCCGACGTCTATAGGGTCGTCCCCACGACCCCGGGGCTAGATTGGCCCGCCACCGTCATGTCCGACGACTATAGGTTCGTCCCTACGACCCTGGGCATACGTTGGCCTGCCGCCGACATGTCCGACGACTATAGGGTCGTCCCCACGACCCCAGGACTAGGTTGGCCCGCCGCCGACTTGTCCGACGACTATAGGGTCGTCCCCACGACCCCGGGACTAGGTTGGCCCGCCGCCGACATGTCCGACGATTATAGGGTCGTCCCCACGACCCCGGGACTAGGTTGGCCCGCCGCCGACATGTCCGACGACTATACGGTCGTCCTCACGACCACGGGACTAGGTTGGCCCGCCGCCGACTTGTCCGACGACTATACGGTCGTCACCACGACCACGGGACTAGGTTGGTCCGCCGCCGACTTGTCCGAGGACTATAGGGTCGTCCCCAGGACCCCGGGACTAGGTCGGCCCGCCGCCGACTTGTCCGACGATTATAGGGTCGTCCCCACGACCCGGGCCAAAGTTGGACAGCCGCCGACATGTCCGACGACTATAGGGTCGTCCCCACCACCCGGGCCAAAGTTGGACAGCCGCCGACATGTCCGACAACTATAGGGTCGTCCCCGCGAACCCGGGACTACGTTGGCCAGTCACCGACATGTCCGACGACTATAGGGTCGTCCCCACGACCACGGGCCATAGTTGGCCCGCCGCCGACATGTCCGTAGACTATAGGGTCGTCCCCACGCCCCGGGCCAAAGTTGGCCAGCCGCCGACTTGTCCGACGACTATAGGGTCGTCCCCACGACCCCGGGACTAGGTTGGCCCGCCGCCGACTTGTCCGACGACTATAGGGTCGTTTCCACGACCCCGGGACCAGTTTGGCCAGTCACCGACATGTCCGACGACTATAGGGTCGTCCCCACGACCACGGGCCGAAGTTGCCCTGCCGCCGACATGTCCGACGACTATAGGGTCGTCCCCACGACCTCGGGACTAGGTTGGCAGCCGCCGACATGTCCGACGACTATTGGGTCGTCCCCACGCCCCGGGCCAAAGTTGGCCAGCCGCCGACATGTCCGACGACTATAGGGTCGTCCCCACGACCCCGGGACTAGGTTGGCCCGCCGCCGACTTGTCCGACGACTATAGGGTCGTCCCCACGACCCCGGGACTAGGTTGGCCCGCCGCCGACATGTCCGACGATTATAGGGTCGTCCCCACGACCCCGGGACTAGGTTGGCCCGCCGCCGACATGTCCGTAGACTATAGGGTCGTCCCCACGCCCCGGGCCAAAGTTGGCCTGCCGCCGACGTGTCCTACGACTATGGGGTCGTCCCCACGACCACGGGACTAGGTTGGCCAGCCGCCGACATGTCCGACGACTATAGGGTCGTCCCCACCACCCCGGGTCTAGGTTGGCCAGCCGCCGACATGTCCGACGACTATAGGGTCGTCCCCATGACCCCGGGACTAGGTTGGCCCGCCGCCGACATGTCCGACGACTATACGGTCGTCCTCACGACCACGGGACTAGGTTGGCCCGCCGCCGACTTGTCCGACGACTATAGGGTCGTCCCCAGGACCCCGGGACTAGGTCGGCCCGCCGCCGACTTGTCCGACGACTATAGGGTCGTCCCCACGACCCGGGCCAAAGTTGGACAGCCGCCGACATGTCCGACGACTATAGGGTCGTCCCCGCGAACCCGGGACTACGTTGGCCAGTCACCGACATGTCCGACGACTATAGGGTCGTCCCCACGACCACGGGCCAAAGTTGCCCTGCCGCCGACATGTCCGACGAGTATAGGGTCGTCCCCACGACCCCGGGTCTAGGTTGGCCCGCCGCCGACTTTTCCGACGACTATAGGGTCGTCCCCACGACCACGGGACTAGGTTGGCCCGCCGCCGACTTGTCCGACGACTATACGGTCGTCCCCACGACCACGGGACTAGGTTGGCCCGCCGCCGACTTGTCCGACGACTATAGGGTCGTCCCCAGGACCCCGGGACTAGGTCGGCCCGCCGCCGACATGTCCGACGACTATAGGGTCGTCTCCACGACCCCGGGACTAGATTGGCCCGCCACCGTCAAGTCCGACGAGTATAGGGTCGTACCCACGACGCCGGGACTAGATTGGCCCGTCACCGTCATGTCCGACGACTATAGGGTCTTCCCCACGACCCCGGGACTAGGTTGGCCCGCCTTCGACTTGTCCGACGACTATAGGATCGTCCCTACCACCCCGGGAATAGGTTGGCCAGCTGCCGACATGTCCGACGACTATAGGGTCGTCCCCACGACCCCGGGACTAGGTTGGCCAGCTGCCGACATGTCCGACGACAATAGGGTCGTCCCCACGACCCCGGGACTAGGTTGGCCAGCCTCCGACATATCCGACGACTATAGGGTCGTTCCCACGACTACGGGCCAAATTTGGCCAGCCGCCGACATGTCCGACGACCATAGGGTCGTCCCCACGAAACCCGGGACTAGATTGGCCCGCCACCGTCATGTCCGACGACTATAGGGTCGTCCCCACGACAACGGGCCAAAGTTGGCCAGCCGCCGTCATGTCCGACGACTATAGGCTCGTCTCCACGACCCCGGGAGTAGGTTGGCCGGCCGCCAACATTTCCGACGACTATGTGGGTCGTCCCCACGACCTCGGGACTAGGTTGGCCCGCCGCCGACTTGTCCGACGACTATAGGGTCGTCCCCACGACCCCGGGACTTGATTGCCCCGCCACCGTCATGTCCGACGACTACAGGGTCGTCCCCACGACCCCAGGACTAGGTTGGCCAGCCGCCGACTTGTCCGACGACTATAGGCTCGTCTCCACGACCCCGGGAGTAGGTTGGCCGGCCGCCAACATTTCCGACGACTATGTGGGTCGTCCCCACGACCTCGGGACTAGGTTGGCCCGCCGCCGACTTGTCCGACGACTATAGGGTCGTCCCCACGACCCCGGGACTAGATTGCCCCGCCACCGTCATGTCCGACGACTACAGGGTCGTCCCCACGACCCCTGGACTAGGTTGGCCAGCCGCCGTCATGTCCGACGACTATAGGCTCGTCTCCACGACCCCGGGAGTAGGTTGGCCGGCCGCCAACATTTCCGACGACTATGTGGGTCGTCCCCACGACCTCGGGACTAGGTTGGCCCGCCGCCGACATGTCCGACGACTATAGGGTCGTCCCCACGACCCCGGGACTAGATTGCCCCGCCACCGTCATGTCCGACGACTATAGGCTCGTCTCCACGACCCCGGGAGTAGGTTGGCCGGCTGCCAACATTTCCGACGACTATGTGGGTCGTCCCCACGACCTCGGGACTAGGTTGGCCCGCCGCCGACTTGTCCGACGACTATAGGGTCGTCCCCACGACCCCGGGACTAGATTGCCCCGCCACCGTCATGTCCGACGACTACAGGGTCGTCCCCACGACCCCGGGACTAGGATGGCCCGCCGCCGACTTGTCCGACGACTATAGGGTCGTCCCCACGACCCCGGGACTAGGTTGGCCCGCCGCCGACTTGTCCGACGTCTATAGAGTCGTCCCCAGGACCACGGGACTAGGTTGGCCCGCCGCCGACATGTCCGACGACTATAGGGTCGTCTCCACGACCCCGGGACTAGATTGGCCCGCCACCGTCACGTCCGACAAGTATAGGGTCGTACCCACGACGCCGGGACTAGATTGGCCCGTCACCGTCATATCCGACGACTATAGGGTCGTCCCCACGACCCCGGGACTAGGTTGGCCCGCCTTCGACTTGTCCGACGACTATAGAGTCGTCCCTACCACCCCGGGACTAGGTTGGCCAGCTGCCGACATGTCCGACGACTATAGGGTCGTCCCCACGACCCCGGGACTAGGTTGGCCAGCTGCCGACATGTCCGACGACAATAGGGTCGTCCCCACGACCCCGGGACTAGGTTGGCCAGCCTCCGACATATCCGACGACTATAGGGTCGTTCCCACGACTACGGGCCAAATTTGGCCAGCCGCCGACATGTCCGACGACCATAGGGTGGTCCCCACGAAACCAGGGACTAGATTCGCCCGCCACCGTCATGTCCGACGACTATAGGGTCGTCCCCACGACAACGGGCCAAAGTTGGCCAGCCGCCGTCATGTCCGATGACTATAGGCTCGTCTCCACGACCCCGGGAGTAGGTTGGCCGGCCGCCAACATTTTCGACGACTATGTGGGTCGTCCCCACGACCTCGGGACTAGGTTGGCCCGCCGCCGACTTGTCCGACGACTATAGGGTCGTCCCCACGACCCCGGGACTAGATTGCCCCGCCACCGTCATGTCCGACGACTACAGGGTCGTCCCCACGACCCCGAGACTAGATTGGCCCACGACCGTCATGTCTGACGACTACGGGGTCGTCCCCACGACCCCAGGACTAGATTGCCCCGCCACCGTCATGTCCGACGACTATAGGGTTGTCCCTACGACCACGGGCCAAAGTTGGCCCGCCGCCGACATGTTCGACGACTATAGGGTCGTCCCCACGACCCCGGGACTAGATTGGCTCGCCACCGTCATGTCCGACGAGTATAGGGTCGTACTCACGACGAGGGGACTAGATTGGCCCGTCACTGTCATGTCCGACGACTATAGGGTCGTCCCCACGACCCCGGGACTAGGTTGGCCCACCGCCGACTTGTCCGACGACTATAGGGTCGTCCCCACGACCCCGGGACTAGATTGGCCAGCTGCCGACATGTCCGACGACTATAGGGTCGTCCCCACGACCCCGGGACTAGATTGGCCCACGACCGTCATGTCCGACGACTCCAGGGTCGTCCCCACGACCCTAGGACTAGATTGCCACGCCACCGTCATGTCCCACGACTATCGGGTCGTCCCCACGACCCCGGGACTAGATTGCCCCGCCACCGTCATGTCCGACGACTACAGGGTCGTCCCCACGACCCCGGGGCTAGATTGGCCCGCCACCATCATGTCCGACGACTATAGGGTCGCCCCCACCACCCCGGGACTAGGTTGGCCTGCCGCCGACTTGTCCGACGACTATAAGGTCGCCCCTACGACCCCGGGACTAGGTTGGCCAGCTGCCGACATGTCCGACGACTGTAGGGTCGTCCCCACGACCCCGGGACTAGATTGGCGCGCCACCATCATGTCCGACGACTATAGGGTCGCCCCCACGACCCCGGGACTAGGTTGGCCTGCCGCCGACTTGTCCGACGACTATAGGGTCGTCCCCACGACCCCGGGACTAGGTTGGCAAGCCGCCGATGTCCGACGAATATAGGGTCGTCCCCACGACCCCGGGACTAGATTGGCCCGCCACCGTCATGTCCGACGACTATAGGGTCGCCCCCACGACCCCGGGACTAGGTTGGCCAGCCGCCGACATGTCCGACAACTATAGGGTCGTCCCCACGACCACGGGCCAAAGTTGCCCTGCCGCCGAAATGTCCGACAACTATAGGGTCGTCCCTACCACCCCGGGACTAGGTTGGCCAGCCGCCGACATGTCCGACGACTATAGGGTCGTCCCCCCGGCCGCGGGAATAGATTGCCCGGCCACCGTCATGTCCGACGACTATAGGGTCGTCCCCACGACCCCGGGACTAGGTTGGCCCGCCGCCGACTTGTCCGACGACTATAGGGTCGTCCCCACGACCCCGGGACTAGATTGGCCCTCCAGCATCATGTCCGACGACTATAGGGTCGCCCCCACGACCCCGGGACTAGGTTGGCCTGCGGCCGACTTGTCCGACGAATATAGGGTCGTCCCCACGGCCCCGGGACTAGGTTGGCCCGCCGCCGACTTGTCCGACGACTACAGGGTCGTCCCCACGACCCCGGGACTAGGATGGCCCGCCGCCGACTTGTCCGACGACTATAGGGTCGTCCCCACGACCCCGGGACTAGATTGCCCCGCCACCGTCATGTCCGACGACTACAGGGTCGTCCCCACGACCCCGGGACTAGATTGGCCCACCACCGTCATGTCCGACGACTACAGGGTCGTCCCCACGACCCCGGGACTAGGTTGGCCCGCCGCCGACTTGTCCGACGACTATAGGGTCGTCCCCACGGCCCCGGGACTAGGTTGGCCCGCCGCCGACTTGTCCGACGACTGTAGGGTCGTCCCCACGACCCCGGGGCTAGATTGCCCCGGCACCGTCATGTCCGACGACTATAGGGTCGTCCCCACGGCCCCGGGACTAGATTGGCCCACGACCGTCATGTCCGACGACTACAGGGTCGTCCCCACGACCCCAGGACTAGATTGCCACGCCACCGTCATGTCCGACGACTATAGGGTCGTCCCCACGACCCCGGGACTAGATTGCCCCGCCGCCGACATGTCCGACGAATATAGGGTCGTCCCCACGACCACGGGTCAAAGTTGCGCTGCCGCCGAAATGTCCGACAACTATAGGGTCGTCCCTACCACCCCGGGACTAGGTTGGCCAGCCGCCGACATGTCCGACGACTATAGGGTCGTCCCCCCGGCCGCGGGAATAGATTGCCCGGCCACCGTCATGTCCGACGACTATAGGGTCGTCCCCACGACCCCGGGACTAGGTTGGCCCGCCGCCGACTTGTCCGACGACTATAGGGTCGTCCCCACGAACCCGCGACTAGGTTGGCCCGCCGCCGACTTGTCCGTCGGCTATAGGGTCGTCCCCACGACCACGGGCCAAAGTTGCCCAACCTCCGACATGTCCGACAACTATAGGGTCGTCCCTACCACCCCGGGACTAGGTTGGCCAGCCGCCGACATGTCCGACGACTATAGGGTCGTCCCCCCGGCCGCGGGAATAGATTGCCCGGCCACCGTCATGTCCGACGACTATAGGGTCGTCCCCACGACCCCGGGACTAGGTTGGCCCGCCGCCGACTTGTCCGACGACTATAGGGTCGTCCCCACGACCCCGGGACTAGATTGGCCCTCCAGCATCATGTCCGACGGACTATAGGGTCGCCCCCACGACCCCGGGACTAGGTTGGCCTGCCGCCGACTTGTCCGACGACTATAGGGTCGTCCCCACGGCCCCGGGACTAGGTTGGCCCGCCGCCGACTTGTCCGACGACTGTAGGGTCGTCCGCACGACCCCGGGGCTAGATTGGCCCGCCACCATCAGGTCCGACGACTATAGGGTCGCCCCCACCACCCCGGGACTAGGTTGGCCTGCCGCCGACTTGTCCGACGACTATAAGGTCGTCCCTACGACCCCGGGACTAGGTTGGCCAGCTGCCGACATGACCGACGACTGTAGGGTCGTCCCCACGACCCCGGGACTAGATTGGCGCGCCACCATCATGTCCGACGACTATAGGGTCGCCCCCACGACCCCGGGACTAGGTTGGCCTGCCGCCGACTTGTCCGACGACTATAGGGTCGTCCCCACGACCCCGGGACTAGGTTGGCCAGCCGCCGACATGTCCGACGACTATAGGGTCGTCCCCCCGGCCGCGGGAATACATTGCCCGGCCACCGTCATGTCCGACGACTATAGGGTCGTCCCCACGACCCCGGGACTAGGTTGGCCCGCCGCCGACTTGTCCGACGACTATAGGGTCGTCCCCACGAACCCGCGACTAGGTTGGCCCGCCGCCGACTTGTCCGTCGGCTATAGGGTCGTCCCCACGACCACGGGCCAAAGTTGCCCAACCTCCGACATGTCCGACGACTGTAGGGTTGTCCGCACGACCCCGGGACTAGATTGGCCCGCCGCCGTCATGTCCGACGACCATAGGGTCGTCCCCACGACCACGGGCCAAAGTTGCCCAACCTCCGACATGTCCGACGACTGTAGGGTCGTCCGCACGACCCCGGGGCTAGATTGGCCCGCCACCATCATGTCCGACGACTATAGGGTCGCCCCCACCACCCCGGGACTAGGTTGGCCAGCTGCCGACATGTCCGACGACTGTAGGGTCGTCCCCACGACCCCGGGACTAGATTGGCGCGCCACCATCATGTCCGACGACTATAGGGTCGCCCCCACGACCCCGGGACTAGGTTGGCCTGCCGCCGACTTGTCCGACGACTATAGGGTCGTCCCCACGACCCCGGGACTAGGTTGGCCAGCCGCCGACATGTCCGACGACTATAGGGTCGTCCCCCCGGCCGCGGGAATAGATTGCCCGGCCACCGTCATGTCCGACGACTATAGGGTCGTCCCCACGACCCCGGGACTAGGTTGGCCCGCCGCCGACTTGTCCGACGACTATAGGGTCGTCCCCACGAACCCGCGACTAGGTTGGCCCGCCGCCGACTTGTCCGTCGGCTATAGGGTCGTCCCCACGACCACGGGCCAAAGTTGCCCAACCTCCGACATGTCCGACGACTGTAGGGTTGTCCGCACGACCCCGGGACTAGATTGGCCCGCCGCCGTCATGTCCGACGACCATAGGGTCGTCCCCACGACCACGGGCCAAAGTTGCCCAACCTCCGACATGTCCGACGACTGTAGGGTCGTCCGCACGACCCCGGGGCTAGATTGGCCCGCCACCATCATGTCCGACGACTATAGGGTCGCCCCCACCTCCCCGGGACTAGGTTGGCCTGCCGCCGACTTGTCCGACGACTATAAGGTCGTCCCTACGACCCCGGGACTAGGTTGGCCAGCTGCCGACATGTCCGACGACTGTAGGGTCGTCCCCACGACCCCGGGACTAGATTGGCGCGCCACCATCATATCCGACGACTATAGGGTCGCCCCCACGACCCCGGGAGTAGGTTGGCCTGCCGCCGACTTGTCCGACGACTATAGGGTCGTCCCCACGACCCCGGGACTAGGTTGGCCAGCCGCCGACATGTCCGACGAAAATAGGGTCGTCCCCACGACCCCGGGACTAGATTGGCCCGCCACCGTCATGTCCGACGACTATAGGGTCGTCCCCACGACCCCGGGACTAGATTGGCGCGCCACCATCATGTCCGACGACTATAGGGTCGCCCCCACGACCCCGGGACTAGGTTGGCCAGCCGCCGACATGTCCGACAACTATAGGGTCGTCCCCACGACCACGGGCCAAAGTTGCCCTGCCGCCGAAATGTCCGACAACTATAGGGTCGTCCCTACCACCCCGGGACTAGGTTGGCCAGCCGCCGACATGTCCGACGACTATAAGGTCGTCCCTACGACCCCGGGACTAGGTTGGCCAGCTGCCGAAATGTCCGACGACTGTAGGGTCGTCCCCACGACCCCGGGAATAGATTGGCGCGCCACCATCATGTCCGACGTCTATAGGGTCGCCCCCACGACCCCGGGACTAGGTTGGCCTGCCGCCGACTTGTCCGACGACTATAGGGTCGTCCCCACGACCCCGGGAATAGATTGGCGCGCCACCATCATGTCCGACGACTATAGGGTCGCCCCCACCACCCCGGGACTAGGTTGCCCTGCCGCCGAAATGTCCAACAACTATAGGGTCGTCCCTACCACCCCGGGACTAGGTTGGCCAGCCGCCGACATGTCCGACGACTATAGGGTCGCCCCCACGACCCCGGGAGTAGGTTGGCCTGCCGCCGACTTGTCCGACGACTATAGGGTCGTCCCCACGACCCCGGGACTAGGTTGGCCAGCCGCCGACATGTCCGACGAAAATAGGGTCGTCCCCACGACCCCGGGACTAGATTGGCCCGCCACCGTCATGTCCGACGACTATAGGGTCGTCCCCACGACCCCGGGACTAGATTGGCGCGCCACCATCATGTCCGACGACTATAGGGTCGCCCCCACGACCCCGGGACTAGGTTGGCCAGCCGCCGACATGTCCGACAACTATAGGGTCGTCCCCACGACCACGGGCCAAAGTTGCCCAACCTCCGACATGTCCGACGACTGTAGGGTCGTCCGCACGACCCCGGGGCTAGATTGGCCCGCCACCATCATGTCCGACGACTATAGGGTCGCCCCCACCACCCCGGGACTAGGTTGGCCTGCCGCCGACTTGTCCGACGACTATAAGGTCGTCCCTACGACCCCGGGACTAGGTTGGCCAGCTGCCGAAATGTCCGACGACTGTAGGGTCGTCCCCACGACCCCGGGAATAGATTGGCGCGCCACCATCATGTCCGACGACTATAGGGTCGCCCCCACGACCCCGGGACTAGGTTGGCCTGCCGCCGACTTGTCCGACGACTATAGGGTCGTCCCCACGACCCCGGGACTAGGTTGGCCAGCCGCCGACATGTCCGACGAATATAGGGTCGTCCCCACGACCCCGGGACTAGATTGGCCCGCCACCGTCATGTCCGACGACTATAGGGTCGTCCCCACGACCCCGGGACTAGATTGGCGCGCCACCATCATGTCCGACGACTATAGGGTCGCCCCCACGACCCCGGGACTAGGTTGGCCAGCCGCCGACATCTCCGACAACTATAGGGTCGTCCCCACGACCACGGGCCAAAGTTGCCCTGCCGCCGAAATGTCCGACAACTATAGGGTCGTCCCTACCACCCCGGGACTAGGTTGGCCAGCCGCCGACATGTCCGACGACTATAGGGTCGTCCCCCCGGCCGCGGGAATAGATTGCCCGGCCACCGTCATGTCCGACGACTATAGGGTCGTCCCCACGACCCCGGGACTAGGTTGGCCAGCTGCCGACATGTCCGACGACAATAGGGTCGTCCCCACGACCCCGGGACTAGGTTGGCCAGCTGCCGACATGTCCGACGACTATAGGGTCGTCCCCACGACCCCGGGACTTGATTGCCCCGCCACCGTCATGTCCGACGACTACAGGGTCGTCCCCACGACCCCAGGACTAGGTTGGCCAGCCGCCGACTTGTCCGACGACTATAGGCTCGTCTCCACGACCCCGGGACTAGGTTGGCCAGCTGCCGACATGTCCGACGACAATAGGGTCGTCCCCACGACCCCGGGACTAGGTTGGCCAGCCTCCGACATATCCGACGACTATAGGGTCGTTCCCACGACTACGGGCCAAATTTGGCCAGCCGCCGACATGTCCGACGACCATAGGGTCGTCCCCACGAAACCCGGGACTAGATTGGCCCGCCACCGTCATGTCCGACGACTATAGGGTCGTCCCCACGACAACGGGCCAAAGTTGGCCAGCCGCCGTCATGTCCGACGACTATAGGCTCGTCTCCACGACCCCGGGAGTAGGTTGGCCGGCCGCCAACATTTCCTACGACTATGTGGGTCGTCCCCACGACCTCGGGACTAGGTTGGCCCGCCGCCAACTTGTCCGACGACTATAGGGTCGTCCCCACGACCCCGGGACTTGATTGCCCCGCCACCGTCATGTCCGACGACTACAGGGTCGTCCCCACGACCCCAGGACTAGGTTGGCCAGCCGCCGACTTGTCCGACGACTATAGGCTCGTCTCCACGACCCCGGGAGTAGGTTGGCCGGCCGCCAACATTTCCGACGACTATGTGGGTCGTCCCCACGACCTCGGGACTAGGTTGGCCCGCCGCCGACTTGTCCGACGACTATAGGGTCGTCCCCACGACCCCGGGACTAGATTGCCCCGCCACCGTCATGTCCGACGACTACAGGGTCGTCCCCACGACCCCTGGACTAGGTTGGCCAGCCGCCGTCATGTCCGACGACTATAGGCTCGTCTCCACGACCCCGGGAGTAGGTTGGCCGGCCGCCAACATTTCCGACGACTATGTGGGTCGTCCCCACGACCTCGGGACTAGGTTGGCCCGCCGCCGACATGTCCGACGACTATAGGGTCGTCCCCACGACCCCGGGACTAGATTGCCCCGCCACCGTCATGTCCGACGACTATAGGCTCGTCTCCACGACCCCGGGAGTAGGTTGGCCGGCCGCCAACATTTCCGACGACTATGTGGGTCGTCCCCACGACCTCGGGACTAGGTTGGCCCGCCGCCGACTTGTCCGACGACTATAGGGTCGTCCCCACGACCCCGGGACTAGATTGCCCCGCCACCGTCATGTCCGACGACTACAGGGTCGTCCCCACGACCCCGGGACTAGGATGGCCCGCCGCCGACTTGTCCGACGACTATAGGGTCGTCCCCACGACCCCGGGACTAGGTTGGCCCGCCGCCGACTTGTCCGACGTCTATAGAGTCGTCCCCAGGACCACGGGACTAGGTTGGCCCGCCGCCGACATGTCCGACGACTATAGGGTCGTCTCCACGACCCCGGGACTAGATTGGCCCGCCACCGTCAAGTCCGACAAGTATAGGGTCGTACCCACGACGCCGGGACTAGATTGGCCCGTCACCGTCATATCCGACGACTATAGGGTCGTCCCCACGACCCCGGGACTAGGTTGGCCCGCCTTCGACTTGTCCGACGACTATAGAGTCGTCCCTACCACCCCGGGACTAGGTTGGCCAGCTGCCGACATGTCCGACGACTATAGGGTCGTCCCCACGACCCCGGGACTAGGTTGGCCAGCTGCCGACATGTCCGACGACAATAGGGTCGTCCCCACGACCCCGGGACTAGGTTGGCCAGCCTCCGACATATCCGACGACTATAGGGTCGTTCCCACGACTACGGGCCAAATTTGGCCAGCCGCCGACATGTCCGACGACCATAGGGTGGTCCCCACGAAACCAGGGACTAGATTCGCCCGCCACCGTCATGTCCGACGACTATAGGGTCGTCCCCACGACAACGGGCCAAAGTTGGCCAGCCGCCGTCATGTCCGATGACTATAGGCTCGTCTCCACGACCCCGGGAGTAGGTTGGCCGGCCGCCAACATTTTCGACGACTATGTGGGTCGTCCCCACGACCTCGGGACTAGGTTGGCCCGCCGCCGACTTGTCCGACGACTATAGGGTCGTCCCCACGACCCCGGGACTAGATTGCCCCGCCACCGTCATGTCCGACGACTACAGGGTCGTCCCCACGACCCCGAGACTAGATTGGCCCACGACCGTCATGTCTGACGACTACGGGGTCGTCCCCACGACCCCAGGACTAGATTGCCCCGCCACCGTCATGTCCGACGACTATAGGGTTGTCCCTACGACCACGGGCCAAAGTTGGCCCGCCGCCGACATGTTCGACGACTATAGGGTCGTCCCCACGACCCCGGGACTAGATTGGCTCGCCACCGTCATGTCCGACGAGTATAGGGTCGTACTCACGACGAGGGGACTAGATTGGCCCGTCACTGTCATGTCCGACGACTATAGGGTCGTCCCCACGACCCCGGGACTAGGTTGGCCCACCGCCGACTTGTCCGACGACTATAGGGTCGTCCCCACGACCCCGGGACTAGATTGGCCAGCTGCCGACATGTCCGACGACTATAGGGTCGTCCCCACGACCCCGGGACTAGATTGGCCCACGACCGTCATGTCCGACGACTACAGGGTCGTCCCCACGACCCTAGGACTAGATTGCCACGCCACCGTCATGTCCCACGACTATCGGGTCGTCCCCACGACCCCGGGACTAGATTGCCCCGCCACCGTCATGTCCGACGACTACAGGGTCGTCCCCACGACCCCGGGACTAGGATGGCCCGCCGCCGACTTGTCCGACGACTATAGGGTCGTCCCCACGACCCCGGGACTAGATTGCCCCGCCACCGTCATGTCCGACGACTACAGGGTCGTCCCCACGACCCCGGGACTAGATTGGCCCACCACCGTCATGTCCGACGACTACAGGGTCGTCCCCACGACCCCGGGACTAGGATGGCCCGCCGCCGACTTGTCCGACGACTATAGGGTCGTCCCCACGACCCCGGGACTAGATTGCCCCGCCACCGTCATGTCCGACGACTACAGGGTCGTCCCCACGACCCCGGGACTAGATTGGCCCACCACCGTCATGTCCGACGACTACAGGGTCGTCCCCACGACCCCGGGGCTAGATTGGCCCGCCACCATCATGTCCGACGACTATAGGGTCGCCCCCACCACCCCGGGACTAGGTTGGCCTGCCGCCGACTTGTCCGACGACTATAAGGTCGTCCCTACGACCCCGGGACTAGGTTGGCCAGCTGCCGACATGTCCGACGACTGTAGGGTCGTCCCCACGACCCCGGGACTAGATTGGCGCGCCACCATCATGTCCGACGACTATAGGGTCGCCCCCACGACCCCGGGACTAGGTTGGCCTGCCGCCGACTTGTCCGACGACTATAGGGTCGTCCCCACGACCCCGGGACTAGGTTGGCCAGCCGCCGATGTCCGACGAATATAGGGTCGTCCCCACGACCCCGGGACTAGATTGGCCCGCCACCGTCATGTCCGACGACTATAGGGTCGCCCCCACGACCCCGGGACTAGGTTGGCCAGCCGCCGACATGTCCGACAACTATAGGGTCGTCCCCACGACCACGGGCCAAAGTTGCCCTGCCGCCGAAATGTCCGACAACTATAGGGTCGTCCCTACCACCCCGGGACTAGGTTGGCCAGCCGCCGACATGTCCGACGACTATAGGGTCGTCCCCCCGGCCGCGGGAATAGATTGCCCGGCCACCGTCATGTCCGACGACTATAGGGTCGTCCCCACGACCCCGGGACTAGGTTGGCCCGCCGCCGACTTGTCCGACGACTATAGGGTCGTCCCCACGACCCCGGGACTAGATTGGCCCTCCAGCATCATGTCCGACGACTATAGGGTCGCCCCCACGACCCCGGGACTAGGTTGGCCTGCGGCCGACTTGTCCGACGACTATAGGGTCGTCCCCACGGCCCCGGGACTAGGTTGGCCCGCCGCCGACTTGTCCGACGACTACAGGGTCGTCCCCACGACCCCGGGACTAGGATGGCCCGCCGCCGACTTGTCCGACGACTATAGGGTCGTCCCCACGACCCCGGGACTAGATTGCCCCGCCACCGTCATGTCCGACGTCTACAGGGTCGTCCCCACGACCCCGGGACTAGATTGGCCCACCACCGTCATGTCCGACGACTACAGGGTCGTCCCCACGACCCCGGGACTAGGTTGGCCCGCCGCCGACTTGTCCGACGACTATAGGGTCGTCCCCACGGCCCCGGGACTAGGTTGGCCCGCCGCCGACTTGTCCGACGACTGTAGGGTCGTCCCCACGACCCCGGGGCTAGATTGCCCCGGCACCGTCATGTCCGACGACTATAGGGTCGTCCCCACGGCCCCGGGACTAGATTGGCCCACGACCGTCATGTCCGACGACTACAGGGTCGTCCCCACGACCCCAGGACTAGATTGCCACGCCACCGTCATGTCCGACGACTATAGGGTCGTCCCCACGACCCCGGGACTAGATTGCCCCGCCGCCGACATGTCCGACGAATATAGGGTCGTCCCCACGACCACGGGTCAAAGTTGCCCTGCCGCCGAAATGTCCGACAACTATAGGGTCGTCCCTACCACCCCGGGACTAGGTTGGCCAGCCGCCGACATGTCCGACGACTATAGGGTCGTCCCCCCGGCCGCGGGAATAGATTGCCCGGCCACCGTCATGTCCGACGACTATAGGGTCGTCCCCACGACCCCGGGACTAGGTTGGCCCGCCGCCGACTTGTCCGACGACTATAGGGTCGTCCCCACGAACCCGCGACTAGGTTGGCCCGCCGCCGACTTGTCCGTCGGCTATAGGGTCGTCCCCACGACCACGGGCCAAAGTTGCCCAACCTCCGACATGTCCGACAACTATAGGGTCGTCCCTACCACCCCGGGACTAGGTTGGCCAGCCGCCGACATGTCCGACGACTATAGGGTCGTCCCCCCGGCCGCGGGAATAGATTGCCCGGCCACCGTCATGTCCGACGACTATAGGGTCGTCCCCACGACCCCGGGACTAGGTTGGCCCGCCGCCGACTTGTCCGACGACTATAGGGTCGTCCCCACGACCTCGGGACTAGATTGGCCCTCCAGCATCATGTCCGACGGACTATAGGGTCGCCCCCACGACCCCGGGACTAGGTTGGCCTGCCGCCGACTTGTCCGACGACTATAGGGTCGTCCCCACGGCCCCGGGACTAGGTTGGCCCGCCGCCGACTTGTCCGACGACTGTAGGGTCGTCCGCACGACCCCGGGGCTAGATTGGCCCGCCACCATCAGGTCCGACGACTATAGGGTCGCCCCCACCACCCCGGGACTAGGTTGGCCTGCCGCCGACTTGTCCGACGACTATAAGGTCGTCCCTACGACCCCGGGACTAGGTTGGCCAGCTGCCGACATGACCGACGACTGTAGGGTCGTCCCCACGACCCCGGGACTAGATTGGCGCGCCACCATCATGTCCGACGACTATAGGGTCGCCCCCACGACCCCGGGACTAGGTTGGCCTGCCGCCGACTTGTCCGACGACTATAGGGTCGTCCCCACGACCCCGGGACTAGGTTGGCCAGCCGCCGACATGTCCGACGACTATAGGGTCGTCCCCCCGGCCGCGGGAATACATTGCCCGGCCACCGTCATGTCCGACGACTATAGGGTCGTCCCCACGACCCCGGGACTAGGTTGGCCCGCCGCCGACTTGTCCGACGACTATAGGGTCGTCCCCACGAACCCGCGACTAGGTTGGCCCGCCGCCGACTTGTCCGTCGGCTATAGGGTCGTCCCCACGACCACGGGCCAAAGTTGCCCAACCTCCGACATGTCCGACGACTGTAGGGTTGTCCGCACGACCCCGGGACTAGATTGGCCCGCCGCCGTCATGTCCGACGACCATAGGGTCGTCCCCACGACCACGGGCCAAAGTTGCCCAACCTCCGACATGTCCGACGACTGTAGGGTCGTCCGCACGACCCCGGGGCTAGATTGGCCCGCCACCATCATGTCCGACGACTATAGGGTCGCCCCCACCACCCCGGGACTAGGTTGGCCAGCTGCCGACATGTCCGACGACTGTAGGGTCGTCCCCACGACCCCGGGACTAGATTGGCGCGCCACCATCATGTCCGACGACTATAGGGTCGCCCCCACGACCCCGGGACTAGGTTGGCCTGCCGCCGACTTGTCCGACGACTATAGGGTCGTCCCCACGACCCCGGGACTAGGTTGGCCAGCCGCCGACATGTCCGACGACTATAGGGTCGTCCCCCCGGCCGCGGGAATAGATTGCCCGGCCACCGTCATGTCCGACGACTATAGGGTCGTCCCCACGACCCCGGGACTAGGTTGGCCCGCCGCCGACTTGTCCGACGACTATAGGGTCGTCCCCACGAACCCGCGACTAGGTTGGCCCGCCGCCGACTTGTCCGTCGGCTATAGGGTCGTCCCCACGACCACGGGCCAAAGTTGCCCAACCTCCGACATGTCCGACGACTGTAGGGTTGTCCGCACGACCCCGGGACTAGATTGGCCCGCCGCCGTCATGTCCGACGACCATAGGGTCGTCCCCACGACCACGGGCCAAAGTTGCCCAACCTCCGACATGTCCGACGACTGTAGGGTCGTCCGCACGACCCCGGGGCTAGATTGGCCCGCCACCATCATGTCCGACGACTATAGGGTCGCCCCCACCACCCCGGAACTAGGTTGGCCTGCCGCCGACTTGTCCGACGACTATAAGGTCGTCCCTACGACCCCGGGACTAGGTTGGCCAGCTGCCGACATGTCCGACGACTGTAGGGTCGTCCCCACGACCCCGGGACTAGATTGGCGCGCCACCATCATATCCGACGACTATAGGGTCGCCCCCACGACCCCGGGAGTAGGTTGGCCTGCCGCCGACTTGTCCGACGACTATAGGGTCGTCCCCACGACCCCGGGACTAGGTTGGCCAGCCGCCGACATGTCCGACGAAAATAGGGTCGTCCCCACGACCCCGGGACTAGATTGGCCCGCCACCGTCATGTCCGACGACTATAGGGTCGTCCCCACGACCCCGGGACTAGATTGGCGCGCCACCATCATGTCCGACGACTATAGGGTCGCCCCCACGACCCCGGGACTAGGTTGGCCAGCCGCCGACATGTCCGACAACTATAGGGTCGTCCCCACGACCACGGGCCAAAGTTGCCCTGCCGCCGAAATGTCCGACAACTATAGGGTCGTCCCTACCACCCCGGGACTAGGTTGGCCAGCCGCCGACATGTCCGACGACTATAGGGTCGTCCCCACGACCCGGGCCAAAGTTGCCCAACCTCCGACATGTCCGACGACTGTAGGGTCGTCCGCACGACCCCGGGGCTAGATTGGCCCGCCACCATCATGTCCGACGACTATAGGGTCGCCCCCACCACCCCGGGACTAGGTTGGCCTGCCGCCGACTTGTCCGACGACTATAAGGTCGTCCCTACGACCCCGGGACTAGGTTGGCCAGCTGCCGAAATGTCCGACGACTGTAGGGTCGTCCCCACGACCCCGGGAATAGATTGGCGCGCCACCATCATGTCCGACGACTATAGGGTCGCCCCCACGACCCCGGGACTAGGTTGGCCTGCCGCCGACTTGTCCGACGACTATAGGGTCGTCCCCACGACCCCGGGACTAGGTTGGCCAGCCGCCGACATGTCCGACGAATATAGGGTCGTCCCCACGACCCCGGGACTAGATTGGCCCGCCACCGTCATGTCCGACGACTATAGGGTCGTCCCCACGACCCCGGGACTAGATTGGCGCGCCACCATCATGTCCGACGACTATAGGGTCGCCCCCACGACCCCGGGACTAGGTTGGCCAGCCGCCGACATGTCCGACAACTATAGGGTCGTCCCCACGACCACGGGCCAAAGTTGCCCTGCCGCCGAAATGTCCGACAACTATAGGGTCGTCCCTACCACCCCGGGACTAGGTTGGCCAGCCGCCGACATGTCCGACGACTATAGGGTCGTCCCCCCGGCCGCGGGAATAGATTGCCCGGCCACCGTCATGTCCGACGACTATAGGGTCGTCCCCACGACCCCGGGACTAGATTGGCCCTCCAGCATCATGTCCGACGACTATAGGGTCGCCCCCACGACCCCGGGACTAGGTTGGCCTGCCGCCGACTGGTCCGACGACTATAGGGTCGTCCCCACGGCCCCGGGACTACGTTGGCCCGCCGCCGACTTGTCCGACGACTACAGGGTCGTCCCCACGACCCCGGGACTAGGATGGCCCGCCGCCGACTTGTCCGACGACTATAGGGTCGTCCCCACGACCCCGGGACTAGATTGCCCCGCCACCGTCATGTCCGACGACTACAGGGTCGTCCCCACGACCCCGGGACTAGATTGGCCCACCACCGTCATGTCCGACGACTACAGGGTCGTCCCCACGACCCCGGGACTAGGTTGGCCCGCCGCCGACTTGTCCGACGACTATAGGGTCGTCCCCACGGCCCCGGGACTAGGTTGGCCCGCCGCCGACTTGTCCGACGACTGTAGGGTCGTCCCCACGACCCCGGGGCTAGATTGCCCCGGCACCGACATGTCCGACGACTATAGGGTCGTCCCCACGGCCCCGGGACTAGATTGGCCCACGACCGTCATGTCCGACGACTACAGGGTCGTCCCCACGACCCCAGGACTAGATTGCCACGCCACCGTCATATCCGACGACTATAGGGTCGTCCCCACGACCCCGGGACTAGATTGCCCCGCCGCCGACATGTCCGACGAATATAGGGTCGTCCCCACGACCACGGGTCAAAGTTGCCCTGCCGCCGAAATGTCCGACAACTATAGGGTCGTCCCTACCACCCCGGGACTAGGTTGGCCAGCCGCCGACATGTCCGACGACTATAGGGTCGTCCCCCCGGCCGCGGGAATAGATTGCCCGGCCACCGTCATGTCCGACGACTATAGGGTCGTCCCCACGACCCCGGGACTAGGTTGGCCCGCCGCCGACTTGTCCGACGACTATAGGGTCGTCCCCACGAACCCGCGACTAGGTTGGCCCGCCGCCGACATGTCCGACGACTATAGGGTCGTCCCCCCGGCCGCGGGAATAGATTGCCCGGCCACCGTCATGTCCGACGACTATAGGGTCGCCCCCACGACCCCGGGACTAGGTTGGCCAGCCGCCGACATGTCCGACAACTATAGGGTCGTCCCCACGACCACGGGCCAAAGATGCCCTGCCGCCGAAATGTCCGACAACTATAGGGTCGTCCCTACCACCCCGGGACTAGGTTGGCCAGCCGCCGACATGTCCGACGACTATAGGGTCGTCCCCCCGGCCGCGGGAATAGATTGCCCGGCCACCGTCATGTCCGACGACTATAGGGTCGTCCCCACGACCCCGGGACTAGGTTGGCCCGCCGCCGACTTGTCCGACGACTATAGGGTCGTCCCCACGACCCCGGGACTAGATTGGCCCTCCAGCATCATGTCCGACGACTATAGGGTCGCCCCCACGACCCCGGGACTAGGTTGGCCTGCGGCCGACTTGTCCGACGACTATAGGGTCGTCCCCACGGCCCCGGGACTAGGTTGGCCCGCCGCCGACTTGTCCGACGACTACAGGGTCGTCCCCACGACCCCGGGACTAGGATGGCCCGCCGCCGACTTGTCCGACGACTATAGGGTCGTCCCCACGACCCCGGGACTAGATTGCCCCGCCACCGTCATGTCCGACGACTACAGGGTCGTCCCCACGACCCCGGGACTAGATTGGCCCACCACCGTCATGTCCGACGACTACAGGGTCGTCCCCACGACCCCGGGACTAGGTTGGCCCGCCGCCGACTTGTCCGACGACTATAGGGTCGTCCCCACGGCCCCGGGACTAGGTTGGCCCGCCGCCGACTTGTCCGACGACTGTAGGGTCGTCCCCACGACCCCGGGGCTAGATTGCCCCGGCACCGTCATGTCCGACGACT
This sequence comes from Andrena fulva, assembly GCA_946251845.1. Classification (NCBI taxonomy): domain Eukaryota; kingdom Metazoa; phylum Arthropoda; class Insecta; order Hymenoptera; family Andrenidae; genus Andrena; species Andrena fulva. The sequence continues at coordinate 299,869 of CAMITZ010000297.1, forward strand.
ATAGGGTCGTCCCCACGGCCCCGGGACTAGATTGGCCCACGACCGTCATGTCCGACGACTACAGGGTCGTCCCCACGACCCCAGGACTAGATTGCCACGCCACCGTCATGTCCGACGACTATAGGGTCGTCCCCACGACCCCGGGACTAGATTGCCCCGCCGCCGACATGTCCGACGAATATAGGGTCGTCCCCACGACCACGGGTCAAAGTTGCCCTGCCGCCGAAATGTCCGACAACTATAGGGTCGTCCCTACCACCCCGGGACTAGGTTGGCCAGCCGCCGACATGTCCGACGACTATAGGGTCGTCCCCCCGGCCGCGGGAATAGATTGCCCGGCCACCGTCATGTCCGACGACTATAGGGTCGTCCCCACGACCCCGGGACTAGGTTGGCCCGCCGCCGACTTGTCCGACGACTATAGGGTCGTCCCCACGAACCCGCGACTAGGTTGGCCCGCCGCCGACTTGTCCGTCGGCTATAGGGTCGTCCCCACGACCACGGGCCAAAGTTGCCCAACCTCCGACATGTCCGACAACTATAGGGTCGTCCCTACCACCCCGGGACTAGGTTGGCCAGCCGCCGACATGTCCGACGACTATAGGGTCGTCCCCCCGGCCGCGGGAATAGATTGCCCGGCCACCGTCATGTCCGACGACTATAGGGTCGTCCCCACGACCCCGGGACTAGGTTGGCCCGCCGCCGACTTGTCCGACGACTATAGGGTCGTCCCCACGACCCCGGGACTAGATTGGCCCTCCAGCATCATGTCCGACGGACTATAGGGTCGCCCCCACGACCCCGGGACTAGGTTGGCCTGCCGCCGACTTGTCCGACGACTATAGGGTCGTCCCCACGGCCCCGGGACTAGGTTGGCCCGCCGCCGACTTGTCCGACGACTGTAGGGTCGTCCGCACGACCCCGGGGCTAGATTGGCCCGCCACCATCAGGTCCGACGACTATAGGGTCGCCCCCACCACCCCGGGACTAGGTTGGCCTGCCGCCGACTTGTCCGACGACTATAAGGTCGTCCCTACGACCCCGGGACTAGGTTGGCCAGCTGCCGACATGACCGACGACTGTAGGGTCGTCCCCACGACCCCGGGACTAGATTGGCGCGCCACCATCATGTCCGACGACTATAGGGTCGCCCCCACGACCCCGGGACTAGGTTGGCCTGCCGCCGACTTGTCCGACGACTATAGGGTCGTCCCCACGACCCCGGGACTAGGTTGGCCAGCCGCCGACATGTCCGACGACTATAGGGTCGTCCCCCCGGCCGCGGGAATACATTGCCCGGCCACCGTCATGTCCGACGACTATAGGGTCGTCCCCACGACCCCGGGACTAGGTTGGCCCGCCGCCGACTTGTCCGACGACTATAGGGTCGTCCCCACGAACCCGCGACTAGGTTGGCCCGCCGCCGACTTGTCCGTCGGCTATAGGGTCGTCCCCACGACCACGGGCCAAAGTTGCCCAACCTCCGACATGTCCGACGACTGTAGGGTTGTCCGCACGACCCCGGGACTAGATTGGCCCGCCGCCGTCATGTCCGACGACCATAGGGTCGTCCCCACGACCACGGGCCAAAGTTGCCCAACCTCCGACATGTCCGACGACTGTAGGGTCGTCCGCACGACCCCGGGGCTAGATTGGCCCGCCACCATCATGTCCGACGACTATAGGGTCGCCCCCACCACCCCGGGACTAGGTTGGCCAGCTGCCGACATGTCCGACGACTGTAGGGTCGTCCCCACGACCCCGGGACTAGATTGGCGCGCCACCATCATGTCCGACGACTATAGGGTCGCCCCCACGACCCCGGGACTAGGTTGGCCTGCCGCCGACTTGTCCGACGACTATAGGGTCGTCCCCACGACCCCGGGACTAGGTTGGCCAGCCGCCGACATGTCCGACGACTATAGGGTCGTCCCCCCGGCCGCGGGAATAGATTGCCCGGCCACCGTCATGTCCGACGACTATAGGGTCGTCCCCACGACCCCGGGACTAGGTTGGCCCGCCGCCGACTTGTCCGACGACTATAGGGTCGTCCCCACGAACCCGCGACTAGGTTGGCCCGCCGCCGACTTGTCCGTCGGCTATAGGGTCGTCCCCACGACCACGGGCCAAAGTTGCCCAACCTCCGACATGTCCGACGACTGTAGGGTTGTCCGCACGACCCCGGGACTAGATTGGCCCGCCGCCGTCATGTCCGACGACCATAGGGTCGTCCCCACGACCACGGGCCAAAGTTGCCCAACCTCCGACATGTCCGACGACTGTAGGGTCGTCCGCACGACCCCGGGGCTAGATTGGCCCGCCACCATCATGTCCGACGACTATAGGGTCGCCCCCACCACCCCGGGACTAGGTTGGCCTGCCGCCGACTTGTCCGACGACTATAAGGTCGTCCCTACGACCCCGGGACTAGGTTGGCCAGCTGCCGACATGTCCGACGACTGTAGGGTCGTCCCCACGACCCCGGGACTAGATTGGCGCGCCACCATCATATCCGACGACTATAGGGTCGCCCCCACGACCCCGGGAGTAGGTTGGCCTGCCGCCGACTTGTCCGACGACTATAGGGTCGTCCCCACGACCCCGGGACTAGGTTGGCCAGCCGCCGACATGTCCGACGAAAATAGGGTCGTCCCCACGACCCCGGGACTAGATTGGCCCGCCACCGTCATGTCCGACGACTATAGGGTCGTCCCCACGACCCCGGGACTAGATTGGCGCGCCACCATCATGTCCGACGACTATAGGGTCGCCCCCACGACCCCGGGACTAGGTTGGCCAGCCGCCGACATGTCCGACAACTATAGGGTCGTCCCCACGACCACGGGCCAAAGTTGCCCTGCCGCCGAAATGTCCGACAACTATAGGGTCGTCCCTACCACCCCGGGACTAGGTTGGCCAGCCGCCGACATGTCCGACGACTATAGGGTCGTCCCCACGACCCGGGCCAAAGTTGCCCAACCTCCGACATGTCCGACGACTGTAGGGTCGTCCGCACGACCCCGGGGCTAGATTGGCCCGCCACCATCATGTCCGACGACTATAGGGTCGCCCCCACCACCCCGGGACTAGGTTGGCCTGCCGCCGACTTGTCCGACGACTATAAGGTCGTCCCTACGACCCCGGGACTAGGTTGGCCAGCTGCCGAAATGTCCGACGACTGTAGGGTCGTCCCCACGACCCCGGGAATAGATTGGCGCGCCACCATCATGTCCGACGACTATAGGGTCGCCCCCACGACCCCGGGACTAGGTTGGCCTGCCGCCGACTTGTCCGACGACTATAGGGTCGTCCCCACGACCCCGGGACTAGGTTGGCCAGCCGCCGACATGTCCGACGAATATAGGGTCGTCCCCACGACCCCGGGACTAGATTGGCCCGCCACCGTCATGTCCGACGACTATAGGGTCGTCCCCACGACCCCGGGACTAGATTGGCGCGCCACCATCATGTCCGACGACTATAGGGTCGCCCCCACGACCCCGGGACTAGGTTGGCCAGCCGCCGACATGTCCGACAACTATAGGGTCGTCCCCACGACCACGGGCCAAAGTTGCCCTGCCGCCGAAATGTCCGACAACTATAGGGTCGTCCCTACCACCCCGGGACTAGGTTGGCCAGCCGCCGACATGTCCGACGACTATAGGGTCGTCCCCCCGGCCGCGGGAATAGATTGCCCGGCCACCGTCATGTCCGACGACTATAGGGTCGTCCCCACGACCCCGGGACTATATTGGCCCTCCAGCATCATGTCCGACGACTATAGGGTCGCCCCCACGACCCCGGGACTAGGTTGGCCTGCCGCCGACTGGTCCGACGACTATAGGGTCGTCCCCACGGCCCCGGGACTAGGTTGGCCCGCCGCCGACTTGTCCGACGACTACAGGGTCGTCCCCACGACCCCGGGACTAGGATGGCCCGCCGCCGACTTGTCCGACGACTATAGGGTCGTCCCCACGACCCCGGGACTAGATTGCCCCGCCACCGTCATGTCCGACGACTACAGGGTCGTCCCCACGACCCCGGGACTAGATTGGCCCACCACCGTCATGTCCGACGACTACAGGGTCGTCCCCACGACCCCGGGACTAGGTTGGCCCGCCGCCGACTTGTCCGACGACTATAGGGTCGTCCCCACGGCCCCGGGACTAGGTTGGCCCGCCGCCGACTTGTCCGACGACTGTAGGGTCGTCCCCACGACCCCGGGGCTAGATTGCCCCGGCACCGACATGTCCGACGACTATAGGGTCGTCCCCACGGCCCCGGGACTAGATTGGCCCACGACCGTCATGTCCGACGACTACAGGGTCGTCCCCACGACCCCAGGACTAGATTGCCACGCCACCGTCATGTCCGACGACTATAGGGTCGTCCCCACGACCCCGGGACTAGATTGCCCCGCCGCCGACATGTCCGACGAATATAGGGTCGTCCCCACGACCACGGGTCAAAGTTGCCCTGCCGCCGAAATGTCCGACAACTATAGGGTCGTCCCTACCACCCCGGGACTAGGTTGGCCAGCCGCCGACATGTCCGACGACTATAGGGTCGTCCCCCCGGCCGCGGGAATAGATTGCCCGGCCACCGTCATGTCCGACGACTATAGGGTCGTCCCCACGACCCCGGGACTAGGTTGGCCCGCCGCCGACATGTCCGACGACTATAGGGTCGTCCCCACGAACCCGCGACTAGGTTGGCCCGCCGCCGACATGTCCGACGACTATAGGGTCGTCCCCCCGGCCGCGGGAATAGATTGCCCGGCCACCGTCATGTCCGACGACTATAGGGTCGCCCCCACGACCCCGGGACTAGGTTGGCCAGCCGCCGACATGTCCGACAACTATAGGGTCGTCCCCACGACCACGGGCCAAAGTTGCCCTGCCGCCGAAATGTCCGACAACTATAGGGTCGTCCCTACCACCCCGGGACTAGGTTGGCCAGCCGCCGACATGTCCGACGACTATAGGGTCGTCCCCCCGGCCGCGGGAATAGATTGCCCGGCCACCGTCATGTCCGACGACTATAGGGTCGTCCCCACGACCCCGGGACTAGATTGGCCCTCCAGCATCATGTCCGACGGACTATAGGGTCGCCCCCACGACCCCGGGACTAGGTTGGCCTGCCGCCGACTTGTCCGACGACTATAGGGTCGTCCCCACGGCCCCGGGACTAGGTTGGCCCGCCGCCGACTTGTCCGACGACTGTAGGGTCGTCCGCACGACCCCGGGGCTAGATTGGCCCGCCACCATCATGTCCGACGACTATAGGGTCGCCCCCACCACCCCGGGACTAGGTTGGCCTGCCGCCGACTTGTCCGACGACTATAAGGTCGTCCCTACGACCCCGGGACTAGGTTGGCCAGCTGCCGACATGACCGACGACTGTAGGGTCGTCCCCACGACCCCGGGACTAGATTGGCGCGCCACCATCATGTCCGACGACTATAGGGTCGCCCCCACGACCCCGGGATTAGGTTGGTCTGCCGCCGACTTGTCCGACGACTATAGGGTCGTCCCCACGACCCCGGGACTAGGTTGGCCAGCCGCCGACATGTCCGACGACTATAGGGTCGTCCCCCCGGCCGCGGGAATAGATTGCCCGGCCACCGTCATGTCCGACGACTATAGGGTCGTCCCCACGACCCCGGGACTAGGTTGGCCCGCCGCCGACTTGTCCGACGACAATAGGGTCGTCCCCACGAACCCGCGACTAGGTTGGCCCGCCGCCGACTTGTCCGTCGGCTATAGGGTCGTCCCCACGACCACGGGCCAAAGTTGCCCAACCTCCGACATGTCCGACGACTATAGGGTTGTCCGCACGACCCCGGGGCTAGATTGGCCCGCCACCATCATGTCCGACGACTATAGGGTCGCCCCCACCACCCCGGGACTAGGTTGGCCTGCCGCCGACTTGTCCGACGACTATAAGGTCGTCCCTACGACCCCGGGACTAGGTTGGCCAGCTGCCGACATGTCCGACGACTGTAGGGTCGTCCCCACGACCCCGGGACTAGATTGGCGCGCCACCATCATGTCCGACGACTATAGGGTCGCCCCCACGACCCCGGGACTAGGTTGGCCAGCCGCCGACATGTCCGACAACTATAGGGTCGTCCCCACGACCACGGGCCAAAGTTGCCCTGCCGCCGAAATGTCCGACAACTATAGGGTCGTCCCTACCACCCCGGGACTAGGTTGGCCAGCCGCCGACATGTCCGACGACTATAGGGTCGTCCCTACGACCCCGGGACTAGGTTGGCCAGCTGCCGACATGTCCGACGACTGTAGGGTCGTCCCCACGACCCCGGGACTAGATTGGCGCGCCACCATCATGTCCGACGACTATAGGGTCGCCCCCACGACCCCGGGAGTAGGTTGGCCTGCCGCCGACTTGTCCGACGACTATAGGGTCGTCCCCACGACCCCGGGACTAGGTTGGCCAGCCGCCGACATGTCCGACGAAAATAGGGTCGTCCCCACGACCCCGGGACTAGATTGGCCCGCCACCGTCATGTCCGACGACTATAGGGTCGTCCCCACGACCCCGGGACTAGATTGGCGCGCCACCATCATGTCCGACGACTATAGGGTCGCCCCCACGACCCCGGGACTAGGTTGGCCAGCCGCCGACATGTCCGACAACTATAGGGTCGTCCCCACGACCACGGGCCAAAGTTGCCCTGCCGCCGAAATGTCCGACAACTATAGGGTCGTCCCTACCACCCCGGGACTAGGTTGGCCAGCCGCCGACATGTCCGACGACTATAGGGTCGTCCCCACGACCCGGGCCAAAGTTGCCCAACCTCCGACATGTCCGACGACTGTAGGGTCGTCCGCACGACCCCGGGGCTAGATTGGCCCGCCACCATCATGTCCGACGACTATAGGGTCGCCCCCACCACCCCGGGACTAGGTTGGCCTGCCGCCGACTTGTCCGACGACTATAAGGTCGTCCCTACGACCCCGGGACTAGGTTGGCCAGCTGCCGACATGTCCGACGACTGTAGGGTCGTCCCCACGACCCCGGGAATAGATTGGCGCGCCACCATCATGTCCGACGACTATAGGGTCGCCCCCACGACCCCGGGACTAGGTTGGCCTGCCGCCGACTTGTCCGACGACTATAGGGTCGTCCCCACGACCCCGGGACTAGGTTGGCCAGCCGCCGACATGTCCGACGAATATAGGGTCGTCCCCACGACCCCGGGACTAGATTGGCCCGCCACCGTCATGTCCGACGACTATAGGGTCGTCCCCACGACCCCGGGACTAGATTGGCGCGCCACCATCATGTCCGACGACTATAGGGTCGCCCCCACGACCCCGGGACTAGGTTGGCCAGCCGCCGACATGTCCGACAACTATAGGGTCGTCCCCACGACCACGGGCCAAAGTTGCCCTGCCGCCGAAATGTCCGACAACTATAGGGTCGACCCTACCACCCCGGGACTAGGTTGGCCAGCCGCCGACATGTCCGACGACTATAGGGTCGTCCCCCCGGCCGCGGGAATAGATTGCCCGGCCACCGTCATGTCCGACGACTATAGGGTCGTCCCCACGACCCCGGGACTAGATTGGCCCTCCAGCATCATGTCCGACGACTATAGGGTCGCCCCCACGACCCCGGGACTAGGTTGGCCTGCCGCCGACTGGTCCGACGACTATAGGGTCGTCCCCACGGCCCCGGGACTAGGTTGGCCCGCCGCCGACTTGTCCGACGACTACAGGGTCGTCCCCACGACCCCGGGACTAGGATGGCCCGCCGCCGACTTGTCCGACGACTATAGGGTCGTCCCCACGACCCCGGGACTAGATTGCCCCGCCACCGTCATGTCCGACGACTACAGGGTCGTCCCCACGACCCCGGGACTAGATTGGCCCACCACCGTCATGTCCGACGACTACAGGGTCGTCCCCACGACCCCGGGACTAGGTTGGCCCGCCGCCGACTTGTCCGACGACTATAGGGTCGTCCCCACGGCCCCGGGACTAGGTTGGCCCGCCGCCGACTTGTCCGACGACTGTAGGGTCGTCCCCACGACCCCGGGGCTAGATTGCCCCGGCACCGACATGTCCGACGACTATAGGGTCGTCCCCACGGCCCCGGGACTAGATTGGCCCACGACCGTCATGTCCGACGACTACAGGGTCGTCCCCACGACCCCAGGACTAGATTGCCACGCCACCGTCATGTCCGACGACTATAGGGTCGTCCCCACGACCCCGGGACTAGATTGCCCCGCCGCCGACATGTCCGACGAATATAGGGTCGTCCCCACGACCACGGGTCAAAGTTGCCCTGCCGCCGAAATGTCCGACAACTATAGGGTCGTCCCTACCACCCCGGGACTAGGTTGGCCAGCCGCCGACATGTCCGACGACTATAGGGTCGTCCCCCCGGCCGCGGGAATAGATTGCCCGGCCACCGTCATGTCCGACGACTATAGGGTCGTCCCCACGACCCCGGGACTAGGTTGGCCCGCCGCCGACTTGTCCGACGACTATAGGGTCGTCCCCACGAACCCGCGACTAGGTTGGCCCGCCGCCGACATGTCCGACGACTATAGGGTCGTCCCCCCGGCCGCGGGAATAGATTGCCCGGCCACCGTCATGTCCGACGACTATAGGGTCGCCCCCACGACCCCGGGACTAGGTTGGCCAGCCGCCGACATGTCCGACAACTATAGGGTCGTCCCCACGACCACGGGCCAAAGTTGCCCTGCCGCCGAAATGTCCGACAACTATAGGGTCGTCCCTACCACCCCGGGACTAGGTTGGCCAGCCGCCGACATGTCCGACGACTATAGGGTCGTCCCCCCGGCGCGGGAATAGATTGCCCGGCCACCGTCATGTCCGACGACTATAGGGTCGTCCCCACGACCCCGGGACTAGATTGGCCCTCCAGCATCATGTCCGACGGACTATAGGGTCGCCCCCACGACCCCGGGACTAGGTTGGCCTGCCGCCGACTTGTCCGACGACTGTAGGGTCGTCCGAACGACCCCGGGGCTAGATTGGCCCGCCACCATCATGTCCGACGACTATAGGGTCGCCCCCACCACCCCGGGACTAGGTTGGCCTGCCGCCGACTTGTCCGACGACTATAAGGTCGTCCCTACGACCCCGGGACTAGGTTGGCCAGCTGCCGACATGACCGACGACTGTAGGGTCGTCCCCACGACCCCGGGACTAGATTGGCGCGCCACCATCATGTCCGACGACTATAGGGTCGCCCCCACGACCCCGGGATTAGGTTGGCCTGCCGCCGACTTGTCCGACGACTATAGGGTCGTCCCCACGACCCCGGGACTAGGTTGGCCAGCCGCCGACATGTCCGACGACTATAGGGTCGTCCCCCCGGCCGCGGGAATAGATTGCCCGGCCACCGTCATGTCCGACGACTATAGGGTCGTCCCCACGACCCCGGGACTAGGTTGGCCCGCCGCCGACTTGTCCGACGACTATAGGGTCGTCCCCACGAACCCGCGACTAGGTTGGCCCGCCGCCGACTTGTCCGTCGGCTATAGGGTCGTCCCCACGACCACGGGCCAAAGTTGCCCAACCTCCGACATGTCCGACGACTATAGGGTTGTCCGCACGACCCCGGGGCTAGATTGGCCCGCCACCATCATGTCCGACGACTATAGGGTCGCCCCCACCACCCCGGGACTAGGTTGGCCTGCCGCCGACTTGTCCGACGACTATAAGGTCGTCCCTACGACCCCGGGACTAGGTTGGCCAGCTGCCGACATGTCCGACGACTGTAGGGTCGTCCCCACGACCCCGGGACTAGATTGGCGCGCCACCATCATGTCCGACGACTATAGGGTCGCCCCCACGACCCCGGGACTAGGTTGGCCTGCCGCCGACTTGTCCGACGACTATAGGGTCGTCCCCACGACCCCGGGACTAGGTTGGCCAGCCGCCGACATGTCCGACGACTATAGGGTCGTCCCCCCGGCCGCGGGAATAGATTGCCCGGCCACCGTCATGTCCGACGACTATAGGGTCGTCCCCACGACCCCGGGACTAGGTTGGCCCGCCGCCGACTTGTCCGACGACTATAGGGTCGTCCCCACGAACCCGCGACTAGGTTGGCCCGCCGCCGACTTGTCCGTCGGCTATAGGGTCGTCCCCACGACCACGGGCCAAAGTTGCCCAACCTCCGACATGTCCGACAACTATAGGGTCGTCCCTACCACCCCGGGACTAGGTTGGCCAGCCGCCGACATGTCCGACGACTATAGGGTCGTCCCCCCGGCCGCGGGAATAGATTGCCCGGCCACCGTCATGTCCGACGACTATAGGGTCGTCCCCACGACCCCGGGACTAGGTTGGCCCGCCGCCGACTTGTCCGACGACTATAGGGTCGTTCCTACGACCCCGGGACTAGATTGGCCCTCCAGCATCATGTCCGACGGACTATAGGGTCGCCCCCACGACCCCGGGACTAGGTTGGCCTGCCGCCGACTTGTCCGACGACTATAGGGTCGTCCCCACGGCCCCGGGACTAGGTTGGCCCGCCGCCGACTTGTCCGACGACTGTAGGGTCGTCCGCACGACCCCGGGGCTAGATTGGCCCGCCACCATCAGGTCCGACGACTATAGGGTCGCCCCCACCACCCCGGGACTAGGTTGGCCTGCCGCCGACTTGTCCGACGACTATAAGGTCGTCCCTACGACCCCGGGACTAGGTTGGCCAGCTGCCGACATGACCGACGACTGTAGGGTCGTCCCCACGACCCCGGGACTAGATTGGCGCGCCACCATCATGTCCGACGACTATAGGGTCGCCCCCACCACCCCGGGACTAGGTTGGCCTGCCGCCGACTTGTCCGACGACTATAGGGTCGCCCCCACGACCCCGGGACTAGGTTGGCCAGCCGCCGACATGTCCGACAACTATAGGGTCGTCCCCACGACCACGGGCCAAAGTTGCCCTGCCGCCGAAATGTCCGACAACTATAGGGTCGTCCCTACCACCCCGGGACTAGGTTGGCCAGCCGCCGACATGTCCGACGACTATAGGGTCGTCCCCACGACCCGGGCCAAAGTTGCCCAACCTCCGACATGTCCGACGACTGTAGGGTCGTCCGCACGACCCCGGGGCTAGATTGGCCCGCCACCATCATGTCCGACGACTATAGGGTCGCCCCCACCACCCCGGGACTAGGTTGGCCTGCCGCCGACTTGTCCGACGACTATAAGGTCGTCCCTACGACCCCGGGACTAGGTTGGCCAGCTGCCGACATGTCCGACGACTGTAGGGTCGTCCCCACGACCCCGGGGCTAGATTGGCGCGCCACCATCATGTCCGACGACTATAGGGTCGCCCCCACGACCCCGGGACTAGGTTGGCCTGCCGCCGACTTGTCCGACGACTATAGGATCGTCCCCACGACCCCGGGACTAGGTTGGCCAGCCGCCGACATGTCCGACGAATATAGGGTCGTCCCCACGACCCCGGGACTAGATTGGCCCGCCACCGTCATGTCCGACGACTATAGGGTCGTCCCCACGACCCCGGGACTAGATTGGCGCGCCACCATCATGTCCGACGACTATTGGGTCGCCCCCACGACCCCGGGACTAGGTTGGCCAGCCGCCGACATGTCCGACAACTATAGGGTCGTCCCCACGACCACGGGCCAAAGTTGCCCTGCCGCCGAAATGTCCGACAACTATAGGGTCGTCCCTACCACCCCGGGACTAGGTTGGCCAGCCGCCGACATGTCCGACGACTATAGGGTCGTCCCCCCGGCCGCGGGAATAGATTGCCCGGCCACCGTCATGTCCGACGACTATAGGGTCGTCCCCACGACCCCGGGACTAGGTTGGCCCGCCGCCGACTTGTCCGACGACTATAGGGTCGTCCCCACGACCCCGGGACTAGATTGGCCCTCCAGCATCATGTCCGACGACTATAGGGTCGCCCCCACGACCCCGGGACTAGGTTGGCCTGCCGCCGACTTATCCGACGACTATAGGGTCGTCCCCACGGCCCCGGGACTAGGTTGGCCCGCCGCCGACTTGTCCGACGACTGTAGGGTCGTCCGCACGACCCCGGGGCTAGATTGGCCCGCCACCATCATGTCCGACGACTATAGGGTCGCCCCCACCACCCCGGGACTAGGTTGGCCTGCCGCCGACTTGTCCGACGACTATAAGGTCGTCCCTACGACCCCGGGACTAGGTTGGCCAGCTGCCGACATGACCGACGACTGTAGGGTCGTCCCCACGACCCCGGGACTAGATTGGCGCGCCACCATCATGTCCGACGACTATAGGGTCGCCCCCACGACCCCGGGATTAGGTTGGCCTGCCGCCGACTTGTCCGACGACTATAGGGTCGTCCCCACGACCCCGGGACTAGGTTGGCCAGCCGCCGACATGTCCGACGACTATAGGGTCGTCCCCCCGGCCGCGGGAATAGATTGCCCGGCACACCGTCATGTCCGACGACTATAGGGTCGTCCCCACGACCCCGGGAATAGGTTGGCCCGCCGCCTACTTGTCCGACGACTATAGGGTCGTCCCCACGAACCCGCGACTAGGTTGGCCCGCCGCCGACTTGTCCGTCGGCTATAGGGTCGTCCCCACGACCACGGGCCAAAGTTGCCCAACCTCCGACATGTCCGACGACTATAGGGTTGTCCGCACGACCCCGGGGCTAGATTGGCCCGCCACCATCATGTCCGACGACTATAGGGTCGCCCCCACCACCCCGGGACTAGGTTGGCCTGCCGCCGACTTGTCCGACGACTATAAGGTCGTCCCTACGACCCCGGGACTAGGTTGGCCAGCTGCCGACATGTCCGACGACTGTAGGGTCGTCCCCACGACCCCGGGACAAGATTGGCGCGCCACCATCATGTCCGACGACTATAGGGTCGCCCCCACGACCCCGGGACTAGGTTGGCCTGCCGTCGACTTGTCCGACGACTATAGGGTCGTCCCCACGACCCCGGGACTAGGTTGGCCAGCCGCCGACATGTCCGACGACTATAGGGTCGTCCCCCCGGCCGCGGGAATAGATTGCCCGGCCACCGTCATGTCCGACGACTATAGGGTCGTCCCCACGACCCCGGGACTAGGTTGGCCCGCCGCCGACTTGTCCGACGACTATAGGGTCGTCCCCACGAACCCGCGACTAGGTTGGCCCGCCGCCGACTTGTCCGTCGGCTATAGGGTCGTCCCCACGACCACGGGCCAAAGTTGCCCAACCTCCGACATGTCCGACGACTGTAGGGTTGTCCGCACGACCCCGGGACTAGATTGGCCCGCCGCCGTCATGTCCGACGACCATAGGGTCGTCCCCACGACCACGGGCCAAAGTTGCCCAACCTCCGACATGTCCGACGACTGTAGGGTCGTCCGCACGACCCCGGGGCTAGATTGGCCCGCCACCATCATGTCCGACGACTATAGGGTCGCCCCCACCACCCCGGGACTAGGTTGGCCTGCCGCCGACTTGTCCGACGACTATAAGGTCGTCCCTACGACCCCGGGACTAGGTTGGCCAGCTGCCGACATGTCCGACGACTGTAGGGTCGTCCCCACGACCCCGGGACTAGATTGGGGCGCCACCATCATGTCCGACGACTATAGGGTCGCCCCCACGACCCCGGGACTAGGTTGGCCTGCCGCCGACTTGTCCGACGACTATAGGGTCGTCCCCACGACCCCGGGACTAGGTTGGCCAGCCGCCGACATGTCCGACGACTATAGGGTCGCCCCCACGACCCCGGGACTAGGTTGGCCAGCCGCCGACATGTCCGACAACTATAGGGTCGTCCCCACGACCACGGGCCAAAGTTGCCCTGCCGCCGAAATGTCCGACAACTATAGGGTCGTCCCTACCACCCCGGGACTAGGTTGGCCAGCCGCCGACATGTCCGACGACTATAGGGTCGTCCCCCCGGCCGCGGGAATAGATTGCCCGGCCACCGTCATGTCCGACGACTATAGGGTCGTCCCCACGACCCCGGGACTAGGTTGGCCCGCCGCCGACTTGTCCGACGACTATAGGGTCGTCCCCACGACCCCGGGACTAGATTGGCCCTCCAGCATCATGTCCGACGACTATAGGGTCGCCCCCACGACCCCGGGACTAGGTTGGCCTGCCGCCGACTTGTCCGACGACTATAGGGTCGTCCCCACGGCCCCGGGACTAGGTTGGCCCGCCGCCGACTTGTCCGACGACTGTAGGGTCGTCCGCACGACCCCGGGGCTAGATTGGCCCGCCACCATCATGTCCGACGACTATAGGGTCGCCCCCACCACCCCGGGACTAGGTTGGCCTGCCGCCGACTTGTCCGACGACTATAAGGTCGTCCCAACGACCCCGGGACTAGGTTGGCCAGCTGCCGACATGACCGACGACTGTAGGGTCGTCCCCACGACCCCGGGACTAGATTGGCGCGCCACCATCATGTCCGACGACTATAGGGTCGCCCCCACGACCCCGGGATTAGGTTGGCCTGCCGCCGACTTGTCCGACGACTATAGGGTCGTCCCCACGACCCCGGGACTAGGTTGGCCAGCCGCCGACATGTCCGACGACTATAGGGTCGTCCCCCCGGCCGCGGGAATAGATTGCCCGGCACACCGTCATGTCCGACGACTATAGGGTCGTCCCCACGACCCCGGGAATAGGTTGGCCCGCCGCCGACTTGTCCGACGACTATAGGGTCGTCCCCACGAACCCGCGACTAGGTTGGCCCGCCGCCGACTTGTCCGTCGGCTATAGGGTCGTCCCCCCGACCACGGGCCAAAGTTGCCCAACCTCCGACATGTCCGACTACTATAGGGTTGTCCGCACGACCCCGGGGCTAGATTGGCCCGCCACCATCATGTCCGACGACTATAGGGTCGCCCCCACCACCCCGGGACTAGGTTGGCCTGCCGCCGACTTGTCCGACGACTATAAGGTCGTCCCTACGACCCCGGGACTAGGTTGGCCAGCTGCCGACATGTCCGACGACTGTAGGGTCGTCCCCACGACCCCGGGACTAGATTGGCGCGCCACCATCATGTCCGACGACTATAGGGTCGCCCCCACGACCCCGGGACTAGGTTGGCCAGCCGCCGACATGTCCGACAACTATAGGGTCGTCCCCACGACCACGGGCCAAAGTTGCCCTGCCGCCGAAATGTCCGACAACTATAGGGTCGTCCCTACCACCCCGGGACTAGGTTGGCCAGCCGCCGACATGTCCGACGACCATAGGGTCGTCCCCCCGGCCGCGGGAATAGATTGCCCGGCCACCGTCATGTCCGACGACTATAGGGTCGTCCCCACGACCCCGGGACTAGGTTGGCCCGCCGCCGACTTGTCCGACGACTATAGGGTCGTCCCCACGAACCCGCGACTAGGTTGGCCCGCCGCCGACTTGTCCGTCGGCGATAGGGTCGTCCCCACGACCACGGGCCAAAGTTGCCCAACCTCCGACATGTCCGACGACTGTAGGGTTGTCCGCACGACCCCGGGACTAGATTGGCCCGCCGCCGTCATGTCCGACGACCATAGGGTCGTCCCCACGACCACGGGCCAAAGTTGCCCAACCTCCGACATGTCCGACGACTGTAGGGTCGTCCGCACGACCCCGGGGCTAGATTGGCCCGCCACCATCATGTCCGACGACTATAGGGTCGCCCCCACCACCCCGGGACTAGGTTGGCCTGCCGCCGACTTGTCCGACGACTATAAGGTCGTCCCTACGACCCCGGGACTAGGTTGGCCAGCTGCCGACATGTCCGACGACTGTAGGGTCGTCCCCACGACCCCGGGACTAGATTGGCGCGCCACCATCATGTCCGACGACTATAGGGTCGCCCCCACGACCCCGGGACTAGGTTGGCCTGCCGCCGACTTGTCCGACGACTATAGGGTCGTCCCCACGACCCCGGGACTAGGTTGGCCAGCCGCCGACATGTCCGACGAATATAGGGTCGTCGCCACGACCCCGGGACTAGATTGGCCCGCCACCGTCATGTCCGACGACTATAGGGTCGTCCCCACGACCCCGGGACTAGATTGGCGCGCCACCATCATGTCCGACGACTATAGGGTCGCCCCCACGACCCCGGGACTAGGTTGGCCAGCCGCCGACATGTCCGACAACTATAGGGTCGTCCCCACGACCACGGGCCAAAGTTGCCCTGCCGCCGAAATGTCCGACAACTATAGGGTCGTCCCTACCACCCCGGGACTAGGTTGGCCAGCCGCCGACATGTCCGACGACCATAGGGTCGTCCCCCCGGCCGCGGGAATAGATTGCCCGGCCACCGTCATATCCGACGACTATAGGGTCGTCCCCACGACCCCGGGACTAGGTTGGCCCGCCGCCGACTTGTCCGACGACTATAGGGTCGTCCCCACGACCCCGGGACTAGATTGGCCCTCCAGCATCATGTCCGACGACTATAGGGTCGCCCCCACGACCCCGGGACTAGGTTGGCCCGCCGCCGACTTGTCCGACGACTATAGGGTCGTCCCCACGAACCCGCGACTAGGTTGGCCCGCCGCCGACTTGTCCGTCGGCTATAGGGTCGTCCCCACGACCACGGGCCAAAGTTGCCCAACCTCCGACATGTCCGACGACTGTAGGGTTGTCCGCACGACCCCGGGACTAGATTGGCCCGCCGCCGTCATGTCCGACGACCATAGGGTCGTCCCCACGACCACGGGCCAAAGTTGCCCAACCTCCGTCATGTCCGACGACTGTAGGGTCGTCCGCACGACCCCGGGGCTAGATTGGCCCGCCACCATCATGTCCGACGACTATAGGGTCGCCCCCACCACCCCGGGACTAGGTTGGCCTGCCGCCGACTTGTCCGACGACTATAAGGTCGTCCCTACGACCCCGGGACTAGGTTGGCCAGCTGCCGACATGTCCGACGACTATAGGGTCGTCCCCACGACCCCGGGACTAGGTTGGCCAGTCACCGACATGTCCGACGACTATAGGGTCGTCCCCACGACCACGGGCCAAAGTTGCCCTGCCGCCGACATGTCCGACGACTATAGGGTCGTCCCCCCGGCCGCGGGAATAGATTGCCCGGCCACCGTCATGACCGACGACTATAGGGTCGTCCCCACGACCCCGGGACTAGGTTGGCCCGCCGCCGACTTGTCCGACGACTATAGGGTCGTCCCCACGACCCCGGGACTAGATTGGCCCTCCAGCATCATGTCCGACGACTATAGGGTCGCCCCCACGACCCCGGGACTAGGTTGGCCTGCCGCCGACTTGTCCGACGACTATAGGGTCGTCCCCACGGCCCCGGGACTAGGTTGGCCCGCCGCCGACTTGTCCGACGACTGTAGGGTCGTCCGCACGACCCCGGGGCTAGATTGGCCCGCCACCATCATGTCCGACGACTATAGGGTCGCCCCCACCACCCCGGGACTAGGTTGGCCTGCCGCCGACTTGTCCGACGACTATAAGGTCGTCCCTACGACCCCGGGACTAGGTTGGCCAGCTGCCGACATGACCGACGACTGTAGGGTCGTCCCCACGACCCCGGGACTAGATTGGCGCGCCACCATCATGTCCGACGACTATAGGGTCGCCCCCACGACCCCGGGATTAGGTTGGCCTGCCGCCGACTTGTCCGACGACTATAGGGTCGTCCCCACGACCCCGGGACTAGGTTGGCCAGCCGCCGTCATGTCCGACGACTATAGGGTCGTCCCCACGACCCCGGGACTAGGTTGGCCCGCCGCCGACTTGTCCGACGACTATAGGGTCGTCCCCACGACCCCGGGACTAGATTGGCCCTCCAGCATCATGTCCGACGACTATAGGGTCGCCCCCACGACCCCGGGACTAGGTTGGCCTGCCGCCGACTTGTCCGACGACTATAGGGTCGTCCCCACGGCCCCGGGACTAGGTTGGCCCGCCGCCGACTTGTCCGACGACTGTAGGGTCGTCCGCACGACCCCGGGGCTAGATTGGCCCGCCACCATCATGTCCGACGACTATAGGGTCGCCCCCACCACCCCGGGACTAGGTTGGCCTGCCGCCGACTTGTCCGACGACTATAAGGTCGTCCCAACGACCCCGGGACTAGGTTGGCCAGCTGCCGACATGACCGACGACTGTAGGGTCGTCCCCACGACCCCGGGACTAGATTGGCGCGCCACCATCATGTCCGACGACTATAGGGTCGCCCCCACGACCCCGGGACTAGGTTGGCCTGCCGTCGACTTGTCCGACGACTATAGGGTCGTCCCCACGACCCCGGGACTAGGTTGGCCAGCCGCCGACATGTCCGACGACTATAGGGTCGTCCCCCCGGCCGCGGGAATAGATTGCCCGGCCACCGTCATGTCCGACGACTATAGGGTCGTCCCCACGACCCCGGGACTAGGTTGGCCCGCCGCCGACTTGTCCGACGACTATAGGGTCGTCCCCACGAACCCGCGACTAGGTTGGCCCGCCGCCGACTTGTCCGTCGGCTATAGGGTCGTCCCCACGACCACGGGCCAAAGTTGCCCAACCTCCGACATGTCCGACGACTGTAGGGTTGTCCGCACGACCCCGGGACTAGATTGGCCCGCCGCCGTCATGTCCGACGACCATAGGGTCGTCCCCACGACCACGGGCCAAAGTTGCCCAACCTCCGACATGTCCGACGACTGTAGGGTCGTCCGCACGACCCCGGGGCTAGATTGGCCCGCCACCATCATGTCCGACGACTATAGGGTCGCCCCCACCACCCCGGGACTAGGTTGGCCTGCCGCCGACTTGTCCGACGACTATAAGGTCGTCCCTACGACCCCGGGACTAGGTTGGCCAGCTGCCGACATGTCCGACGACTGTAGGGTCGTCCCCACGACCCCGGGACTAGATTGGCGCGCCACCATCATGTCCGACGACTATAGGGTCGCCCCCACGACCCCGGGACTAGGTTGGCCTGCCGCCGACTTGTCCGACGACTATAGGGTCGTCCCCACGACCCCGGGACTAGGTTGGCCAGCCGCCGACATGTCCGACTAATATAGGGTCGTCCCCACGACCCCGGGACTAGATTGGCCCGCCACCGTCATGTCCGACGACTATAGGGTCGTCCCCACGACCCCGGGACTAGATTGGCGCGCCACCATCATGTCCGACGACTATAGGGTCGCCCCCACGACCCCGGGACTAGGTTGGCCAGCCGCCGACATGTCCGACAACTATAGGGTCGTCCCCACGACCACGGGCCAAAGTTGCCCTGCCGCCGAAATGTCCGACAACTATAGGGTCGTCCCTACCACCCCGGGACTAGGTTGGCCAGCCGCCGACATGTCCGACGACCATAGGGTCGTCCCCCCGGCCGCGGGAATAGATTGCCCGGCCACCGTCATGTCCGACGACTATAGGGTCGTCCCCACGACCCCGGGACTAGGTTGGCCCGCCGCCGACTTGTCCGACGACTATAGGGTCGTCCCCACGACCCCGGGACTAGATTGGCCCTCCAGCATCATGTCCGACGACTATAGGGTCGCCCCCACGACCCCGGGACTAGGTTGGCCCGCCGCCGACTTGTCCGACGACTATAGGGTCGTCCCCACGAACCCGCGACTAGGTTGGCCCGCCGCCGACTTGTCCGTCGGCTATAGGGTCGTCCCCACGACCACGGGCCAAAGTTGCCCAACCTCCGACATGTCCGACGACTGTAGGGTTGTCCGCACGACCCCGGGACTAGATTGGCCCGCCGCCGTCATGTCCGACGACCATAGGGTCGTCCCCACGACCACGGGCCAAAGTTGCCCAACCTCCGTCATGTCCGACGACTGTAGGGTCGTCCGCACGACCCCGGGGCTAGATTGGCCCGCCACCATCATGTCCGACGACTATAGGGTCGCCCCCACCACCCCGGGACTAGGTTGGCCTGCCGCCGACTTGTCCGACGACTATAAGGTCGTCCCTACGACCCCGGGACTAGGTTGGCCAGCTGCCGACATGTCCGACGACTGTAGGGTCGTCCCCACGACCCCGGGACTAGATTGGCGCGCCACCATCATGTCCGACGACTATAGGGTCGCCCCCACGACCCCGGGACTAGGTTGGCCTGCCGTCGACTTGTCCGACGACTATAGGGTCGTCCCCACGACCCCGGGACTAGGTTGGCCAGCCGCCGACATGTCCGACGACTATAGGGTCGTCCCCCCGGCCGCGGGAATAGATTGCCCGGCCACCGTCATGTCCGACGACTATAGGGTCGTCCCCACGACCCCGGGACTAGGTTGGCCCGCCGCCGACTTGTCCGACGACTATAGGGTCGTCCCCACGAACCCGCGACTAGGTTGGCCCGCCGCCGACTTGTCCGTCGGCTATAGGGTCGTCCCCACGACCACGGGCCAAAGTTGCCCAACCTCCGACATGTCCGACGACTGTAGGGTTGTCCGCACGACCCCGGGACTAGATTGGCCCGCCGCCGTCATGTCCGACGACCATAGGGTCGTCCCCACGACCACGGGCCAAAGTTGCCCAACCTCCGACATGTCCGACGACTGTAGGGTCGTCCGCACGACCCCGGGGCTAGATTGGCCCGCCACCATCATGTCCGACGACTATAGGGTCGCCCCCACCACCCCGGGACTAGGTTGGCCTGCCGTCGACTTGTCCGACGACTATAAGGTCGTCCCTACGACCCCGGGACTAGGTTGGCCAGCTGCCGACATGTCCGACGACTGTAGGGTCGTCCCCACGACCCCGGGACTAGATTGGGGCGCCACCATCATGTCCGACGACTATAGGGTCGCCCCCACGACCCCGGGACTAGGTTGGCCTGCCGCCGACTTGTCCGACGACTATAGGGTCGTCCCCACGACCCCGGGACTAGGTTGGCCAGCCGCCGACATGTCCGACGACTATAGGGTCGCCCCCACGACCCCGGGACTAGGTTGGCCAGCCGCCGACATGTCCGACAACTATAGGGTCGTCCCCACGACCACGGGCCAAAGTTGCCCTGCCGCCGAAATGTCCGACAACTATAGGGTCGTCCCTACCACCCCGGGACTAGGTTGGCCAGCCGCCGACATGTCCGACGACTATAGGGTCGTCCCCCCGGCCGCGGGAATAGATTGCCCGGCCACCGTCATGTCCGACGACTATAGGGTCGTCCCCACGACCCCGGGACTAGGTTGGCCCGCCGCCGACTTGTCCGACGACTATAGGGTCGTCCCCACGACCCCGGGACTAGATTGGCCCTCCAGCATCATGTCCGACGACTATAGGGTCGCCCCCACGACCCCGGGACTAGGTTGGCCTGCCGCCGACTTGTCCGACGACTATAGGGTCGTCCCCACGGCCCCGGGACTAGGTTGGCCCGCCGCCGACTTGTCCGACGACTGTAGGGTCGTCCGCACGACCCCGGGGCTAGATTGGCCCGCCACCATCATGTCCGACGACTATAGGGTCGCCCCCACCACCCCGGGACTAGGTTGGCCTGCCGCCGACTTGTCCGACGACTATAAGGTCGTCCCAACGACCCCGGGACTAGGTTGGCCAGCTGCCGACATGACCGACGACTGTAGGGTCGTCCCCACGACCCCGGGACTAGATTGGCGCGCCACCATCATGTCCGACGACTATAGGGTCGCCCCCACGACCCCGGGATTAGGTTGGCCTGCCGCCGACTTGTCCGACGACTATAGGGTCGTCCCCACGACCCCGGGACTAGGTTGGCCAGCCGCCGACATGTCCGACGACTATAGGGTCGTCCCCCCGGCCGCGGGAATAGATTGCCCGGCACACCGTCATGTCCGACGACTATAGGGTCGTCCCCACGACCCCGGGAATAGGTTGGCCCGCCGCCGACTTGTCCGACGACTATAGGGTCGTCCCCACGAACCCGCGACTAGGTTGGCCCGCCGCCGACTTGTCCGTCGGCTATAGGGTCGTCCCCCCGACCACGGGCCAAAGTTGCCCAACCTCCGACATGTCCGACGACTATAGGGTTGTCCGCACGACCCCGGGGCTAGATTGGCCCGCCACCATCATGTCCGACGACTATAGGGTCGCCCCCACCACCCCGGGACTAGGTTGGCCTGCCGCCGACTTGTCCGACGACTATAAGGTCGTCCCTACGACCCCGGGACTAGGTTGGCCAGCTGCCGACATGTCCGACGACTGTAGGGTCGTCCCCACGACCCCGGGACTAGATTGGCGCGCCACCATCATGTCCGACGACTATAGGGTCGCCCCCACGACCCCGGGACTAGGTTGGCCAGCCGCCGACATGTCCGACAACTATAGGGTCGTCCCCACGACCACGGGCCAAAGTTGCCCTGCCGCCGAAATGTCCGACAACTATAGGGTCGTCCCTACCACCCCGGGACTAGGTTGGCCAGCCGCCGACATGTCCGACGACCATAGGGTCGTCCCCCCGGCCGCGGGAATAGATTGCCCGGCCACCGTCATGTCCGACGACTATAGGGTCGTCCCCACGACCCCGGGACTAGGTTGGCCCGCCGCCGACTTGTCCGACGACTATAGGGTCGTCCCCACGAACCCGCGACTAGGTTGGCCCGCCGCCGACTTGTCCGTCGGCGATAGGGTCGTCCCCACGACCACGGGCCAAAGTTGCCCAACCTCCGACATGTCCGACGACTGTAGGGTTGTCCGCACGACCCCGGGACTAGATTGGCCCGCCGCCGTCATGTCCGACGACCATAGGGTCGTCCCCACGACCACGGGCCAAAGTTGCCCAACCTCCGACATGTCCGACGACTGTAGGGTCGTCCGCACGACCCCGGGGCTAGATTGGCCCGCCACCATCATGTCCGACGACTATAGGGTCGCCCCCACCACCCCGGGACTAGGTTGGCCTGCCGCCGACTTGTCCGACGACTATAAGGTCGTCCCTACGACCCCGGGACTAGGTTGGCCAGCTGCCGACATGTCCGACGACTGTAGGGTCGTCCCCACGACCCCGGGACTAGATTGGCGCGCCACCATCATGTCCGACGACTATAGGGTCGCCCCCACGACCCCGGGACTAGGTTGGCCTGCCGCCGACTTGTCCGACGACTATAGGGTCGTCCCCACGACCCCGGGACTAGGTTGGCCAGCCGCCGACATGTCCGACGAATATAGGGTCGTCCCCACGACCCCGGGACTAGATTGGCCCGCCACCGTCATGTCCGACGACTATAGGGTCGTCCCCACGACCCCGGGACTAGATTGGCGCGCCACCATCATGTCCGACGACTATAGGGTCGCCCCCACGACCCCGGGACTAGGTTGGCCAGCCGCCGACATGTCCGACAACTATAGGGTCGTCCCCACGACCACGGGCCAAAGTTGCCCTGCCGCCGAAATGTCCGACAACTATAGGGTCGTCCCTACCACCCCGGGACTAGGTTGGCCAGCCGCCGACATGTCCGACGACCATAGGGTCGTCCCCCCGGCCGCGGGAATAGATTGCCCGGCCACCGTCATATCCGACGACTATAGGGTCGTCCCCACGACCCCGGGACTAGGTTGGCCCGCCGCCGACTTGTCCGACGACTATAGGGTCGTCCCCACGACCCCGGGACTAGATTGGCCCTCCAGCATCATGTCCGACGACTATAGGGTCGCCCCCACGACCCCGGGACTAGGTTGGCCCGCCGCCGACTTGTCCGACGACTATAGGGTCGTCCCCACGAACCCGCGACTAGGTTGGCCCGCCGCCGACTTGTCCGTCGGCTATAGGGTCGTCCCCACGACCACGGGCCAAAGTTGCCCAACCTCCGACATGTCCGACGACTGTAGGGTTGTCCGCACGACCCCGGGACTAGATTGGCCCGCCGCCGTCATGTCCGACGACCATAGGGTCGTCCCCACGACCACGGGCCAAAGTTGCCCAACCTCCGTCATGTCCGACGACTGTAGGGTCGTCCGCACGACCCCGGGGCTAGATTGGCCCGCCACCATCATGTCCGACGACTATAGGGTCGCCCCCACCACCCCGGGACTAGGTTGGCCTGCCGCCGACTTGTCCGACGACTATAAGGTCGTCCCTACGACCCCGGGACTAGGTTGGCCAGCTGCCGACATGTCCGACGACTATAGGGTCGTCCCCACGACCCCGGGACTAGGTTGGCCAGTCACCGACATGTCCGACGACTATAGGGTCGTCCCCACGACCACGGGCCAAAGTTTCCCTGCCGCCGACATGTCCGACGACTATAGGGTCGTCCCCACGACCCCGGGACTAGATTGGCCCGCCACCGTCACGTCCGACGACTATAGGGTCGTCTCCACCACCCCGGGACTAGGTTGGCCCGCCGCCGACTTGTCCGACGACTATATTGTCGTCCCCACGACCACGGGCCAAAGTTGCCCAACCTCCGACATGTCCGACGACTGTAGGGTCGTCCCCACGACCCCGGGACAAGGTTGGCTCGCCGCCGACTTGTCCGACGACTATAGGGTCGTCCCCACGACCCCGGGACTAGATTGGCGCGCCACCATCATGTCCGACGACTATAGGGTCGCCCCCACGACCCCGGGACTAGGTTGGCCTGCCGCCGACTTGTCCGACGACTATAAGGTCGTCCCTACGACCCCGGGACTAGGTTGGCCAGCTGCCGACATGTCCGACGACTATAGGGTCGTCCCCACGACCCCGGGACTAGGTTGGCCAGCCGCCGACATGTCCGACGACTATAGGGTCGTCCCCACGACCCGGGCCAAAATTGGCCCGACACCGTCATGTCCGACGACTACAGGGTCGTCCCCACTACCCCGGGACTAGGTTGTCCAGCCGCCGACATGTCCGACGAATATAGGGTCGTCCCCACGATCCCGGGACTAGGTTGGCCAGCCGCCGACATGTCCGACGACTATAGGGTCGTCCCCACGGCCCCGGGAATAGATTGCCCGGCCACCGTCATGTCCGACGAAAATAGGGTCGTCCCCACGATCCCGGGACTAGGTTGGCCAGCCGCCGACATGTCCGACGACTATAGGGTCGTCCCCCCGGCCGCGGGAATAGATTGCCCGGCCACCGTCATGACCGACGACTATAGGGTCGTCCCCACGACCCCGGGACTAGGTTGGCCCGCCGCCGACTTGTCCGACGACTATAGGGTCGTCCCCACGACCCCGGGACTAGATTGGCCCTCCAGCATCATGTCCGACGACTATAGGGTCGCCCCCACGACCCCGGGACTAGGTTGGCCTGCCGCCGACTTGTCCGACGACTATAGGGTCGTCCCCACGGCCCCGGGACTAGGTTGGCCCGCCGCCGACTTGTCCGACGACTGTAGGGTCGTCCGCACGACCCCGGGGCTAGATTGGCCCGCCACCATCATGTCCGACGACTATAGGGTCGCCCCCACCACCCCGGGACTAGGTTGGCCTGCCGCCGACTTGTCCGACGACTATAAGGTCGTCCCTACGACCCCGGGACTAGGTTGGCCAGCTGCCGACATGTCCGACGACTGTAGGGTCGTCCCCACGACCCCGGGACTAGATTGGCGCGCCACCATCATGTCCGACGACTATAGGGTCGCCCCCACGACCCCGGGACTAGGTTGGCCAGCCGCCGACATGTCCGACAACTATAGGGTCGTCCCCACGACCACGGGCCAAAGTTGCCCTGCCGCCGAAATGTCCGACAACTATAGGGTCGTCCCTACCACCCCGGGACTAGGTTGGCCAGCCGCCGACATGTCCGACGACCATAGGGTCGTCCCCCCGGCCGCGGGAATAGATTGCCCGGCCACCGTCATGTCCGACGACTATAGGGTCGTCCCCACGACCCCGGGACTAGGTTGGCCCGCCGCCGACTTGTCCGACGACTATAGGGTCGTCCCCACGAACCCGCGACTATGTTGGCCCGCCGCCGACTTGTCCGTCGGCGATAGGGTCGTCCCCACGACCACGGGCCAAAGTTGCCCAACCTCCGACATGTCCGACGACTGTAGGGTTGTCCGCACGACCCCGGGACTAGATTGGCCCGCCGCCGTCATGTCCGACGACCATAGGGTCGTCCCCACGACCACGGGCCAAAGTTGCCCAACCTCCGACATGTCCGACGACTGTAGGGTCGTCCGCACGACCCCGGGGCTAGATTGGCCCGCCACCATCATGTCCGACGACTATAGGGTCGCCCCCACCACCCCGGGACTAGGTTGGCCTGCCGCCGACTTGTCCGACGACTATAAGGTCGTCCCTACGACCCCGGGACTAGGTTGGCCAGCTGCCGACATGTCCGACGACTGTAGGGTCGTCCCCACGACCCCGGGACTAGATTGGCGCGCCACCATCATGTCCGACGACTATAGGGTCGCCCCCACGACCCCGGGACTAGGTTGGCCTGCCGCCGACTTGTCCGACGACTATAGGGTCGTCCCCACGACCCCGGGACTAGGTTGGCCAGCCGCCGACATGTCCGACGAATATAGGGTCGTCCCCACGACCCCGGGACTAGATTGGCCCGCCACCGTCATGTCCGACGACTATAGGGTCGTCCCCACGACCCCGGGACTAGATTGGCGCGCCACCATCATGTCCGACGACTATAGGGTCGCCCCCACGACCCCGGGACTAGGTTGGCCAGCCGCCGACATGTCCGACAACTATAGGGTCGTCCCCACGACCACGGGCCAAAGTTGCCCTGCCGCCGAAATGTCCGACAACTATAGGGTCGTCCCTACCACCCCGGGACTAGGTTGGCCAGCCGCCGACATGTCCGACGACCATAGGGTCGTCCCCCCGGCCGCGGGAATAGATTGCCCGGCCACCGTCATATCCGACGACTATAGGGTCGTCCCCACGACCCCGGGACTAGGTTGGCCCGCCGCCGACTTGTCCGACGACTATAGGGTCGTCCCCACGACCCCGGGACTAGATTGGCCCTCCAGCATCATGTCCGACGACTATAGGGTCGCCCCCACGACCCCGGGACTAGGTTGGCCCGCCGCCGACTTGTCCGACGACTATAGGGTCGTCCCCACGAACCCGCGACTAGGTTGGCCCGCCGCCGACTTGTCCGTCGGCTATAGGGTCGTCCCCACGACCACGGGCCAAAGTTGCCCAACCTCCGACATGTCCGACGACTGTAGGGTTGTCCGCACGACCCCGGGACTAGATTGGCCCGCCGCCGTCATGTCCGACGACCATAGGGTCGTCCCCACGACCACGGGCCAAAGTTGCCCAACCTCCGTCATGTCCGACGACTGTAGGGTCGTCCGCACGACCCCGGGGCTAGATTGGCCCGCCACCATCATGTCCGACGACTATAGGGTCGCCCCCACCACCCCGGGACTAGGTTGGCCTGCCGCCGACTTGTCCGACGACTATAAGGTCGTCCCTACGACCCCGGGACTAGGTTGGCCAGCTGCCGACATGTCCGACGACTATAGGGTCGTCCCCACGACCCCGGGACTAGGTTGGCCAGTCACCGACATGTCCGACGACTATAGGGTCGTCCCCACGACCACGGGCCAAAGTTTCCCTGCCGCCGACATGTCCGACGACTATAGGGTCGTCCCCACGACCCCGGGACTAGATTGGCCCGCCACCGTCACGTCCGACGACTATAGGGTCGTCTCCACCACCCCGGGACTAGGTTGGCCCGCCGCCGACTTGTCCGACGACTATATTGTCGTCCCCACGACCACGGGCCAAAGTTGCCCAACCTCCGACATGTCCGACGACTGTAGGGTCGTCCCCACGACCCCGGGACAAGGTTGGCTCGCCGCCGACTTGTCCGACGACTATAGGGTCGTCCCCACGACCCCGGGACTAGATTGGCGCGCCACCATCATGTCCGACGACTATAGGGTCGCCCCCACGACCCCGGGACTAGGTTGGCCTGCCGCCGACTTGTCCGACGACTATAAGGTCGTCCCTACGACCCCGGGACTAGGTTGGCCAGCTGCCGACATGTCCGACGACTATAGGGTCGTCCCCACGACCCCGGGACTAGGTTGGCCAGCCGCCGACATGTCCGACGACTATAGGGTCGTCCCCACGACCCGGGCCAAAATTGGCCCGACACCGTCATGTCCGACGACTACAGGGTCGTCCCCACTACCCCGGGACTAGGTTGTCCAGCCGCCGACATGTCCGACGAATATAGGGTCGTCCCCACGATCCCGGGACTAGGTTGGCCAGCCGCCGACATGTCCGACGACTATAGGGTCGTCCCCACGGCCCCGGGAATAGATTGCCCGGCCACCGTCATGTCCGACGAAAATAGGGTCGTCCCCACGATCCCGGGACTAGGTTGGCCAGCCGCCGACATGTCCGACGACTATAGGGTCGTCCCCCCGGCCGCGGGAATAGATTGCCCGGCCACCGTCATGACCGACGACTATAGGGTCGTCCCCACGACCCCGGGACTAGGTTGGCCCGCCGCCGACTTGTCCGACGACTATAGGGTCGTCCCCACGACCCCGGGACTAGATTGGCCCTCCAGCATCATGTCCGACGACTATAGGGTCGCCCCCACGACCCCGGGACTAGGTTGGCCTGCCGCCGACTTGTCCGACGACTATAGGGTCGTCCCCACGGCCCCGGGACTAGGTTGGCCCGCCGCCGACTTGTCCGACGACTGTAGGGTCGTCCGCACGACCCCGGGGCTAGATTGGCCCGCCACCATCATGTCCGACGACTATAGGGTCGCCCCCACCACCCCGGGACTAGGTTGGCCTGCCGCCGACTTGTCCGACGACTATAAGGTCGTCCCTACGACCCCGGGACTAGGTTGGCCAGCTGCCGACATGACCGACGACTGTAGGGTCGTCCCCACGACCCCGGGACTAGATTGGCGCGCCACCATCATGTCCGACGACTATAGGGTCGCCCCCACGACCCCGGGATTAGGTTGGCCTGCCGCCGACTTGTCCGACGACTATAGGGTCGTCCCCACGACCCCGGGACTAGGTTGGCCAGCCGCCGACATGTCCGACGACTATAGGGTCGTCCCCCCGGCCGCGGGAATAGATTGCCCGGCACACCGTCATGTCCGACGACTATAGGGTCGTCCCCACGACCCCGGGAATAGGTTGGCCCGCCGCCGACTTGTCCGACGACTATAGGGTCGTCCCCACGAACCCGCGACTAGGTTGGCCCGCCGCCGACTTGTCCGTCGGCTATAGGGTCGTCCCCACGACCACGGGCCAAAGTTGCCCAACCTCCGACATGTCCGACGACTATAGGGTTGTCCGCACGACCCCGGGGCTAGATTGGCCCGCCACCATCATGTCCGACGACTATAGGGTCGCCCCCACCACCCCGGGACTAGGTTGGCCTGCCGCCGACTTGTCCGACGACTATAAGGTCGTCCCTACGACCCCGGGACTAGGTTGGCCAGCTGCCGACATGTCCGACGACTGTAGGGTCGTCCCCACGACCCCGGGACTAGATTGGCGCGCCACCATCATGTCCGACGACTATAGGGTCGCCCCCACGACCCCGGGACTAGGTTGGCCTGCCGTCGACTTGTCCGACGACTATAGGGTCGTCCCCACGACCCCGGGACTAGGTTGGCCAGCCGCCGACATGTCCGACGACTATAGGGTCGTCCCCCCGGCCGCGGGAATAGATTGCCCGGCCACCGTCATGTCCGACGACTATAGGGTCGTCCCCACGACCCCGGGACTAGGTTGGCCCGCCGCCGACTTGTCCGACGACTATAGGGTCGCCCCCACGACCCCGGGACTAGATTGGCGCGCCACCATCATGTCCGACGACTATAGGGTCGTCCCCACGACCCCGGGACTAGGTTGGCCAGCCGCCGACATGTCCGACGAATATAGGGTCGTCCCCACGACCCCGGGACTAGATTGGCCCGCCACCGTCATGTCCGACGACTATAGGGTCGTCCCCACGACCCCGGGACTAGATTGGCGCGCCACCATCATGTCCGACGACTATAGGGTCGCCCCCACGACCCCGGGACTAGGTTGGCCAGCCGCCGACATGTCCGACAACTATAGGGTCGTCCCCACGACCACGGGCCAAAGTTGCCCTGCCGCCGAAATGTCCGACAACTATAGGGTCGTCCCTACCACCCCGGGACTAGGTTGGCCAGCCGCCGACATGTCCGACGACCATAGGGTCGTCCCCCCGGCCGCGGGAATAGATTGCCCGGCCACCGTCATGTCCGACGACTATAGGGTCGTCCCCACGACCCCGGGACTAGGTTGGCCCGCCGCCGACTTGTCCGACGACTATAGGGTCGTCCCCACGACCCCGGGACTAGATTGGCCCTCCAGCATCATGTCCGACGACTATAGGGTCGCCCCCACGACCCCGGGACTAGGTTGGCCCGCCGCCGACTTGTCCGACGACTATAGGGTCGTCCCCACGAACCCGCGACTAGGTTGGCCCGCCGCCGACTTGTCCGTCGGCTATAGGGTCGTCCCCACGACCACGGGCCAAAGTTGCCCAACCTCCGACATGTCCGACGACTGTAGGGTTGTCCGCACGACCCCGGGACTAGATTGGCCCGCCGCCGTCATGTCCGACGACCATAGGGTCGTCCCCACGACCACGGGCCAAAGTTGCCCAACCTCCGTCATGTCCGACGACTGTAGGGTCGTCCGCACGACCCCGGGGCTAGATTGGCCCGCCACCATCATGTCCGACGACTATAGGGTCGCCCCCACCACCGCGGGACTAGGTTGGCCTGCCGCCGACTTGTCGGACGACTATAAGGTCGTCCCTACGACCCCGGGACTAGGTTGGCCAGCTGCCGACATGTCCGACGACTATAGGGTCGTCCCCACGACCCCGGGACTAGGTTGGCCAGTCACCGACATGTCCGACGACTATAGGGTCGTCCCCACGACCACGGGCCAAAGTTGCCCTGCCGCCGACATGTCCGACGACTATAGGGTCGTCCCCACGACCCCGGGACTAGATTGGCCCGCCACCGTCACGTCCGACGACTATAGGGTCGTCTCCACCACCCCGGGACTAGGTTGGCCCGCCGCCGACTTGTCCGACGACTATATTGTCGTCCCCACGACCACGGGCCAAAGCTGCCCAACCTCCGACATGTCCGACGACTGTAGGGTCGTCCGCACGACCCCGGGGCTAGATCGGCCCGCCACCATCATGTCCGACGACTATAGGGTCGCCCCCACCACCCCGGGACTAGGTTGGCCTGCCGCCGACTTGTCCGACGACTATAAGGTCGTCCCTACGACCCCGGGACTAGGTTGGCCAGCTGCCGACATGTCCGACGACTATAGGGTCGTCCCCACGACCCCGGGACTAGGTTGGCCAGTCACCGACATGTCCGACGACTATAGGGTCGTCCCCACGACCACGGGCCAAAGTTGCCCTGCCGCCGACATGTCCGACGACTATAGGGTCGTCCCCACGACCCCGGGAATAGATTGGCCCGCCACCGTCACGTCCGACGACTATAGGGTCGTCTCCACCACCCCGGGACTAGGTTGGCCCGCCGCCGACTTGTCCGACGACTATATTGTCGTCCCCACGACCACGGGCCAAAGTTGCCCAACCTCCGACATGTCCGACGACTGTAGGGTCGTCCCCACGACCCCGGGACTAGGTTGGCCAGCCGCCGACATGTCCGACGAATATAGGGTCGTCCCCACGACCCCGGGACTAGGTTGGCCAGCCGCCGACATGTCCGACGACTATAGGGTCGTCCCCACGACCCGGGCCAAAATTGGCCAGCCGCCGACAAGTCCGACGACTATAGGGTCGTCCCCACGATCCCGGGACTAGGTTGGCCAGCCGCCGACATGTCCGACGATTATAGGGTCGTCCCCACGGCCCCGGGAATAGATTGCCCGGCCACCGTCATGTCCGACGACAATAGTGTCGTCCCCACGACCCCGGGACTAGGTTGGCTCGCCGCCGACTTGTCCGACGACTATAGGGTCGTCCCCACGACCCCGGGACTAGATTGGCCCGCCACCATCATGTCCGACGACTATAGGATCGCCCCCACGACCCCGGGACTAGGTTGGCCTGCCGCCGACATGTCCGACGACTATACGGTCGTACCCACGGCCCCGGGACTAGATTAGCCCGACACCGTCATGTCCGACGACTACAGGGTCGTCCCCACTACCCCGGGACTAGGTTGTCCAGCCGCCGACATGTCCGACGAATATAGGGTCGTCCCCACGATCCCGGGACTAGGTTGGCCAGCCGCCGACATGTCCGACGACTATAGGGTCGTCCCCGCGGCCCCGGGAATAGATTGCCCGGCCACCGTCATGTCCGACGACAATAGGGTCGTCCCCACGACCCCTGGACTAGGTTGGCTCGCCGCCGACTTGTCCGACGACTATAGGGTCGTCCCCACGACCCCGGGACTAGGTTGGCCAGCCGCCGACATGTCCGACGACTATACGGTCGTCCCCACGGCCCCGGGACAAGATTAGCCCGACACCGTCATGTCCGACGACTACAGGGTCGTCCCCACGACCCCGGGACTAGGTTGGCCAGCCGCCGACATGTCCGACGAATATAGGGTCGTCCGCACGACCCCGGGACTAGATTGGCCCGCCACCGTCATGTCCGACGACTATATGTTCGTCCCTACGACCCTGGGCATACGTTGGCCTGCCGCCGACATGTCCGACGACTATAGGGTCGTCCCCACGAACCCGCGACTAGGTTGGCCAGTCACCGACATGTCCGACGACTATAGGGTCGTCCCCACGACCACAGGCCAAAGTTGCCCTGCCGCCGACATGTCCGACGACTATAGGGTCGTCCCCATGACCCCGGGACTAGATTGGCCCGCCACCGTCATGTCCGACGACCATAGGGTCGTCCCCACGACCACGGGCCAATGTTGCCCAACCTCCGACTTGTCCGACGACTATAGGGTCGTCCCCACGAACTCGGGACTAGGTTGGCCATCACCGACATGTCCGACGACTATAGGGTCGTCCCCACGACCCCGGGACTAGGTTGGCCTGCCGCCGACTTGTCCGACGACTATAGGGTCGTCCCCACGACCCCGGGAATAGGTTGGCTCGCCGCCGACTTGTCCGACGACTATAGGGTCGTCCCCACGACCCCGGGACTAGATTGGCCCGCCTACCATCATGTCCGACGACTATAGGGTCGCCCCCACGACCCCGGGACTAGGTTGGCCTGCCGCCGACTTGTCCGACGACTATAGTGTCGTCCCCACGACCCCGGGACTAGGTTGGCCAGCCGCCGACATGTCCGACGACTATACGGTCGTCCCCACGGCCCCGGGACTAGATTAGCCCGACACCGTCATGTCCGACGACTACAGGGTCGTCCCCACGACCCCGGGACTAGGTTGGCCTGCCGCCGACATGTCCGACGACTATAGGTTCGTCCCTACGACCCTGGGCATACGTTGGCCTGCCGCCGACATGTCCGACGACTATAGGGTCGTCCCCACGACCACGGGCCAAAGTTGCCCTGCCGCCGACATGTCCGACGATTATAGGGTCGTCCCCACCACCCCGGGTCTAGGTTGGCCAGCCGCCGACATGTCCGACGACTATAGGGTCGTCCCCACGACCCGGGCCAAAGTTGGCCAGCCGCCGACATGTCCGACGACTATAGGGTCGCCCCCACGACCCCGGGACTAGGTTGGCCTGCCGCCGACTTGTCCGACGATTATAGGGTCGTCCCCACGACCCCGGGACTAGGTTGGCCAGCCGCCGACATGTCCGACGACTATAGGGTCGTCCCCACGACCCGGGCCAAAGTTGGCCAGCCGCCGACATGTCCGACGACTATAGGGTCGCCCCCACGACCCCGGGACTAGGTTGGCCTGCCGCCGACATGTCCGACGACTATACGGTCGTCCCCACGGCCCCGGGACTAGATTAGCCCGACACCGTCATGTCCGACGACTACAGGGTCGTCCCCACGACCCCGGGACTAGGTTGGCCTGCCGCCGACTTGTCCGACGACTATAGGGTCGTCCCCACGACCCCGGGACTAGGTTGGCCAGCCGCCGACATGTCCGACGACTATAGGGTCGTCCCCACGACCCGGGCCAAAATTGGCCAGCCGCCGACAAGTCCGACGACTATAGGGTCGTCCCCACGATCCCGGGACTTGATTGGCCCGCCACCATCATGTCCGACGACTATAGGGTCGCCCCCACGACCCCGGGACTAGGTTGGCCTGCCGCCGACATGTCCGACGACTATACGGTCGTCCCCACGGCCCCGGGACTAGATTAGCCCGACACCGTCATGTCCGACGACTACAGGGTCGTCCCCACGACCCCGGGACTAGGTTGGCCTGCCGCCGACTTGTCCGACGACTATAGGGTCGTCCCCACGACCCCGGGACTAGATTGGCCCGCCACCATCATGTCCGACGACTATAGGGTCGCCCCCACGACCCCGGGACTAGGTTGGCCTGCCGCCGACATGTCCGACGACTATACGGTCGTCCCCACGGCCCCGGGACTAGATTAGCCCGACACCGTCATGTCCGACGACTACAGGGTCGTCCCCACTACCCCGGGACTAGGTTGTCCAGCCACCGACATGTCCGACGAATATAGGGTCGTCCCCACGATCCCGGGACTAGGTTGGCCAGCCGCCGACATGTCCGACGACTATAGGGTCGTCCCCACGGCCCCGGGAATAGATTGCCCGGCCACCGTCATGTCCGACGACAATAGGGTCGTCCCCACGACCCCGGGACTAGGTTGGCTCGCCGCCGACTTGTCCGACGACTATAGGGTCGTCCCAACGACCCCGGGACTAGATTGGCCCGCCACCATCATGTCCGACGACTATAGGGTCGCCCCCACGACCCCGGGACTAGGTTGGCCTGCCGCCGACTTGTCCGACGACTATAGGGTCGTCCCCACGACCCCGGGACTAGGTTGGCCAGCCGCCGACATGTCCGCCGACTATACGGTCGTCCCCACGGCCCCGGGACAAGATTAGCCCGACACCGTCATGTCCGACGACTACAGGGTCGTCCCCACGACCCCGGGACTAGGTTGGCCAGCCGCCGACATGTCCGACGAATATAGGGTCGTCCGCACGACCCCGGGAATAGATTGGCCCGCCACCGTCATGTCCGACGACTATATGTTCGTCCCTACGACCCTGGGCATACGTTGGCCTGCCGCCGACATGTCCGACGACTATAGGGTCGTCCCCACGAACCCGCGACTAGGTTGGCCAGTCACCGACATGTCCGACGACTATAGGGTCGTCCCTCCCACCCCAGAACTAGGTTGGCCCGCCACCGACTTGTCCGACGACTACAGGGTCGTCCCCATGACCCCGGGACTAGATTGGCCCGCCACCGTCATGTCCGACGACCATAGGGTCGTCCCCACGACCACGGGCCAATGTTGCCCAACCTCCGACTTGTCCGACGACTATAGGGTCGTCCCCACGAACCCGCGACTAGGTTGGCCATCACCGACATGTCCGACGACTATAGGGTCGTCCCCACGACCCCGGGACTAGGTTGGCCTGCCGCCGACTTGTCCGACGACTATAGGGTCGTCCCCACGACCCCGGGACTAGGTTGGCTCGCCGCCGACTTGTCCGTCGACTATAGGGTCGTCCCCACGACCCCGGGACTAGATTGGCCCGCCTACCATCATGTCCGACGACTATAGGGTCGCCCCCACGACCCCGGGACTAGGTTGGCCTGCCGCCGACTTGTCCGACGACTATAGGGTCGTCCCCACGACCCCGGGACTAGGTTGGCCTGCCGCCGACATGTCCGACGACTATAGGTTCGTCCCTACGACCCTGGGCATACGTTGGCCTGCCGCCGACATGTCCGACGACTATAGGGTCGTCCCCACGACCCCGGGACTAGGTTGGCCAGCCGCCGACTTGTCCGACGACTATAGGGTCGTCCCCACGACCCCGGGACTAGATTGGCCCGCCACCGTCACGTCCGACGACTTTAGGGTCGTCTCCACCACCCCGGGACTAGGTTGGCCCGCCGCCGACTTGTCCGACGACTATAGGGTCGTCCCCACGACCACGGGCCAAAGTTGCCCAACCTCCGACATGTCCGACGACTGTAGGGTCGTCCCCACGACCACGGGCCAAAGTTGCCCAACCTCCGACATGTCCGACGACTGTAGGGTCGTCCCCACGACCCCGGGACTAGGTTGGCTCGCCGCCGGCTTGTCCGACGACTATAGGGTCGTCCCCACGACCCCGGGACTAGATTGGCGCGCCACCATCATGTCCGACGACTATAGGGTCGCCCCCACGACCCCGGGACTAGGTTGGCCTGCCGCCGACTTGTCCGACGACTATAAGGTCGTCCCTACGACCCCGGGACTAGGTTGGCCAGCTGCCGACATGTCTGACGACTATAGGGTCGTCCCCACGACCCCGGGACTAGGTTGGCCAGCCGCCGACATATCCGACGACTATAGGGTCGTCCCCACGACCCGGGCCAAAGTTGGCCAGCCGCCGACAAGTCCGACGACTATAGGGTCGTCCGCACGGCCCCGGGAATAGATTGCCCGGCCACCGTCATGTCCGACGACAATAGTGTCGTCCCCACGACCCCGGGACTAGGTTGGCTCGCCGCCGACTTGTCCGACGACTATAGGGTCGTCCCCACGACCCCGGGACTAGATTGGCCCGCCACCATCATGTCCGACGACTATAGGGTCGCCCCCACGACCCCGGGACTAGGTTGGCCTGCCACCGACATGTCCGACGACGATACGGTCGTCCCCACGGCCCCGGGACTAGATTAGCCCGACACCGTCATGTCCGACGACTACAGGGTCGTCCCCACTACCCCGGGACTTGGTTGGCCAGCCGCCGACATGTCCGACGAATATAGGGTCGTCCCCACGATCCCGGGACTAGGTTGGCCAGCCGCCGACATGTCCGACGACTATAGGGTCGTCCCCACGGCCCCGGGAATAGATTGCCCGGCCACCGTCATGTCCGACGACAATAGGGTCGTCCCCACGACCCCGGGACTAGGTTGGCTCGCCGCCGACTTGCCCGACGACTATAGGGTCGTACCCACGACCCCGGGACTAGATTGGCCCGCCACCATCATGTCCGACGACTATAGGGTCGCCCCCACGACCCCGGGACTAGGTTGGCCTGCCGCCGACTTGTCCGACGACTATAGGGTCGTCCCCACGACCCCGGGACTAGGTTGGCCAGCCGCCGACATGTCCGACGACTATACGGTCGTCCCCACGGTCCCGGGACAAGATTAGCCCGACACCGTCATGTCCGACGACTACAGGGTCGTCCCCACGACCCCGGGACTAGGTTGGCCAGCCGCCGACATGTCCGACGAATATAGGGTCGTCCGCACGACCCCGGGACTAGATTGGCCCGCCACCATCATGTCCGACGACTATATGTTCGTCCCTACGACCCTGGGCATACGTTGGCCTGCCGCCGACATGTCCGACGACTATAGGGTCGTCCCCACGAACCCGCGACTAGGTTGGCCAGTCACCGACATGTCCGACGACTATAGGGTCGTCCCCACGACCACGGGCCAAAGTTTCCCTGCCGCCGACATGTCCGACGACTATAGGGTCGTCCCCCACGAACCCGCGACTAGGTTGGCCAGTCACCGACATGTCCGACGACTATAGGGTCGTCCCCACGACCCCGGGACTAGGTTGGCCTGCCGCCGACTTGTCCGACGACTATAGGGTCGTCCCCACGACCCCGGGACTAGGTTGGCTCGCCGCCGACTTGTCCGACGACTATAGGGTCGTCCCCACGACCCCGGGACTAGGTTGGCCTGCCGCCGACATGTCCGACGACTATAGGTTCGTCCCTACGACCCTGGGCATACGTTGGCCTGCCGCCGACATGTCCGACGACTATAGGGTCGTCCCCACGACCACGGGCCAAAGTTGCCCTGCCGCCGACATGTCCGACGATTATAAGGTCGTCCCCACCACCCCGGGTCTAGGTTGGCCAGCCGCCGACATGTCCGACGACTATAGGGTCGCCCCCACGACCCCGGGACTAGGTTGGCCTGCCGCCGACTTGTCCGACGATTATAGGGTCGTCCCCACGACCCTGGGACTACGTTGGCCAGCCGCCGACATGTCCGACGACTCTAGGGTCGTCCCCACGACCCGGGCCAAAGTTGGCCAGCCGCCGACATTTCCGACGACTATAGGGTCGCCCCCACGACCCCGGGGCTAGATTGGCCCGCCACCGTCATGTCCGACGACTATAGGGTCGTCCCCACGACCCCGGGACTAGGTTGGCCAGCCGCCGACATGTCCGACGACTATAGGGTCGTCCCCACGGCCACGGGCCAAAGTTGCCCTGCCGCCGAAATGTCCGACAACTATAGGGTCGTCCCTACCACCCCGGGACTAGGTTGGCCAGCCGCCGACATGTCCGACGACTATAGGGTCGTCCCCACGGCCCCGGGAATAGATTGCCCGGCCACCGTCATGTCCGACGACTATAGGGTCGACCCCACGACCCCGGGACTAGGTTGGCCAGCCGCCGACATGTCCGACGACTATAGGGTCGTCCCCACGGCCCCGGGAATAGATTGCCCGGCCACCGTCATGTCCGACGACTATAGGGTCGTCCCCACGACCCCGGGACTAGGTTGGCCCGCCGCCGACTTGTCCGACGACTATAGGGTCGTCCCCACAACCCCGGGACTAGGTTGGCCAGCCGCCGACATGTCCGACGACTATACGGTCGTCCCCACGGCCCCGGGACTAGATTAGCCCGACACCGTCATGTCCGACGACTACAGGGTCGTCCCCACGACCCCGGGACTAGGTTGGCCAGCCGCCGACATGTGCGACGAATATAGGGTCGTCCCCACGACCCCGGGACTAGATTGGCCCGCCACCGTCATGTCCGACGACCATAGGGTCGTCCCCACGACCACGGGCCAAAGTTGCCCAAACTCCGACATGTCCGACGACTGTAGGGTTGTCCGCACGACCGCGGGACTAGATTGGCCCGCCGCCGTCATGTCCGACGACTATAGGGTCGTCCCCACGACCACGGGCCAAAGTTGCCCTGCCGCCGACATGTCCGACGATTATAGGGTCGTCCCCACCACCCCGGGTCTAGGTTGGCCAGCCGCCGACATGTCCGACGAATATAGGGTCGTCCCCACGACCCCGGGACTAGATTGGCCCGCCACCGTCATGTCCGACGACCATAGGGTCGTCCCCACGACCACGGGCCAAAGTTGCCCAACCTCCGACATGTCCGACGACTGTAGGGTCGTCCCCACGGCCCCGGGAGTAGATTAGCCCGACACCGTCATGTCCGACGACTACAGGGTCGTCCCCACGACCCCGGGACTAGGTTGGCCAGCCGCCGACATGTCCGACGAATATAGGGGCGTCCCCACGACCCCGGGACTAGTTTGGTCCGCCACCGTCATGTCCGACGACCATACGGTCGTCCCCACGACCACGGGCCAAAGTTGCCCAACCTCCGACATGTCCGACGACTGTAGGGTCGTCCGCACGACCCCGGGACTAGATTGGCCCGCCACCGTCATGTCCGACGACCATAGGGTCGTCCCCACGACCCCGGGACTAGGTTGGCCTGCCGCCGACTTGTCCGACGACTATAGGGTCGTCCCAACGACCCCGGGACTAGGTTGGCCAGCCGCCGACATGTCCGAAGACTATACGGTCGTCCCCACGGCCCCGGGACTAGATTAGCCCGACACCGTCATGTCCGACGACTACAGGGTCGTCCCCACGACCCCGGGACTAGGTTGGCCAGCCGCCGACATGTCCGACGATTATAGGGTCGTCCCCACCACCCCGAGTCTAGGTTGGCCAGCCGCCGACATGTCCGACGAATATAGGGTCGTCCCCACGACCCCGGGACTAGATTGGCCCGCCACCGTCATGTCCGACGACCATAGGTTCGTCCCCACGACCACGGGCCAAAGTTGCCCAACCTCCGACATGTCCGACGACTGTAGGGTCGTCCCCACGGCCCCGGGACTAGATTAGCCCGACACCGTCATGTCCGACGACTACAGGGTCGTCCCCACGACCCCGGGACTAGGTTGGCCTGCCGCCGTCATGTCCGACGACTATAGGTTCTTCCCTACGACCCTGGCCATACGTTGGCCTGCCGCCAAAATATCCGACGACTATAGGGTCGTCCCCACGACCACGGGCCAAAGTTGCCCTGCCGCCGACATGTCCGACGATTATAGGGTCGTCCCCACCACCCCGGGTCTAGGTTGGCCAGCCGCCGACATGTCCGACGACTATAGGGTCGTCCCCACGACCCGGGCCAAAGTTGGCCAGCCGCCGACATTTCCGACGACTATAGGGTCGCCCCCACGACCCCGGGACTAGATTGGCCCGCCACCGTCATGTCCGACGACCATAGGGTCGTCCCCACGACCACGGGCCAAAGTTGCCCAAACTCCGACATGTCCGACGACTATAGGGTCGTCCCCACGACCCGGGCCAAAGTTGGCCAGCCGCCGACATGTCCGACGATTATAGGGTCGTCCCCACCACCCCGGGTCTAGGTTGGCCAGCCGCCGACATGTCCGACGAATATAGGGTCGTCCCCACGACCCCGGGACTAGATTGGCCCGCCACCGTCATGTCCGACGACCATAGGTTCGTCCCCACGACCACGGGCCAAAGTTGCCCAACCTCCGACATGTCCGACGACTGTAGGGTCGTCCCCACGGCCCCGGGACTAGATTAGCCCGACACCGTCATGTCCGACGACTACAGGGTCGTCCCCACGACCCCGGGACTAGGTTGGCCTGCCGCTGACATGTCCGACGACTATAGGTTCTTCCCTACGACCCTGGGCATACGTTGGCCTGCCGCCGAAATGTCCGACGACTATAGGGTCGTCCCCACGACCACGGGCCAAAGTTGCCCTGCCGCCGACATGTCCGACGATTATAGGGTCGCCCCCACCACCCCGGGTCTAGGTTGGCCAGCCGCCGACATGTCCGACGACTATAGGGTCGTCCCCACGACCCGGGCCAAAGTTGGCCAGCCGCCGACATTTCCGACGACTATAGGGTCGCCCCCACGACCCCGGGACTAGATTGGCCCGCCACCGTCATGTCCGACGACCATAGGGTCGTCCCCACGACCACGGGCCAAAGTTGCCCAAACTCCGACATGTCCGACGACTATAGGGTCGTCCCCACGACCCGGGCCAAAGTTGGCCAGCCGCCGACATGTCCGACGAATATAGGGTCGTCCCCACGACCCCGGGACTAGATTGGCCCGCCACCGTCATGTCCGACGACCATAGGTTCGTCCCCACGACCACGGGCCAAAGTTGCCCAACCTCCGACATGTCCGACGACTGTAGGGTCGTCCCCACGGCCCCGGGACTAGATTAGCCCGTCACCGTCATGTCCGACGACTACAGGGTCGTCCCCACGACCCCGGGACTAGGTTGGCCTGCCGCCGACATGTCCGACGACTATAGGTTCTTCCCTACGACCCTGGGCATACGTTGGCCTGCCGCCGAAATGTCCGACGACTATAGGGTCGTCCCCACGACCACGGGCCAAAGTTGCCCTGCCGCCGACATGTCCGACGATTATAGGGTCGTCCCCACCACCCCGGGTCTAGGTTGGCCAGCCGCCGACATGTCCGACGACTATAGGGTCGTCCCCACGACCCGGGCCAAAGTTGGCCAGCCGCCGACATTTCCGACGACTATAGGGTCGCCCCCACGACCCCGGGACTAGATTGGCCCGCCACCGTCATGTCCGACGACCATAGGTTCGTCCCCACGACCACGGGCCAAAGTTGCCCAAACTCCGACATGTCCGACGACTGTAGGGTCGTCCCCACGGCCCCGGGACTAGATTAGCCCGACACCGTCATGTCCGACGACTACAGGGTCGTCCCCACGACCCCGGGACTAGGTTGGCCAGCCGCCGACATGTCCGACGAATATAGGGTCGTCCCCACGACCCCGGGACTAGATTGGCCCGCCACCGTCATGTCCGACGACCATAGGGTCGTCCCCACGACCACGGGCCAAAGTTGCCCAACCTCCGACATGTCCGACGACTTTAGGGTCGTCCCCACGACCCCGGGATTAGGTTGGCCTGCCGCCGACATGTCCGACGACTATAGGTTCGTCCCTACGACCCTGGGCATACGTTGGCCTGCCGCCGACATGTCCGACGACTATAGGGTCGTCCCCACGAAACCTCGACTAGGTTGGCCAGTCACCGACATGTCCGACGACTACAGGGTCGTCCCCACGACCCCGGGACTAGGTTGGCCAGCCGCCGACATGTGCGACGAATATAGGGTCGTCCCCACGACCCCGGGACTAGATTGGCCCGCCACCGTCATGTCCGACGACCATAGGGTCGTCCCCACGACCACGGGCCAAAGTTGCCCAAACTCCGACATGTCCGACGACTGTAGGGTCGTCCGCACGACCCCGGGACTAGATTGGCCCGCCACCGTCATGTCCGACGACTATAGGTTCGTCCCTACGACCCTGGGCATACGTTGCCCAACCTCCGACATGTCCGACGACTGTAGGGTTGTCCGCACGACCCCGGGACTAGATTGGCCCGCCGCCGTCATGTCCGACGACTATAGGGTCGTCCCCACGACCACGGGCCAAAGTTGCCCTGCCGCCGACATGTCCGACGATTATAGGGTCGTCCCCACCACCCCGGGTCTAGGTTGGCCAGCCGCCGACATGTCCGACGAATATAGGGTCGTCCCCACGACCCCGGGACTAGATTGGCCCGCCACCGTCATGTCCGACGACCATAGGGTCGTCCCCACGACCACGGGCCAAAGATGCCCAACCTCCGACATGTCCGACGACTGTAGGGTCGTCCCCACGGCCCCGGGACTAGATTAGCCGAACATCGTCATGTCCGACGACTACAGGCTCGTCCCCACGACCCCGGGACTAGGTTGGCCAGCCGCCGACATGTCCGACGAATATAGGGTCGTCCCCACGTCCCCGGGACTAGGTTGGCCTGCCGCCGACATGTCCGACGACTATACGGTCGTCCCCACGACCCCGGGACTAGGTTGGCCTGCCGCCGACATGTCCGACGACTATACGGTCGTCCCCACGGCCCCGGGACTAGATTAGCCCGATACCGTCATGTCCGACGACTACAGGGTCGTCCCCACGACCCCGGGACTAGGTTGGCCTGCCGCCGACTTGTCCGACGACTATAGGGTCGTCCCCACGACCCCGGGACTAGAT
Source organism: Andrena fulva (assembly GCA_946251845.1). Taxonomy (NCBI): domain Eukaryota; kingdom Metazoa; phylum Arthropoda; class Insecta; order Hymenoptera; family Andrenidae; genus Andrena; species Andrena fulva. The sequence continues at coordinate 343,033 of CAMITZ010000297.1, forward strand.
TGGCCCGCCACCATCATGTCCGACGACTATAGGGTCGCCCCCACAACCCCGGGACTAGGTTGGCCTGCCGCCGACATGTCCGACGACTATACGGTCGTCCCCACGGCCCCGGGACTAGATTAGCCCGACACCGTCATGTCCGACGACTACAGGGTCGTCCCCACTACCCCGGGACTAGGTTGTCCAGCCACCGACATGTCCGACGAATATAGGGTCGTCCCCACGATCCCGGGACTAGGTTGGCCAGCCGCCGACATGTCCGACGACTATAGGGTCGTCCCCACGGCCCCGGGAATAGATTGCCCGGCCACCGTCATGTCCGACGACAATAGGGTCGTCCCCACGACCCCGGGACTAGGTTGGCTCGCCGCCGACTTGTCCGACGACTATAGGGTCGTCCCAACGACCCCGGGACTAGATTGGCCCGCCACCATCATGTCCGACGACTATAGGGTCGCCCCCACGACCCCGGGACTAGGTTGGCCTGCCGCCGACTTGTCCGACGACTATAGGGTCGTCCCCACGACCCCGGGATTAGGTTGGCCAGCCGCCGACATGTCCGCCGACTATACGGTCGTCCCCACGGCCCCGGGACAAGATTAGCCCGACACCGTCATGTCCGACGACTACAGGGTCGTCCCCACGACCCCGGGACTAGGTTGGCCAGCCGTCGACATGTCCGACGAATATAGGGTCGTCCGCACGACCCCGGGAATAGATTGGCCCGCCACCGTCATGTCCGACGACTATATGTTCGTCCCTACGACCCTGGGCATACGTTGGCCTGCCGCCGACATGTCCGACGACTATAGGGTCGTCCCCTCGAACCCGCGACTAGGTTGGCCAGTCACCGACATGTCCGACGACTATAGGGTCGTCCCCACGACCACGGGCCAAAGTTGCCCTGCCGCCGACATGTCCGACGACTATAGGGTCGTCCCCATGACCCCGGGACTAGATTGGCCCGCCACCGTCATGTCCGACGACCATAGGGTCGTCCCCACGACCATGGGCCAATGTTGCCCAACCTCCGACTTGTCCGACGACTATAGGGTCGTCCCCACGAACCCGCGACTAGGTTGGCCATCACCGACATGTCCGACGACTATAGGGTCGTCCCCACGACCCCGGGACTAGGTTGGCCTGCCGCCGACTTGTCCGACGACTATAGGGTCGTCCCCACGACCCCGGGACTAGGTTGGCTCGCCGCCGACTTGTCCGACTACTATAGGGTCGTCCCCACGACCCCGGGACTAGATTGGCCCGCCTACCATCATGTCCGACGACTATAGGGTCGCCCCCACGACCCCGGGACTAGGTTGGCCTGCCGCCGACTTGTCCGACGACTATAGGGTCGTCCCCACGACCACGGGCCAAAGTTGCCCAACCTCCGACATGTCCGACGACTGCAGGGTCGTCCCCACGACCACGGGCCAAAGTTGCCCAACCTCCGACATGTCCGACGACTGTAGGGTCGTCCCCACGACCCCGGAACTAGGTTGGCTCGCCGCCGGCTTGTCCGACGACTATAGGGTCGTCCCCACGACCCCGGGACTAGATTGGCGCGCCACCATCATGTCCGACGACTATAGGGTCGCCCCCACGACCCCGGGACTAGGTTGGCCTGCCGCCGACTTGTCCGACGACTATAAGGTCGTCCCTACGACCCCGGGACTAGGTTGGCCAGCTGCCGACATGTCTGACGACTATAGGGTCGTCCCCACGACCCCGGGACTAGGTTGGCCAGCCGCCGACATGTCCGACGACTATAGGGTCGTCCCCACGACCCGGGCCAAAGTTGGCCAGCAGCCGACAAGTCCGACGACTATAGGGTCGTCCGCACGGCCCCGGGAATAGATTGCCCGGCCACCGTCATGTCCGACGACAATAGTGTCGTCCCCACGACCCCGGGACTAGGTTGGCTCGCCGCCGATTTGTCCGACGACTATAGGGTCGTCCCCACGACCCCGGGACTAGATTGGCCCGCCACCATCATGTCCGACGACTATAGGGTCGCCCCCACGACCCCGGGACTAGGTTGGCCTGCCACCGACATGTCCGACGACGATACGGTCGTCCCCACGGCCCCGGGACTAGATTAGCCCGACACCGTCATGTCCGACGACTACAGGGTCGTCCCCACTACCCCGGGACTTGGTTGGCCAGCCGCCGACATGTCCGACGAATATAGGGTCGTCCCCACGATCCCGGGACTAGGTTGGCCAGCCGCCGACATGTCCGACGACTATAGGGTCGTCCCCACGGCCCCGGGAATAGATTGCCCGGCCACCGTCATGTCCGACGACAATAGGGTCGTCCCCACGACCCCGGGACTAGGTTGGCTCGCCGCCGACTTGCCCGACGACTATAGGGTCGTACCCACGACCCCGGGACTAGATTGGCCCGCCACCATCATGTCCGACGACTATAGGGTCGCCCCCACGACCCCGGGACTAGGTTGGCCTGCCGCCGACTTGTCCGACGACTATAGGGTCGTCCCCACGACCCGGGCCAAAGTTGGCCAGCAGCCGACAAGTCCGACGACTATAGGGTCGTCCGCACGGCCCCGGGAATAGATTGCCCGGCCACCGTCATGTCCGACGACAATAGTGTCGTCCCCACGACCCCGGGACTAGGTTGGCTCGCCGCCGATTTGTCCGACGACTATAGGGTCGTCCCCACGGCCCCGGGAATAGATTGCCCGGCCACCGTCATGTCCGACGACAATAGGGTCGTCCCCACGACCCCGGGACTAGGTTGGCTCGCCGCCGACTTGCCCGACGACTATAGGGTCGTACCCACGACCCCGGGACTAGATTGGCCCGCCACCATCATGTCCGACGACTATAGGGTCGCCCCCACGACCCCGGGACTAGGTTGGCCTGCCGCCGACTTGTCCGACGACTATAGGGTCGTCCCCACGACCCCGGGACTAGGTTGGCCAGCCGCCGACATGTCCGACGACTATACGGTCGTCCCCACGGTCCCGGGACAAGATTAGCCCGACACCGTCATGTCCGACGACTACAGGGTCGTCCCCACGACCCCGGGACTAGGTTGGCCAGCCGCCGACATGTCCGACGAATATAGGGTCGTCCGCACGACCCCGGGACTAGATTGGCCCGCCACCGTCATGTCCGACGACTATATGTTCGTCCCTACGACCCTGGGCATACGTTGGCCTGCCGCCGACATGTCCGACGACTATAGGGTCGTCCCCACGAACCCGCGACTAGGTTGGCCAGTCACCGACATGTCCGACGACTATAGGGTCGTCCCCACGACCACGGGCCAAAGTTTCCCTGCCGCCGACATGTCCGACGACTATACGGTCGTCCCCACGGTCCCGGGACAAGATTAGCCCGACACCGTCATGTCCGACGACTACAGGGTCGTCCCCACGACCCCGGGACTAGGTTGGCCAGCCGCCGACATGTCCGACGAATATAGGGTCGTCCGCACGACCCCGGGACTAGATTGGCCCGCCACCGTCATGTCCGACGACTATATGTTCGTCCCTACGACCCTGGGCATACGTTGGCCTGCCGCCGACATGTCCGACGACTATACGGTCGTCCCCACGGTCCCGGGACAAGATTAGCCCGACACCGTCATGTCCGACGACTACAGGGTCGTCCCCACGACCCCGGGACTAGGTTGGCCAGCCGCCGACATGTCCGACGACTATAGGGTCGTCCCCACGACCCGGGCCAAAGTTGGCCAGCAGCCGACAAGTCCGACGACTATAGGGTCGTCCGCACGGCCCCGGGAATAGATTGCCCGGCCACCGTCATGTCCGACGACAATAGTGTCGTCCCCACGACCCCGGGACTAGGTTGGCTCGCCGCCGATTTGTCCGACGACTATAGGGTCGTCCCCACGACCCCGGGACTAGATTGGCCCGCCACCATCATGTCCGACGACTATAGGGTCGCCCCCACGACCCCGGGACTAGGTTGGCCTGCCACCGACATGTCCGACGACGATACGGTCGTCCCCACGGCCCCGGGACTAGATTAGCCCGACACCGTCATGTCCGACGACTACAGGGTCGTCCCCACTACCCCGGGACTTGGTTGGCCAGCCGCCGACATGTCCGACGAATATAGGGTCGTCCCCACGATCCCGGGACTAGGTTGGCCAGCCGCCGACATGTCCGACGACTATAGGGTCGTCCCCACGGCCCCGGGAATAGATTGCCCGGCCACCGTCATGTCCGACGACAATAGGGTCGTCCCCACGACCCCGGGACTAGGTTGGCTCGCCGCCGACTTGCCCGACGACTATAGGGTCGTACCCACGACCCCGGGACTAGATTGGCCCGCCACCATCATGTCCGACGACTATAGGGTCGCCCCCACGACCCCGGGACTAGGTTGGCCTGCCGCCGACTTGTCCGACGACTATAGGGTCGTCCCCACGACCCCGGGACTAGGTTGGCCAGCCGCCGACATGTCCGACGACTATACGGTCGTCCCCACGGTCCCGGGACAAGATTAGCCCGACACCGTCATGTCCGACGACTACAGGGTCGTCCCCACGACCCCGGGACTAGGTTGGCCAGCCGCCGACATGTCCGACGAATATAGGGTCGTCCGCACGACCCCGGGACTAGATTGGCCCGCCACCGTCATGTCCGACGACTATAGGGTCGTCCCCACGACCACGGGCCAAAGTTTCCCTGCCGCCGACATGTCCGACGACTATAGGGTCGTCCCCACGAACCCGCGACTAGGTTGGCCAGTCACCGACATGTCCGACGACTATAGGGTCGTCCCCACGACCCCGGGACTAGGTTGGCCTGCCGCCGACTTGTCCGACGACTATAGGGTCGTCCCCACGACCCCGGGACTAGGTTGGCTCGCCGCCGACTTGTCCGACGAATATAGGGTCGTCCCCACGACCCCGGGACTAGGTTGGCCTGCCGCCGACATGTCCGACGACTATAGGGTCGTACCCACGACCCCGGGACTAGATTGGCCCGCCACCATCATGTCCGACGACTATAGGGTCGCCCCCACGACCCCGGGTCTAGGTTGGCCAGCCGCCGACATGTCCGACGACTATAGGGTCGTCCCCACGGCCACGGGCCAAAGTTGCCCTGCCGCCGAAATGTCCGACAACTATAGGGTCGTCCCTACCACCCCGGGACTAGGTTGGCCAGCCGCCGACATGTCCGACGACTATAGGGTCGTCCCCACGGCCCCGGGAATAGATTGCCCGGCCACCGTCATGTCCGACGACTATAGGGTCGTCCCCACGACCCCGGGACTAGGTTGGCCCGCCGCCGACTTGTCCGACGACTATAGGGTCGTCCCCACAACCCCGGGACTAGGTTGGCCAGCCGCCGACATGTCCGACGACTATACGGTCGTCCCCACGGCCCCGGGACTAGATTGGCCCGCCACCGTCATGTCCGACGACCATAGGGTCGTCCCCACGACCCCGGGACTAGGTTGGCCAGCCGCCGACATGTGCGACGAATATAGGGTCGTCCCCACGACCCCGGGACTAGATTGGCCCGCCACCGTCATGTCCGACGACCATAGGGTCGTCCCCACGACCACGGGCCAAAGTTGCCCAAACTCCGACATGTCCGACGACTGTAGGGTTGTCCGCACGACCGCGGGACTAGATTGGCCCGCCGCCGTCATGTCCGACGACTATAGGGTCGTCCCCACGACCACGGGCCAAAGTTGCCCTGCCGCCGACATGTCCGACGATTATAGGGTCGTCCCCACCACCCCGGGTCTAGGTTGGCCAGCCGCCGACATGTCCGACGAATATAGGGTCGTCCCCACGACCCCGGGACTAGATTGGCCCGCCACCGTCATGTCCGACGACCATAGGGTCGTCCCCACGACCACGGGCCAAAGTTGCCCAACCTCCGACATGTCCGACGACTGTAGGGTCGTCCCCACGGCCCCTGGACTAGATTAGCCCGACACCGTCATGTCCGACGACTACAGGGTCGTCCCCACGACCCCGGGACTAGGTTGGCCAGCCGCCGACATGTCCGACGAATATAGGGGCGTCCCCACGACCCCGGGACTAGTTTGGTCCGCCACCGTCATGTCCGACGACCATACGGTCGTCCCCACGACCACGGGCCAAAGTTGCCCAACCTCCGACATGTCCGACGACTGTAGGGTCGTCCGCACGACCCCGGGACTAGATTGGCCCGCCACCGTCATGTCCGACGACCATAGGGTCGTCCCCACGACCCCGGGACTAGGTTGGCCTGCCGCCGACTTGTCCGACGACTATATGGTCGTCCCAACGACCCCGGGACTAGGTTGGCCAGCCGCCGACATGTCCGAAGACTATACGGTCGTCCCCACGGCCCCGGGACTAGATTAGCCCGACACCGTCATGTCCGACGACTACAGGGTCGTCCCCACGACCCCGGGACTAGGTTGGCCAGCCGCCGACATGTCCGACGACTATAGGGTCGTCCCCACGACCCCGGGACTAGATTGGCCCGCCACCGTCATGTCCGACGACCATAGGGTCGTCCCCACGACCACGGGCCAAAGTTGCCCAAACTCCGACATGTCCGACGACTATAGGGTCGCCCCACGACCCGGGCCAAAGTTGGCCAGCCGCCGACATGTCCGACGATTATAGGGTCGTCCCCACCACCCCGGGTCTAGGTTGGCCAGCCGCCGACATGTCCGACGAATATAGGGTCGTCCCCACGACCCCGGGACTAGATTGGCCCGCCACCGTCATGTCCGACGACCATAGGTTCGTCCCCACGACCACGGGCCAAAGTTGCCCAACCTCCGACATGTCCGACGACTGTAGGGTCGTCCCCACGGCCCCGGGACTAGATTAGCCCGACACCGTCATGTCCGACGACTACAGGGTCGTCCCTACGACCCCGGGACTAGGTTGGCCTGCCGCCGTCATGTCCGACGACTATAGGTTCTTCCCTACGACCCTGGCCATACGTTGGCCTGCCGCCGAAATATCCGACGACTATAGGGTCGTCCCCACGACCACGGGCCAAAGTTGCCCTGCCGCCGACATGTCCGACGATTATAGGGTCGTCCCCACCACCCCGGGTCTAGGTTGGCCAGCCGCCGACATGTCCGACGACTATAGGGTCGTCCCCACGACCCGGGCCAAAGTTGGCCAGCCGCCGACATTTCCGACGACTATAGGGTCGCCCCCACGACCCCGGGACTAGATTGGCCCGCCACCGTCATGTCCGACGACCGTAGGGTCGTCCCCACGACCACGGGCCAAAGTTGCCCAAACTCCGACATGTCCGACGACTATAGGGTCGTCCCCACGACCCGGGCCAAAGTTGGCCAGCCGCCGACATGTCCGACGATTATAGGGTCGTCCCCACCACCCCGGGTCTAGGTTGGCCAGCCGCCGACATGTCCGACGAATATAGGGTCGTCCCCACGACCCCGGGACTAGATTGGCCCGCCACCGTCATGTCCGACGACCATAGGTTCGTCCCCACGACCACGGGCCAAAGTTGCCCAACCTCCGACATGTCCGACGACTGTAGGGTCGTCCCCACGGCCCCGGGACTAGATTAGCCCGACACCGTCATGTCCGACGACTACAGGGTCGTCCCCACGACCCCGGGACTAGGTTGGCCTGCCGCCGACATGTCCGACGACTATAGGTTCTTCCCTACGACCCTGGGCATACGTTGGCCTGCCGCCGAAATGTCCGACGACTATAGGGTCGTCCCCACGACCACGGGCCAAAGTTGCCCTGCCGCCGACATGTCCGACGATTATAGGGTCGTCCCCACCACCCCGGGTCTAGGTTGGCCAGCCGCCGACATGTCCGACGACTATAGGGTCGTCCCCACGACCCGGGCCAAAGTTGGCCAGCCGCCGACATTTCCGACGACTATAGGGTCGCCCCCACGACCCCGGGACTAGATTGGCCCGCCACCGTCATGTCCGACGACCATAGGGTCGTCCCCACGACCACGGGCCAAAGTTGCCCAAACTCCGACATGTCCGACGACTATAGGGTCGTCCCCACGACCCGGGCCAAAGTTGGCCAGCCGCCGACATGTCCGACGATTATAGGGTCGTCCCCACCACCCCGGGTCTAGGTTGGCCAGCCGCCGACATGTCCGACGAATATAGGGTCGTCCCCACGACCCTGGGACTAGATTGGCCCGCCACCGTCATGTCCGACGACCATAGGTTCGTCCCCACGACCACGGGCCAAAGTTGCCCAACCTCCGACATGTCCGACGACTGTAGGGTCGTCCCCACGGCCCCGGGACTAGATTAGCCCGTCACCGTCATGTCCGACGACTACAGGGTCGTCCCCACGACCCCGGGACTAGGTTGGCCTGCCGCCGACATGTCCGACGACTATAGGTTCTTCCCTACGACCCTGGGCATACGTTGGCCTGCCGCCGAAATGTCCGACGACTATAGGGTCGTCCCCACGACCACGGGCCAAAGTTGCCCTGCCGCCGACATGTCCGACGATTATAGGGTCGTCCCCACCACCCCGGGTCTAGGTTGGCCAGCCGCCGACATGTCCGACGACTATAGGGTCGTCCCCACGACCCGGGCCAAAGTTGGCCAGCCGCCAACATTTCCGACGACTATAGGGTCGCCCCCACGACCCCGGGACTAGATTGGCCCGCCACCGTCATGTCCGACGACCATAGGGTCGACCCCACGACCACGGGCCAAAGTTGCCCAAACTCCGACATGTCCGACGACTATAGGGTCGTCCCCACGACCCGGGCCAAAGTTGGCCAGCCGCAGACATGTCCGACGATTATAGGGTCGTCCCCACCACCCCGGGTCCAGGTTGGCCTGCCGCCGACATGTCCGACGAATATAGGGTCGTCCCCACGACCCCGGGACTAGATTGGCCCGCCACCGTCATGTCCGACGACCATAGGTTCGTCCCCACGACCACGGGCCAAAGTTGCCCAACCTCCGACATGTCCGACGACTGTAGGGTCGTCCCCACGGCCCCGGGACTAGATTAGCCCGACACCGTCATGTCCGACGACTACAGGGTCGTCCCCACGACCCCGGGACTAGGTTGGCCAGCCGCCGACATGTCCGACGAATATATGGTCGTCCCCACGACCCCGGGACTAGATTGGCCCGCCACCGTCATGTCCGACGACCATAGGGTCGTCCCCACGACCACGGGCCAAAGTTGCCCAACCTCCGACATGTCCGACGACTTTAGGGTCGTCCCCACGACCCCGGGACTAGGTTGGCCTGCCGCCAACATGTCCGACGACTATAGGTTCGTCCCTACGACCCTGGGCATACGTTGGCCTGCCGCCGACATGTCCGACGACAATAGGGTCGTCCCCACGAAACCTCGACTAGGTTGGCCAGTCACCGACATGTCCGACGACTACAGGGTCGTCCCCACGACCCCGGGACTAGGACGGCCAGCCGCCGACATGTGCGACGAATATAGGGTCGTCCCCACGACCCCGGGACTAGATTGGCCCGCCACCGTCATGTCCGACGACCATAGGGTCGTCCCCACGACCACGGGCCAAAGTTTCCCAAACTCCGACATGTCCGACGACTGTAGGGTCGTCCGCACGACCCCGGGACTAGATTGGCCCGCCACCGTCATGTCCGACGACTATAGGTTCGTCCCTACGACCCTGGGCATACGTTGCCCAACCTCCGACATGTCCGACGACTGTAGGGTTGTCCGCACGACCCCGGGACTAGATTGGCCCGCCGCCGTCATGTCCGACGACTATAGGGTCGTCCCCACGACCACGGGCCAAAGTTGCCCTGCCGCCGACATGTCCGACGATTATAGGGTCGTCCCCACCACCCCGGGTCTAGGTTGGCCAGCCGCCGACATGTCCGACGAATATAGGGTCGTCCCCACGACCCCGGGACTAGATTGGCCCGCCACCGTCATGTCCGACGACCATAGGGTCGTCCCCACGACCACGGGCCAAAGATGCCCAACCTCCGACATGTCCGACGACTGTAGGGTCGTCCCCACGGCCCCGGGACTAGATTAGCCGAACATCGTCATGTCCGACGACTACAGGGTCGTCCCCACGACCCCGGGACTAGGTTGGCCAGCCGCCGACATGTCCGACGAATATAGGGTCGTCCCCACGACCCCGGGACTAGATTGGCCCGCCACCGTCATGTCCGACGACCATAGGGTCGTCCCCACGACCACGGGCCAAAGTTGCCCAACCTCCGACATGTCCGACGACTGTAGGGTCGTCCCCATGACCTCGGGACTAGGTTGGCCTGCCGCCGACATGTCCGACGACTATAGGTTCGTCCCTACGACCCTGGGCATACGTTGGGCTGCCGCCGACATGTCCGACGACTATAGGGTCGTCCCCACGAACCGGCGACTAGGTTGGCCAGTCACCGACATGTCCGACGACTATAGGGTCGTCCCCACGACCACGGGCCAATGTTGCCCTGCAGCCGACATGTCCGAGGATTATAGGGTCGTCCCCACCACCCCGGGTCTAGGTTGGCCAGCCGCCGACATGTCCGACGACTATAGGGTCGTCCCCACGACCCGGGCCAAAGTTGGCCAGCCGCCGACATGTCCGACGACTATAAGGTCGCCCCCACGACCCCGGGACTAGGTTGGCCTGCCGCCGACTTGTCCGACGACTATAGGGTCGTCCCCACGACACCGGGACTAGGTTGGCCAGCCGCCGACATGTCCGACGACTATAGGGTCGTCCCCACGACCCGGGCCAAAGTTGGCCAGCCGCCGACATTTCCGGCGACTATAGGGTCGCCCCCACGACCCCGGGACTAGATAGGCCCGCCACCGTCATGTCCGACGACTATAGGGTCGTCCCCACGGCCCCGGGAATAGATTGCCCGGCCACCGTCATGTCCGACGACTATAGGGTCGTCCCCACGACCCCGGGACTAGGTTGGCCCGCCGCCGACTTGTGCGACGACTATAGGGTCGCCCCCACGACCCCTTACTAGGTTGGCCAGCCGCCGACATGTCCGACGACTATACGGTCGTCCCCACGGCCCCGGGACTAGATTGGCCCGCCACCGTCATGTCCGACGACCATAGGGTCGTCCCCACGACCACGGGCCAAAGTTGCCCAACCTCCGACATGTCCGACGACTTTAGGTTCGTCCGCACGACCCCGGGACTAGATTGGCCCGCCACCGTCATGTCCGACGACTATAGGTTCGTCCCTACGACCCTGGGCATACGTTGGCCTGCCGCCGACATGTCCGACGACTATAGGGTCGTCCCCACGACCCCGGGACTAGGTTGGCCAGCCGCCGACTTGTCCGACGACTATAGGGTCGTCCCCACGACCCCGGGACTAGATTGGCCCGCCACCGTCACGTCCGACGACTTTAGGGTCGTCTCCACCACCCCGGGACTAGGTTGGCCCGCCGCCGACTTGTCCGACGACTATAGGGTCGTCCCCACGACCACGGGCCAAAGTTGCCCAACCTCCGACATGTCCGACGACTGTAGGGTCGTCCCCACGACCACGGGCCAAAGTTGCCCAACCTCCGACATGTCCGACGACTGTAGGGTCGTCCCCACGACCCCGGGACTAGGTTGGCTCGCCGCCGGCTTGTCCGACGACTATAGGGTCGTCCCCACGACCCCGGGACTAGATTGGCGCGCCACCATCATGTCCGACGACTATAGGGTCGCCCCCACGACCCCGGGACTAGGTTGGCCTGCCGCCGACTTGTCCGACGACTATAAGGTCGTCCCTACGACCCCGGGACTAGGTTGGCCAGCTGCCGACATGTCTGACGACTATAGGGTCGTCCCCACGACCCCGGGACTAGGTTGGCCAGCCGCCGACATGTCCGACGACTATAGGGTCGTCCCCACGACCCGGGCCAAAGTTGGCCAGCAGCCGACAAGTCCGACGACTATAGGGTCGTCCGCACGGCCCCGGGAATAGATTGCCCGGCCACCGTCATGTCCGACGACAATAGTGTCGTCCCCACGACCCCGGGACTAGGTTGGCTCGCCGCCGATTTGTCCGACGACTATAGGGTCGTCCCCACGACCCCGGGACTAGATTGGCCCGCCACCATCATGTCCGACGACTATAGGGTCGCCCCCACGACCCCGGGACTAGGTTGGCCTGCCACCGACATGTCCGACGACGATACGGTCGTCCCCACGGCCCCGGGACTAGATTAGCCCGACACCGTCATGTCCGACGACTACAGCGTCGTCCCCACTACCCCGGGACTTGGTTGGCCAGCCGCCGACATGTCCGACGAATATAGGGTCGTCCCCACGATCCCGGGACTAGGTTGGCCAGCCGCCGACATGTCCGACGACTATAGGGTCGTCCCCACGGCCCCGGGAATAGATTGCCCGGCCACCGTCATGTCCGACGACAATAGGGTCGTCCCCACGACCCCGGGACTAGGTTGGCTCGCCGCCGACTTGCCCGACGACTATAGGGTCGTACCCACGACCCCGGGACTAGATTGGCCCGCCACCATCATGTCCGACGACTATAGGGTCGCCCCCACGACCCCGGGACTAGGTTGGCCTGCCGCCGACTTGTCCGACGACTATAGGGTCGTCCCCACGACCCCGGGACTAGGTTGGCCAGCCGCCGACATGTCCGACGACTATACGGTCGTCCCCACGGTCCCGGGACAAGATTAGCCCGACACCGTCATGTCCGACGACTACAGGGTCGTCCCCACGACCCCGGGACTAGGTTGGCCAGCCGCCGACATGTCCGACGAATATAGGGTCGTCCGCACGACCCCGGGACTAGATTGGCCCGCCACCGTCATGTCCGACGACTATATGTTCGTCCCTACGACCCTGGGCATACGTTGGCCTGCCGCCGACATGTCCGACGACTATAGGGTCGTCCCCACGAACCCGCGACTAGGTTGGCCAGTCACCGACATGTCCGACGACTATAGGGTCGTCCCCACGACCCCGGGACTAGGTTGGCCTGCCGCCGACTTGTCCGACGACTATAGGGTCGTCCCCACGACCCCGGGACTAGGTTGGCTCGCCGCCGACTTGTCCGACGACTATAGGGTCGTCCCCACGACCCCGGGACTAGGTTGGCCTGCCGCCGACATGTCCGACGACTATAGGGTCGTACCCACGACCCCGGGACTAGATTGGCCCGCCACCATCATGTCCGACGACTATAGGGTCGCCCCCACGACCCCGGGTCTAGGTTGGCCAGCCGCCGACATGTCCGACGACTATAGGGTCGTCCCCACGGCCACGGGCCAAAGTTGCCCTGCCGCCGAAATGTCCGACAACTATAGGGTCGTCCCTACCACCCCGGGACTAGGTTGGCCAGCCGCCGACATGTCCGACGACTATAGGGTCGTCCCCACGGCCCCGGGAATAGATTGCCCGGCCACCGTCATGTCCGACGACTATAGGGTCGTCCCCACGACCCCGGGACTAGGTTGGCCAGCCGCCGACATGTCCGACGACTATAGGGTCGTCCCCACGGCCCCGGGAATAGATTGCCCGGCCACCGTCATGTCCGACGACTATAGGGTCGTCCCCACGACCCCGGGACTAGGTTGGCCCGCCGCCGACTTGTCCGACGACTATAGGGTCGTCCCCACAACCCCGGGACTAGGTTGGCCAGCCGCCGACATGTCCGACGACTATACGGTCGTCCCCACGGCCCCGGGACTAGATTAGCCCGACACCGTCATGTCCGACGACTACAGGGTCGTCCCCACGACCCCGGGACTAGGTTGGCCAGCCGCCGACATGTGCGACGAATATAGGGTCGTCCCCACGACCCCGGGACTAGATTGGCCCGCCACCGTCATGTCCGACGACCATAGGGTCGTACCCACGACCACGGGCCAAAGTTGCCCAAACTCCGACATGTCCGACGACTGTAGGGTTGTCCGCACGACCGCGGGACTAGATTGGCCCGCCGCCGTCATGTCCGACGACTATAGGGTCGTCCCCACGACCCCGGGACTAGATTGGCCCGCCACCGTCATGTCCGACGACCATAGGGTCGTCCCCACGACCACGGGCCAAAGTTGCCCAAACTCCGACATGTCCGACGACTATAGGGTCGTCCCCACGACCCGGGCCAAAGTTGGCCAGCCGCCGACATGTCCGACGATTATAGGGTCGTCCCCACCACCCCGGGTCTAGGTTGGCCAGCCGCCGACATGTCCGACGAATATAGGGTCGTCCCCACGACCCCGGGACTAGATTGGCCCGCCACCGTCATGTCCGACGACCATAGGTTCGTCCCCACGACCACGGGCCAAAGTTGCCCAACCTCCGACATGTCCGACGACTGTAGGGTCGTCCCCACGGCCCCGGGACTAGATTAGCCCGACACCGTCATGTCCGACGACTACAGGGTCGTCCCCACGACCCCGGGACTAGGTTGGCCTGCCGCCGTCATGTCCGACGACTATAGGTTCTTCCCTACGACCCTGGCCATACGTTGGCCTGCCGCCGAAATATCCGACGACTATAGGGTCGTCCCCACGACCACGGGCCAAAGTTGCCCTGCCGCCGACATGTCCGACGATTATAGGGTCGTCCCCACCACCCCGGGTCTAGGTTGGCCAGCCGCCGACATGTCCGACGACTATAGGGTCGTCCCCACGACCCGGGCCAAAGTTGGCCAGCCGCCGACATTTCCGACGACTATAGGGTCGCCCCCACGACCCCGGGACTAGATTGGCCCGCCACCGTCATGTCCGACGACCGTAGGGTCGTCCCCACGACCACGGGCCAAAGTTGCCCAAACTCCGACATGTCCGACGACTATAGGGTCGTCCCCACGACCCGGGCCAAAGTTGGCCAGCCGCCGACATGTCCGACGATTATAGGGTCGTCCCCACCACCCCGGGTCTAGGTTGGCCAGCCGCCGACATGTCCGACGAATATAGGGTCGTCCCCACGACCCCGGGACTAGATTGGCCCGCCACCGTCATGTCCGACGACCATAGGTTCGTCCCCACGACCACGGGCCAAAGTTGCCCAACCTCCGACATGTCCGACGACTGTAGGGTCGTCCCCACGGCCCCGGGACTAGATTAGCCCGACACCGTCATGTCCGACGACTACAGGGTCGTCCCCACGACCCCGGGACTAGGTTGGCCTGCCGCCGACATGTCCGACGACTATAGGTTCTTCCCTACGACCCTGGGCATACGTTGGCCTGCCGCCGAAATGTCCGACGACTATAGGGTCGTCCCCACGACCACGGGCCAAAGTTGCCCTGCCGCCGACATGTCCGACGATTATAGGGTCGTCCCCACCACCCCGGGTCTAGGTTGGCCAGCCGCCGACATGTCCGACGACTATAGGGTCGTCCCCACGACCCGGGCCAAAGTTGGCCAGCCGCCGACATTTCCGACGACTATAGGGTCGCCCCCACGACCCCGGGACTAGATTGGCCCGCCACCGTCATGTCCGACGACCATAGGGTCGTCCCCACGACCACGGGCCAAAGTTGCCCAAACTCCGACATGTCCGACGACTATAGGGTCGTCCCCACGACCCGGGCCAAAGTTGGCCAGCCGCCGACATGTCCGACGATTATAGGGTCGTCCCCACCACCCCGGGTCTAGGTTGGCCAGCCGCCGACATGTCCGACGAATATAGGGTCGTCCCCACGACCCTGGGACTAGATTGGCCCGCCACCGTCATGTCCGACGACCATAGGTTCGTCCCCACGACCACGGGCCAAAGTTGCCCAACCTCCGACATGTCCGACGACTGTAGGGTCGTCCCCACGGCCCCGGGACTAGATTAGCCCGTCACCGTCATGTCCGACGACTACAGGGTCGTCCCCACGACCCCGGGACTAGGTTGGCCTGCCGCCGACATGTCCGACGACTATAGGTTCTTCCCTACGACCCTGGGCATACGTTGGCCTGCCGCCGAAATGTCCGACGACTATAGGGTCGTCCCCACGACCACGGGCCAAAGTTGCCCTGCCGCCGACATGTCCGACGATTATAGGGTCGTCCCCACCACCCCGGGTCTAGGTTGGCCAGCCGCCGACATGTCCGACGACTATAGGGTCGTCCCCACGACCCGGGCCAAAGTTGGCCAGCCGCCGACATTTCCGACGACTATAGGGTCGCCCCCACGACCCCGGGACTAGATTGGCCCGCCACCGTCATGTCCGACGACCATAGGGTCGACCCCACGACCACGGGCCAAAGTTGCCCAAACTCCGACATGTCCGACGACTATAGGGTCGTCCCCACGACCCGGGCCAAAGTTGGCCAGCCGCAGACATGTCCGACGATTATAGGGTCGTCCCCACCACCCCGGGTCCAGGTTGGCCTGCCGCCGACATGTCCGACGAATATAGGGTCGTCCCCACGACCCCGGGACTAGATTGGCCCGCCACCGTCATGTCCGACGACCATAGGTTCGTCCCCACGACCACGGGCCAAAGTTGCCCAACCTCCGACATGTCCGACGACTGTAGGGTCGTCCCCACGGCCCCGGGACTAGATTAGCCCGACACCGTCATGTCCGACGACTACAGGGTCGTCCCCACGACCCCGGGACTAGGTTGGCCAGCCGCCGACATGTCCGACGAATATATGGTCGTCCCCACGACCCCGGGACTAGATTGGCCCGCCACCGTCATGTCCGACGACCATAGGGTCGTCCCCACGACCACGGGCCAAAGTTGCCCAACCTCCGACATGTCCGACGACTTTAGGGTCGTCCCCACGACCCCGGGACTAGGTTGGCCTGCCGCCGACATGTCCGACGACTATAGGTTCGTCCCTACGACCCTGGGCATACGTTGGCCTGCCGCCGACATGTCCGACGACAATAGGGTCGTCCCCACGAAACCTCGACTAGGTTGGCCAGTCACCGACATGTCCGACGACTACAGGGTCGTCCCCACGACCCCGGGACTAGGTTGGCCAGCCGCCGACATGTGCGACGAATATAGGGTCGTCCCCACGACCCCGGGACTAGATTGGCCCGCCACCGTCATGTCCGACGACCATAGGGTCGTCCCCACGACCACGGGCCAAAGTTTCCCAAACTCCGACATGTCCGACGACTGTAGGGTCGTCCGCACGACCCCGGGACTAGATTGGCCCGCCACCGTCATGTCCGACGACTATAGGTTCGTCCCTACGACCCTGGGCATACGTTGCCCAACCTCCGACTTGTCCGACGACTGTAGGGTTGTCCGCACGACCCCGGGACTAGATTGGCCCGCCGCCGTCATGTCCGACGACTATAGGGTCGTCCCCACGACCACGGGCCAAAGTTGCCCTGCCGCCGACATGTCCGACGAATATAGGGTCGTCCCCACGACCCCGGGACTAGATTGGCCCGCCACCGTCATGTCCGACGACCATAGGGTCGTCCCCACGACCACGGGCCAAAGATGCCCAACCTCCGACATGTCCGACGACTGTAGGGTCGTCCCCACGGCCCCGGGACTAGATTAGCCGAACATCGTCATGTCCGACGACTACAGGGTCGTCCCCACGACCCCGGGACTAGGTTGGCCAGCCGCCGACATGTCCGACGAATATAGGGTCGTCCCCACGACCCCGGGACTAGATTGGCCCGCCACCGTCATGTCCGACGACCATAGGGTCGTCCCCACGACCACGGGCCAAAGTTGCCCAACCTCCGACATGTCCGACGACTGTAGGGTCGTCCCCATGACCCCGGGACTAGGTTGGCCTGCCGCCGACATGTCCGACGACTATAGGTTCGTCCCTACGACCCTGGGCATACGTTGGGCTGCCGCCGACATGTCCGACGACTATAGGGTCGTCCCCACGAACCGGCGACTAGGTTGGCCAGTCACCGACATGTCCGACGACTATAGGGTCGTCCCCACGACCACGGGCCAATGTTGCCCTGCAGCCGACATGTCCGAGGATTATAGGGTCGTCCCCACCACCCCGGGTCTAGGTTGGCCAGCCGCCGACATGTCCGACGACTATAGGGTCGTCCCCACGACCCGGGCCAAAGTTGGCCAGCCGCCGACATGTCCGACGACTATAAGGTCGCCCCCACGACCCCGGGAATAGGTTGGCCTGCCGCCGACTTGTCCGACGACTATAGGGTCGTCCCCGCGACACCGGGACTAGGTTGGCCAGCCGCCGACATGTCCGACGACTATAGGGTCGTCCCCACGACCCCGGGACTCGGTTGGCCAGTCACCGACATGTCCGACGACTATAAGGTCGTCCCTACGACCCCGGGACTAGGTTGGCCAGCTGCCGACATGTCCGACGACTATAGGGTCGTCCCCACGAACCCGCGACTAGGTTGGCTCGCCGCCGACTTGTCCGACGACTATTGTGTCGTCCCCACGACCCCGGGACTAGATTGGCGCGCCACCATCATGTCCGACGACTATAGGGTCGCCCCCACGACCCCGGGGCTAGGTTGGCCTGCCGCCGACTTGTCCGACGACTATAAGGTCGTCCCTACGACCCCGGGACTAGGTTGGCCAGCTGCCGACATGTCCGACGACTATAGGGTCGTCCCCACGACCCCGGGACTCGGTTGGCCAGTCACCGACATGTCCGACGACTATAAGGTCGTCCCTACGACCCCGGGACTAGGTTGGCCAGCTGCCGACATGTCCGACGACTATAGGGTCGTCCCCACGACCCCGGGACTAGATTGGCCAGCCGCCGACATGTCCGACGACTATAGGGTCGTCCCCACGACCCGGGCCAAAGTTGGCCAGCCGCCGACAAGTCCGACGAATATAGGGTCGTCCCCACGACCCCGGGACTAGATTGGCCCGCCACCGTCATGTCCGACGACCATAGGTTCGTCCCCACGACCACGGGCCAAAGTTGCCCAACCTCCGACATGTCCGACGACTGTAGGGTCGTCCCCACGGCCCCGGGACTAGATTAGCCGAACATCGTCATGTCCGACGACTACAGGGTCGTCCCCACGACCCCGGGACTAGGTTGGCCAGCCGCCGACATGTCCGACGAATATAGGGTCGTCCCCACGACCCCGGGACTAGATTGGCCCGCCACCGTCATGTCCGACGACCATAGGGTCGTCCCCACGACCACGGGCCAAAGTTGCCCAACCTCCGACATGTCCGACGACTGTAGGGTCGTCCCCATGACCCCGGGACTAGGTTGGCCTGCCGCCGACATGTCCGACGACTATAGGTTCGTCCCTACGACCCTGGGCATACGTTGGGCTGCCGCCGACATGTCCGACGACTATAGGGTCGTCCCCACGAACCCGCGACTAGGTTGGCCAGTCACCGACATGTCCGACGACTATAGGGTCGTCCCCACGACCACGGGCCAATGTTGCCCTGCAGCCGACATGTCCGAGGATTATAGGGTCGTCCCCACCACCCCGGGTCTAGGTTGGCCAGCCGCCGACATGTCCGACGACTATAGGGTCGTCCCCACGACCCGGGCCAAAGTTGGCCAGCCGCCGACATGTCCGACGACTATAAGGTCGCCCCCACGACCCCGGGACAAGGTTGGCCTGCCGCCGACTTGTCCGACGACTATAGGGTCGTCCCCACGACACCGGGACTAGGTTGGCCAGCCGCCGACATGTCCGACGACTATAGGGTCGTCCCCACGACCCGGGCCAAAGTTGGCCAGCCGCCGACATTTCCGGCGACTATAGGGTCGCCCCCACGACCCCGGGACTAGATTGGCCCGCCACCGTCATGTCCGACGACTATAGGGTCGTCCCCACGGCCCCGGGAATAGATTGCCCGGCCACCGTCATGTCCGACGACTATAGGGTCGTCCCCACGACCCCGGGACTAGGTTGGCCCGCCGCCGACTTGTGCGACGACTATAGGGTCGCCCCCACGACCCCTTACTAGGTTGGCCAGCCGCCGACATGTCCGACGACTATACGGTCGTCCCCACGGCCCCGGGACTAGATTGGCCCGCCACCGTCATGTCCGACGACCACGGGCCAAAGTTGCCCAACCTCCGACATGTCCGACGACTTTAGGTTCGTCCGCACGACCCCGGGACTAGATTGGCCCGCCACCGTCATGTCCGACGACTATAGGTTCGTCCCTACGACCCTGGGCATACGTTGGCCTGCCGCCGACATGTCCGACGACTATAGGGTCGTCCCCACGAACCCGCGACTAGGTTGGCTCGCCGCCGACTTGTCCGACGACTATTGTGTCGTCCCCACGACCCCGGGACTAGATTGGCGCGCCACCATCATGTCCGACGACTATAGGGTCGCCCCCACGACCCCGGGACTAGGTTGGCCTGCCGCCGACTTGTCCGACGACTATAAGGTCGTCCCTACGACCCCGGGACTAGGTTGGCCAGCTGCCGACATGTCCGACGACTATAGGGTCGTCCCCACGACCCCGGGACTAGATTGGCCAGCCGCCGACATGTCCGACGACTATAGGGTCGTCCCCACGACCCGGGCCAAAGTTGGCCAGCCGCCGACAAGTCCGACGAATATAGGGTCGTCCCCACGACCCCGGGACTAGATTGGCCCGCCACCGTCATGTCCGACGACCATAGGTTCGTCCCCACGACCACGGGCCAAAGTTGCCCAAACTCCGACATGTCCGACGACTGTAGGGTCGTCCGCACGACCCCGGGACTAGATTGGCCCGCCACCGTCATGTCCGACGACTATAGGTTCGTCCCTACGACCCTGGGCATACGTTGCCCAACTTCCGACATGTCCGACGACTGTAGGGTTGTCCGCACGACCCCGGGACTAGATTGGCCCGCCGCCGTCATGTCCGACGACTATAGGGTCGTCCCCACGACCACGGGCCAAAGTTGCCCTGCCGCCGACATGTCCGACGATTATAGGGTCGTCCCCACCACCCCGGGTCTAGGTTGGCCAGCCGCCGACATGTCCGACGAATATAGGGTCGTCCCCACGACCCCGGGACTAGATTGGCCCGCCACCGTCATGTCCGACGACCATAGGGTCGTCCCCACGACCACGGGCCAAAGATGCCCAACCTCCGACATGTCCGACGACTGTAGGGTCGTCCCCACGGCCCCGGGACTAGATTAGCCGAACACCGTCATGTCCGACGACTACAGGGTCGACCCCACGACCCCGGGACTAGGTTGGCCAGCCGCCGACATGTCCGACGAATATAGGGTCGTCCCCACGACCCCGGGACTAGATTGGCCCGCCACCGTCATGTCCGACGACCATAGGGTCGTCCCCACGACCACGGGCCAAAGTTGCCCAACCTCCGACATGTCCGACGACTGTAGGGTCGTCCCCATGACCCCGGAACTAGGTTGGCCTGCCGCCGACATGTCCGACGACTATAGGTTCGTCCCTACGACCCTGGGCATACGTTGGCCTGCCGCCGACATGTCCGAGGATTATAGGGTCGTCCCCACCACCCCGGGTCTAGGTTGGCCAGCCGCCGACATGTCCGACGACTATAGGGTCGTCCCCACGACCCGGGCCAAAGTTGGCCAGCCGCCGACATGTCCGACGACTATAAGGTCGCCCCCACGACCCCGGGACTAGGTTGGCCTGCCGCCGACTTGTCCGACGACTATAGGGTCGTCCCCACGACACCGGGACTAGGTTGGCCAGCCGCCGACATGTCCGACGACTATAGGGTCGTCCCCACGACCCGGGCCAAAGTTGGCCAGCCGCCGACATTTCCGGCGACTATAGGGTCGCCCCCACGACCCCGGGACTAGATTGGCCCGTGTCACGTCCCGCGACGTGGAGTCTACAACTAATTAACCTTTTAAAACGTACAATATTTATTATTTCATACCCTGAGGTATTATAACCACCTCGTATGAAAAACATATATAAAACATTACACAAAGTATCGCCGATAAGGCATTATCTCACAAACAACGATAAGAAGAGATCGAGCGAAGTGAACACGGACTGCAACAGCGAACAGGAGAGCCAGCATCAAGGAGGTAGCGGCCAGCCAGCCGCACACCAGCTAGCCAACCGCACTCACACTAAGGAAACCAGTGGACACCAGCTGATGGGTCAGAGGCCCCATCCGCCAGCGGAGACAACACCTTAGCAGAGCTGTGCCCCTGATCCTCGCCAGAAGATTGCCCTCCCGTTATTCCACACAAATCGATCACCGATACCATCCAACAGATTTAACTTCGACCCTTAGCAAGTAAACCGTACGAAGCCGATCGTACAGAGCAATAGCGTAGAAAAATGAAATACAAATTAATATAAGAATCTTACTATCGTCACCACTGCGAATTAAACAGATTGACGCGCATTAGTCGTGAGAAAACACCTGAAGGGTGCAGAAAGTACGTGACTAACTAGTAAACGCATTCGCAGATAAGAACGATGGGAAGATTCTTTCTGGACGATCCCAGGCAGAAACTGTGGGATGAGGTCCTCCCACCTAGGATTTGTCATGTGACAAATCCTAGAGAAGGAGTGACCAAGTGCCCTATAAAAAGGGACTGACCACCCGCAGAGATTCATTACTATTCATTTACTCAGTATTAAAATTGCATGGCATTACATTGTATTAATTGCCTCAACTACCGTTTCAACATTACAGTTTTAATTACACATCATATAGCTTTATTACTGTTTTAAATTGTCGAACTCAGTGTTAAAAACTCTAAAGCGGTGTATTCATCAAGAGGAAAATAAAGGTGATTTTTGTTATTGTTAAAATCAGTGAGTGAAGTGTTTCCTTTTTCCTAACCACCCATCTCCTTAACCGTGCATTCGTCTTTTATTTTGCAACCGAACAAAAATGTGCATCGACAGTTCGTGGGTTGCGTTAATCGACGGTTTTACCTACGAGCAGAACGTTGCCCAAGGTTCCACCCGAAATTAAGTGTAAACCACGAGCAACGCGATTATGTCAAAATCCATACAATATACAGTGCAGATCGCGGGTTGCGCCGATTGACGGTTCTACCTAAGAGCAGAACGTTGCCCAAGGTTTAACAAGAAATTGAGCGTAGCGTGCGATCTAGCTAATAAATGTTACGAATATATAAAAATCACGCTCTCCTTCCCCGATGGTGCCACTGAAGGGCAGAACATTGCCCGCGGCAGCGCCTGGCGTGGAAGTTTAAAGAGTGATTCATCAATCAAAGAAATAATTAATAATTTCTAAAGGACGAATGCCACGGAAACACCGTGCGGGACGACGCGTCCAGTTGCGCCGTTTAGCAGCGGCGTACGCGAGTGCACCGGCTGAGAATTTTGAACTACTAGGAATCGCCATTAGCATCCCGACCACCAGCAGCCTGCTGATAAACTGCGGCGATTGGGCAACCCCCAAGTTGAATCAGGCGCCTGAGATCAACGGGATTCCCAGTAGCCCCATCGAGTGGAGATTAATCCCTTTGGACCAGCCCCCAACCGAAAACTAAGGTAAATAAGGAATACAATATATTTTAAACTACCCTCTCACCTCTCTCAACTATCCCAGAGCGTAAGTCCCGGGACTAGCTCAAAAGCGGATCGGAAATATAAACTCCCGCAAAATCGCGTCCCCCTGATAGGCAGTAGGGACGTAACAGCCCGCCACCGTCATGTCCGACGACTATAGGGTCGTCCCCACGGCCCCGGGAATAGATTGCCCGGCCACCGTCATGTCCGACGACTATAGGGTCGTCCCCACGACCCCGGGACTAGGTTGGCCCGCCGCCGAATTGTGCGACGACTATAGGGTCGCCCCCACGACCCCTTACTAGGTTGGCCAGCCGCCGACATGTCCGACGACTATACGGTCGTCCCCACGGCCCCGGGACTAGATTGGCCCGCCACCGTCATGTCCGACGACCATAGGGTCGTCCCCACGACCACGGGCCAAAGTTGCCCAACCTCCGACATGTCCGACGACTTTAGGTTCGTCCGCACGACCCCGGGACTAGATTGGCCCGCCACCGTCATGTCCGACGACTATAGGTTCGTCCCTACGACCCTGGGCATACGTTGGCCTGCCGCCGACATGTCCGACGACTATAGGGTCGTCCCCACGAACCCGCGACTAGGTTGGCTCGCCGCCGACTTGTCCGACGACTATTGTGTCGTCCCCACGACCCCGGGACTAGATTGGCGCGCCACCATCATGTCCGACGACTATAGGGTCGCCCCCACGACCCCGGGACTAGGTTGGCCTGCCGCCGACTTCTCCGACGACTATAAGGTCGTCCCTACGACCCCGGGACTAGGTTGGCCAGCTGCCGACATGTCCGACGACTATAGGGTCGTCCCGACGACCCCGGGACTCGGTTGGCCAGTCACCGACATGTCCGACGACTATAAGGTCGTCCCTACGACCCCGGGACTAGGTTGGCCAGCTGCCGACATGTCCGACGACTATAGGGTCGTCCCCACGACCCCGGGACTAGATTGGCCAGCCGCCGACATGTCCGACGACTATAGGGTCGTCCCCACGACCCGGGCCAAAGTTGGCCAGCCGCCGACAAGTCCGACGACTATAGTGTCGTCCCCACGACCCCGGGACTAGATTGGCGCGCCACCATCATGTCCGACGACTATAGGGTCGTCCCCACGACCACGGGCCAAAGTTGCCCTGCCGCCGACATGTCCGACGACTATAGGATCGTCCCCACGACCCCGGGACTAGATTGTCCCGCCACCGTCACGTCCGACGACTATAGGGTCGTCACCACCACCCCGGGACTAGGTTGGCCCGCCGCCGACTTGTCCGACGACTATAGGGTCGTCCCCACGACCACGGGCCAAAGTCGCCCAACCTCCGACATGTCCGACGACTGTAGGGTCGTCCCCACGACCCCGGGACTAGGTTGGCTCGCCGCCGATTTGTCCGACGACTATAGTGTCGTCCCCACGACCCCGGGACTAGATTGGCGCGCCACCATCATGTCCGACGACTATAGGGTCGCCCCCACGACCCCGGGACTAGGTTGCCCTGCCGCCGACATGTCCGAGGATTATAGGGTCGTCCCCACCACCCCGGGTCTAGGTTGGCCAGCCGCCGACATGTCCGACGACTATAGGGTCGTCCCCACGACCCGGGCCAAAGTTGGCCAGCCGCCGACAAGTCCGACGACTATAGTGTCGTCCCCACGACCCCGGGACTAGATTGGCGCGCCACCATCATGTCCGACGACTATAGGGTCGTCCCCACGACCACGGGCCAAAGTTGCCCTGCCGCCGACATGTCCGACGACTATAGGATCGTCCCCACGACCCCGGGACTAGATTGTCCCGCCACCGTCACGTCCGACGACTATAGGGTCGTCTCCACCACCCCGGGACTAGGTTGGCCCGCCGCCGACTTGTCCGACGACTATAGGGTCGTCCCCACGACCACGGGCCAAAGTCGCCCAACCTCCGACATGTCCGACGACTGTAGGGTCGTCCCCACGACCCCGGGACTAGGTTGGCTCGCCGCCGATTTGTCCGACGACTATAAGGTCGTCCCTACGATCCCGGGACTAGGTTGGCCAGCTGCCGACATGTCCGACGACTATAGGGTCGTCCCCACGACCCCGGGACTAGATTGGCCAGCCGCCGACATGTCCGACGACTATAGGGTCGTCCCCACGACCCGGGCCAAAGTTGGCCAGCCGCCGACAAGTCCGACGACTATAGGGTCGTCCCCACGATCCCGGGACTAGGTTGGCCAGCCGCCGACATGTCCGACGATTATAGGGTCGTCCCCACGGCCCCGGGAATAGATTGCCCGGCCACCGTCATGTCCGACGACAATAGGGTCGTCCCCACGACCCCGGGACTAGGTTGGCTCGCCGCCGACTTGTCCGACGACTATAGGGTCGTCCCCACGACCCCGGGACTAGATTGGCCCGCCACCATCATGTCCGACGAATATAGGGTCGTCCCCACGACCCCGGGACTAGGTTGGCCTGCCGCCGACATGTCCGACGACTATACGGTCGTCCCCACGGCCCCGGGACTAGATTAGCCCGACACCGTCATGTCCGAAGACTACAGGGTCGTCCCCACGATCCCGGGACTAGGTTGGCCAGCCGCCGACATGTCCGACGAATATAGGGTCGTCCCCACGATCCCGGGACTAGGTTGGCCAGCCGCCGACATGTCCGACGACTATAGGGTCGTCCCCACGGCCCCGGGAATAGATTGCCCGGCCACCGTCATGTCCGCCGACAATAGGGTCGTCCCCACGACCCCGGGACTAGGTTGGCTCGCCGCCGACTTGTCCGACGACTATAGAGTCGTCCCCACGACCCCGGGACTAGATTGGCCCGCCACCATCATGTCCGACGACTATAGGGGCGCCCCCACGACCCCGGGACTAGGTTGGCCTGCCGCCGACTTGTCCGACGACTATAGGGTCGTCCCCACGACCCCGGGACTAGGTTGGCCAGCCGCCGACATGTCCGACGACTATACGGTCGTCCCCACGGCCCCGGGACCAGATTAGCCCGACACCGTCATGCCCGACGACTACAGGGTCGTCCCCACGACTCCGGGACTAGGTTGGCCAGCCGCCGACATGTCCGACGAATATAGGGTCGCCCGCACGACCCCGGGACTAGATTGGCCCGCCACCGTCATGTCCGCCGACTATAGGTTCGTCCCTACGACCCTGGGCATACGTTGGCCTGCCGCCGACATGTCCGACGACTATAGGGTCGTCCCCACGAACCCGCGACTAGGTTGGCCAGTCACCGACATGTCCGACGACTATAGGTTCGTCCCCACGACCACGGGCCAAAGTTGCCCTGCCGCCGACATGTCCGACGACTATAGGGTCGTCCCCACGACCCCGGGACTAGATTGGCCCGCCACTGTCACGTCCGACGACTATAGGGTCGTCTCCACGACCCCGGGACTAGGTTGGCCCGCCGCCGACTTGTCCGACGACTATAGGGTCGTCCCCACGACCACGGGCCAAAGTTGCCCAACCTCCGACATGTCCGACGACTGTAAGGTTGTCCGCACGACCCCGGGACTAGGTTGGCCCGCCGCCGTCATGTCCGACGACAATAGGGTCGTCCCCACGACCACGGGCCAAAGTTGCCCAACCTCCGACATGTCCGACGACTGTAGGGTCGTCCGCACGACCCAGGGACTAGATTGGCCCGCCACCGTCATGTCCGACGACTATAGGGTCGTCCCCACGAACCCGCGACTAGGTTGGCCAGTCACCGACATGTCCGACGACTATAGGGTTGTCCCCACGACCACGGGCCAAAGTTGCCTTGCCGCCGACATGTCCGACGACTATAGGGTCGTCCCCACCACCCCGGGTCTAGGTTGGCCAGCCGCCGACATGTCCGACGACTATAGGGTCGTCCCCACGACCCCGGTACCAGGTTGGCCAGCCGCCGACATGTCCGACGACTATACGTTCGTCCCCAGGAACCCGCGACTAGGTTGGCCAGTCACCGACATGTCCGACGACTATAGGGTCGTCCCCACGACCACGGGCCAAAGTTGCCCTGCCGCCGACATGTCCGAGGATTATAGGGTCGTCCCCACCACCCCGGGTCTAGGTTGGCCAGCCGCCGACATGTCCGACGACTATAGGGTCGTCCCCACGACCCGGGCCAAAGTTGGCCAGCCGCCGACATGTCCGACGACTATAAGGTCGTCCCCACGACCACGGGCCAAAGTTGCCCAACCTCCGACATGTCCGACGACTATATGTTCGTCCCTACGACCCTGGGCATACGTTGGCCAGCCGCCGACATGTCCGACGACTATAGGTTCGTCCCTACGACCCTGGGCATACGTTGGCCTGCCGCCGACATGTCCGACGACTATAGGGTCGTCCCCACGAACCCGCGACTAGGTTGGCCAGTCACCGACATGTCCGACGACTATAGGGTCGTCCCCACGACCCCGGGACTAGGTTGGCCTGCCGCCGACTTGTCCGACGACTATAGGGTCGTCCCCACGACCCCGGGACTAGGTTGGCCTGCCGCCGACTTGTCCGACGACTATAGGGTCGTCCCCACGACCCCGGGACTAGGTTGGCTCGCCTACCATCATGTCCGACGACTATAGGGTCGCCCCCACGACCCCGGGACTATGTTGGCCTGCCGCCGACTTGTCCGACGACTATAGGGTCGTCCCCACGACCCCCGGACTAGGTTGGCCAGCCGCCGACATGTCCGACGACTATACGGTCGTCCCCACGGCCCCGGACTAGATTAGCCCGACACCGTCATGTCCGACGACTACAGGGTCGTCCCCACGACCCCGGGACTAGATTGGCCCGCCACCGTCATGTCCGACGACCATAGGGTCGTCCCCACGACCACGGGCCAAAGTTGCCCAAACTCCGACATGTCCGACGACTGTAGGGTCGTCCGCACGACCCCGGGACTAGATTGGCCCGCCACCGTCATGTCCGACGACTATAGGTTCGTCCCTACGACCCTGGGCATACGTTGGCCAGCCGCCGACATGTCCGACGACTATAGGGTCGTCCCCACGACCCGGGCCAAAGTGGGCCAGCCGCCGACATGTCCGACGACTATAAGGTCGTCCCCACGACCACGGGCCAAAGTTGCCCAACCTCCGACAAGTCCGACGACTATAGGGTCGTCCCCACGATCCCGGGACTGGGTTGGTCAGCCGCCGACATGTCCGACGATTATAGGGTCGTCCCCACGGCCCCGGGAATAGATTGCCCGGCCACCGTCATGTCCGACGACAATAGTGTCGTCCCCACGATCCCGGGACTAGGTTGGCCAGCCGCCGACATGTCCGACGACTATAGGGTCGTCCCCACGGCCCCGGGAATAGATTGCCCGGCCACCGTCATGTCCGACGACAATAGGGTCGTCCCCACGACCCCGGGACTAGGTTGGCTCGCCGCCGACTTTTCCGACGACTATAGGGTCGTCCCCACGACCCCGGGACTAGATTGGCCCGCCACCATCATGTCCGACGACTATAGGGTCGCCCCCACGACCCCGGGACTATGTTGGCCTGCCGCCGACTTGTCCGACGACTATAGGGTCGTCCCCACGACCCCCGGACTAGGTTGGCCAGCCGCCGACATGTCCGACGACTATACGGTCGTCCCCACGGCCCCGGACTAGATTAGCCCGACACCGTCATGTCCGACGACTACAGGGTCGTCCCCACGACCCCGGGACTAGATTGGCCCGCCACCGTCATGTCCGACGACCATAGGGTCGTCCCCACGACCACGGGCCAAAGTTGCCCAAACTCCGACATGTCCGACGACTGTAGGGTCGTCCGCACGACCCCGGGACTAGATTGGCCCGCCACCGTCATGTCCGACGACTATAGGTTCGTCCCTACGACCCTGGGCATACGTTGCCCAACCTCCGACATGTCCGACGACTGTAGGGTTGTCCGCACGACCCCGGGACTAGATTGGCCCGCCGCCGTCATGTCCGACGACTATAGGGTCGTCCCCACGACCACGGGCCAAAGTTGCCCTGCCGCCGACATGTCCGACGATTATAGGGTCGTCCCCACCACCCCGGGTCTAGGTTGGCCAGCCGCCGACATGTCCGACGAATATAGGGTCGTCCCCACGACCCCGGGACTAGATTGGCCCGCCACCGTCATGTCCGACGACCATAGGGTCGTCCCCACGACCACGGGCCAAAGATGCCCAACCTCCGACATGTCCGACGACTGTAGGGTCGTCCCCACGGCCCCGGGACTAGATTAGCCGAACATCGTCATGTCCGACGACTACAGGGTCGTCCCCACGACCCCGGGACTAGGTTGGCCAGCCGCCGACATGTCCGACGAATATAGGGTCGTCCCCACGACCCCGGGACTAGATTGGCCCGCCACCGTCATGTCCGACGACCATAGGGTCGTCCCCACGACCACGGGCCAAAGTTGCCCAACCTCCGACATGTCCGACGACTGTAGGGTCGTCCCCATGATCCCGGGACTAGGTTGGCCTGCCGCCGACATGTCCGACGACTATAGGTTCGTCCCTACGACCCTGGGCATACGTTGGGCTGCCGCCGACATGTCCGACGACTATAGGGTCGTCCCCACGAACCCGCGACTAGGTTGGCCAGTCACCGACATGTCCGACGACTATAGGGTCGTCCCCACGACCACGGGCCAATGTTGCCCTGCAGCCGACATGTCCGAGGATTATAGGGTCGTCCCCACCACCCCGGGTCTAGGTTGGCCAGCCGCCGACATGTCCGACGACTATAGGGTCGTCCCCACGACCCGGGCCAAAGTTGGCCAGCCGCCGACATGTCCGACGACTATAAGGTCGCCCCCACGACCCCGTGACTAGGTTGGCCTGCCGCCGACTTGTCCGACGACTATAGGGTCGTCCCCACGACACCGGGACTAGGTTGGCCAGCCGCCGACATGTCCGACGACTATAGGGTCGTCCCCACGACCCGGGCCAAAGTTGGCCAGCCGCCGACATTTCCGGCGACTATAGGGTCGCCCCCACGACCCCGGGACTAGATTGGCCCGCCACCGTCATGTCCGACGACTATAGGGTCGTCCCCACGGCCCCGGGAATAGATTGCCCGGCCACCGTCATGTCCGACGACTATAGGGTCGTCCCCACGACCCCGGGACTAGGTTGGCCCGCCGCCGACTTGTGCGACGACTATAGGGTCGCCCCCACGACCCCTTACTAGGTTGGCCAGCCGCCGACATGTCCGACGACTATACGGTCGTCCCCACGGCCCCGGGACTAGATTGGCCCGCCACCGTCATGTCCGACGACCATAGGGTCGTCCCCACGACCACGGGCCAAAGTTGCCCAACCTCCGACATGTCCGACGACTTTAGGTTCGTCCGAACGACCCCGGGACTAGACTGGCCCGCCACCGTCATGTCCGACGACTATAGGTTCGTCCCTACGACCCTGGGCATACGTTGGCCTGCCGCCGACATGTCCGACGACTATAGGGTCGTCCCCACGAACCCGCGACTAGGTTGGCTCGCCGCCGACTTGTCCGACGACTATTGTGTCGTCCCCACGACCCCGGGACTAGATTGGCGCGCCACCATCATGTCCGACGACTATAGGGTCGCCCCCACGACCCCGGGACTAGGTTGGCCTGCCGCCGACTTGTTCGACGACTATAAGGTCGTCCCTACGACCCCGGGACTAGGTTGGCCAGCTGCCGACATGTCCGACGACTATAGGGTCGTCCCCACGACCCCGGGACTCGGTTGGCCAGTCACCGACATGTCCGACGACTATAAGGTCGTCCCTACGACCCCGGGACTAGGTTGGCCAGCTGCCGACATGTCCGACGACTATAGGGTCGTCCCCACGACCCCGGGACTAGATTGGCCAGCCGCCGACATGTCCGACGACTATAGGGTCGTCCCCACGACCCGGGCCAAAGTTGGCCAGCCGCCGACAAGTCCGACGAATATAGGGTCGTCCCCACGACCCCGGGACTAGATTGGCCCGCCACCGTCATGTCCGACGACCATAGGTTCGTCCCCACGACCACGGGCCAAAGTTGCCCAACCTCCGACATGTCCGACGACTGTAGGGTCGTCCCCACGGCCCCGGGACTAGATTAGCCCGACACCGTCATGTCCGACGACTACAGGGTCGTCCCCACGACCCCGGGACTAGGTTGGCCAGCCGCCGACATGTCCGACGAATATAGGGTCGTCCCCACGACCCCGGGACTAGATTGGCCCGCCACCGTCATGTCCGACGACCATAGGGTCGTCCCCACGACCACGGGCCAAAGTTGCCCAACCTCCGACATGTCCGACGACTTTAGGGTCGTCCCCACGACCCCGGGACTAGGTTGGCCTGCCGCCGACATGTCCGACGACTATAGGTTCGTCCCTACGACCCTGGGCATACGTTGGCCTGCCGCCGACATGTCCGACGACTATAGGGTCGTCCCCACGAAACCTCGACTAGGTTGGCCAGTCACCGACATGTCCGACGACTACAGGGTCGTCCCCACGACCCCGCGACTAGGTTGGCCAGCCGCCGACATGTGCGACGAATATAGGGTCGTCCCCACGACCCCGGGACTAGATTGGCCCGCCACCGTCATGTCCGACGACCATAGGGCCGTCCCCACGACCACGGGCCAAAGTTGCCCAAACTCCGACATGTCCGACGACTGTAGGGTCGTCCGCACGACCCCGGGACTAGATTGGCCCGCCACCGTCATGTCCGACGACTATAGGTTCGTCCCTACGACCCTGGGCATACGTTGCCCAACTTCCGACATGTCCGACGACTGTAGGGTTGTCCGCACGACCCCGGGACTAGATTGGCCCGCCGCCGTCATGTCCGACGACTATAGGGTCGTCCCCACGACCACGGGCCAAAGTTGCCCTGCCGCCGACATGTCCGACGATTATAGGGTCGTCCCCACCACCCCGGGTCTAGGTTGGCCAGCCGCCGACATGTCCGACGAATATAGGGTCGTCCCCACGACCCCGGGACTAGATTGGCCCGCCACCGTCATGTCCGACGACCATAGGGTCGTCCCCACGACCACGGGCCAAAGATGCCCAACCTCCGACATGTCCGACGACTGTAGGGTCGTCCCCACGGCCCCGGGACTAGATTAGCCGAACATCGTCATGTCCGACGACTACAGGGTCGTCCCCACGACCCCGGGACTAGGTTGGCCAGCCGCCGACATGTCCGACGAATATAGGGTCGTCCCCACGACCCCGGGACTAGATTGGCCCGCCACCGTCATGTCCGACGACCATAGGGTCGTCCCCACGACCACGGGCCAAAGTTGCCCAACCTCCGACATGTCCGACGACTGTAGGGTCGTCCCCATGATCCCGGGACTAGGTTGGCCTGCCGCCGACATGTCCGACGACTATAGGTTCGTCCCTACGACCCTGGGCATACGTTGGGCTGCCGCCGACATGTCCGACGACTATAGGGTCGTCCCCACGAACCCGCGACTAGGTTGGCCAGTCACCGACATGTCCGACGACTATAGGGTCGTCCCCACGACCACGGGCCAATGTTGCCCTGCAGCCGACATGTCCGAGGATTATAGGGTCGTCCCCACCACCCCGGGTCTAGGTTGGCCAGCCGCCGACATGTCCGACGACTATAGGGTCGTCCCCACGACCCGGGCCAAAGTTGGCCAGCCGCCGACATGTCCGACGACTATAAGGTCGCCCCCACGACCCCGTGACTAGGTTGGCCTGCCGCCGACTTGTCCGACGACTATAGGGTCGTCCCCACGACACCGGGACTAGGTTGGCCAGCCGCCGACATGTCCGACGACTATAGGGTCGTCCCCACGACCCGGGCCAAAGTTGGCCAGCCGCCGACATTTCCGGCGACTATAGGGTCGCCCCCACGACCCCGGGACTAGATTGGCCCGCCACCGTCATGTCCGACGACTATAGGGTCGTCCCCACGGCCCCGGGAATAGATTGCCCGGCCACCGTCATGTCCGACGACTATAGGGTCGTCCCCACGACCCCGGGACTAGGTTGGCCCGCCGCCGACTTGTGCGACGACTATAGGGTCGCCCCCACGACCCCTTACTAGGTTGGCCAGCCGCCGACATGTCCGACGACTATACGGTCGTCCCCACGGCCCCGGGACTAGATTGGCCCGCCACCGTCATGTCCGACGACCATAGGGTCGTCCCCACGACCACGGGCCAAAGTTGCCCAACCTCCGACATGTCCGACGACTTTAGGTTCGTCCGAACGACCCCGGGACTAGACTGGCCCGCCACCGTCATGTCCGACGACTATAGGTTCGTCCCTACGACCCTGGGCATACGTTGGCCTGCCGCCGACATGTCCGACGACTATAGGGTCGTCCCCACGAACCCGCGACTAGGTTGGCTCGCCGCCGACTTGTCCGACGACTATTGTGTCGTCCCCACGACCCCGGGACTAGATTGGCGCGCCACCATCATGTCCGACGACTATAGGGTCGCCCCCACGACCCCGGGACTAGGTTGGCCTGCCGCCGACTTGTTCGACGACTATAAGGTCGTCCCTACGACCCCGGGACTAGGTTGGCCAGCTGCCGACATGTCCGACGACTATAGGGTCGTCCCCACGACCCCGGGACTCGGTTGGCCAGTCACCGACATGTCCGACGACTATAAGGTCGTCCCTACGACCCCGGGACTAGGTTGGCCAGCTGCCGACATGTCCGACGACTATAGGGTCGTCCCCACGACCCCGGGACTAGATTGGCCAGCCGCCGACATGTCCGACGACTATAGGGTCGTCCCCACGACCCGGGCCAAAGTTGGCCAGCCGCCGACAAGTCCGACGAATATAGGGTCGTCCCCACGACCCCGGGACTAGATTGGCCCGCCACCGTCATGTCCGACGACCATAGGTTCGTCCCCACGACCACGGGCCAAAGTTGCCCAACCTCCGACATGTCCGACGACTGTAGGGTCGTCCCCACGGCCCCGGGACTAGATTAGCCCGACACCGTCATGTCCGACGACTACAGGGTCGTCCCCACGACCCCGGGACTAGGTTGGCCAGCCGCCGACATGTCCGACGAATATAGGGTCGTCCCCACGACCCCGGGACTAGATTGGCCCGCCACCGTCATGTCCGACGACCATAGGGTCGTCCCCACGACCACGGGCCAAAGTTGCCCAACCTCCGACATGTCCGACGACTTTAGGGTCGTCCCCACGACCCCGGGACTAGGTTGGCCTGCCGCCGACATGTCCGACGACTATAGGTTCGTCCCTACGACCCTGGGCATACGTTGGCCTGCCGCCGACATGTCCGACGACTATAGGGTCGTCCCCACGAAACCTCGACTAGGTTGGCCAGTCACCGACATGTCCGACGACTACAGGGTCGTCCCCACGACCCCGCGACTAGGTTGGCCAGCC
This sequence comes from Andrena fulva, assembly GCA_946251845.1. NCBI lineage: Eukaryota > Metazoa > Arthropoda > Insecta > Hymenoptera > Andrenidae > Andrena > Andrena fulva. Next base: position 377,805 of record CAMITZ010000297.1, read on the forward strand.
GCCGACATGTGCGACGAATATAGGGTCGTCCCCACGACCCCGGGACTAGATTGGCCCGCCACCGTCATGTCCGACGACCATAGGGCCGTCCCCACGACCACGGGCCAAAGTTGCCCAAACTCCGACATGTCCGACGACTGTAGGGTCGTCCGCACGACCCCGGGACTAGATTGGCCCGCCACCGTCATGTCCGACGACTATAGGTTCGTCCCTACGACCCTGGGCATACGTTGCCCAACTTCCGACATGTCCGACGACTGTAGGGTTGTCCGCACGACCCCGGGACTAGATTGGCCCGCCGCCGTCATGTCCGACGACTATAGGGTCGTCCCCACGACCACGGGCCAAAGTTGCCCTGCCGCCGACATGTCCGACGATTATAGGGTCGTCCCCACCACCCCGGGTCTAGGTTGGCCAGCCGCCGACATGTCCGACGAATATAGGGTCGTCCCCACGACCCCGGGACTAGATTGGCCCGCCACCGTCATGTCCGACGACCATAGGGTCGTCCCCACGACCACGGGCCAAAGATGCCCAACCTCCGACATGTCCGACGACTGTAGGGTCGTCCCCACGGCCCCGGGACTAGATTAGCCGAACATCGTCATGTCCGACGACTACAGGGTCGTCCCCACGACCCCGGGACTAGGTTGGCCAGCCGCCGACATGTCCGACGAATATAGGGTCGTCCCCACGACCCCGGGACTAGATTGGCCCGCCACCGTCATGTCCGACGACCATAGGGTCGTCCCCACGACCACGGGCCAAAGTTGCCCAACCTCCGACATGTCCGACGACTGTAGGGTCGTCCCCATGATCCCGGGACTAGGTTGGCCTGCCGCCGACATGTCCGACGACTATAGGTTCGTCCCTACGACCCTGGGCATACGTTGGGCTGCCGCCGACATGTCCGACGACTATAGGGTCGTCCCCACGAACCCGCGACTAGGTTGGCCAGTCACCGACATGTCCGACGACTATAGGGTCGTCCCCACGACCACGGGCCAATGTTGCCCTGCAGCCGACATGTCCGAGGATTATAGGGTCGTCCCCACCACCCCGGGTCTAGGTTGGCCAGCCGCCGACATGTCCGACGACTATAGGGTCGTCCCCACGACCCGGGCCAAAGTTGGCCAGCCGCCGACATGTCCGACGACTATAAGGTCGCCCCCACGACCCCGTGACTAGGTTGGCCTGCCGCCGACTTGTCCGACGACTATAGGGTCGTCCCCACGACACCGGGACTAGGTTGGCCAGCCGCCGACATGTCCGACGACTATAGGGTCGTCCCCACGACCCGGGCCAAAGTTGGCCAGCCGCCGACATTTCCGGCGACTATAGGGTCGCCCCCACGACCCCGGGACTAGATTGGCCCGCCACCGTCATGTCCGACGACTATAGGGTCGTCCCCACGGCCCCGGGAATAGATTGCCCGGCCACCGTCATGTCCGACGACTATAGGGTCGTCCCCACGACCCCGGGACTAGGTTGGCCCGCCGCCGACTTGTGCGACGACTATAGGGTCGCCCCCACGACCCCTTACTAGGTTGGCCAGCCGCCGACATGTCCGACGACTATACGGTCGTCCCCACGGCCCCGGGACTAGATTGGCCCGCCACCGTCATGTCCGACGACCATAGGGTCGTCCCCACGACCACGGGCCAAAGTTGCCCAACCTCCGACATGTCCGACGACTTTAGGTTCGTCCGAACGACCCCGGGACTAGATTGGCCCGCCACCGTCATGTCCGACGACTATAGGTTCGTCCCTACGACCCTGGGCATACGTTGGCCTGCCGCCGACATGTCCGACGACTATAGGGTCGTCCCCACGAACCCGCGACTAGGTTGGCTCGCCGCCGACTTGTCCGACGACTATTGTGTCGTCCCCACGACCCCGGGACTAGATTGGCGCGCCACCATCATGTCCGACGACTATAGGGTCGCCCCCACGACCCCGGGACTAGGTTGGCCTGCCGCCGACTTGTTCGACGACTATAAGGTCGTCCCTACGACCCCGGGACTAGGTTGGCCAGCTGCCGACATGTCCGACGACTATAGGGTCGTCCCCACGACCCCGGGACTCGGTTGGCCAGTCACCGACATGTCCGACGACTATAAGGTCGTCCCTACGACCCCGGGACTAGGTTGGCCAGCTGCCGACATGTCCGACGACTATAGGGTCGTCCCCACGACCCCGGGACTAGATTGGCCAGCCGCCGACATGTCCGACGACTATAGGGTCGTCCCCACGACCCGGGCCAAAGTTGGCCAGCCGCCGACAAGTCCGACGAATATAGGGTCGTCCCCACGACCCCGGGACTAGATTGGCCCGCCACCGTCATGTCCGACGACCATAGGTTCGTCCCCACGACCACGGGCCAAAGTTGCCCAACCTCCGACATGTCCGACGACTGTAGGGTCGTCCCCACGGCCCCGGGACTAGATTAGCCCGACACCGTCATGTCCGACGACTACAGGGTCGTCCCCACGACCCCGGGACTAGGTTGGCCAGCCGCCGACATGTCCGACGAATATAGGGTCGTCCCCACGACCCCGGGACTAGATTGGCCCGCCACCGTCATGTCCGACGACCATAGGGTCGTCCCCACGACCACGGGCCAAAGTTGCCCAACCTCCGACATGTCCGACGACTTTAGGGTCGTCCCCACGACCCCGGGACTAGGTTGGCCTGCCGCCGACATGTCCGACGACTATAGGTTCGTCCCTACGACCCTGGGCATACGTTGGCCTGCCGCCGACATGTCCGACGACTATAGGGTCGTCCCCACGAAACCTCGACTAGGTTGGCCAGTCACCGACATGTCCGACGACTACAGGGTCGTCCCCACGACCCCGCGACTAGGTTGGCCAGCCGCCGACATGTGCGACGAATATAGGGTCGTCCCCACGACCCCGGGACTAGATTGGCCCGCCACCGTCATGTCCGACGACCATAGGGTCGTCCCCACGACCACGGGCCAAAGTTGCCCAAACTCCGACATGTCCGACGACTGTAGGGTCGTCCGCACGACCCCGGGACTAGATTGGCCCGCCACCGTCATGTCCGACGACTATAGGTTCGTCCCTACGACCCTGGGCATACGTTGCCCAACTTCCGACATGTCCGACGACTGTAGGGTTGTCCGCACGACCCCGGGACTAGATTGGCCCGCCGCCGTCATGTCCGACGACTATAGGGTCGTCCCCACGACCACGGGCCAAAGTTGCCCTGCCGCCGACATGTCCGACGATTATAGGGTCGTCCCCACCACCCCGGGTCTAGGTTGGCCAGCCGCCGACATGTCCGACGAATATAGGGTCGTCCCCACGACCCCGGGACTAGATTGGCCCGCCACCGTCATGTCCGACGACCATAGGGTCGTCCCCACGACCACGGGCCAAAGATGCCCAACCTCCGACATGTCCGACGACTGTAGGGTCGTCCCCACGGCCCCGGGACTAGATTAGCCGAACACCGTCATGTCCGACGACTACAGGGTCGTCCCCACGACCCCGGGACTAGGTTGGCCAGCCGCCGACATGTCCGACGAATATAGGGTCGTCCCCACGACCCCGGGACTAGATTGGCCCGCCACCGTCATGTCCGACGACCATAGGGTCGTCCCCACGACCACGGGCCAAAGTTGCCCAACCTCCGACATGTCCGACGACTGTAGGGTCGTCCCCATGACCCCGGAACTAGGTTGGCCTGCCGCCGACATGTCCGACGACTATAGGTTCGTCCCTACGACCCTGGGCATACGTTGGCCTGCCGCCGACATGTCCGACGACTATAGGGTCGTCCCCACGAACCCGCGACTAGGTTGGCCAGTCACCGACATGTCCGACGACTATAGGGTCGTCCCCACGACCACGGGCCAAAGTTGCCCTTCCGCCGACATGTCCGAGGATTATAGGGTCGTCCCCACCACCCCGGGTCTAGGTTGGCCAGCCGCCGACATGTCCGACGACTATAGGGTCGTCCCCACGACCCGGGCCAAAGTTGGCCAGCCGCCGACATGTCCGACGACTATAAGGTCGTCCCCACGACCACGGGCCAAAGTTGCCCAACCTCCGACATGTCCGACGACTATATGTTCGTCCCTACGACCCTGGGCATACGTTGGCCAGCCGCCGACATGTCCGACGACTATAGGGTCGTCCCCACGACCCGGGCCAAAGTTGGCCAGCCGCCGACATGTCCGACGACTATAAGGTCGTCCCCACGACCACGGGCCAAAGTTGCCCAACCTCCGACAAGTCCGACGACTATAGGGTCGTCCCCACGATCCCGGGACTGGGTTGGCCAGCCGCCGACATGTCCGACGATTATAGGGTCGTCCCCACGGCCCCGGGAATAGATTGCCCGGCCACCGTCATGTCCGACGACAATAGTGTCGTCCCCACGATCCCGGGACTAGGTTGGCCAGCCGCCGACATGTCCGACGACTATAGGGTCGTCCCCACGGCCCCGGGAATAGATTGCCCGGCCACCGTCATGTCCGACGACAATAGGATCGTCCCCACGACCCCGGGACTAGGTTGGCTCGCCGCCGACTTTTCCGACGACTATAGGGTCGTCCCCACGACCCCGGGACTAGATTGGCCCGCCACCATCATGTCCGACGACTATAGGGTCGCCCCCACGACCCCGGGACTAGGTTGGCTTGCCGCCGACTTGTCCGACGACTATAGGGTCGTCCCCACGACCCCGGGACTAGGTTGGCCCGCCACCGTCATGTCCGACGACCATAGGGTCGTCCCCACGACCACGGGCCAAAGATGCCCAACCTCCGACATGTCCGACGACTGTAGGGTCGTCCCCACGGCCCCGGGACTAGATTAGCCGAACACCGTCATGTCCGACGACTACAGGGTCGTCCCCACGACCCCGGGACTAGGTTGGCCAGCCGCCGACATGTCCGACGAATATAGGGTCGTCCCCACGACCCCGGGACTAGATTGGCCCGCCACCGTCATGTCCGACGACCATAGGGTCGTCCCCACGACCACGGGCCAAAGTTGCCCAACCTCCGACATGTCCGACGACTGTAGGGTCGTCCCCATGACCCCGGAACTAGGTTGGCCTGCCGCCGACATGTCCGACGACTATAGGTTCGTCCCTACGACCCTGGGCATACGTTGGCCTGCCGCCGACATGTCCGACGACTATAGGGTCGTCCCCACGAACCCGCGACTAGGTTGGCCAGTCACCGACATGTCCGACGACTATAGGGTCGTCCCCACGACCACGGGCCAAAGTTGCCCTGCCGCCGACATGTCCGAGGATTATAGGGTCGTCCCCACCACCCCGGGTCTAGGTTGGCCAGCCGCCGACATGTCCGACGACTATAGGGTCGTCCCCACGACCCGGGCCAAAGTTGGCCAGCCGCCGACATGTCCGACGACTATAAGGTCGTCCCCACGACCACGGGCCAAAGTTGCCCAACCTCCGACATGTCCGACGACTATATGTTCGTCCCTACGACCCTGGGCATACGTTGGCCAGCCGCCGACATGTCCGACGACTATAGGGTCGTCCCCACGACCCGGGCCAAAGTTGGCCAGCCGCCGACATGTCCGACGACTATAAGGTCGTCCCCACGACCACGGGCCAAAGTTGCCCAACCTCCGACAAGTCCGACGACTATAGGGTCGTCCCCACGATCCCGGGACTGGGTTGGCCAGCCGCCGACATGTCCGACGATTATAGGGTCGTCCCCACGGCCCCGGGAATAGATTGCCCGGCCACCGTCATGTCCGACGACAATAGTGTCGTCCCCACGATCCCGGGACTAGGTTGGCCAGCCGCCGACATGTCCGACGACTATAGGGTCGTCCCCACGGCCCCGGGAATAGATTGCCCGGCCACCGTCATGTCCGACGACAATAGGGTCGTCCCCACGACCCAGGGACTAGGTTGGCTCGCCGCCGACTTTTCCGACGACTATAGGGTCGTCCCCACGACCCCGGGACTAGATTGGCCCGCCACCATCATGTCCGACGACTATAGGGTCGCCCCCACGACCCCGGGACTAGGTTGGCTTGCCGCCGACTTGTCCGACGACTATAGGGTCGTCCCCACGACCCCGGGACTAGGTTGGCCAGCCGCCGACATGTCCGACGACTATACGGTCGTCCCCACGGCCCCGGGACAAGATTAGCCCGACACCGTCATGTCCGACGACTACAGGGTCGTCCCCACGACCCCGGGATTAGGTTGGCCAGCCGCCGACATGTCCGACGAATATAGGGTCGTCCGAACGACCCCGGGACTAGATTGGCCCGCCACCGTCATGTCCGACGACTATATGTTCGTCCCTACGACCCTGGGCATACGTTGGCCTGCCGCCGACATGTCCGACCACTATAGGGTCGTCCCCACGAACCCGCGACTAGGTTGGCCAGTCACCGACATGTCCGACGACTATAGGGTCGTCCCCACGACCCCGGGACTAGGTTGGCCTGCCGCCGACTTGTCCGACGACTATAGGGTCGTCCCCACGACCCCGGGACTAGGTTGGCCTGCCGCCGACTTGTCCGACGACTATAGGGTCGTCCCCACGACCCCGGGACTAGGTTGGCTCGCCTACCATCATGTCCGACGACTATAGGGTCGCCCCCACGACCCCGGGACTATGTTGGCCTGCCGCCGACTTGTCCGACGACTATAGGGTCGTCCCCACGACCCCCGGACTAGGTTGGCCAGCCGCCGACATGTCCGACGACTATACGGTCGTCCCCACGGCCCCGGACTAGATTAGCCCGACACCGTCATGTCCGACGACTACAGGGTCGTCCCCACGACCACGGGCCAAAGTTGCCCTGCCGCCGACATGTCCGACGATTATAGGGTCGTCCCCACCACCCCGGGTCTAGGTTGGCCAGCCGCCGACATGTCCGACGAATATAGGGTCGTCCCCACGACCCCGGGACTAGATTGGCCCGCCACCGTCATGTCCGACGACCATAGGGTCGTCCCCACGACCACGGGCCAAAGATGCCCAACCTCCGACATGTCCGACGACTGTAGGGTCGTCCCCACGGCCCCGGGACTAGATTAGCCGAACATCGTCATGTCCGACGACTACAGGGTCGTCCCCACGACCCCGGGACTAGGTTGGCCAGCCGCCGACATGTCCGACGAATATAGGGTCGTCCCCACGACCCCGGGACTAGATTGGCCCGCCACCGTCATGTCCGACGACCATAGGGTCGTCCCCACGACCACGGGCCAAAGTTGCCCAACCTCCGACATGTCCGACGACTGTAGGGTCGTCCCCATGACCCCGGGACTAGGTTGGCCTGCCGCCGACATGTCCGACGACTATAGGTTCGTCCCTACGACCCTGGGCATACGTTGGGCTGCCGCCGACATGTCCGACGACTATAGGGTCGTCCCCACGAACCCGCGACTAGGTTGGCCAGTCACCGACATGTCCGACGACTATAGGGTCGTCCCCACGACCACGGGCCAATGTTGCCCTGCAGCCGACATGTCCGAGGATTATAGGGTCGTCCCCACCACCCCGGGTCTAGGTTGGCCAGCCGCCGACATGTCCGACGACTATAGGGTCGTCCCCACGACCCGGGCCAAAGTTGGCCAGCCGCCGACATGTCCGACGACTATAAGGTCGCCCCCACGACCCCGTGACTAGGTTGGCCTGCCGCCGACTTGTCCGACGACTATAGGGTCGTCCCCACGACACCGGGACTAGGTTGGCCAGCCGCCGACATGTCCGACGACTATAGGGTCGTCCCCACTACCCGGGCCAAAGTTGGCCAGCCGCCGACATTTCCGGCGACTATAGGGTCGCCCCCACGACCCCGGGACTAGATTGGCCCGCCACCGTCATGTCCGACGACTATAGGGTCGTCCCCACGGCCCCGGGAATAGATTGCCCGGCCACCGTCATGTCCGACGACTATAGGGTCGTCCCCACGACCCCGGGACTTGGTTGGCCCGCCGCCGACTTGTGCGACGACTATAGGGTCGCCCCCACGACCCCTTACTAGGTTGGCCAGCCGCCGACATGTCCGACGACTATACGGTCGTCCCCACGGCCCCGGGACTAGATTGGCCCGCCACCGTCATGTCCGACGACCATAGGGTCGTCCCCACGACCACGGGCCAAAGTTGCCCAACCTCCGACATGTCCGACGACTTTAGGTTCGTCCGCACGACCCCGGGACTAGATTGGCCCGCCACCGTCATGTCCGACGACTATAGGTTCGTCCCTACGACCCTGGGCATACGTTGGCCTGCCGCCGACATGTCCGACGACTATAGGGTCGTCCCCACGAACCCGCGACTAGGTTGGCTCGCCGCCGACTTGTCCGACGACTATTGTGTCGTCCCCACGACCCCGGGACTAGATTGGCGCGCCACCATCATGTCCGACGACTATAGGGTAGCCCCCACGACCCCGGGACTAGGTTGGCCTGCCGCCGACTTGTTCGACGACTATAAGGTCGTCCCTACGACCCCGGGACTAGGTTGGCCAGCTGCCGACATGTCCGACGACTATAGGGTCGTCCCCACGACCCCGGGACTCGGTTGGCCAGTCACCGACATGTCCGACGACTATAAGGTCGTCCCTACGACCCCGGGACTAGGTTGGCCAGCTGCCGACATGTCCGACGACTATAGGGTCGTCCCCACGACCCCGGGACAAGATTGGCCAGCCGCCGACATGTCCGACGACTATAGGGTCGTCCCCACGACCCGGGCCAAAGTTGGCCAGCCGCCGACAAGTCCGACGAATATAGGGTCGTCCCCACGACCCCGGGACTAGATTGGCCCGCCACCGTCATGTCCGACGACCATAGGTTCGTCCCCACGACCACGGGCCAAAGTTGCCCAACCTCCGACATGTCCGACGACTGTAGGGTCGTCCCCACGGCCCCGGGACTAGATTAGCCCGACACCGTCATGTCCGACGACTACAGGGTCGTCCCCACGACCCCGGGACTAGGTTGGCCAGCCGCCGACATGTCCAACGAATATAGGGTCGTCCCCACGACCCCGGGACTAGATTGGCCCGCCACCGTCATGTCCGACGACCATAGGGTCGTCCCCACGACCACGGGCCAAAGTTGCCCAACCTCCGACATGTCCGACGACTGTAGGGTCGTCCCCACGACCCCGGGACTAGGTTGGCCTGCCGCCGACATGTCCGACGACTATAGGTTCGTCCCTACGACCCTGGGCATACGTTGGCCTGCCGCCGACATGTCCGACGACTATAGGGTCGTCCCCACGAAACCTCGACTAGGTTGGCCAGTCACCGACATGTCCGACGACTACAGGGTCGTCCCCACGACCCCGGGACTAGGTTGGCCAGCCGCCGACATGTGCGACGAATATAGGGTCGTCCCCACGACCCCGGGACTAGATTGGCCCGCCACCGTCATGTCCGACGACCATAGGGTCGTCCCCACGACCACGGGCCAAAGTTGCCCAAACTCCGACATGTCCGACGACTGTAGGGTCGTCCGCACGACCCCGGGACTAGATTGGCCCGCCACCGTCATGTCCGACGACTATAGGTTCGTCCCTACGACCCTGGGCATACGTTGCCCAACTTCCGACATGTCCGACGACTGTAGGGTTGTCCGCACGACCCCGGGACTAGATTGGCCCGCCGCCGTCATGTCCGACGACTATAGGGTCGTCCCCACGACCACGGGCCAAAGTTGCCCTGCCGCCGACATGTCCGACGATTATAGGGTCGTCCCCACCACCCCGGGTCTAGGTTGGCCAGCCGCCGACATGTCCGACGAATATAGGGTCGTCCCCACGACCCCGGGACTAGATTGGCCCGCCACCGTCATGTCCGACGACCATAGGGTCGTCCCCACGACCACGGGCCAAAGATGCCCAACCTCCGACTTGTCCGACGACTGTAGGGTCGTCCCCACGGCCCCGGGACTAGATTAGCCGAACACCGTCATGTCCGACGACTACAGGGTCGTCCCCACGACCCCGGGACTAGATTGGCCCGCCACCGTCATGTCCGACGACCATAGGGTCGTCCCCACGACCACGGGCCAAAGTTGCCCAACCTCCGACATGTCCGACGACTGTAGGGTCGTCCCCATGACCCCGGAACTAGGTTGGCCTGCCGCCGACATGTCCGACGACTATAGGTTCGTCCCTACGACCCTGGGCATACGTTGGCCTGCCGCCGACATGTCCGACGACTATAGGGTCGTCCCCACGAACCCGCGACTAGGTTGGCCAGTCACCGACATGTCCGACGACTATAGGGTCGTCCCCACGACCACGGGCCAATGTTGCCCTGCCGCCGACATGTCCGAGGATTATAGGGTCGTCCCCACCACCCCGGGTCTAGGTTGGCCAGCCGCCGACATGTCCGACGACTATAGGGTCGTCCCCACGACCCGGGCCAAAGTTGGCCAGCCGCCGACATGTCCGACGACTATAAGGTCGCCCCCACGACCCCGGGACTAGGTTGGCCTGCCGCCGACTTGTCCGACGACTATAGGGTCGTCCCCACGACACCGGGACTAGGTTGGCCAGCCGCCGACATGTCCGACGACTATAGGGTCGTCCCCACGACCCGGGCCAAAGTTGGCCAGCCGCCGACATTTCCGGCGACTATAGGGTCGCCCCCACGACCCCGGGACTAGATTGGCCCGCCACCGTCATGTCCGACGACTATAGGGTCGTCCCCACGGCCCCGGGAATAGATTGCCCGGCCACCGTCATGTCCGACGACTATAGGGTCGTCCCCACGACCCCGGGACTAGGTTGGCCCGCCGCCGACTTGTGCGACGACTATAGGGTCGCCCCCACGACCCCTTACTAGGTTGGCCAGCCGCCGACATGTCCGACGACTATACGGTCGTCCCCACGGCCCCGGGACTAGATTGGCCCGCCACCGTCATGTCCGACGACCATAGGGTCGTCCCCACGACCACGGGCCAAAGTTGCCCAACCTCCGACATGTCCGACGACTTTAGGTTCGTCCGCACGACCCCGGGACTAGATTGGCCCGCCACCGTCATGTCCGACGACTATAGGTTCGTCCCTACGACCCTGGGCATACGTTGGCCTGCCGCCGACATGTCCGACGACTATAGGGTCGTCCCCACGACCCGGGCCAAAGTTGGCCAGCCGCCGACAAGTCCGACGAATATAGGGTCGTCCCCACGACCCCGGGACTAGATTGGCCCGCCACCGTCATGTCCGACGACCATAGGTTCGTCCCCACGACCACGGGCCAAAGTTGCCCAACCTCCGACATGTCCGACGACTGTAGGGTCGTCCCCACGGCCCCGGGACTAGATTAGCCCGACACCGTCATGTCCGACGACTACAGGGTCGTCCCCACGACCCCGGGACTAGGTTGGCCAGCCGCCGACATGTCCGACGAATATAGGGTCGTCCCCACGACCCCGGGACTAGATTGGCCCGCCACCGTCATGTCCGACGACCATAGGGTCGTCCCCACGACCACGGGCCAAAGTTGCCCAACCTCCGACATGTCCGACGACTTTAGGGTCGTCCCCACGACCCCGGGACTAGGTTGGCCTGCCGCCGACATGTCCGACGACTATAGGTTCGTCCCTACGACCCTGGGCATACGTTGGCCTGCCGCCGACATGTCCGACGACTATAGGGTCGTCCCCACGAACCCGCGACTAGGTTGGCCAGTCACCGACATGTCCGACGACTATAGGGTCGTCCCCACGACCACGGGCCAATGATGCCCTGCCGCCGACATGTCCGAGGATTATAGGGTCGTCCCCACCACCCCGGGTCTAGGTTGGCCAGCCGCCGACATGTCCGACGACTATAGGGTCGTCCCCACGACCCGGGCCAAAGTTGGCCAGCCGCCGACATGTCCGACGACTATAAGGTCGCCCCCACGACCCCGGGACTAGGTTGGCCTGCCGCCGACTTGTCCGACGACTATAGGGTCGTCCCCACGACACCGGGACTAGGTTGGCCAGCCGCCGACATGTCCGACGACTATAGGGTCGTCCCCACGACCCGGGCCAAAGTTGGCCAGCCGCCGACATTTCCGGCGACTATAGGGTCGCCCCCACGACCCCGGGACTAGATTGGCCCGCCACCGTCATGTCCCACGACTATAGGGTCGTCCCCACGGCCCCGGGAATATATTGCCCGGCCACCGTCATGTCCGACGACTATAGGGTCGTCCCCACGACCCCGGGACTAGGTTGGCCCGCCGCCGACTTGTGCGACGACTATAGGGTCGCCCCCACGACCCCTTACTAGGTTGGCCAGCCGCCGACATGTCCGACGACTATACGGTCGTCCCCACGGCCCCGGGACTAGATTGGCCCGCCACCGTCATGTCCGACGACCATAGGGTCGTCCCCACGACCACGGGCCAAAGTTGCCCAACCTCCGACATGTCCGACGACTTTAGGTTCGTCCGCACGACCCCGGGACTAGATTGGCCCGCCACCGTCATGTCCGACGACTATAGGTTCGTCCCTACGACCCTGGGCATACGTTGGCCTGCCGCCGACATGTCCGACGACTATAGGGTCGTCCCCACGAACCCGCGACTAGGTTGGCTCGCCGCCGACTTGTCCGACGACTATTGTGTCGTCCCCACGACCCCGGGACTAGATTGGCGCGCCACCATCATGTCCGACGACTATAGGGTCGCCCCCACGACCCCGGGACTAGGTTGGCCTGCCGCCGACTTGTCCGACGACTATAAGGTCGTCCCTACGACCCCGGGACTAGGTTGGCCAGCTGCCGACATGTCCGACGACTATAGGGTCGTCCCCACGACCCCGGGACTCGGTTGGCCAGACACCGACATGTCCGACGACTATAAGGTCGTCCCTACGACCCCGGGACTAGGTTGGCCAGCTGCCGACATGTCCGACGACTATAGGGTCGTCCCCACGACCCCGGGACTAGATTGGCCAGCCGCCGACATGTCCGACGACTATAGGGTCGTCCCCACGACCCGGGCCAAAGTTGGCCAGCCGCCGACAAGTCCGACGAATATAGGGTCGTCCCCACGACCCCGGGACTAGATTGGCCCGCCACCGTCATGTCCGACGACCATAGGTTCGTCCCCACGACCACGGGCCAAAGTTGCCCAACCTCCGACATGTCCGACGACTGTAGGGTCGTCCCCACGGCCCCGGGACTAGATTAGCCCGACACCGTCATGTCCGACGACTACAGGGTCGTCCCCACGACCCCGGGACTAGGTTGGCCAGCCGCCGACATGTCCGACGAATATAGGGTCGTCCCCACGACCCCGGGACTAGATTGGCCCGCCACCGTCATGTCCGACGACCATAGGGTCGTCCCCACGACCTCGGGCCAAAGTTGCCCAACCTCCGACATGTCCGACGACTTTAGGGTCGTCCCCACGACCCCGGGACTAGGTTGGCCTGCCGCCGACATGTCCGACGACTATAGGTTCGTCCCTACGACCCTGGGCATACGTTGGCCTGCCGCCGACATGTCCGACGACTATAGGGTCGTCCCCACGAAACCTCGACTAGGTTGGCCAGTCACCGACATGTCCGACGACTACAGGGTCGTCCCCACGACCCCGGGACTAGGTTGGCCAGCCGCCGACATGTGCGACGAATATAGGGTCGTCCCCACGACCCCGGGACTAGATTGGCCCGCCACCGTCATGTCCGACGACCATAGGGTCGTCCCCACGACCACGGGCCAAAGTTGCCCAAACTCCGACATGTCCGACGACTGTAGGGTCGTCCGCACGACCCCGGGACTAGATTGGCCCGCCACCGTCATGTCCGACGACTATAGGTTCGTCCCTACGACCCTGGGCATACGTTGCCCAACTTCCGACATGTCCGACGACTGTAGGGTTGTCCGCACGACCCCGGGACTAGATTGGCCCGCCGCCGTCATGTCCGACGACTATAGGGTCGTCCCCACGACCACGGGCCAAAGTTGCCCTGCCGCCGACATGTCCGACGATTATAGGGTCGTCCCCACCACCCCGGGTCTAGGTTGGCCAGCCGCCGACTTGTCCGACGAATATAGGGTCGTCCCCACGACCCCGGGACTAGATTGGCCCGCCACCGTCATGTCCGACGACCATAGGGTCGTCCCCACGACCACGGGCCAAAGATGCCCAACCTCCGACATGTCCGACGACTGTAGGGTCGTCCCCACGGCCCCGGGACTAGATTAGCCGAACACCGTCATGTCCGACGACTACAGGGTCGTCCCCACGACCCCGGGACTAGGTTGGCCAGCCGCCGACATGTCCGACGAATATAGGGTCGTCCCCACGACCCCGGGACTAGATTGGCCCGCCACCGTCATGTCCGACGACCATAGGGTCGTCCCCACGACCACGGGCCAAAGTTGCCCAACCTCCGACATGTCCGACGACTGTAGGGTCGTCCCCATGACCCCGGAACTAGGTTGGCCTGCCGCCGACATGTCCGACGACTATAGGTTCGTCCCTACGACCCTGGGCATACGTTGGCCTGCCGCCGACATGTCCGACGACTATAGGGTCGTCCCCACGAACCCGCGACTAGGTTGGCCAGTCACCGACATGTCCGACGACTATAGGGTCGTCCCCACGACCACGGGCCAATGTTGCCCTGCCGCCGACATGTCCGAGGATTATAGGGTCGTCCACACCACCCCGGGTCTAGGTTGGCCAGCCGCCGACATGTCCGACGACTATAGGGTCGTCCCCACGACCCGGGCCAAAGTTGGCCAGCCGCCGACATGTCCGACGACTATAAGGTCGCCCCCACGACCCCGGGACTAGGTTGGCCTGCCGCCGACTTGTCCGACGACTATAGGGTCGTCCCCACGACACCGGGACTAGGTTGGCCAGCCGCCGACATGTCCGACGACTATAGGGTCGTCCCCACGACCCGGGCCAAAGTTGGCCAGCCGCCGACATTTCCGGCGACTATAGGGTCGCCCCCACGACCCCGGGACTAGATTGGCCCGCCACCATCATGTCCGACGACTATAGGGTCGTCCCCACGGCCCCGGGAATAGATTGCCCGGCCACCGTCATGTCCGACGACTATAGGGTCGTCCCCACGACCCCGGGACTAGGTTGGCCCGCCGCCGACTTGTGCGACGACTATAGGGTCGCCCCCACGACCCCTTACTAGGTTGGCCAGCCGCCGACATGTCCGACGACTATACGGTCGTCCCCACGGCCCCGGGACTAGATTGGCCCGCCACCGTCATGTCCGACGACCATAGGGTCGTCCCCACGACCACGGGCCAAAGTTGCCCAACCTCCGACATGTCCGACGACTTTAGGTTCGTCCGCACGACCCCGGGACTAGATTGGCCCGCCACCGTCATGTCCGACGACTATAGGTTCGTCCCTACGACCCTGGGCATACGTTGGCCTGCCGCCGACATGTCCGACGACTATAGGGTCGTCCCCACGAACCCGCGACTAGGTTGGCTCGCCGCCGACTTGTCCGACGACTATTGTGTCGTCCCCACGACCCCGGGACTAGATTGGCGCGCCACCATCATGTCCGACGACTATAGGGTTGCCCCCACGACCCCGGGACTAGGTTGGCCTGCCGCCGACTTGTCCGACGACTATAAGGTCGTCCCTACGACCCCGGGACTAGGTTGGCCAGCTGCCGACATGTCCGACGACTATAGGGTCGTCCCCACGACCCCGGGACTCGGTTGGCCAGTCACCGACATGTCCGACGACTATAAGGTCGTCCCTACGACCCCGGGACTAGGTTGGCCAGCTGCCGACATGTCCGACGACTATAGGGTCGTCCCCACGACCCCGGGACTAGATTGGCCAGCCGCCGACATGTCCGACGACTATAGGGTCGTCCCCACGACCCGGGCCAAAGTTGGCCAGCCGCCGACAAGTCCGACGACTATAGTGTCGTCCCCACGACCCCGGGACTCGGTTGGCCAGACACCGACATGTCCGACGACTATAAGGTCGTCCCTACGACCCCGGGACTAGGTTGGCCAGCTGCCGACATGTCCGACGACTATAGGGTCGTCCCCACGACCCCGGGACTAGATTGGCCAGCCGCCGACATGTCCGACGACTATAGGGTCGTCCCCACGACCCGGGCCAAAGTTGGCCAGCCGCCGACAAGTCCGACGAATATAGGGTCGTCCCCACGACCCCGGGACTAGATTGGCCCGCCACCGTCATGTCCGACGACTATAGGGTCGCCCCCACGACCCCGGGACTAGGTTGGCCTGCCGCCGACTTGTCCGACGACTATAAGGTCGTCCCTACGACCCCGGGACTAGGTTGGCCAGCTGCCGACATGTCCGACGACTATAGGGTCGTCCCCACGACCCCGGGACTCGGTTGGCTCGCCGCCGACTTGTCCGACGACTATTGTGTCGTCCCCACGACCCCGGGACTAGATTGGCGCGCCACCATCATGTCCGACGACTATAGGGTCGCCCCCACGACCCCGGGACTAGGTTGGCCTGCCGCCGACTTGTCCGACGACTATAAGGTCGTCCCTACGACCCCGGGACTCGGTTGGCTCGCCGCCGACTTGTCCGACGACTATTGTGTCGTCCCCACGACCCCGGGACTAGATTGGCGCGCCACCATCATGTCCGACGACTATAGGGTCGCCCCCACGACCCCGGGACTAGGTTGGCCTGCCGCCGACTTGTCCGACGACTATAAGGTCGTCCCTACGACCCCGGGACTAGGTTGGCCAGCTGCCGACATGTCCGACGACTATAGGGTCGTCCCCACGACCCCGGGACTCGGTTGGCCAGACACCGACATGTCCGACGACTATAGGGTCGTCCCCACGAACCCGCGACTAGGGTGGCTCGCCGCCGACTTGTCCGACGACTATTGTGTCGTCCCCACGACCCCGGGACTAGATTGGCGCGCCACCATCATGTCCGACGACTATAGGGTCGCCCCCACGACCCCGGGACTAGGTTGGCCTGCCGCCGACTTGTCCGACGACTATAAGGTCGTCCCTACGACCCCGGGACTAGGTTGGCCAGCTGCCGACATGTCCGACGACTATAGGGTCGTCCCCACGACCCCGGGACTCGGTTGGCCAGACACCGACATGTCCGACGACTATAAGGTCGTCCCTACGACCCCGGGACTAGGTTGGCCAGCTGCCGACATGTCCGACGACTATAGGGTCGTCCCCACGACCCCGGGACTAGATTGGCCAGCCGCCGACATGTCCGACGACTATAGGGTCGTCCCCACGACCCGGGCCAAAGTTGGCCAGCCGCCGACAAGTCCGACGAATATAGGGTCGTCCCCACGACCCCGGGACTAGATTGGCCCGCCACCGTCATGTCCGACGACCATAGGTTCGTCCCCACGACCACGGGCCAAAGTTGCCCAACCTCCGACATGTCCGACGACTGTAGGGTCGTCCCCACGGCCCCGGGACTAGATTAGCCCGACACCGTCATGTCCGACGACTACAGGGTCGTCCCCACGACCCCGGGACTAGGTTGGCCAGCCGCCGACATGTCCGACGAATATAGGGTCGTCCCCACGACCCCGGGACTAGATTGGCCCGCCACCGTCATGTCCGACGACCATAGGGTCGTCCCCACGACCTCGGGCCAAAGTTGCCCAACCTCCGACATGTCCGACGACTTTAGGGTCGTCCCCACGACCCCGGGACTAGGTTGGCCTGCCGCCGACATGTCCGACGACTATAGGTTCGTCCCTACGACCCTGGGCATACGTTGGCCTGCCGCCGACATGTCCGACGACTATAGGGTCGTCCCCACGAAACCTCGACTAGGTTGGCCAGTCACCGACATGTCCGACGACTACAGGGTCGTCCCCACGACCCCGGGACTAGGTTGGCCAGCCGCCGACATGTGCGACGAATATAGGGTCGTCCCCACGACCCCGGGACTAGATTGGCCCGCCACCGTCATGTCCGACGACCATAGGGTCGTCCCCACGACCACGGGCCAAAGTTGCCCAAACTCCGACATGTCCGACGACTGTAGGGTCGTCCGCACGACCCCGGGACTAGATTGGCCCGCCACCGTCATGTCCGACGACTATAGGTTCGTCCCTACGACCCTGGGCATACGTTGCCCAACTTCCGACATGTCCGACGACTGTAGGGTTGTCCGCACGACCCCGGGACTAGATTGGCCCGCCGCCGTCATGTCCGACGACTATAGGGTCGTCCCCACGACCACGGGCCAAAGTTGCCCTGCCGCCGACATGTCCGACGATTATAGGGTCGTCCCCACCACCCCGGGTCTAGGTTGGCCAGCCGCCGACTTGTCCGACGAATATAGGGTCGTCCCCACGACCCCGGGACTAGATTGGCCCGCCACCGTCATGTCCGACGACCATAGGGTCGTCCCCACGACCACGGGCCAAAGATGCCCAACCTCCGACATGTCCGACGACTGTAGGGTCGTCCCCACGGCCCCGGGACTAGATTAGCCGAACACCGTCATGTCCGACGACTACAGGGTCGTCCCCACGACCCCGGGACTAGGTTGGCCAGCCGCCGACATGTCCGACGAATATAGGGTCGTCCCCACGACCCCGGGACTAGATTGGCCCGCCACCGTCATGTCCGACGACCATAGGGTCGTCCCCACGACCACGGGCCAAAGTTGCCCAACCTCCGACATGTCCGACGACTGTAGGGTCGTCCCCATGACCCCGGAACTAGGTTGGCCTGCCGCCGACATGTCCGACGACTATAGGTTCGTCCCTACGACCCTGGGCATACGTTGGCCTGCCGCCGACATGTCCGACGACTATAGGGTCGTCCCCACGAACCCGCGACTAGGTTGGCCAGTCACCGACATGTCCGACGACTATAGGGTCGTCCCCACGACCACGGGCCAATGTTGCCCTGCCGCCGACATGTCCGAGGATTATAGGGTCGTCCACACCACCCCGGGTCTAGGTTGGCCAGCCGCCGACATGTCCGACGACTATAGGGTCGTCCCCACGACCCGGGCCAAAGTTGGCCAGCCGCCGACATTTCCGGCGACTATAGGGTCGCCCCCACGACCCCGGGACTAGATTGGCCCGCCACCATCATGTCCGACGACTATAGGGTCGTCCCCACGGCCCCGGGAATAGATTGCCCGGCCACCGTCATGTCCGACGACTATAGGGTCGTCCCCACGACCCCGGGACTAGGTTGGCCCGCCGCCGACTTGTGCGACGACTATAGGGTCGCCCCCACGACCCCTTACTAGGTTGGCCAGCCGCCGACATGTCCGACGACTATACGGTCGTCCCCACGGCCCCGGGACTAGATTGGCCCGCCACCGTCATGTCCGACGACCATAGGGTCGTCCCCACGACCACGGGCCAAAGTTGCCCAACCTCCGACATGTCCGACGACTTTAGGTTCGTCCGCACGACCCCGGGACTAGATTGGCCCGCCACCGTCATGTCCGACGACTATAGGTTCGTCCCTACGACCCTGGGCATACGTTGGCCTGCCGCCGACATGTCCGACGACTATAGGGTCGTCCCCACGAACCCGCGACTAGGTTGGCTCGCCGCCGACTTGTCCGACGACTATTGTGTCGTCCCCACGACCCCGGGACTAGATTGGCGCGCCACCATCATGTCCGACGACTATAGGGTTGCCCCCACGACCCCGGGACTAGGTTGGCCTGCCGCCGACTTGTCCGACGACTATAAGGTCGTCCCTACGACCCCGGGACTAGGTTGGCCAGCTGCCGACATGTCCGACGACTATAGGGTCGTCCCCACGACCCCGGGACTCGGTTGGCCAGTCACCGACATGTCCGACGACTATAAGGTCGTCCCTACGACCCCGGGACTAGGTTGGCCAGCTGCCGACATGTCCGACGACTATAGGGTCGTCCCCACGACCCCGGGACTAGATTGGCCAGCCGCCGACATGTCCGACGACTATAGGGTCGTCCCCACGACCCGGGCCAAAGTTGGCCAGCCGCCGACAAGTCCGACGACTATAGTGTCGTCCCCACGACCCCGGGACTAGATTGGCGCGCCACCATCATGTCCGACGACTATAGGGTCGTCCCCACGACCACGGGCCAAAGTTGCCCTGCCGCCGACATGTCCGACGACTATAGGATCGTCCCCACGACCCCGGGACTAGATTGTCCCGCCACCGTCACGTCCGACGACTATAGGGTCGTCTCCACCACCCCGGGACTAGGTTGGCCCGCCGCCGACTTGTCCGACGACTATAGGGTCGTCCCCACGACCACGGGCCAAAGTCGCCCAACCTCCGACATGTCCGACGACTGTAGGTTCGTCCCCACGACCCCGGGACTAGGTTGGCTCGCCGCCGATTTGTCCGACGACTATAGTGTCGTCCCCACGACCCCGGGACTAGATTGGCGCGCCACCATCATGTCCGACGACTATAGGGTTGTCCCCACGACCACGGGCCAAAGTTGCCCTGCCGCCGACATGTCCGACGACTATAGGGTCGTCCCCACGACCCCGGGACTAGATTGGCCCGCCACTGTCACGTCCGACGACTATAGGGTCGTCTCCACGACCCCGGGACTAGGTTGGCCCGCCGCCGACTTGTCCGACGACTATAGGGTCGTCCCCACGACCACGGGCCAAAGTTGCCCAACCTCCGACATGTCCGACGACTGTAAGGTTGTCCGCACGACCCCGGGACTAGGTTGGCCCGCCGCCGTCATGTCCGACGACAATAGGGTCGTCCCCACGACCACGGGCCAAAGTTGCCCAACCTCCGACATGTCCGACGACTGTAGGGGCGTCCGCACGACCCCGGGACTAGATTGGCCCGCCACCGTCATGTCCGACGACTATAGGGTCGTCCCCACGAACCCGCGACTAGGTTGGCCAGTCACCGACATGTCCGACGACTATAGGGTTGTCCCCACGACCACGGGCCAAAGTTGCCTTGCCGCCGACATGTCCGACGACTATAGGGTCGTCCCCACCACCCCGGGTCTAGGTTGGCCAGCCGCCGACATGTCCGACGACTATAGGGTCGTCCCCACGACCCCGGTACCAGGTTGGCCAGCCGCCGACATGTCCGACGACTATACGTTCGTCCCCACGAACCCGCGACTAGGTTGGCCAGTCACCGACATGTCCGACGACTATAGGGTCGTCCCCACGACCACGGGCCAAAGTTGCCCTGCCGCCGACATGTCCGAGGATTATAGGGTCGTCCCCACCACCCCGGGTCTAGGTTGGCCAGCCGCCGACATGTCCGACGACTATAGGGTCGTCCCCACGACCCGGGCCAAAGTTGGCCAGCCGCCGACATGTCCGACGACTATAAGGTCGTCCCCACGACCACGGGCCAAAGTTGCCCAACCTCCGACATGTCCGACGACTATACGGTCGTCCCCACGGCCCCGGGACTAGATTAGCCCGACACCGTCATGTCCGACGACTACAGGGTCGTCCCCACGACTCCGGGACTAGGTTGGCCAGCCGCCGACATGTCCGACAACTATAGGGTCGTCCCTACCACCCCGGGACTAGGTTGGCCAGCCGCCGACATGTCCGACGACTATAGGGTCGTCCCCACGGCCCCGGGAATAGATTGCCCGGCCACCGTCATGTCCGACGACTATAGGGTCGCCCCCACGACCACTGGACTAGGTTGGCCTGCCGCCGACTTGTCCGACGACTATAGGGTCGACCCCACAACCCCGGGACTAGATTGGCGCGCCACCGTCATGTCCGACGACTATAGGGTCGCCCCCACGACCACTGGAATAGGTTGGCCTGCCGCCGACATGTCCGACGATTATAGGGTCGTCCCCACGACCACGGGCCAAAGTTGCCCTGCCGCCGAAATGTCCGACAACTATAGGGTCGTCCCTACCACCCCGGGACTAGGTTGGCCAGCCGCCGACATGTCCGACGACTATACGGTCGTCCCCACGGCCCCGGGACTAGATTGGCCCGCCGCCGCCATGTCCGACGACTATAGGGTCGTTCCCACGACTACGGGCCAAATTTGGCCAGCCGCCGACATGTCCGACGACCATAGGGTCGTCCCCACGAAACCCGGGACTAGATTGTCCCGCCACCGTCATGTCCGACGACTATAGAATCGTCCCCACGACCCCGGGCCAAAGTTTGCCAGCCGCCGACATATCCGACGACTATAGGGTCGTACCCACGACCCCGGGACTAGGTTGGCCCGCCGCCGACTTGTCCGACGACTATAGGGTCGTGCTTACCACCCCGGGACTTGATTGGCCCGCCACCATCATGTCCGACGACTATAGGGTCGTCCCCACGACCACGGGACTAGGTTGGCCCGCTGCCGAATTGTCCGACGACAATAGGGTCGTGCCTACCACCCCGGGAATAGGTTGGCCAGCCTCCGTAATATGCGACGACTATAGGGTCGTCCCCACGACCACGGCCCAATGTTGGCCAGCCGCCGACATGTCCGACGACTATAGGGTCGTCCCCACGACCCCGGGACTAGGTTGGCCCGCCACCGACATGTCCGACGTCTATAGGGTCGTCCTACGACCCCGGGGCTAGATTGGCCCGCCACCGTCATGTCCGACGACTATAGGTTCGTCCCTACGACCCCGGGACTAGGTTGGCCAGCCTCCGACATATCCGACGACTATAGGGTCGTTCCCACGACTACGGGCCAAATTTGGCCAGCCGCCGACATGTCCGACGACCATAGGGTCGTCCCCACGAAACCCGGGACTAGATTGTCCCGCCACCGTCATGTCCGACGAATATAGGGTCGTCCCCACGACCCCGGGCCAAAGTTGGCCAGCCGCCGACATGTCCGACGACTATAGGGTCGTCCCCACGACCCCGGGACTAGGTTGGCCCGCCGCCGACTTTTCCGACGACTATAGTGTCGTCCCTACGACCCTGGGCCTACGTTGGCCCGCCGCCGACTGTAGGGTCGTCCCCACGACCCCGGGCCAAAGTTTGCCAGCCGCCGACATGTCCGACGACTATAGGGTCGTACCCACGACCCCGGGACTAGGTTGGCCCGCCGCCGACTTGTCCGACGACTATAGGGTCGTGCTTACCACCCCGGGACTTGATTGGCCCGCCACCATCATGTGCGACGACTATAGGGTCGTCCCCACGACCACGGGACTAGGTTGGCCCGCTGCCGAATTGTCCGACGACTATAGGGTCGTGCCTACCACCCCGGGAATAGGTTGGCCAGCCTCCGTAATATGCGACGACTATAGGGTCGTCCCCACGACCACGGCCCAATGTTGGCCAGCCGCCGACATGTCCGACGACTATAGGGTCGTCCCCACGACCCCGGGACTAGGTTGGCCCGCCGCCGACGTGTCCGACGACTATAGGGTCGTCTCCACGGCCCCGGGACTAGGATGGCCCGCCGCCGACTTGTCCGACGACTATAGGGTCGTCCCCACGACCCCGGGCCAAAGTTGGCCTGCCGCCGACATGTCCGACGACTATAGGGTCGTCCCCCACGACACAGGGACTAGATTGGTCAGCCGCCGTCATGTCCGACGACTATAGGGTCGTCCCCACGACCCCGGGACTAGATTGGCCCGCCACTGTCATGTCCGACGACTATAGGGTCGTCCCCACGACCCCGGGACTAGGTTGGCCCGCCGCCGACTTGTCCGACGACTATAGGGTCGTCCCCACGACACCGGCACTAGATTGTTCAGCCGCCGACATGTCCGACGACTACAGGGGCGTCCCCACGACCCCGGGACTAGGTTGGCCAGCCGCCGACATGTTCGACGACTACAGGGGCGTCCCCACGCCCCGGCCAAAAGTTGGCCAGCCGCCGACATGTCCGACGACTATAGGGTCGTCCCCACGACCCCGGGACTAGATTGGCCCGCCACCGTCATGTCCGACGACTATACGGTCGTCCCCACGACCACTGGCCAAAGTTGCCCAGCCGCCGACATGTCCGACGACTATAGGGTCGTCCCCACGACCACGGGCCAAAGTTGCCCTGCCGCCGACTTGTCCGACGACTATAGGGTCGTCCCCACGACACCGGGTCTAGATTGGTCAGCCGCCGACATGTCCGACGACTACAGGGGCGTCCCCACGACCCCGGGACTAGGTTGGCCAGCCGCCGACATGTTCGACGACTATGGGGTCGTCCCCACGAGCCCGGGACTAGATTGGCCCGCCACCGTCATGTCCGACGACTATAGGGTCGTCCCCACGACCACGGGCCAAAGTTGCCCTGCCGCCGACATGTCCGACGACTATAGGGTCGTCCCCACGCCCCGGCCAAAAGTTGGCCAGCCGCCGACATGTCCGACGACTATAGGGTCGTCCCCACGACCCCGGGACTAGATTGGCCCGCCACCGTCATGTCCGACGACTATACGGTCGTCCCCACGTCCCCGGGACTAGGTTGGCCCGCCGCCGACTTGTCCGACAACTATAGGGTCGTCCCCACGACCACGGGCCAAAGTTGCCCTTCCGCCGACATGTCCGCCGACTATAGGGTCGTCCCCACGACCCCGGGACTAGGTTGGCCCGCCGCCGACATGTCCGACGACTATAGGTTCGTCCCCACGACCCCGGGACTAGGTTGGCCCGCCGCCGACATGTCCGACGACTATAGGGTCGTCCCCACGCCCCGGCCCAAAGTTGGCCAGCCGCCGACATGTCCGCCGACTATAGGGTCGTTCCCACGACCCCGGGACTAGGTTGGCCCGCCGCCGACATGTCCGACGACTATATGGTCGTCCCCACGACCCCGGGACTAGGTTGGCCCGCCGCCGACATGTCCGACGACTATAGGTTCGTCCCCACGCCCCGGCCCAAAGTTGGCCAGCCGCCGACATGTCCGACGACTATAGGGTCGTCCCCACGACCCCGGGACTAGGTTGGCCCGCCACCGACATGTCCGACGTCTATAGGGTCGTCCTACGACCCCGGGGCTAGATTGGCCCGCCACCGTCATGTCCGACGACTATAAGGTCGTCCCTACGACCCCGGGACTAGGTTGGCCAGCTGCCGACATGTCCGACGACTATAGGGTCGTCCCCACGACCCCGGGACTCGGTTGGCCAGTCACCGACATGTCCGACGACTATAAGGTCGTCCCTACGACCCCGGGACTAGATTGGCCAGCCGCCGACATGTCCGACGACTATAGGGTCGTCCCCACGACCCGGGCCAAAGTTGGCCAGCCGCCGACAAGTCCGACGACTATAGTGTCGTCCCCACGACCCCGGGACTAGATTGGCGCGCCACCATCATGTCCGACGACTATAGGGTCGTCCCCACGACCACGGGCCAAAGTTGCCCTGCCGCCGACATGTCCGACGACTATAGGATCGTCCCCACGACCCCGGGACTAGATTGTCCCGCCACCGTCACGTCCGACGACTATAGGGTCGTCTCCACCACCCCGGGACTAGGTTGGCCCGCCGCCGACTTGTCCGACGACTATAGGGTCGTCCCCACGACCACGGGCCAAAGTCGCCCAACCTCCGACATGTCCGACGACTGTAGGTTCGTCCCCACGACCCCGGGACTAGGTTGGCTCGCCGCCGACTTGTCCGACGACTATAGGGTCGTCCCCACGACCACGGGACTAGATTGGCCCGCCACCATCATGTCCGACGACTATAGGGTCGTCCCCACGACCCCGGGACTAGATTGGCGCGCCACCATCATGTCCGACGACTATAGGGTCGCCCCCACGACCCCGGGACTAGGTTGGCCTGCCGCCGACTTGTCCGACGACTATAAGGTCGTCCCTACGATCCCGGGACTAGGTTGGCCAGCTGCCGACATGTCCGACGACTATAGGGTCGTCCCCACGACCCCGGGACTAGATTGGCCAGCCGCCGACATGTCCGACGACTATAGGGTCGTCCCCACGACCCGGGCCAAAGTTGGCCAGCCGCCGACAAGTCCGACGACTATAGGGTCGTCCCCACGACCCCGGGACTAGGTTGGCTCGCCGCCGACTTGTCCGACGACTATAGGGTCGTCCCCACGACCCCGGGACTAGATTGGCCCGCCACCATCATGTCCGACGACTATAGGGTCGTCCCCACGACCCCGGGACTAGGTTGGCCTGCCGCCGACATGTCCGACGACTATACGGTCGTCCCCACGGCCCCGGGACTAGATTAGCCCGACACCGTCATGTCCGAAGACTACAGGGTCGTCCCCACGATCCCGGGACTAGGTTGGCCAGCCGCCGACATGTCCGACGAATATAGGGTCGTCCCCACGATCCCGGGACTAGGTTGGCCAGCCGCCGACATATCCGACGACTATAGGGTCGTCCCCACGGCCCCGGGCATACGTTGGCCTGCCGCCGACATGTCCGACGACTATAGGGTCGTCCCCACGAACCCGCGACTAGGTTGGCCAGTCACCGACATGTCCGACGACTATAGGGTTGTCCCCACGACCACGGGCCAAAGTTGCCCTGCCGCCGACATGTCCGACGACTATAGGGTCGTCCCCACGACCCCGGGACTAGATTGGCCCGCCACTGTCACGTCCGACGACTATAGGGTCGTCTCCACGACCCCGGGACTAGGTTGGCCCGCCGCCGACTTGTCCGACGACTATAGGGTCGTCCCCACGACCACGGGCCAAAGTTGCCCAACCTCCGACATGTCCGACGACTGTAAGGTTGTCCGCACGACCCCGGGACTAGGTTGGCCCGCCGCCGTCATGTCCGACGACAATAGGGTCGTCCCCACGACCACGGGCCAAAGTTGCCCAACCTCCGACATGTCCGACGACTGTAGGGTCGTCCGCACGACCCCGGGACTAGATTGGCCCGCCACCGTCATGTCCGACGACTATAGGGTCGTCCCCACGAACCCGCGACTAGGTTGGCCAGTCACCGACATGTCCGACGACTATAGGGTTGTCCCCACGACCACGGGCCAAAGTTGCCTTGCCGCCGACATGTCCGACGACTATAGGGTCGTCCCCACCACCCCGGGTCTAGGTTGGCCAGCCGCCGACATGTCCGACGACTATAGGGTCGTCCCCACGACCCCGGTACCAGGTTGGCCAGCCGCCGACATGTCCGACGACTATACGTTCGTCCCCACGAACCCGCGACTAGGTTGGCCAGTCACCGACATGTCCGACGACTATAGGGTCGTCCCCACGACCACGGGCCAAAGTTGCCCTGCCGCCGACATGTCCGAGGATTATAGGGTCGTCCCCACCACCCCGGGTCTAGGTTGGCCAGCCGCCGACATGTCCGACGACTATAGGGTCGTCCCCACGACCCGGGCCAAAGTTGGCCAGCCGCCGACATGTCCGACGTCTATAGGGTCGTCCTACGACCCCGGGGCTAGATTGGCGCGCCACCGTCATGTCCGACGACTATAGGGTCGCCCCCACGACCACTGGACTAGGTTGGCCTGCCGCCGACATGTCCGACGATTATAGGGTCGTCCCCACGACCACGGGCCAAAGTTGCCCTGCCGCCGAAATGTCCGACAACTATAGGGTCGTCCCTACCACCCCGGGACTAGGTTGGCCAGCCGCCGACATGTCCGACGACTATACGGTCGTCCCCACGGCCCCGGGACTAGATTGGCCCGCCGCCGCCATGTCCGACGACTATAGGGTCGTTCCCACGACTACGGGCCAAATTTGGCCAGCCGCCGACATGTCCGACGACCATAGGGTCGTCCCCACGAAACCCGGGACTAGATTGTCCCGCCACCGTCATGTCCGACGACTATAGGGTCGTCCCCACGACCCCGGGCCAAAGTTTGCCAGCCGCCGACATATCCGACGACTATAGGGTCGTACCCACGACCCCGGGACTAGGTTGGCCCGCCGCCGACTTGTCCGACGACTATAGGGTCGTGCTTACCACCCCGGGACTTGATTGGCCCGCCACCATCATGTCCGACGACTATAGGGTCGTCCCCACGACCACGGGACTAGGTTGGCCCGCTGCCGAATTGTCCGACGACTATAGGGTCGTGCCTACCACCCCGGGAATAGGTTGGCCAGCCTCCGTAATATGCGACGACTATAGGGTCGTCCCCACGACCACGGCCCAATGTTGGCCAGCCGCCGACATGTCCGACGACTATAGGGTCGTCCCCACGACCCCGGGACTAGGTTGGCCCGCCACCGACATGTCCGACGTCTATAGGGTCGTCCTACGACCCCGGGGCTAGATTGGCCCGCCACCGTCATGTCCGACGACTATAGGTTCGTCCCTACGACCCCGGGACTAGGTTGGCCAGCCTCCGACATATCCGACGACTATAGGGTCGTTCCCACGACTACGGGCCAAATTTGGCCAGCCGCCGACATGTCCGACGACCATAGGGTCGTCCCCACGAAACCCGGGACTAGATTGTCCCGCCACCGTCATGTCCGACGAATATAGGGTCGTCCCCACGACCCCGGGCCAAAGTTGGCCAGCCGCCGACATGTCCGACGACTATAGGGTCGTCCCCACGACCCCGGGACTAGGTTGGCCCGCCGCCGACTTTTCCGACGACTATAGTGTCGTCCCTACGACCCTGGGCCTACGTTGGCCCGCCGCCGACTGTAGGGTCATCCCCACGACCCCGGGCCAAAGTTTGCCAGCCGCCGACAT
This sequence comes from Andrena fulva, assembly GCA_946251845.1. Lineage (NCBI taxonomy): Eukaryota > Metazoa > Arthropoda > Insecta > Hymenoptera > Andrenidae > Andrena > Andrena fulva. The sequence goes on from CAMITZ010000297.1 coordinate 406,373, forward strand.
GTCCGACGACTATAGGGTCGTACCCACGACCCCGGGACTAGGTTGGCCCGCCGCCGACTTGTCCGACGACTATAGGGTCGTGCTTACCACCCCGGGACTTGATTGGCCCGCCACCATCATGTCCGACGACTATAGGGTCGTCCCCACGACCACGGGACTAGGTTGGCCCGCTGCCGAATTGTCCGACGACTATAGGGTCGTGCCTACCACCCCGGGAATAGGTTGGCCAGCCTCCGTAATATGCGACGACTATAGGGTCGTCCCCACGACCACGGCCCAATGTTGGCCAGCCGCCGACATGTCCGACGACTATAGGGTCGTCCCCACGACCCCGGGACTAGGTTGGCCCGCCGCCGACGTGTCCGACGACTATAGGGTCGTCTCCACGGCCCCGGGACTAGGATGGCCCGCCGCCGACTTGTCCGACGACTATAGGGTCGTCCCCACGACCCCGGGCCAAAGTTGACCTGCCGCCGACATGTCCGACGACTATAGGGTCGTCCCCCACGACACCGGGACTAGATTGGTCAGCCGCCGTCATGTCCGACGACTATAGGGTCGTCCCCACGACCCCGGGACTAGATTGGCCCGCCACTGTCATGTCCGACGACTATAGGGTCGTCCCCACGACCCCGGGACTAGGTTGGCCCGCCGCCGACTTGTCCGACGACTATAGGGTCGTCCCCACGACACCGGCACTAGATTGTTCAGCCGCCGACATGTCCGACGACTACAGGGGCGTCCCCACGACCCCGGGACTAGGTTGGCCAGCCGCCGACATGTTCGACGACTATGGGGTCGTCCCCACGAGCCCGGGACTAGATTGGCCCGCCACCGCCATGTCCGACGACTATAGGGTCGTCCCCACGACCCCGGGACTAGGTCGGCCCGCCGCCGACATGTCCGACGACTATAGGGTCGTCCCCCACGACACCGGGACTAGATTGGTCAGCCGCCGTCATGTCCGACGACTATAGGGTCGTCCCCACGACCCCGGGACTAGATTGGCCCGCCACTGTCATGTCCGACGACTATAGGGTCGTCCCCACGACCCCGGGACTAGGTTGGCCCGCCGCCGACTTGTCCGACGACTATAGGGTCGTCCCCACGACACCTGCACTAGATTGTTCAGCCGCCGACATGTCCGACGACTACAGGGGCGTCCCCACGACCCCGGGACTAGGTTGGCCAGCCGCCGACATGTTCGACGACTATGGGGTCGTCCCCACGAGCCCGGGACTAGATTGGCCCGCCACCGTCATGTCCGACGACTATAGGGTCGTCCCCACGACCCCGGGACTAGGTCGGCCCGCCGCCGACTTGTCCGACGACTATAGGGTCGTCCCCACGACCACTGGCCAAAGTTGCCCAGCCGCCGACATGTCCGACGACTATAGGGTCGTCCCCACGACCACGGGCCAAAGTTGCCCTGCCGCCGACTTGTCCGACGACTATAGGGTCGTCCCCACGACACCGGGTCTAGATTGGTCAGCCGCCGACATGTCCGACGACTACAGGGGCGTCCCCACGACCCCGGGACTAGGTTGGCCAGCCGCCGACATGTTCGACGACTATGGGGTCGTCCCCACGAGCCCGGGACTAGATTGGCCCGCCACCGTCATGTCCGACGACTATAGGGTCGCCCCCACGACCACGGGCCAAAGTTGCCCTGCCGCCGACATGTCCGACGACTATAGGGTCGTCCCCACGCCCCGGCCAAAAGTTGGCCAGCCGCCGACATGTCCGACGACTATAGGGTCGTCCCCACGACCCCGGGACTAGATTGGCCCGCCACCGTCATGTCCGACGACTATACGGTCGTCCCCACGTCCCCGGGACTAGGTTGGCCCGCCGCCGACTTGTCCGACAACTATAGGGTCGTCCCCACGACCACGGGCCAAAGTTGCCCTTCCGCCGACATGTCCGCCGACTATAGGGTCGTCCCCACGACCCCGGGACTAGGTTGGCCCGCCGCCGACATGTCCGACGACTATAGGTTCGTCCCCACGACCCCGGGACTAGGTTGGCCCGCCGCCGACATGTCCGACGACTATAGGGTCGTCCCCACGCCCCGGCCCAAAGTTGGCCAGCCGCCGACATGTCCGCCGACTATAGGGTCGTCCCCACGACCCCGGGACTAGGTTGGCCCGCCGCCGACATGTCCGACGACTATATGGTCGTCCCCACGACCCCGGGACTAGGTTGGCCCGCCGCCGACATGTCCGACGACTATAGGGTCGTCCCCACGCCCCGGCCCAAAGTTGGCCAGCCGCCGACATGTCCGACGACTATAGGGTCGTCCCCACGACCCCGGGACTAGGTTGGCCCGCCACCGACATGTCCGACGTCTATAGGGTCGTCCTACGACCCCGGGGCTAGATTGGCCCGCCACCGTCATGTCCGACGACTATAGGTTCGTCCCTACGACCCCGGGACTAGGTTGGCCAGCCTCCGACATATCCGACGACTATAGGGTCGTTCCCACGACTACGGGCCAAATTTGGCTAGCCGCCGACATGTCCGACGACCATAGGGTCGTCCGCACGAAACCCGGGACTAGATTGGCCCGCCACCGTCATGTCCGACGACTATAGGGTCGTCCGCACGACCCCGGGCCAAAGTTGGCCAGCCCCCGACATGTCCGACCACTATAGGGTCGTCCCCACGACCTCGGGACTAGGTTGGCCCGCCGCCGACTTTTCCGACGACTATAGTGTCGTCACTACGACCCTGGGCCTACTTTGGCCCGCCGCCGACATGTCCGCCGACTGTAGGGTCGTCCCCACGACCCCGGGCCAAAGTTGGCCAGCCGCCGACATGTCCGACGACTATAGGGTCGTACCCACGACCCCGGGACTAGGTTGGCCCGCCGCGGACTTGTCCGACGACTATAGGGTCGTGCTTACCACCCCGGGACTTGATTGGCCCGCCACCATCATGTCCGACGACTATAGGGTCGTCCCCACGACCACGGGACTAGGTTGGCCCGCTGCCGAATTGTCCGACGACTATAGGGTCGTGCCTACCACCCCGGGAATAGGTTGGGCAGCCTCCGACATATCCGACGACTATAGGGTCGTCCCCACGACCACTAGCCAAAGTTGCCCAGCCGCCGACATGTCCGACGACTATAGGGTCGTCCCCACGACCACTGGCCAAAGTTGCCCAGCCGCCGACATGTCCGACGAATATAGGGTCGTCCCCACGACCCCGGGACTAGGTTGGCCCGCCACCGGCATGTCCGACGTCTATAGGGTCGTCCTACGACCCCGGGGCTAGATTGGCCCGCCACCGTCATGTCCGACGACTATAGGTTCGTCCCTACGACCCCGGGACTAGGTTGGCCAGCCTCCGACATATCCGACGACTATAGGGTCGTTCCCACGACTACGGGCCAAATTTGGCCAGCCGCCGACATGTCCGACGACCATAGGGTCGTCCCCACGAAACCCGGGACTAGATTGGCCCGCCACCGTCATGTCGGACGACTATAGGGTCGTCCCAACGACCCCGGGCCAAAGTTGGCCAGCCGCCGACATGTCCGACGACTATAGGGTCGTCCCCACGACCCCGGGACTAGGTTGGCCCGCCGCCGACTTTTCCGACGACTATAATGTCGTCCCTACGACCCTGGGCCTACGTTGGCCCGCCGCCGACATGTCCGACGACTATAGGGTCGTCCCCACGACCCCGGGACTAGGTTGGCCCGCCGCCGACGTGTCCGACGACTATAGGGTCGTCTCCACGGCCCCGGGACTAGGATGGCCCGCCGCCGACTTGTCCGACGACTATAGGGTCGTCCCCACGACCCCGGGCCAAAGTTGGCCTGCCGCCGACATGTCCGACGACTATAGGGTCGTCCCCCACGACACCGGGACTAGATTGGTCAGCCGCCGTCATGTCCGACGACTATAGGGTCGTCCCCACGACCCCGGGACTAGATTGGCCCGCCACTGTCATGTCCGACGACTATAGGGTCGTCCCCACGACCCCGGGACTAGGTTGGCCCGCCGCCGACTTGTCCGACGACTATAGGGTCGTCCCCACGACACCGGCACTAGATTGTTCAGCCGCCGACATGTCCGACGACTACAGGGGCGTCCCCACGACCCCGGGACTAGGTTGGCCAGCCGCCGACATGTTCGACGACTATGGGGTCGTCCCCACGAGCCCGGGACTAGATTGGCCCGCCACCGTCATGTCCGACGACTATAGGGTCGTCCCCACGACCCCGGGACTAGGTCGGCCCGCCGCCGACTTGTCCGACGACTATAGGGTCGTCCCCACGACCACTGGCCAAAGTTGCCCAGCCGCCGACATGTCCGACGACTATAGGTTCGTCCCCACGACCACGGGCCAAAGTTGCCCTGCCGCCGACTTGTCCGACGACTATAGGGTCGTCCCCACGACACCGGGTCTAGATTGGTCAGCCGCCGACATGTCCGACGACTACAGGGGCGTCCCCACGACCCCGGGACCAGGTTGGCCAGCCGCCGACATGTTCGACGACTATGGGGTCGTCCCCACGAGCCCGGGACTAGATTGGCCCGCCACCGTCATGTCCGACGACTATAGGGTCGTCCCCACGACCACGGGCCAAAGTTGCCCTGCCGCCGACATGTCCGACGACTATAGGGTCGTCCCCACGCCCCGGCCAAAAGTTGGCCAGCCGCCGACATGTCCGACGACTATAGGGTCGTCCCCACGACCCCGGGACTAGATTGGCCCGCCACCGTTATGTCCGACGACTATACGGTCGTCCCCACGTCCCCGGGACTAGGTTGGCCCGCCGCCGACTTGTCCGACAACTATAGGGTCGTCCCCACGACCACGGGCCAAAGTTGCCCTTCCGCCGACATGTCCGCCGACTATAGCGTCGTCCCCACGACCCCGGGACTAGGTTGGCCCGCCGCCGAAATGTCCGACGACTATAGGGTCGTCCCCACGACCCCGGGACTAGGTTGGCCCGCCGCCGACATGTCCGACGACTATAGGGTCGTCCCCACGCCCCGGCCCAAAGTTGGCCAGCCGCCGACATGTCCGCCGACTATAGGGTCGTCCCCACGACCCCGGGACTAGGTTGGCCCGCCGCCGACATGTCCGACGACTATAGGGTCGTCCCCACGACCCCGGGACTAGGTTGGCCCGCCGCCGACATGTCCGACGACTATAGGGTCGTCCCCACGCCCCGGCCCAAAGTTGGCCAGCCGCCGACATGTCCGACGACTATAGGGTCGTCCCCACGACCCCGGGACTAGGTTGGCCCGCCACCGACATGTCCGACGTCTATAGGGTCGTCCTACGACCCCGGGGCTAGATTGGCCCGCCACCGTCATGTCCGACGACTATAGGTTCGTCCCTACGACCCCGGGACTAGGTTGGCCAGCCTCCGACATATCCGACGACTATAGGGTCGTTCCCACGACTACGGGCCAAATGTGGCTAGCCGCCGACATGTCCGACGACCATAGGGTCGTCCGCACGAAACCCGGGACTAGATTGGCCCGCCACCGTCATGTCCGACGACTATAGGGTCGTCCCCACGACCCCGGGCCAAAGTTGGCCAGCCGCCGACATGTCCGACGACTATAGGGTCGTACCCACGACCCCGGGACTAGGTTGGCCCGCCGCCGACTTGTCCGACGACTATAGGGTCGTGCTTACCACCCCGGGACTTGATTGGCCCGCCACCATCATGTCCGACGACTATAGGGTCGTCCCCACGACCACGGGACTAGGTTGGCCCGCTGCCGAATTGTCCGACGACTATAGGGTCGTGCCTACCACCCCGGGAATAGGTTGGGCAGCCTCCGACATATCCGACGACTATAGGGTCGTCCCCACGACCACTAGCCAAAGTTGCCCAGCCGCCGACATGTCCGACGACTATAGGGTCGTCCCCACGACCACGGGCCAAAGTTGCCCTGCCGCCGACATGTCCGACGACTATAGGGTTGTCCCCACGACCCCGGGACTAGGTTGGCCAGCCGCCGACTTGTCCGACGACTATAGGGTCGTCCCCACGACCACTGGCCAAAGTTGCCCAGCCGCCGACATGTCCGACGAATATAGGGTCGTCCCCACGACCCCGGGACTAGGTTGGCCCGCCACCGGCATGTCCGACGTCTATAGGGTCGTCCTACGACCCCGGGGCTAGATTGGCCCGCCACCGTCATGTCCGACGACTATAGGTTCGTCCCTACGACCCCGGGACTAGGTTGGCCAGCCTCCGACATATCCGACGACTATAGGGTCGTTCCCACGACTACGGGCCAAATTTGGCCAGCCGCCGACATGTCCGACGACCATAGGGTCGTCCCCACGAAACCCGGGACTAGATTGGCCCGCCACCGTCATGTCGGACGACTATAGGGTCGTCCCAACGACCCCGGGCCAAAGTTGGCCAGCCGCCGACATGTCCGACGACTATAGGGTCGTCCCCACGACCCCGGGACTAGGTTGGCCCGCCGCCGACTTTTCCGACGACTATAATGTCGTCCCTACGACCCTGGGCCTACGTTGGCCCGCCGCCGACATGTCCGACGACTATAGGGTCGTCCCCACGACCCCGGGACTAGGTTGGCCCGCCGCCGACGTGTCCGACGACTATAGGGTCGTCTCCACGGCCCCGGGACTAGGATGGCCCGCCGCCGACTTGTCCGACGACTATAGGGTCGTCCCCACGACCCCGGGCCAAAGTTGGCCTGCCGCCGACATGTCCGACGACTATAGGGTCGTCCCCCACGACACCGGGACTAGATTGGTCAGCCGCCGTCATGTCCGACGACTATAGGGTCGTCCCCACGACCCCGGGATTAGATTGGCCCGCCACTGTCATGTCCGACGACTATAGGGTCGTCCCCACGACCCCGGGACTAGGTTGGCCCGCCGCCGACTTGTCCGACGACTATAGGGTCGTCCCCACGACACCGGCACTAGATTGTTCAGCCGCCGACATGTCCGACGACTACAGGGGCGTCCCCACGACCCCGGGACTAGGTTGGCCAGCCGCCGACATGTTCGACGACTATGGGGTCGTCCCCACGAGCCCGGGACTAGATTGGCCCGCCACCGTCATGTCCGACGACTATAGGGTCGTCCCCACGACCCCGGGACTAGGTCGGCCCGCCGCCGACTTGTCCGACGACTATAGGGTCGTCCCCACGACCACTGGCCAAAGTTGCCCAGCCGCCGACATGTCCGACGACTATAGGGTCGTCCCCACGACCACGGGCCAAAGTTGCCCTGCCGCCGACTTGTCCGACGACTATAGGGTCGTCCCCACGACACCGGGTCTAGATTGGTCAGCCGCCGACATGTCCGACGACTACAGGGGCGTCCCCACGACCCCGGGACCAGGTTGGCCAGCCGCCGACATGTTCGACGACTATGGGGTCGTCCCCACGAGCCCGGGACTAGATTGGCCCGCCACCGTCATGTCCGACGACTATAGGGTCGTCCCCACGACCACGGGCCAAAGTTGCCCTGCCGCCGACATGTCCGACGACTATAGGGTCGTCCCCACGCCCCGGCCAAAAGTTGGCCAGCCGCCGACATGTCCGACGACTATAGGGTCGTCCCCACGACCCCGGGACTAGATTGGCCCGCCACCGTCATGTCCGACGACTATACGGTCGTCCCCACGTCCCCGGGACTAGGTTGGCCCGCCGCCGACTTGTCCGACAACTATAGGGTCGTCCCCACGACCACGGGCCAAAGTTGCCCTTCCGCCGACATGTCCGCCGACTATAGGGTCGTCCCCACGACCCCGGGACTAGGTTGGCCCGCCGCCGACATGTCCGACGACTATAGGGTCGTCCCCACGACCCCGGGACTAGGTTGGCCCGCCGCCGACATGTCCCACGACTATAGGGTCGTCCCCACGCCCCGGCCCAAAGTTGGCCAGCCGCCGACATGTCCGCCGACTATAGGGTCGTCCCCACGACCCCGGGACTAGGTTGGCCCGCCGCCGACATGTCCGACGACTATAGGGTCGTCCCCACGCCACGGCCCAAAGTTGGCCAGCCGCCGACATATCCGACGACTATAGGGTCGTCCCCACGACCCCGGGACTAGGTTGGCCCGCCACCGACATGTCCGACGTCTATAGGGTCGTCCTACGACCCCGGGGCTAGATTGGCCCGCCACCGTCATGTCCGACGACTATAGGTTCGTCCCTACGACCCCGGGACTAGGTTGGCCAGCCTCCGACATATCCGACGACTATAGGGTCGTTCCCACGACTACGGGCCAAATTTGGCTAGCCGCCGACATGTCCGACGACCATAGGGTCGTCCGCACGAAACCCGGGACTAGATTGGCCCGCCACCGTCATGTCCGACGACTATAGGGTCGTCCCCACGACCCCGGGCCAAAGTTGGCCAGCCGCCGACATGTCCGACGACTATAGGGTCGTCCCCACGACCACGGGACTAGGTTGGCCCGCTGCCGAATTGTCCGACGACTATAGGGTCGTGCCTACCACCCCGGGAATAGGTTGGGCAGCCTCCGACATATCCGACGACTATAGGGTCGTCCCCACGACCACTAGCCAAAGTTGCCCAGCCGCCGACATGTCCGACGACTATAGGGTCGTCCCCACGACCACGGGCCAAAGTTGCCCTGCCGCCGCCATGTCCGACGACTATAGGGTCGTCCCCACGACCCCGGGACTAGGTTGGCCAGCCGCCGACTTGTCCGACGACTATAGGGTCGTCCCCACGACGACTGGCCAAAGTTGCCCAGCCGCCGACATGTCCGACGAATATAGGGTCGTCCCCACGACCCCGGGACTAGGTTGGCCCGCCACCGGCATGTCCGACGTCTATAGGGTCGTCCTACGACCCCGGGGCTAGATTGGCCCGCCACCGTCATGTCCGACGACTATAGGTTCGTCCCTACGACCCCGGGACTAGGTTGGCCAGCCTCCGACATATCCGACGACTATAGGGTCGTTCCCACGACTACGGGCCAAATTTGGCCAGCCGCCGACATGTCCGACGACTATAGGGTCGTCCCCACGACCACGGGCCAAAGTTGATCAGCCGCCGACATGTCCGACGACTATAGGGTCGTCCCCACGACCCCGGGACTAGGTTGGCCCGCCGCCGACTTGTCCGACGACTATAGGGTCGTCCCCACGACACCGGGACTAGATTGGTCAGCCGCCGACATGTCCGACGACTACAGGGGCGTCCCCACGACCCCGGGACTAGGTTGGCCAGCCGCCGACATGTTCGACGACTATGGGGCCGTCCCCACGAGCCCGGGACTAGATTGGCCCGCCACCGTCATGTCCGACGACTATAGGGTCGTCCCCACGACCCCGGGACTAGGTCGGCCCGCCGCCGACTTGTCCGACGACTATAGGGTCGTCCCTACGACCACGGGCCAAAGTTGCCCTGCCGCCGAAATGTCCGACGACTGTAGGGTCGTCCCCACGACCCCGGGACTAGGTTGGCCCGCCGCCGACTTGTCCGACGGCTATACGGTCGTGCTTACCACCCCGGGACCTGATTGGCCCGCCACCATCATGTCCGACGACTATAGGGTCGTCCCCACGACCACGGGACTAGGTTGGCCCGCTGCCGAATTGTCCGACGACTATAGGGTCGTGCCTACCACCCCGGGAATAGGTTGGCCAGCCTCCGACATATCCGACGACTATAGGGTCGTCCCCACGACCACGGCCCAATGTTGGCCAGCCGCCGACATGTCCGACGACTATAGGGTCGTCCCCACGACCCCGGGACTAGGTTGGCCCGCCGCCGACGTGTCCGACGACTATAGGGTCGTCTCCACGGCCCCGGGACTAGGATGGCCCGCCGCCGACTTGTCCGACGACTATAGGGTCGTCCCCACGACCCCGGGCCAAAGTTGGCCAGCCGCCGACATGTCCGACGACTATAGGGTCGTCCCCCACGACACCGGGACTAGATTGGTCAGCCGCCGTCATGTCCGACGACTATAGGGTCGTCCCCACGACCCCGGGACTAGGTTGGCCCGCCGCCGAGTTTTCCGACGACTATAATGTCGTCCCTACGACCCTGGGCCTACGTTGGCCCGCCGCCGACATGTCCGACGACTATAGGGTCGTCCCCACGACCCCGGGACTAGGTTGGCCCGCCGCCGACTTGTCCGACGACTATAGGGTCGTCCCCACGACCACGGGCCAAAGTTGATCAGCCGCCGACATGTCCGACGACTATAGGGCCGTCCCCACGACCCCGGGACTAGGTTGCCCCGCCACCGTCATGTCCGACGACTATAGGGTCGTCTCCACGACCCCGGCACTAGGTTGGCCCGACGCCGAGTGTCCGACGACTATAGGGTCGTCCCCACGACACCGGGACTAGGTTGGCCCGCCGCCGAGTTGTCCGGCGACTATAGGGTCGTCCCCACGACACCGGGACTAGATTGGTCAGCCGCCGACATGTCCGACGACTATAGGGGCGTCCCCACGACCCCGGGACTAGGTTGGCCAGCCGCCGACATGTTCGACGACTATGGGGTCGTCCCCACGAGCCCGGGACTAGATTGGCCCGCCACCGTCATGTCCGACGACTATAGGGTCGTCCCCACGACCCCGGGGCTAGGTTGGCCCGCCGCCGACTTGTCCGACGACTATAGGGTCGTCCCCACGACCACTGGCCAATGTTGCCCAGCCGCCGACATGTCCGACGACTATAGGGTCGTCTCCACGACCCCGGGACTAGGTTGGCCCGCCGCCGACATGTCCGACGACTATAGGTTCGTCCCCACGCCCCGGCCCAAAGTTGGTCAGCCGCCGACATGTCCGACGACTATAGGGTCGTCCCCACGACCCCGGGACTAGGTCGGCCCGCCGCCGACTTTTCCGACGACTATAGGGTCGTCCCCACGACCACGGGCCAAAGTTGCCCTGCCGCCGACATGTCCGCCGACTATAGGGTCGTCCCCACGACCCCGGGACTAGGTTGGCCCGCCGCCGACTTGTCCGACGACTATAGGGTCGTCTCCACGACCCCGGGACTAGGTTGGCCAGTCACCGACATGTCCGACGACTATAGGGTCGTCCCCACGACCACTGGCCTAAGTTGCCCAGCCGCCGACATGTCCGACGACTATAGGGTAGTCCCCACGACCACGGGCCAAAGTTGCCCTGCCGCCGACATGTCCGACAACTATAGGGTCGTCCCCACGACCACTGGCCAATTTTGCCCAGCCACGGACACGTCCGACGACTATAGGGTCGTCCCCACGACCCCGGGACTAGATTGGCCCGCCACCGTCATGTCCGACGACTATAGGGTCGTCTCCACGACCCCGGCCCAAAGTTGGCCAGCCGCCGACATGTCCGACGACTATAGAGTCGTCCCCACGACCCCGGGACTAGATGGGCCCGCCACCGCCATGTCCGACGACTATAGGGTCGTCCCCACGACCACGGGCCAAAGTTGCCCTGCCGCCGACATGTCCGACGACTATAGGGTCGTCCCCACGACCCCGGGACTAGGTTGGCCCGCCGCCGACTTGTCCGACGACTATAGGGTCGTCCCCACGACCCCGGGACTAGGTTGGCCCGCCACCGACATGTCCGACGTCTATAGGGTCGTCCTACGACCCCGGGGCTAGATTGGCCCGCCACCGCCATGTCCGACGACTATAGGGTCGTCCCCACGACCACGGGCCAAAGTTGCCCTGCCGCCGACATGTCCGACGACTATAGGGTCGTCCCCACGACCCCGGGACTAGGTTGGCCCGCCGCCGCCTTGTCCGACGACTATAGGGTCGTCCCCACGACCACTGGCCAATTTTGCCCAGCCGCGGACACCTCCGACGACTATAGGGTCGTCCCCACGACCCCGGGGCTAGATTGCCCCGGCACCGTCATGTCCGACGACTATAGGGTCGTCCCCACGACCCCGGGACTAGGTCGGCCCGCCGCCGACTTGTCCGACGACTATAGGGTCGTCCCCACGACCACGGGACTAGGTTGGCCCGCTGCCGAATTGTCCGACGACTATAGGGTCGTGCCTACCACCCCGGGAATAGGTTGGCCAGCCTCCAACATATCAGACGACTATAGGGTCGTCCCCACGACCACGGCCCAATGTTGGCCAGCCGCCGACATGTCCGACGACTATAGGGTCGTCCCCACGACCCCGGGACTAGGTTGGCCTGCCGCCGACGTGTCCGACGACTATAGGGTCGTCTCCACGGCCCCGGGACTAGGATGGCCCGCCGCCGACATGTCCGACGACTATACGGTCGTCCCCACGACCCCGGGCCAAAGTTGGCCAGCCGCCGACATGTCCGACGACTATAGGGTCGTCCCCCACGACACCGGGACTAGATTGGTCAGCCGCCGTCATGTCCGACGACTATAGGGTCGTCCCCACGACCCCGCGACTAGATTGGCCCGCCACCGTCATGTCCGACGACTATAGGGTCGTCCCCACGACCCCGGGACTAGGTTGGCCCGCCGCCGACTTGTCCGACGACTATAGGGTCGTCCCTACCACCCCGGGACTAGGTTCGCCAGCCGCCGACATGTCCGACGACTATAGGGTCGTCCCCACAACCCCGGGGCTAGATTGGCCCGCCACCGTCATGTCCCACGACGATAGGGTCGTCCCCACGACCACGGGCCAAAGTTGATCAGCCGCCGACATGTCCGACGAGTATAGGGTCGTCCCCACGACCCCGGGACTAGGTTGGCCCGCCGCCGACATGTCCGACGACTATAGGTTCGTCCCCACGCCCCGGCCCAAAGTTGGTCAGCCGCCGACATGTCCGACGACTATAGGGTCGTCCCCACGACCCCGGGACTAGGTCGGCCCGCCGCCGACTTGTCCGACGACTATAGGGTCGTCCCCACGACCACGGGCCAAAGTTGCCCAGCCGCCGACATGTCCGACGAGTATAGGGTCGTCCCCACGACCCCGGGACTAGGTTGGCCCGCCGCCGACATGTCCGACGACAATAGGTTCGTCCCCACGCCCCGGCCCAAAGTTGGTCAGCCGCCGACATGTCCGACGACTATAGGGTCGTCCCCACGACCCCGGGACTAGGTCGGCCCGCCGCCGACTTGTCCGACGACTATAGGGTCGTCCCCACGACCACGCGACTAGGTTGGCCCGCTGCCGAATTGTCCGACGACTATAGGGTCGTGCCTACCACCCCGGGAATAGGTTGGCCAGCCTCCGACATATCTGACGACTATAGGGTCGTCCCCACGACCACGGCCCAATGTTGGCCAGCCGCCGACATGTCCGACGACTATAGGGTCGTCCCCACGACCCCGGGACTAGGTTGGCCTGCCGCCGACGTGTCCGACGACTATAGGGTCGTCTCCACGGCCCCGGGACTAGGATGGCCCGCCACCGACATGTCCGACGACTATAGGGTCGTCCCCACGACCCCGGGCCAAAGTTGTCCAGCCGCCGACATGTCCGACGACTATAGGGTCGTCCCCCACGACACCGGGACTAGATTGGTCAGCCGCCGTCATGTCCGACGACTATAGGGTCGTCCCCACGACCCCGGGACTAGATTGGCCCGCCACCGTCATGTCCGACGACTATAGGGTCGTCCCCACGACCCCGGGACTAGGTTGGCCCGCCGCCGACTTGTCCGACGACTATAGGGTCGTCCCTACCACCCCGGGACTAGGTTCGCCAGCCGCCGACATGTCCGAGGACTATAGGGTCGTCCCCACAACCCCGGGGCTAGATTGGCCCGCCACCGTCATGTCCGACGACGATAGGGTCGTCCCCACGACCACGGGCCAAAGTTGATCAGCCGCCGACATGTCCGACGACTATAGTGCCGTCCCCACGACCCCGGGACTAGATTGCCCCGCCACCGTCATGTCCGACGACTATAGGGTCGTCTCCACGACCCCGGCACTAGGTTGGCCCGACGCCGAGTGTCCGACGACTATAGGGTCGTCCCCACGACACCGGGACTAGGTTGGCCCGCCGCCGAGTTGTCCGACGACTATAGGGTCGTCCCCACGACACCGGGACTAGATTGGTCAGCCGCCGACATGTCCGACGACTATAGGGTCGTCCCCACGACCCCGGGACTAGGTTGGCCAGCCGCCGACATGTTCGACGACTATGGGGTCGTCCCCACGAGCCCGGGACTAGATTGGCCCGCCACCGTCATGTCCGACGACTATAGGGTCGTCTCCACGACCCCGGGACTAGGTTGGCCCGCCGCCGACTTGTCCGACGACTATAGGGTCGTCCCCACGACCACTGGCCAAAGTTGCCCAGCCGCCGACATGTCCGACGAGTATAGGGTCGTCCCCACGACCCCGGGACTAGGTTGGCCCGCCGCCGACATGTCCGATGACTATAGGTTCGTCCCCACGCCCCGGCCCAAAGTTGGTCAGCCGCCGACATGTCCGACGACTATAGGGTCGTCCCCACGACCCCGGGACTAGGTCGGCCCGCCGCCGACTTGTTTCGACGACTATAGGGTCGTCCCCACGACCACGGGCCAAAGTTGCCCTGCCGCCGACATGTCCGCCGACTATAGGGTCGTCCCCACGACCCCGGGACTAGGTTGGCCCGCCGCCGACTTGTCCGACGACTATAGGGTCGTCTCCACGACCCCGGGACTAGGTTGGCCAGTCACCGACATGTCCGACGACTATAGGGTCGTCCCCACGACCACTGGCCAAAGTTGCCCAGCCGCCGACATGTCCGACGACTATAGGGTCGTCCCCACGACCCCGGGACTAGGTTGTCCCGCCGCCGACTTGTTTCGACGACTATAGGGTCGTCCCCACGACCACGGGCCAAAGTTGATCAGCCGCCGACATGTCCGACGACTATAGGGCCGTCCCCACGACCCCAGGACTAGATTGACCCGCCACCGTCATGTCCGACGACTATAGGGTCGTCTCCACGACCCCGGCACTAGGTTGGCCCGACGCCGAGTGTCCGACGACTATAGGGTCGTCCCCACGACACCGGGACTAGGTTGGCCCGCCGCCGAGTTGTCCGACGACTATAGGGTCGTCCCCACGACACCGGGACTAGATTGGTCAGCCGCCGACATGTCCGACGACTATAGGGGCGTCCCCACGACCCCGGGACTAGGTTGGCCAGCCGCCGACATGTTCGACGACTATGGGGTCGTCCCCACGAGCCCGGGACTAGATTGGCCCGCCACCGTCATGTCCGACGACTATAGGGTCGTCTCCACGACCCCGGGACTAGGTTGGCCCGCCGCCGACTTGTCCGACGACTATAGGGTCGTCCCCACGACCACTGGCCAAAGTTGCCCAGCCGCCGACATGTCCGACGACTATAGGTTCGTCCCTACGACCCCGGGACTAGGTTGGCCAGCCTCCGACATATCCGACGACTATAGGGTCGTTCCCACGACTACGGGCCAAATTAGGCCAGCCGCCGACATGTCCGACGACCATAGGGTCGTCCCCACGAAACCCGGGACTAGATTGGCCCGCCACCGTCATGTCCGACGACTATAGGGTCGTTCCCACGACTACGGGCCAAATTAGGCCAGCCGCCGTCATGTCCGACGACCATAGGGTCGTCCCCACGAAACCCGGGATTAGATTGTCCCGCCACCGTCATGTCCGACGACTATAGGGTCGTACCCACGACACCGAGACTAGATTGGTCAGTCGCCGTCATGTCCGACGACGATAGGGTCGTCCCCACGACCACGGGCCAAAGTTGATCAGCCGCCGACATGTCCGACGACTATAGGGCCGTCCCCACGACCCCGGGACTAGATTGCCCCGCCACCGTCATGTCCGACGACTATAGGGTCGTCTCCACGACCCCGGCACTAGGTTGGCCCGACGCCGAGTTGTCCGACGACTATAGGGTCGTCCCCACGACCCCGGGCCAAAGTTGGCCAGCCGCCGACATGTCCGACGACTGTAGGGTCGTCTACCACGACACCGAGACTAGATTGGTCAGTCGCCGTCATGTCCGACGACGATAGGGTCGTCCCCACGACCACGGGCCAAAGTTGATCAGCCGCCGACATGTCCGACGACTATAGTGCCGTCCCCACGACCCCGGGACTAGATTGCCCCGCCACCGTCATGTCCGACGACTATAGGGTCGTCTCCACGACCCCGGCACTAGGTTGGCCCGACGCCGAGTTGTCCGACGACTATAGGGGCGTCCCCACGACCCCGGGACTAGGTTGGCCAGCCGCCGACATGTTCGACGACTATGGGGTCGTCCCCACGAGCCCGGGACTAGATTGGCCCGCCACCGTCATGTCCGACGACTATAGGGTCGTCCCCACGACCCCGGGACTAGGTTGGCCCGCCACCGACATGTCCGACGTCTATAGGGTGGTCCTACGACCCCGGGGCTAGATTGGCCCGCCACCGTCATGTCCGACGACTATAGGTTCGTCCCTACGACCCCGGGACTAGGTTGGCCAGCCTCCGACATATCCGACGACTATAGGGTCGTTCCCACGACTACGGGCCAAAGTTGGCCAGCCGCCGTCATGTCCGACGACTATAGGCTCGTCTCCACGACCCCGGGAGTAGGTTGGCCGGCCGCCAACATTTCCGACGACTATAGGGTCGTCCCCACGACCTCGGGACTAGGTTGGCCAGTCACCGACATGTCCGACGACTATAGGGTCGTCCCCACGACCACTGGCCAAAGTTGCCCAGCCGCCGACATGTCCGACGACTATAGGGTCGTCCCCACGACCACGGGCCAAAGTTGCCCTGCCGCCGATATGTCCGACGACTATAGGGTCGTCCCCACGACCCCGGGACTAGGTTGGCCCGCGGCCGACATGTCCGACGACTATAGGGTCGTCCCCACGCCCCGGCCCAAAGTTGGCCAGCCGCCGACATGTCCGACGATTATAGGGTCGTCCCCACGACCCCGGGACTAGATTGGCCGGCCACCGTCATGTCCGGCGACTATACGGTCGTCCCCACGACCCCTGGACTAGGTTGGCCCGCCGCCGACTTGTCCGACGAATATAGGGTCGTCCCCACGACCACTGGCCAAAGTTGCCCAGACGCAGACATGTTCGACGACTATAGGGTCGTCCCCAAGACCACGGGCCAAAGTTTCCCAGCCGCCGACATGTCCGACGACTATAGGGTCGTCCCCACGACCCCGGGACTAGGATGGCCCCCCACCGACATGTCCGACGTCTATAGGGTCGTCCTACGACCCCGGGGCTAGATTGGCCCGCCACCGTCATGTCCGACGACTATAGGTTCGTCCCTACGACCCCGGGACTAGGTTGGCCAGCCTCCGACATATCCGACGACTATAGGGTCGTTCCCACGACTACGGGCCAAATTAGGCCAGCCGCCGACATGTCCGACGACCATAGGGTCGTCCCCACGAAACCCGGGACTAGATTGGCCCGCCACCGTCATGTCCGACGACGATAGGGTCGTCCCCACGACCACGGGCCAAAGTTGATCAGCCGCCGACATGTCCGACGACTATAGTGCCGTCCCCACGACCCCGGGACTAGATTGCCCCGCCACCGTCATGTCCGACGACTATAGGGTCGTCTCCACGACCCCGGCACTAGGTTGGCCCGACGCCGAGTGTCCGACGACTATAGGGTCGTCCCCACGACACCGGGACTAGGTTGGCCCGCCGCCGAGTTGTCCGACGACTATAGGGTCGTCCCCACGACACCGGGACTAGATTGGTCAGCCGCCGACATGTCCGACGACTATAGGGTCGTCCCCACGACCCCGGGACTAGGTTGGCCAGCCGCCGACATGTTCGACGACTATGGGGTCGTCCCCACGAGCCCGGGACTAGATTGGCCCGCCACCGTCATGTCCGACGACTATAGGGTCGTCTCCACGACCCCGGGACTAGGTTGGCCCGCCGCCGACTTGTCCGACGACTATAGGGTCGTCCCCACGACCACTGGCCAAAGTTGCCCAGCCGCCGACATGTCCGACGAGTATAGGGTCGTCCCCACGACCCCGGGACTAGGTTGGCCCGCCGCCGACATGTCCGATGACTATAGGTTCGTCCCCACGCCCCGGCCCAAAGTTGGTCAGCCGCCGACATGTCCGACGACTATAGGGTCGTCCCCACGACCTCGGGACTAGGTCGGCCCGCCGCCGACTTGTTTCGACGACTATAGGGTCGTCCCCACGACCACGGGCCAAAGTTGCCCTGCCGCCGACATGTCCGCCGACTATAGGGTCGTCCCCACGACCCCGGGACTAGGTTGGCCCGCCGCCGACTTGTCCGACGACTATAGGGTCGTCCCCACGACCCCGCGACTAGATTGGCCCGCCACCGTCATGTCCGACGACTATAGGGTCGTCCCCACGACCCCGGGACTAGGTTGGCCCGCCGCCGACTTGTCCGACGACTATAGGGTCGTCCCTACCACCCCGGGACTAGGTTCGCCAGCCGCCGACATGTCCGACGACTATAGGGTCGTCCCCACAACCCCGGGGCTAGATTGGCCCGCCACCGTCATGTCCCACGACGATAGGGTCGTCCCCACGACCACGGGCCAAAGTTGATCAGCCGCCGACATGTCCGACGAGTATAGGGTCGTCCCCACGACCCCGGGACTAGGTTGGCCCGCCGCCGACATGTCCGACGACTATAGGTTCGTCCCCACGCCCCGGCCCAAAGTTGGTCAGCCGCCGACATGTCCGACGACTATAGGGTCGTCCCCACGACCCCGGGACTAGGTCGGCCCGCCGCCGACTTGTCCGACGACTATAGGGTCGTCCCCACGACCACGGGCCAAAGTTGCCCAGCCGCCGACATGTCCGACGAGTATAGGGTCGTCCCCACGACCCCGGGACTAGGTTGGCCCGCCGCCGACATGTCCGACGACAATAGGTTCGTCCCCACGCCCCGGCCCAAAGTTGGTCAGCCGCCGACATGTCCGACGACTATAGGGTCGTCCCCACGACCCCGGGACTAGGTCGGCCCGCCGCCGACTTGTCCGACGACTATAGGGTCGTCCCCACGACCACGCGACTAGGTTGGCCCGCTGCCGAATTGTCCGACGACTTTAGGGTCGTGCCTACCACCCCGGGAATAGGTTGGCCAGCCTCCGACATATCTGACGACTATAGGGTCGTCCCCACGACCACGGCCCAATGTTGGCCAGCCGCCGACATGTCCGACGACTATAGGGTCGTCCCCACGACCCCGGGACTAGGTTGGCCTGCCGCCGACGTGTCCGACGACTATAGGGTCGTCTCCACGGCCCCGGGACTAGGATGGCCCGCCGCCGACATGTCCGACGACTATAGGGTCGTCCCCACGACCCCGGGCCAAAGTTGTCCAGCCGCCGACATGTCCGACGACTATAGGGTCGTCCCCCACGACACCGGGACTAGATTGGTCAGCCGCCGTCATGTCCGACGACTATAGGGTCGTCCCCACGACCCCGGGACTAGATTGGCCCGCCACCGTCATGTCCGACGACTATAGGGTCGTCCCCACGACCCCGGGACTAGGTTGGCCCGCCGCCGACTTGTCCGACGACTATAGGGTCGTCCCTACCACCCCGGGACTAGGTTCGCCAGCCGCCGACATGTCCGAGGACTATAGGGTCGTCCCCACAACCCCGGGGCTAGATTGGCCCGCCACCGTCATGTCCGACGACGATAGGGTCGTCCCCACGACCACGGGCCAAAGTTGATCAGCCGCCGACATGTCCGACGACTATAGTGCCGTCCCCACGACCCCGGGACTAGATTGCCCCGCCACCGTCATGTCCGACGACTATAGGGTCGTCTCCACGACCCCGGCACTAGGTTGGCCCGACGCCGAGTGTCCGACGACTATAGGGTCGTCCCCACGACACCGGGACTAGGTTGGCCCGCCGCCGAGTTGTCCGACGACTATAGGGTCGTCCCCACGACACCGGGACTAGATTGGTCAGCCGCCGACATGTCCGACGACTATAGGGTCGTCCCCACGACCCCGGGACTAGGTTGGCCAGCCGCCGACATGTTCGACGACTATGGGGTCGTCCCCACGAGCCCGGGACTAGATTGGCCCGCCACCGTCATGTCCGACGACTATAGGGTCGTCTCCACGACCCCGGGACTAGGTTGGCCCGCCGCCGACTTGTCCGACGACTATAGGGTCGTCCCCACGACCACTGGCCAAAGTTGCCCAGCCGCCGACATGTCCGACGAGTATAGGGTCGTCCCCACGACCCCGGGACTAGGTTGGCCCGCCGCCGACATGTCCGATGACTATAGGTTCGTCCCCACGCCCCGGCCCAAAGTTGGTCAGCCGCCGACATGTCCGACGACTATAGGGTCGTCCCCACGACCCCGGGACTAGGTCGGCCCGCCGCCGACTTGTTTCGACGACTATAGGGTCGTCCCCACGACCACGGGCCAAAGTTGCCCTGCCGCCGACATGTCCGCCGACTATAGGGTCGTCCCCACGACCCCGGGACTAGGTTGGCCCGCCGCCGACTTGTCCGACGACTATAGGGTCGTCTCCACGACCCCGGGACTAGGTTGGCCAGTCACCGACATGTCCGACGACTATAGGGTCGTCCCCACGACCACTGGCCAAAGTTGCCCAGCCGCCGACATGTCCGACGACTATAGGGTCGTCCCCACGACCCCGGGACTAGGTTGTCCCGCCGCCGACATGTCCGACGACTATAGGGTCGTCCCCACGCCCCGGCCCAAAGTTGGCCAGCCGCCGACATGTCCGACGACTATAGGGTCGTCCCCACGACCCCGGGACTAGATTGGCCCGCCACCGTCATGTCCGACGACTATAGGGTCGTCTCCACGACACCGGGACTAGGTTGGCCAGCCGCCGACTTGTCCGACGACTATAGGGTCGTCCCCACGACCCCGGGGCTAGATTGCCCCGGCACCGTCATGTCCGACGACTATAGGGTCGTCCCCACGACCCCGGGACTAGGTCGGCCCGCCGCCGACTTGTCCGACGACTATAGGGTTGTCCTACGACCCCGGGGCTAGATTGGCCCGCCACCGCCATGTCCGACGACTATAGGGTCGTCCCCACGACCCCGGGACTGGGTTGGCCCGCCGCCGACATGTCCGACGACTATAGGTTCGTCCCCACGACCACGGGCCAAAGTTGCCCTGCCGCCGACATGTCCGACGACTATAGGGTCGTCCCCACGACCCCGGGACTAGGTTGGCCCGCCGCCGACATATCCGACGACTATAGGGTCGTCCCCACGACACCGGGACTAGGTTGGCCAGCCGCCGACTTGTCCGACGACTATAGGGTCGTCTCCACGACCCCGGGGCTAGATTGCCCCGGCACCGTCATGTCCGACGACTATAGGGTCGTCCCCACGACCCCGGGACTAGGTCGGCCCGCCACCGACATGTCCGACGTCTATAGGGTCGTCCTACGACCCCGGGGCTAGATTGGCCCGCCACCGCCATGTCCGACGACTATAGGGTCGTCTCCACGACACCGGGACTAGGTTGGCCAGCCGCCGACTTGTCCGACGACTATAGGGTCGTTCCCACGACCCCGGGGCTAGATTGCCCCGGCACCGTCATGTCTGACGACTATAGGGTCGTCCCCACGACCACGGGCCAAAGTTGCCCTGCCGCCGACATGTCCGACGACTATAGGGTCGTCCCCACGACCCCGGGACTAGGTTGGCCCGCCGCCGACATATCCGACGACTATAGGGTCGTCCTCACGACCACGGCCCAATGTTGGCCAGCCGCCGACATGTCCGACGACTATAGAGTCGTCCCCACGACCCCGGGACTAGGTTGGCCCGACGCCGAGTGTCCGACGACTATAGGGTCGTCCCCACGACACCGGGACTAGATTGGTCAGCCGCCGACATGTCCGACGACTATAGGGTCGTCCCCACGCCCCGGCCCAAAGTTGGCCAGCCGCCGACATGTCCGACGACTATAGGGTCGTCCCCACGACCCCGGGACTAGATTGGCCCGCCACCGTCATGTCCGACGACTATAGGGTCGTCTCCACGACACCGGGACTAGGTTGGCCAGCCGCCGACTTGTCCGACGACTATAGGGTCGTTCCCACGACCCCGGGGCTAGATTGCCCCGGCACCGTCATGTCTGACGACTATAGGGTCGTCCCCACGACCCCGGGACTAGGTCGGCCCGCCGCCGACTTGTCCGACGACTATAGGGTCGTCCCCACGACCACTGGCCAATTTTGCCCAGCCGCGGACACGTCCGACGACTATAGGGTCGTCCCCACGACCCCGGGGCAAGATTGCCCCGGCACCGTCATGTCCGACGACTATACGGTCGTCCCCACGACCCCGGGACTAGGTCGGCCCGCCGCCGACTTGTCCGAAGACTATAGGGTCGTCCCCACGACCACGGGCCAAAGTTGCCCTGCCGCCGAAATGTCCGACGACTATAGGGTCGTCCCCACGACCCCGGGACTAGGTTGGCCCGCCGCCGACTTGTCCGACGACTATAGGGTCGTGCTTACCACCCCGGGACTTGTTTGGCCCGCCACCATCATGTCCGACGACTATAGGGTCGTCCCCACGACCACGGGTCTAGGTTGGCCCGCTGCCGAATTGTCCGACGACTATAGGGTCGTGCCTACCACCCCGGGAATAGGTTGGCCAGCCGCCGACATGTCCGACGACTATAGGGTCGTCCCCACGACCCCGGGACTAGATTGGCCCGCCACCGTCATGTCCGACGACTATAGGGTCGTCTCCACGACACCGGGACTAGGTTGGCCAGCCGCCGACTTGTCCGACGACTATTGGGTCGTCCCCACGACCCCGGGGCAAGATTGCCCCGGCACCGTCATGTCCGACGACTATACGGTCGTCCCCACGACCCCGGGACTAGGTCGGCCCGCCGCCGACTTGTCCGAAGACTATAGGGTCGTCCCCACGACCACGGGCCAAAGTTGCCCTGCCGCCGAAATGTCCGACGACTATAGGGTCGTCCACCACGACACCGAGACTAGATTGGTCAGTCGCCGTCATGTCCGACGACGATAGGGTCGTCCCCACGACCACGGGCCAAAGTTGATCAGCCGCCGACATGTCCGACGACTATAGGGCCGTCCCCACGACCCCGGGACTAGATTGCCCCGCCACCGTCATGTCCGACGACTATAGGGTCGTCTCCACGACCCCGGCACTAGGTTGGCCCGGCGCCGAGTTGTCCGACGACTATCGGGGCGTCCCCACGACCCCGGGACTAGGTTGGCCAGCCGCCGACATGTTCGACGACTATGGGGTCGTCCCCACGAGCCCGGGACTAGATTGGCCCGCCACCGTCATGTCCGACGACTATAGGGTCGTCTCCACGACCCCGGGACTAGGTTGGCCCGCCGCCGACTTGTCCGACGACTATAGGGTCGTCCCCACGACCACTGGCCAAAGTTGCCCAGCCGCCGACATGTCCGACGACTATAGGGTCGTCCCCACGACCCCGGGACTAGGTTGGCCCGCCACCGACATGTCCGACGTCTATAGGGTCGTCCTACGACCCCGGGGCTAGATTGGCCCGCCACCGTCATGTCCGACGACTATAGGTTCGTCCCTACGACCCCGGGACTAGGTTGGCCAGCCTCCGACATATCCGACGACTATAGGGTCGTCCCCACGACCACGGGCCAAAGTTGATCAGCCGCCGACATGTCCGACGACTATAGGGCCGTCCCCACGACCCCAGGACTAGATTGACCCGCCACCGTCATGTCCGACGACTATAGGGTCGTCTCCACGACCCCGGCACTAGGTTGGCCCGACGCCGAGTGTCCGACGACTATAGGGTCGTCCCCACGACACCGGGACTAGGTTGGCCCGCCGCCGAGTTGTCCGACGACTATAGGGTCGTCCCCACGACACCGGGACTAGATTGGTCAGCCGCCGACATGTCCGACGACTATAGGGGCGTCCCCACGACCCCGGGACTAGGTTGGCCAGCCGCCGACATGTTCGACGACTATGGGGTCGTCCCCACGAGCCCGGGACTAGATTGGCCCGCCACCGTCATGTCCGACGACTATAGGGTCGTCTCCACGACCCCGGGACTAGGTTGGCCCGCCGCCGACTTGTCCGACGACTATAGGGTCGTCCCCACGACCACTGGCCAAAGTTGCCCAGCCGCCGACATGTCCGACGACTATAGGTTCGTCCCTACGACCCCGGGACTAGGTTGGCCAGCCTCCGACATATCCGACGACTATAGGGTCGTTCCCACGACTACGGGCCAAATTAGGCCAGCCGCCGACATGTCCGACGACCATAGGGTCGTCCCCACGAAACCCGGGACTAGATTGGCCCGCCACCGTCATGTCCGACGACTATAGGGTCGTTCCCACGACTACGGGCCAAATTAGGCCAGCCGCCGTCATGTCCGACGACCATAGGGTCGTCCCCACGAAACCCGGGATTAGATTGTCCCGCCACCGTCATGTCCGACGACTATAGGGTCGTACCCACGACACCGAGACTAGATTGGTCAGTCGCCGTCATGTCCGACGACGATAGGGTCGTCCCCACGACCACGGGCCAAAGTTGATCAGCCGCCGACATGTCCGACGACTATAGGGCCGTCCCCACGACCCCGGGACTAGATTGCCCCGCCACCGTCATGTCCGACGACTATAGGGTCGTCTCCACGACCCCGGCACTAGGTTGGCCCGACGCCGAGTTGTCCGACGACTATAGGGGCGTCCCCACGACCCCGGGACTAGGTTGGCCCGCCGCCGACGTGTCCGACGACTATAGGGTCGTCTCCACGGCCCCGGGACTAGGATGGCCGCCGCCGACTTGTCCGACGACTATAGGGTCGTCCCCACGACCCCGGGCCAAAGTTGGCCAGCCGCCGACATGTCCGACGACTGTAGGGTCGTCTACCACGACACCGAGACTAGATTGGTCAGTCGCCGTCATGTCCGACGACGATAGGGTCGTCCCCACGACCACGGGCCAAAGTTGATCAGCCGCCGACATGTCCGACGACTATAGTGCCGTCCCCACGACCCCGGGACTAGATTGCCCCGCCACCGTCATGTCCGACGACTATAGGGTCGTCTCCACGACCCCGGCACTAGGTTGGCCCGACGCCGAGTTGTCCGACGACTATAGGGGCGTCCCCACGACCCCGGGACTAGGTTGGCCAGCCGCCGACATGTTCGACGACTATGGGGTCGTCCCCACGAGCCCGGGACTAGATTGGCCCGCCACCGTCATGTCCGACGACTATAGGGTCGTCCCCACGACCCCGGGACTAGGTTGGCCCGCCACCGACATGTCCGACGTCTATAGGGTGGTCCTACGACCCCGGGGCTAGATTGGCCCGCCACCGTCATGTCCGACGACTATAGGTTCGTCCCTACGACCCCGGGACTAGGTTGGCCAGCCTCCGACATATCCGACGACTATAGGGTCGTTCCCACGACTACGGGCCAAAGTTGGCCAGCCGCCGTCATGTCCGACGACTATAGGCTCGTCTCCACGACCCCGGGAGTAGGTTGGCCGGCCGCCAACATTTCCGACGACTATAGGGTCGTCCCCACGACCTCGGGACTAGGTTGGCCAGTCACCGACATGTCCGACGACTATAGGGTCGTCCCCACGACCACTGGCCAAAGTTGCCCAGCCGCCGACATGTCCGACGACTATAGGGTCGTCCCCACGACCACGGGCCAAAGTTGCCCTGCCGCCGATATGTCCGACGACTATAGGGTCGTCCCCACGACCCCGGGACTAGGTTGGCCCGCGGCCGACATGTCCGACGACTATAGGGTCGTCCCCACGCCCCGGCCCAAAGTTGGCCAGCCGCCGACATGTCCGACGATTATAGGGTCGTCCCCACGACCCCGGGACTAGATTGGCCGGCCACCGTCATGTCCGGCGACTATACGGTCGTCCCCACGACCCCTGGACTAGGTTGGCCCGCCGCCGACTTGTCCGACGAATATAGGGTCGTCCCCACGACCACTGGCCAAAGTTGCCCAGACGCAGACATGTTCGACGACTATAGGGTCGTCCCCAAGACCACGGGCCAAAGTTTCCCAGCCGCCGACATGTCCGACGACTATAGGGTCGTCCCCACGACCCCGGGACTAGGATGGCCCCCCACCGACATGTCCGACGTCTATAGGGTCGTCCTACGACCCCGGGGCTAGATTGGCCCGCCACCGTCATGTCCGACGACTATAGGTTCGTCCCTACGACCCCGGGACTAGGTTGGCCAGCCTCCGACATATCCGACGACTATAGGGTCGTTCCCACGACTACGGGCCAAATTAGGCCAGCCGCCGACATGTCCGACGACCATAGGGTCGTCCCCACGAAACCCGGGACTAGATTGGCCCGCCACCGTCATGTCCGACGACTATTGGGTCGTCCCCACGACAACGGGCCAAAGTTGGTCAGCCGCCGACATGTCCGACGACTATAGGGTCGTTCCCACGACTACGGGCCAAATTAGGCCAGCCGCCGACATGTCCGACGACCATAGGGTCGTCCCCACGAATCCCGGGGCTAGATTGGCCCGCCACCGTCATCTCCGACGACTATAGGTTCGTCCCTACGACCCCGGGACTAGGTTGGCCAGCCTCCGACATATCCGACGACTATAGGGTCGTTCCCACGACTACGGGCCAAATTAGGCCAGCCGCCGACATGTCCGACGACCATAGGGTCGTCCCCACGAAACCCGGGACTAGATTGGCCCGCCACCGTCATGTCCGACGACTATAGGGTCGTTCCCACGACTACGGGCCAAATTAGGCCAGCCGCCGACATGTCCGACGACCATAGGGTCGTCCCCACGAAACCCGGGATTAGATTGGCCCGACACCGTCATGTCCGACGACTATAGGGTCGTACCCACGACCCCGGAACTAGGTTGGCCCGCCGCCGACTTGTCCGACGACTATAGGGTCGTCCATCCAACCCCGGAACTAGGTTGGCCAGCCGCCGACATGTCCGATGACTATAGGGTCGTCCCCACGACCCCGGGGCTAGATTGGCTCGCCACCGTCATGTCCGACGACTATAGGGTCGTCCCCACGCCCCGGCCCAAAGTTGGCCAGCCGCCGACATGTCCGACGACTATAGGGTCGTCTCCACGACCCCGGGAATAGGTTGGCCCGCCGCCGACTTGTCCGACGACTATAGCGTCGTCCCCACGACCACTGGCCAAAGTTGCCCAGCCGCCGACATGTCCGACGACTATAGGGTCGTCCCCACGACCCCGGGCCAAAGTTGGCCAGCCGCCGACATGTCCGACGACTATAGGGTCGTCCCCACGACCACTGGCCAAAGTTGCCCAGCCGCCGACATGTCCGACGACCATAGGGTCGTCCCCACGAAACCCGGGACTAGATTGGCCCGCCACCGTCATGTCCGACGACTATAGGGTCGTTCCCACGACTACGGGCCAAATTAGGCCAGCCGCCGTCATGTCCGACGACCATAGGGTCGTCCCCACGAAACCCGGGATTAGATTGGCCCGCCACCGTCATGTCCGACGACTATAGGGTCGTACCCACGACACCGAGACTAGATTGGTCAGTCGCCGTCATGTCCGACGACGATAGGGTCGTCCCCACGACCACTGGCCAAAGTTGCCCAGCCGCCGACATGTCCGACGACTATAGGGTCGTCCCCACGACCACTGGCCAAAGTTGCCCAGCCGCCGACATGTCCGACGACTATAGGGTCGTCCCCACGACCACGGGCCAAAGTTGCCCTGCCGCCGATATGTCCGACGACTATAGGGTCGTCCCCACGACCCCGGGACTAGGTTGGCCCGCGGCCGACATGTCCGACGACTATAGGGTCGTCCCCACGACCCCGGGACTAGGTTGGCCCGCGGCCGACATGTCCGACGACTATAGGGTCGTCCCCACGCCCCGGCCCAAAGTTGGCCAGCCGCCGACATGTCCGACGATTATAGGGTCGTCCCCACGACCCCGGGACTAGATTGGCCGGCCACCGTCATGTCCGGCGACTATACGGTCGTCCCCACGACCCCTGGACTAGGTTGGCCCGCCGCCGACATGTCCGACGAATATAGGGTCGTCCCCACGACCACTGGCCAAAGTTGCCCAGACGCAGACATGTTCGACGACTATAGGGTCGTCCCCAAGACCACGGGCCAAAGTTTCCCAGCCGCCGACATGTCCGACGACTATAGGGTCGTCCCCACGACCCCGGGACTAGGATGGCCCCCCACCGACATGTCCGACGTCTATAGGGTCGTCCTACGACCCCGGGGCTAGATTGGCCCGCCACCGTCATGTCCGACGACTATAGGTTCGTCCCTACGACCCCGGGACTAGGTTGGCCAGCCTCCGACATATCCGACGACTATAGGGTCGTTCCCACGACTACGGGCCAAATTAGGCCAGCCGCCGACATGTCCGACGACCATAGGGTCGTCCCCACGAAACCCGGGACTAGATTGGCCCGCCACCGTCATGTCCGACGACTATTGGGTCGTCCCCACGACAACGGGCCAAAGTTGGTCAGCCGCCGACATGTCCGACGACTATAGGGTCGTTCCCACGACTACGGGCCAAATTAGGCCAGCCGCCGACATGTCCGACGACTATAGGGTCGTCTCCACGACCCCGGGAATAGGTTGGCCCGCCGCCGACTTGTCCGACGACTATAGCGTCGTCCCCACGACCACTGGCCAAAGTTGCCCAGCCGCCGACATGTCCGACGACTATAGGGTCGTCCCCACGACCCCGGGGCTAGATTGGCCAGCCGCCGTCATTTCCGACGACTATAGGGTCGTCCCCACGACCCCGGGACTAGGTTGGCCCGCCGCCGTCATGTCCGACGACTATAGGGTCGTCCCCACGACCACGGGCCAAAGTTGGTCAGCCGCCGACATGTCTAACGAATATAGGGTCGTCCCCACGACCCCGGGACTAGGTTGGCCCGCCGCCGACTTGTCCGACGACTATAGGGTCGTCCCCACGACCCCGGGACGAGGTTGGCCCGCCGCCGACTTGTCCGACGACTATAGGGGCGTCCCCACGACCCCCGGACTAGGTTGACCCGCCACCGTCATGTCCGACGACTATAGGGTCGTCTCCACGACCCCGGGAGTAGGTTGGCCCGCCGCCGACTTGTCCGACGACTATAGGGGCGTCCCCACGACCCCCGGACTAGGTTGACCAGCCACCGTCATGTCCGACGACTATAGGGTCGTCTCCACGACCCCGGGACTAGGTTGGCCCGCCACCGACTTGTCCGACGACTATAGGGTCGTCCCCATGACCACGGGCCAAAGTTGCCCAGCCGCCGACATGTCCGACGACTATAGGGTCGTCCCCACGACCCCGGGACGAGGTTGGCCCGCCGCCGACTTGTCCGACGACTATAGGGTCGTCTCCACGACCCCGGGACTAGGTTGGCCCGCCGCCGACTTGTCCGACGACTATAGGGGCGTCCCCACGACCCCCGGACTAGGTTGACCCGCCACCGTCATGTCCGACGACTATAGGGTCGTCTCCACGACCCCGGGACTAGGTTGGCCCGCCGCCGACTTGTCCGACGACAATAGGGGCGTCCCCATGACCACGGGCCAAAGTTGCCCAGCCGCCGACATGTCCGACGACTATAGGGTCGTCCCCACGACACCGGGACTAGATTGGTCAGCCGCCCACATGTCCGACGACTATAGGGTCGTCCCCACGACCCCGGGACTAGATTGGCCCGCCACCGTCATGTCCGACGACTATAGGGTCGTCCCCACGACCCCGGGACTAGGTTGGCCCGCCGCCGACTTGTCCGACGAGTATAGGGTCGTCCCTCCCACCCCGGAACTAGGTTGGCCAGCCGCCGACATGTCCGACGACTATAGGGTCGTCCCCACGACCCCGGGACTAGGTTGGCCCGCCGCCGTCATGTCCGACGACTATAGGGTCGTCCCCACGACCACGGGCCAAAGTTGCTCAGCCGCCGACATGTCTAACGAATATAGGGTCGTCCCCACGACCCCGGGTCTAGGTTGGCCCGCCGCCGACTTGTCCGACGACTATAGGGTCGTCCCCACGACCCCGGGACGAGGTTGGCCCGCCGCCGACTTGTCCGAAGACTAGAGGGGCGTCCCCACGTTCCCCGGACTAGGTTGACCCGCCACCGTCATGTCCGACGACTATAGGGTCGTCTCCACGACCCCGGGACTAGGTTGGCCCGCCGCCGACTTGTCCGACGACTATAGGGGCGTCCCCACGACCCCCGGACTAGGTTGACCCGCCACCGTCATGTCCGACGACTATAGGGTCGTCTCCACGACCCCGGGACTAGGTTGGCCCGCCGCCGACTTGTCCGACGACTATAGGGTCGTCCCCATGACCACGGGCCAAAGTTGCCCAGCCGCCGACATGTCCGACGACTATAGGGTCGTCCCCACGACACCGGGACTAGATTGGTCAGCCGCCCACATGGCCGACGACTATAGGGTCGTCCCCACGACCCCGGGACTAGGTTGGCCCGCCGCCGACTTGTCCGACGACTATAGGGTCGTCCCCACGACCCCCGGACTAGATTGACCCGCCACCGCCATGTCCGACGACTATAGGGTCGTCCCCACGACCCCGGGACTAGGTTGGCCCGCCGCCGACTTGTCCGACGACTATAGGGTCGTCCCCACCACCCCGGGTCTAGGTGGGCCAGCCGCCGAGATGTCCGACGACTATAGGGTCGT
The DNA here is from genome assembly GCA_946251845.1 of Andrena fulva. Classification (NCBI taxonomy): domain Eukaryota; kingdom Metazoa; phylum Arthropoda; class Insecta; order Hymenoptera; family Andrenidae; genus Andrena; species Andrena fulva. The sequence continues at coordinate 437,040 of CAMITZ010000297.1, forward strand.
CCCCACGACCACGGGCCAAAGTAGCCCAACCTCCGACATGTCCGACGACTGTAGGGTCGTCCCCACGACCCCGGGACTAGATTGGCCGGCCACCGTCATGTCCGGCGACTATACGGTCGTCCCCACGACCCCTGGACTAGGTTGGCCCGCCGCCGACATGTCCGACGAATATAGGGTCGTCCCCACGACCACTGGCCAAAGTTGCCCAGACGCAGACATGTTCGACGACTATAGGGTCGTCCCCAAGACCACGGGCCAAAGTTTCCCAGCCGCCGACATGTCCGACGACTATAGGGTCGTCCCCACGACCCCGGGACTAGGATGGCCCCCCACCGACATGTCCGACGTCTATAGGGTCGTCCTACGACCCCGGGGCTAGATTGGCCCGCCACCGTCATGTCCGACGACTATAGGTTCGTCCCTACGACCCCGGGACTAGGTTGGCCAGCCTCCGACATATCCGACGACTATAGGGTCGTTCCCACGACTACGGGCCAAATTAGGCCAGCCGCCGACATGTCCGACGACCATAGGGTCGTCCCCACGAAACCCGGGACTAGATTGGCCCGCCACCGTCATGTCCGACGACTATTGGGTCGTCCCCACGACAACGGGCCAAAGTTGGTCAGCCGCCGACATGTCCGACGACTATAGGGTCGTTCCCACGACTACGGGCCAAATTAGGCCAGCCGCCGACATGTCCGACGACTATAGGGTCGTCTCCACGACCCCGGGAATAGGTTGGCCCGCCGCCGACTTGTCCGACGACTATAGCGTCGTCCCCACGACCACTGGCCAAAGTTGCCCAGCCGCCGACATGTCCGACGACTATAGGGTCGTCCCCACGACCCCGGGGCTAGATTGGCCAGCCGCCGTCATTTCCGACGACTATAGGGTCGTCCCCACGACCCCGGGACTAGGTTGGCCCGCCGCCGTCATGTCCGACGACTATAGGGTCGTCCCCACGACCACGGGCCAAAGTTGGTCAGCCGCCGACATGTCTAACGAATATAGGGTCGTCCCCACGACCCCGGGACTAGGTTGGCCCGCCGCCGACTTGTCCGACGACTATAGGGTCGTCCCCACGACCCCGGGACGAGGTTGGCCCGCCGCCGACTTGTCCGACGACTATAGGGGCGTCCCCACGACCCCCGGACTAGGTTGACCCGCCACCGTCATGTCCGACGACTATAGGGTCGTCTCCACGACCCCGGGAGTAGGTTGGCCCGCCGCCGACTTGTCCGACGACTATAGGGGCGTCCCCACGACCCCCGGACTAGGTTGACCAGCCACCGTCATGTCCGACGACTATAGGGTCGTCTCCACGACCCCGGGACTAGGTTGGCCCGCCACCGACTTGTCCGACGACTATAGGGTCGTCCCCATGACCACGGGCCAAAGTTGCCCAGCCGCCGACATGTCCGACGACTATAGGGTCGTCCCCACGACCCCGGGACGAGGTTGGCCCGCCGCCGACTTGTCCGACGACTATAGGGTCGTCTCCACGACCCCGGGACTAGGTTGGCCCGCCGCCGACTTGTCCGACGACTATAGGGGCGTCCCCACGACCCCCGGACTAGGTTGACCCGCCACCGTCATGTCCGACGACTATAGGGTCGTCTCCACGACCCCGGGACTAGGTTGGCCCGCCGCCGACTTGTCCGACGACAATAGGGGCGTCCCCATGACCACGGGCCAAAGTTGCCCAGCCGCCGACATGTCCGACGACTATAGGGTCGTCCCCACGACACCGGGACTAGATTGGTCAGCCGCCCACATGTCCGACGACTATAGGGTCGTCCCCACGACCCCGGGACTAGATTGGCCCGCCACCGTCATGTCCGACGACTATAGGGTCGTCCCCACGACCCCGGGACTAGGTTGGCCCGCCGCCGACTTGTCCGACGAGTATAGGGTCGTCCCTCCCACCCCGGAACTAGGTTGGCCAGCCGCCGACATGTCCGACGACTATAGGGTCGTCCCCACGACCCCGGGACTAGGTTGGCCCGCCGCCGTCATGTCCGACGACTATAGGGTCGTCCCCACGACCACGGGCCAAAGTTGCTCAGCCGCCGACATGTCTAACGAATATAGGGTCGTCCCCACGACCCCGGGTCTAGGTTGGCCCGCCGCCGACTTGTCCGACGACTATAGGGTCGTCCCCACGACCCCGGGACGAGGTTGGCCCGCCGCCGACTTGTCCGAAGACTAGAGGGGCGTCCCCACGTTCCCCGGACTAGGTTGACCCGCCACCGTCATGTCCGACGACTATAGGGTCGTCTCCACGACCCCGGGACTAGGTTGGCCCGCCGCCGACTTGTCCGACGACTATAGGGGCGTCCCCACGACCCCCGGACTAGGTTGACCCGCCACCGTCATGTCCGACGACTATAGGGTCGTCTCCACGACCCCGGGACTAGGTTGGCCCGCCGCCGACTTGTCCGACGACTATAGGGTCGTCCCCATGACCACGGGCCAAAGTTGCCCAGCCGCCGACATGTCCGACGACTATAGGGTCGTCCCCACGACACCGGGACTAGATTGGTCAGCCGCCCACATGGCCGACGACTATAGGGTCGTCCCCACGACCCCGGGACTAGGTTGGCCCGCCGCCGACTTGTCCGACGACTATAGGGTCGTCCCCACGACCCCCGGACTAGATTGACCCGCCACCGCCATGTCCGACGACTATAGGGTCGTCCCCACGACCCCGGGACTAGGTTGGCCCGCCGCCGACTTGTCCGACGACTATAGGGTCGTCCCCACCACCCCGGGTCTAGGTGGGCCAGCCGCCGAGATGTCCGACGACTATAGGGTCGTCCCCACGACCACGGGCCAAAGTAGCCCAACCTCCGACATGTCCGACGACTGTAGGGTCGTCCCCACGAACCCGCGACTAGGTTGGCCAGTCACCGACATGTCCGACGACTATAGGGTCGTCCCCACGACCACGGGCCAAAGTTGCCCTGCCGCCGACATGTCCGACGATTATAGGGTCGTCCCCACGACCACGGGCATACGTTGGCCTGCCGCCGACATGTCCGACGACTATAGGGTCGTCCCCACGACCACGGGCCAAAGTTGCCCTGCCGCCGACATGTCCGACGACTATAGGGTCGTCCCCACGACCCCGGGACTAGGTTGGCCCGCCGCCGACATGTCCGACGACTATAGGGTCGTCCCCACGACCCCGGGACTAGATTGGCCCGCCACCGGCATGTCCGACGACTATAGGGTCGTCCCCACGACCCCGGGATTAGGTTGGCTCGCCGCCGACTTGTCCGACGACTATAGGGTCGTCCCCACGACCCCGGGACTAGATTGGCGCGCCACCATCATGTCCTACGACTATAGGGTCGTCCCCACGACCCCGGGACTAGGTTGGCTCGCCGCCGACTTGTCCGACGACTATAGGGTCGTCCCCACGACCCCGGGACTAGATTGGCTCGTCGCCGACTTGTCCGACGACTATAGGGTCGTCCCCACGACCCCGGGACTAGATTGGCGCGCCACCATCATGTCCGACGACTATAGGGTCGTCCCCACGACCACGGGACAATGTTGCCCAACCTCCGACATATCCGACGATTGTAGGGTCGTCCCCACGACCCCGGGACTAGGTTGGCTCGCCGCCGAAATGTCTGACAACTATAGGGTCGTCCCTACCACCCCGGGTCTAGGTGGGCCAGCCGCCGAGATGTCCGACGACTATAGGGTCGTCCCCACGACCACGGGCCAAAGTTGCCCTGCCGCCGACATGTCCGACGACTATAGGGTCGTCCCCACCACCCCGGGTCTAGGTTGGCCCGCCGCCGACTTGTCCGACGACTATAGGGTCGTCCCCACGACCACGGGACAATGTTGCCCAACCTCCGACATATCCGACGATTGTAGGGTCGTCCCCACGACCCCGGGACTAGGTTGGCTCGCCGCCGAAATGTCTGACAACTATAGGGTCGTCCCTACCACCCCGGGACTAGGTTGGCCAACCGCCGACATGTCCGACGACTATAGGGTCGTCCCCACGGCCCCGGGAATAGATTGCCCGGCCACCGTCATGTCCGACGACTATAGGGTCGTCCCCACGACCCCGGGACTAGGTTGGCCCGCCGCCGACTTGTCCGACGACTATAGGGTCGTCCCCACGACCACGGGCCAAAGTTGCCCTGCCGCCGACATGTCCGACGACTATAGGGTCGTCCCCACGACCCCGGGACTAGGTTGGCCCGCCGCCGACATGTCCGACGACTATAGGGTCGTCCCCACGACCCCGGGACTAGATTGGCGCGCCACCATCATGTCCGACGACTATAGGGACGCCCCCACGACCCCGGGACTAGGTTGGCCTGCCGCCGACTTGTCCGACGACTATAAGGTCGTCCCCACGACCACGGGCGAAAGTTGCCCTGCCGCCGACATGTCCGACGATTATAGGGTCGTCCCCACGACCACGGGCATACGTTGGCCTGCCGCCGACATGTCCGACGACTATAGGGTCGTCCCCACGACCACGGGCCAAAGTTGCCCTGCCGCCGACATGTCCGACGACTATAGGGTCGTCCCCACCACCCCGGGTCAAGGTTGGCCAGCCGCCGACATGTCCGACGACTATAGGGTCGTCCCCACGACCCGGGCCAAAGTTGCCCAGCCGCCGAAATGTCCGACGACTATAGGGTCGTCCCCACGAACCCGCGACTAGGTTGGCCAGTCACCGACATGTCCGACGACTATAGGGTCGTCCCCTCGACCACGGGCCAAAGTTGCCCTGCCGCCGACATGTCCGACGACTATAGGGTCGTCCCCACGACCCCGGGGCTAGATTGGCCCGCCACCGTCACGTCCGACGACTATAGGGTCGTCTCCACGACCCCGGGTCTAGGTTGGCCCGCCGCCGACTTGTCCGACGACTATAGGGGCGTCCCCATGACCACGGGCCAAAGTTGCCCAGCCGCCGACATGTCCGACGACTATAGGGTCGTCCCCACGACACCGGGACTAGATTGGTCAGCCGCCCACATGTCCGACGACTATAGGGTCGTCCCCACGACCCCGGGACTAGATTGGCCCGCCACCGTCATGTCCGACGACTATAGGGTCGTCCCCACGACCCCGGGACTAGGTTGGCCCGCCGCCGACTTGTCCGACGACTATAGGGTCGTCCCCACCACCCCGGGTCTAGGTGGGCCAGCCGCCGAGATGTCCGACGACTATAGGGTCGTCCGCACTACCCTGGGACTATATTAGCCCGCCACCGCCATGTCCGACGACTATAGGGTCGTCCCCACATCCCCGGTACTAGGTTGGCCAGCCGCCAACATGTCCGACGACTATAGGGTCGTCCCCACGAGTACGGGCCAAAGTTGCCCCGCCGCCGACATGTCCGACGACTATAGGGTCGTACGCACGACCCCGGGACTAGATTGCCCCGCCACTGTCATGTCCGACGACTATAGGGTCGTCCCCACGACCCCGGTACTAGGTTGGCCAGCCACCGTCATGTCCGACGACTATAGGGTCGTCCTCACTACCCCGGGACTAGATTGGCCCGCCACCGCAATGTCCGACGTCTATAGGGTCGTCCCCACGACCCCGGGACTAGGTTGGCCAGCCGCCGACATGTCCGACGACTATAGGGTCGTCCCCACAATCACGGGCCAAAGTTGCCCCGCCGCCGACATGTCCGACGACTATAGGTTCGTCCCCACGACCACGGGCCAAAGTTGCCCCGCCGCCGACATGTCCGACGACTATAGGGTCGTCCCCACGATCCCGGGACTAGATTGGCCAGCCGCCGAAATGTCCGACGACTATAGGGTCGTCCCCACGACCCCGGGACTAGATTGGCCCGCCACCGTCACGTCCGACGACTATAGGGTCGTCTCCACGACCCCGGGTCTAGGTTGGCCCGCCGCCGACTTGTCCGACGACTATAGGGTCGTCCCCATGACCACGGGCCAAAGTTGCCCAGCCGCCGACATGTCCGACGACTATAGGGTCGTCCCCACGACACCGGGACTAGATTGGTCAGCCGCCCACATGGCCGACGACTATAGGGTCGTCCCCACGACCCCGGGACTAGGTTGGCCCGCCGCCGACTTGTCCGACGACTATAGGGTCGTCCCCACGACCCCCGGACTAGATTGACCCGCCACCGCCATGTCCGACGACTATAGGGTCGTCCCCACGACCCCGGGACTAGGTTGGCCCGCCGCCGACTTGTCCGACGACTATAGGGTCGTCCCCACCACCCCGGGTCTAGGTGGGCCAGCCGCCGAGATGTCCGACGACTATAGGGTCGTCCCCACGACCACGGGCCAAAGTAGCCCAACCTCCGACATGTCCGACGACTGTAGGGTCGTCCCCACGAACCCGCGACTAGGTTGGCCAGTCACCGACATGTCCGACGACTATAGGGTCGTCCCCACGACCACGGGCCAAAGTTGCCCTGCCGCCGACATGTCCGACGACTATAGGGTCGTCCCCACGACCCCCGGACTAGATTGACCCGCCACCGCCATGTCCGACGACTATAGGGTCGTCCCCACGACCCCGGGACTAGGTTGGCCCGCCACCGCCATGTCCGACGACTATAGGGTCGTCCCCACGACCCCGGGACTAGGTTGGCCCGCCGCCGACTTGTCCGACGACTATAGGGTCGTCCCCACCACCCCGGGTCTAGGTGGGCCAGCCGCCGAGATGTCCGACGACTATAGGGTCGTCCCCACGACCACGGGCCAAAGTAGCCCAACCTCCGACATGTCCGACGACTGTAGGGTCGTCCCCACGACCCCGGGACTAGATTGGCCGGCCACCGTCATGTCCGGCGACTATACGGTCGTCCCCACGACCCCTGGACTAGGTTGGCCCGCCGCCGACATGTCCGACGAATATAGGGTCGTCCCCACGACCACTGGCCAAAGTTGCCCAGACGCAGACATGTTCGACGACTATAGGGTCGTCCCCAAGACCACGGGCCAAAGTTTCCCAGCCGCCGACATGTCCGACGACTAGAGGGTCGTCCCCACGACCCCGGGACTAGGATGGCCCCCCACCGACATGTCCGACGTCTATAGGGTCGTCCTACGACCCCGGGGCTAGATTGGCCCGCCACCGTCATGTCCGACGACTATAGGTTCGTCCCTACGACCCCGGGACTAGGTTGGCCAGCCTCCGACATATCCGACGACTATAGGGTCGTTCCCACGACTACGGGCCAAATTAGGCCAGCCGCCGACATGTCCGACGACCATAGGGTCGTCCCCACGAAACCCGGGACTAGATTGGCCCGCCACCGTCATGTCCGACGACTATTGGGTCGTCCCCACGACAACGGGCCAAAGTTGGTCAGCCGCCGACATGTCCGACGACTATAGGGTCGTTCCCACGACTACGGGCCAAATTAGGCCAGCCGCCGACATGTCCGACGACTATAGGGTCGTCTCCACGACCCCGGGAATAGGTTGGCCCGCCGCCGACTTGTCCGACGACTATAGCGTCGTCCCCACGACCACTGGCCAAAGTTGCCCAGCCGCCGACATGTCCGACGACTATAGGGTCGTCCCCACGACCCCGGGGCTAGATTGGCCAGCCGCCGTCATTTCCGACGACTATAGGGTCGTCCCCACGACCCCGGGACGAGGTTGGCCCGCCGCCGACTTGTCCGACGACTATAGGGTCGTCTCCACGACCCCGGGACTAGGTTGGCCCGCCGCCGACTTGTCCGACGACTATAGGGGCGTCCCCACGACCCCCGGACTAGGTTGACCCGCCACCGTCATGTCCGACGACTATAGGGTCGTCTCCACGACCCCGGGACTAGGTTGGCCCGCCGCCGACTTGTCCGACGACAATAGGGGCGTCCCCATGACCACGGGCCAAAGTTGCCCAGCCGCCGACATGTCCGACGACTATAGGGTCGTCCCCACGACACCGGGACTAGATTGGTCAGCCGCCCACATGTCCGACGACTATAGGGTCGTCCCCACGACCCCGGGACTAGATTGGCCCGCCACCGTCATGTCCGACGACTATAGGGTCGTCCCCACGACCCCGGGACTAGGTTGGCCCGCCGCCGACTTGTCCGACGAGTATAGGGTCGTCCCTCCCACCCCGGAACTAGGTTGGCCAGCCGCCGACATGTCCGACGACTATAGGGTCGTCCCCACGACCCCGGGACTAGGTTGGCCCGCCGCCGTCATGTCCGACGACTATAGGGTCGTCCCCACGACCACGGGCCAAAGTTGCTCAGCCGCCGACATGTCTAACGAATATAGGGTCGTCCCCACGACCCCGGGTCTAGGTTGGCCCGCCGCCGACTTGTCCGACGACTATAGGGTCGTCCCCACGACCCCGGGACGAGGTTGGCCCGCCGCCGACTTGTCCGAAGACTAGAGGGGCGTCCCCACGTTCCCCGGACTAGGTTGACCCGCCACCGTCATGTCCGACGACTATAGGGTCGTCTCCACGACCCCGGGACTAGGTTGGCCCGCCGCCGACTTGTCCGACGACTATAGGGGCGTCCCCACGACCCCCGGACTAGGTTGACCCGCCACCGTCATGTCCGACGACTATAGGGTCGTCTCCACGACCCCGGGACTAGGTTGGCCCGCCGCCGACTTGTCCGACGACTATAGGGTCGTCCCCATGACCACGGGCCAAAGTTGCCCAGCCGCCGACATGTCCGACGACTATAGGGTCGTCCCCACGACACCGGGACTAGATTGGTCAGCCGCCCACATGGCCGACGACTATAGGGTCGTCCCCACGACCCCGGGACTAGGTTGGCCCGCCGCCGACTTGTCCGACGACTATAGGGTCGTCCCCACGACCCCCGGACTAGATTGACCCGCCACCGCCATGTCCGACGACTATAGGGTCGTCCCCACGACCCCGGGACTAGGTTGGCCCGCCGCCGACTTGTCCGACGACTATAGGGTCGTCCCCACCACCCCGGGTCTAGGTGGGCCAGCCGCCGAGATGTCCGACGACTATAGGGTCGTCCCCACGACCACGGGCCAAAGTAGCCCAACCTCCGACATGTCCGACGACTGTAGGGTCGTCCCCACGAACCCGCGACTAGGTTGGCCAGTCACCGACATGTCCGACGACTATAGGGTCGTCCCCACGACCACGGGCCAAAGTTGCCCTGCCGCCGACATGTCCGACGATTATAGGGTCGTCCCCACGACCACGGGCATACGTTGGCCTGCCGCCGACATGTCCGACGACTATAGGGTCGTCCCCACGACCACGGGCCAAAGTTGCCCTGCCGCCGACATGTCCGACGACTATAGGGTCGTCCCCACGACCCCGGGACTAGGTTGGCCCGCCGCCGACATGTCCGACGACTATAGGGTCGTCCCCACGACCCCGGGACTAGATTGGCCCGCCACCGGCATGTCCGACGACTATAGGGTCGTCCCCACGACCCCGGGACTAGATTGGCGCGCCACCATCATGTCCGACGGCTATAGGGTCGCCCCCACGACCCCGGGACTAGATTGGCCCGCCACCGGCATGTCCGACGACTATAGGGTCGTCCCCACGACCCCGGGACTAGATTGGCGCGCCACCATCATGTCCGACGGCTATAGGGTCGCCCCCACGACCCCGGGACTAGGTTGGCCTCCCGCCGACTTGTCCGATGACTATAAGGTCGTCCCTACGACCCCGGGACTAGGTTGGCCAGCTGCCGACATGTCCGACGACTATAGGATCGTCCCCACGACCCCGGGACTAGATTGGCGCGCCACCATCATGTCCTACGACTATAGGGTCGTCCCCACGACCCCGGGACTAGGTTGGCTCGCCGCCGACTTGTCCGACGACTATAGGGTCGTCCCCACGACCCCGGGACTAGATTGGCTCGTCGCCGACTTGTCCGACGACTATAGGGTCGTCCCCACGACCCCGGGACTAGATTGGCGCGCCACCATCATGTCCGACGGCTATAGGGTCGCCCCCACGACCCCGGGACTAGGTTGGCCTCCCGCCGACTTGTCCGATGACTATAAGGTCGTCCCTACGACCCCGGGACTAGGTTGGCCAGCTGCCGACATGTCCGACGACTATAGGATCGTCCCCACGACCCCGGGACTAGGTTGGCCCGCCGCCGACTTGTCCGACGACTATAGGGTCGTCCCCACGACCCCAGGAGTAGATTGCCCCGCCACCGTCATGTCCGACGAATATAGGGTCGTCTCCACAACCCCGGGATTAGGTTGGCCCGCCGCCGACTTGTCCGACGACTATAGGGTCGTCCCCACGACCACGGGACAATGTTGCCCAACCTCCGACATATCCGACGATTGTAGGGTCGTCCCCACGACCCCGGGACTAGGTTGGCTCGCCGCCGAAATGTCTGACAACTATAGGGTCGTCCCTACCACCCCGGGACTAGGTTGGCCAGCCGCCGACATGTCCGACGACTATAGGGTCGTCCCCACGGCCCCGGGAATAGATTGCCCGGCCACCGTCATGTCCGACGACTATAGGGTCGTCCCCACGACCCCGGGACTAGGTTGGCCCGCCGCCGACTTGTCCGACGACTATAGGGTCGTCCCCACGACCACGGGCCAAAGTTGCCCTGCCGCCGACATGTCCGACGACTATAGGGTCGTCCCCACGACCCCGGGACTAGGTTGGCCCGCCGCCGACATGTCCGACGACTATAGGGTCGTCCCCACGACCCCGGGACTAGATTGGCGCGCCACCATCATGTCCGACGACTATAGGGACGCCCCCACGACCCCGGGACTAGGTTGGCCTGCCGCCGACTTGTCCGACGACTATAAGGTCGTCCCCACGACCACGGGCGAAAGTTGCCCTGCCGCCGACATGTCCGACGATTATAGGGTCGTCCCCACGACCACGGGCATACGTTGGCCTGCCGCCGACATGTCCGACGACTATAGGGTCGTCCCCACGACCACGGGCCAAAGTTGCCCTGCCGCCGACATGTCCGACGACTATAGGGTCGTCCCCACCACCCCGGGTCAAGGTTGGCCAGCCGCCGACATGTCCGACGACTATAGGGTCGTCCCCACGACCCGGGCCAAAGTTGCCCAGCCGCCGAAATGTCCGACGACTATAGGGTCGTCCCCACGAACCCGCGACTAGGTTGGCCAGTCACCGACATGTCCGACGACTATAGGGTCGTCCCCACGACACCGGGACTAGATTGGTCAGCCGCCCACATGTCCGACGACTATAGGGTCGTCCCCACGACCCCGGGACTAGATTGGCCCGCCACCGTCATGTCCGACGACTATAGGGTCGTCCCCACGACCCCGGGACTAGGTTGGCCCGCCGCCGACTTGTCCGACGACTATAGGGTCGTCCCCACCACCCCGGGTCTAGGTGGGCCAGCCGCCGAGATGTCCGACGACTATAGGGTCGTCCCCACGACCACGGGCCAAAGTAGCCCAACCTCCGACATGTCCGACGACTGTAGGGTCGTCCCCACGAACCCGCGACTAGGTTGGCCAGTCACCGACATGTCCGACGACTATAGGGTCGTCCCCACGACCACGGGCCAAAGTTGCCCTGCCGCCGACATGTCCGACGATTATAGGGTCGTCCCCACGACCACGGGCATACGTTGGCCTGCCGCCGACATGTCCGACGATTATAGGGTCGTCCCCACCACCCCGGGTCTAGGTTGGCCAGCCGCCGACATGTCCGACGACTATAGGGTCGTCCCCACGACCCGGGTCAAAGTTGCCCAGCCGCCGAAATGTCCGACGACTATAGGGTCGTCCCCACGAACCCGCGACTAGGTTGGCCAGTCACCGACATGTCCGACGACTATAGGGTCGTCCCCTCGACCACGGGCCAAAGTTGCCCTGCCGCCGACATGTCCAACGACTATAGGGTCGTCCCCACGACCCCGGGACTAGATTGGCCCGCCACCGTCATGTCCGACGACTATAGGGTCGTCCCCACGACCCCGGGACTAGGTTGGCCCGCCGCCGACTTGTCCGACGACTATAGGGTCGTCCCCACCACCCCGGGTCTAGGTGGGCCAGCCGCCGAGATGTCCGACGACTATAGGGTCGTCCCCACGACCACGGGCCAAAGTTGCCCTGCCGCCGACATGTCCGACGACTATAGGGTCGTCCCCACCACCCCGGGTCTAGGTTGGCCCGCCGCCGACTTGTCCGACGACTATAGGGTCGTCCCCACGACCACGGGACAATGTTGCCCAACCTCCGACATATCCGACGATTGTAGGGTCGTCCCCACGACCCCGGGACTAGGTTGGCTCGCCGCCGAAATGTCTGACAACTATAGGGTCGTCCCTACCACCCCGGGACTAGGTTGGCCAACCGCCGACATGTCCGACGACTATAGGGTCGTCCCCACGGCCCCGGGAATAGATTGCCCGGCCACCGTCATGTCCGACGACTATAGGGTCGTCCCCACGACCCCGGGACTAGGTTGGCCCGCCGCCGACTTGTCCGACGACTATAGGGTCGTCCCCACGACCACGGGCCAAAGTTGCCCTGCCGCCGACATGTCCGACGACTATAGGGTCGTCCCCACGACCCCGGGACTAGGTTGGCCCGCCGCCGACATGTCCGACGACTATAGGGTCGTCCCCACGACCCCGGGACTAGATTGGCGCGCCACCATCATGTCCGACGACTATAGGGACGCCCCCACGACCCCGGGACTAGGTTGGCCTGCCGCCGACTTGTCCGACGACTATAAGGTCGTCCCCACGACCACGGGCGAAAGTTGCCCTGCCGCCGACATGTCCGACGATTATAGGGTCGTCCCCACGACCACGGGCATACGTTGGCCTGCCGCCGACATGTCCGACGACTATAGGGTCGTCCCCACGACCACGGGCCAAAGTTGCCCTGCCGCCGACATGTCCGACGACTATAGGGTCGTCCCCACCACCCCGGGTCAAGGTTGGCCAGCCGCCGACATGTCCGACGACTATAGGGTCGTCCCCACGACCCGGGCCAAAGTTGCCCAGCCGCCGAAATGTCCGACGACTATAGGGTCGTCCCCACGAACCCGCGACTAGGTTGGCCAGTCACCGACATGTCCGACGACTATAGGGTCGTCCCCTCGACCACGGGCCAAAGTTGCCCTGCCGCCGACATGTCCGACGACTATAGGGTCGTCCCCACGACCCCGGGGCTAGATTGGCCCGCCACCGTCACGTCCGACGACTATAGGGTCGTCTCCACGACCCCGGGTCTAGGTTGGCCCGCCGCCGACTTGTCCGACGACTATAGGGGCGTCCCCATGACCACGGGCCAAAGTTGCCCAGCCGCCGACATGTCCGACGACTATAGGGTCGTCCCCACGACACCGGGACTAGATTGGTCAGCCGCCCACATGTCCGACGACTATAGGGTCGTCCCCACGACCCCGGGACTAGATTGGCCCGCCACCGTCATGTCCGACGACTATAGGGTCGTCCCCACGACCCCGGGACTAGGTTGGCCCGCCGCCGACTTGTCCGACGACTATAGGGTCGTCCCCACCACCCCGGGTCTAGGTGGGCCAGCCGCCGAGATGTCCGACGACTATAGGGTCGTCCGCACTACCCTGGGACTATATTAGCCCGCCACCGCCATGTCCGACGACTATAGGGTCGTCCCCACATCCCCGGTACTAGGTTGGCCAGCCGCCAACATGTCCGACGACTATAGGGTCGTCCCCACGAGTACGGGCCAAAGTTGCCCCGCCGCCGACATGTCCGACGACTATAGGGTCGTACGCACGACCCCGGGACTAGATTGCCCCGCCACTGTCATGTCCGACGACTATAGGGTCGTCCCCACGACCCCGGTACTAGGTTGGCCAGCCACCGTCATGTCCGACGACTATAGGGTCGTCCTCACTACCCCGGGACTAGATTGGCCCGCCACCGCAATGTCCGACGTCTATAGGGTCGTCCCCACGACCCCGGGACTAGGTTGGCCAGCCGCCGACATGTCCGACGACTATAGGGTCGTCCCCACAATCACGGGCCAAAGTTGCCCCGCCGCCGACATGTCCGACGACTATAGGTTCGTCCCCACGACCACGGGCCAAAGTTGCCCCGCCGCCGACATGTCCGACGACTATAGGGTCGTCCCCACGATCCCGGGACTAGATTGGCCAGCCGCCGAAATGTCCGACGACTATAGGGTCGTCCCCACGACCCCGGGACTAGATTGGCCCGCCACCGTCACGTCCGACGACTATAGGGTCGTCTCCACGACCCCGGGTCTAGGTTGGCCCGCCGCCGACTTGTCCGACGACTATAGGGTCGTCCCCATGACCACGGGCCAAAGTTGCCCAGCCGCCGACATGTCCGACGACTATAGGGTCGTCCCCACGACACCGGGACTAGATTGGTCAGCCGCCCACATGGCCGACGACTATAGGGTCGTCCCCACGACCCCGGGACTAGGTTGGCCCGCCGCCGACTTGTCCGACGACTATAGGGTCGTCCCCACGACCCCCGGACTAGATTGACCCGCCACCGCCATGTCCGACGACTATAGGGTCGTCCCCACGACCCCGGGACTAGGTTGGCCCGCCGCCGACTTGTCCGACGACTATAGGGTCGTCCCCACCACCCCGGGTCTAGGTGGGCCAGCCGCCGAGATGTCCGACGACTATAGGGTCGTCCCCACGACCACGGGCCAAAGTAGCCCAACCTCCGACATGTCCGACGACTGTAGGGTCGTCCCCACGAACCCGCGACTAGGTTGGCCAGTCACCGACATGTCCGACGACTATAGGGTCGTCCCCACGACCACGGGCCAAAGTTGCCCTGCCGCCGACATGTCCGACGATTATAGGGTCGTCCCCACGACCACGGGCATACGTTGGCCTGCCGCCGACATGTCCGACGACTATAGGGTCGTCCCCACGACCACGGGCCAAAGTTGCCCTGCCGCCGACATGTCCGACGACTATAGGGTCGTCCCCACCACCCCGGGTCTAGGTTGGCCAGCCGCCGACATGTCCGACGACTATAGGGTCGTCCCCACGACCCGGGCCAAAGTTGCCCAGCCGCCGAAATGTCCGACGACTATAGGGTCGTCCTCACGAACCCGCGACTAGGTTGGCCAGTCACCGACATGTCCGACGACTATAGGGTCGTCCCCTCGACCACGGGCCAAAGTTGCCCTGCCGCCGACATGTCCGACGACTATAGGGTCGTCCCCACGACCCCGGGACTAGATTGGCCCGCCACCGTCACGTCCGACGACTATAGGGTCGTCTCCACGACCCCGGGTCTAGGTTGGCCCGCTGCCGACTTGTCCGACGACTATAGGGTCGTCCCCACGACCACGGGCCAGAGTTGCCCAACCTCCGACATGTCCGACGACTGTAGGGTTGTCCGCACGACCCCGGGACTAGATTGGCCCGCCACCGTCATGTCCGACGACTATAGGGTCGTCCCCACGACCCCGGGACTAGGTTGGCCCGCCGCCGACATGTCCGACGACTATAGGGTCGTCCCCACGACCCCGGGACTAGATTGGCCCGCCACCGGCATGTCCGACGACTATAGGGTCGTCCCCACGACCCCGGGATTAGGTTGGCTCGCCGCCGACTTGTCCGACGACTATAGGGTCGTCCCCACGACCCCGGGACTAGATTGGCGCGCCACCATCATGTCCTACGACTATAGGGTCGTCCCCACGACCCCGGGACTAGGTTGGCTCGCCGCCGACTTGTCCGACGACTATAGGGTCGTCCCCACGACCCCGGGACTAGATTGGCTCGTCGCCGACTTGTCCGACGACTATAGGGTCGTCCCCACGACCCCGGGACTAGATTGGCGCGCCACCATCATGTCCGACGGCTATAGGGTCGCCCCCACGACCCCGGGACTAGGTTGGCTCGCCGCCGACTTGTCCGACGACTATAGGGTCGTCCCCACGACCCCGGGACTAGATTGGCTCGTCGCCGACTTGTCCGACGACTATAGGGTCGTCCCCACGACCCCGGGACTAGATTGGCGCGCCACCATCATGTCCGACGACTATAGGGTCGTCCCCACGACCACGGGCCAAAGTTGCCCTGCCGCCGACATGTCCGACGACTATAGGGTCGTCCCCACGACCCCGGGACTAGGTTGGCCCGCCGCCGACATGTCCGACGACTATAGGGTCGTCCCCACGACCCCGGGACTAGATTGGCGCGCCACCATCATGTCCGACGACTATAGGGACGCCCCCACGACCCCGGGACTAGGTTGGCCTGCCGCCGACTTGTCCGACGACTATAAGGTCGTCCCCACGACCACGGGCGAAAGTTGCCCTGCCGCCGACATGTCCGACGATTATAGGGTCGTCCCCACGACCACGGGCATACGTTGGCCTGCCGCCGACATGTCCGACGACTATAGGGTCGTCCCCACGACCACGGGCCAAAGTTGCCCTGCCGCCGACATGTCCGACGACTATAGGGTCGTCCCCACCACCCCGGGTCAAGGTTGGCCAGCCGCCGACATGTCCGACGACTATAGGGTCGTCCCCACGACCCGGGCCAAAGTTGCCCAGCCGCCGAAATGTCCGACGACTATAGGGTCGTCCCCACGAACCCGCGACTAGGTTGGCCAGTCACCGACATGTCCGACGACTATAGGGTCGTCCCCACGACACCGGGACTAGATTGGTCAGCCGCCCACATGTCCGACGACTATAGGGTCGTCCCCACGACCCGGGACTAGATTGGCCCGCCACCGTCATGTCCGACGACTATAGGGTCGTCCCCACGACCCCGGGACTAGGTTGGCCCGCCGCCGACTTGTCCGACGACTATAGGGTCGTCCCCACCACCCCGGGTCTAGGTGGGCCAGCCGCCGAGATGTCCGACGACTATAGGGTCGTCCCCACGACCACGGGCCAAAGTAGCCCAACCTCCGACATGTCCGACGACTGTAGGGTCGTCCCCACGAACCCGCGACTAGGTTGGCCAGTCACCGACATGTCCGACGACTATAGGGTCGTCCCCACGACCACGGGCCAAAGTTGCCCTGCCGCCGACATGTCCGACGATTATAGGGTCGTCCCCACGACCACGGGCATACGTTGGCCTGCCGCCGACATGTCCGACGACTATAGGGTCGTCCCCACGACCACGGGCCAAAGTTGCCCTGCCGCCGACATGTCCGACGACTATAGGGTCGTCCCCACCACCCCGGGTCTAGGTTGGCCAGCCGCCGACATGTCCGACGACTATAGGGTCGTCCCCACGACCCGGGTCAAAGTTGCCCAGCCGCCGAAATGTCCGACGACTATAGGGTCGTCCCCACGAACCCGCGACTAGGTTGGCCAGTCACCGACATGTCCGACGACTATAGGGTCGTCCCCTCGACCACGGGCCAAAGTTGCCCTGCCGCCGACATGTCCAACGACTATAGGGTCGTCCCCACGACCCCGGGACTAGATTGGCCCGCCACCGTCATGTCCGACGACTATAGGGTCGTCCCCACGACCCCGGGACTAGGTTGGCCCGCCGCCGACTTGTCCGACGACTATAGGGTCGTCCCCACCACCCCGGGTCTAGGTGGGCCAGCCGCCGAGATGTCCGACGACTATAGGGTCGTCCCCACGACCACGGGCCAAAGTTGCCCTGCCGCCGACATGTCCGACGACTATAGGGTCGTCCCCACCACCCCGGGTCTAGGTTGGCCCGCCGCCGACTTGTCCGACGACTATAGGGTCGTCCCCACGACCACGGGACAATGTTGCCCAACCTCCGACATATCCGACGATTGTAGGGTCGTCCCCACGACCCCGGGACTAGGTTGGCTCGCCGCCGAAATGTCTGACAACTATAGGGTCGTCCCTACCACCCCGGGACTAGGTTGGCCAACCGCCGACATGTCCGACGACTATAGGGTCGTCCCCACGGCCCCGGGAATAGATTGCCCGGCCACCGTCATGTCCGACGACTATAGGGTCGTCCCCACGACCCCGGGACTAGGTTGGCCCGCCGCCGACTTGTCCGACGACTATAGGGACGCCCCCACGACCCCGGGACTAGGTTGGCCTGCCGCCGACTTGTCCGACGACTATAAGGTCGTCCCCACGACCACGGGCGAAAGTTGCCCTGCCGCCGACATGTCCGACGATTATAGGGTCGTCCCCACGACCACGGGCATACGTTGGCCTGCCGCCGACATGTCCGACGACTATAGGGTCGTCCCCACGACCACGGGCCAAAGTTGCCCTGCCCCCGACATGTCCGACGACTATAGGGTCGTCCCCACCACCCCGGGTCAAGGTTGGCCAGCCGCCGACATGTCCGACGACTATAGGGTCGTCCCCACGACCCGGGCCAAAGTTGCCCAGCCGCCGAAATGTCCGACGACTATAGGGTCGTCCCCACGAACCCGCGACTAGGTTGGCCAGTCACCGACATGTCCGACGACTATAGGGTCGTCCCCTCGACCACGGGCCAAAGTTGCCCTGCCGCCGACATGTCCGACGACTATAGGGTCGTCCCCACGACCCCGGGACTAGATTGGCCCGCCACCGTCACGTCCGACGACTATAGGGTCGTCTCCACGACCCCGGGTCTAGGTTGGCCCGCCGCCGACTTGTCCGACGACTATAGGGGCGTCCCCATGACCACGGGCCAAAGTTGCCCAGCCGCCGACATGTCCGACGACTATAGGGTCGTCCCCACGACACCGGGACTAGATTGGTCAGCCGCCCACATGTCCGACGACTATAGGGTCGTCCCCACGACCCCGGGACTAGATTGGCCCGCCACCGTCATGTCCGACGACTATAGGGTCGTCCCCACGACACCGGGACTAGATTGGTCAGCCGCCCACATGTCCGACGACTATAGGGTCGTACGCACGACCCCGGGACTAGATTGCCCCGCCACTGTCATGTCCGACGACTATAGGGTCGTCCCCACGACCCCGGTACTAGGTTGGCCAGCCACCGTCATGTCCGACGACTATAGGGTCGTCCTCACTACCCCGGGACTAGATTGGCCCGCCACCGCAATGTCCGACGTCTATAGGGTCGTCCCCACGACCCCGGGACTAGGTTGGCCAGCCGCCGACATGTCCGACGACTATAGGGTCGTCCCCACAATCACGGGCCAAAGTTGCCCCGCCGCCGACATGTCCGACGACTATAGGGTCGTCCCCACGACCACGGGCCAAAGTTGCCCCGCCGCCGACATGTCCGACGACTATAGGGTCGTCCCCACGATCCCGGGACTAGATTGGCCAGCCGCCGAAATGTCCAACGACTATAGGGTCGTCCCCACGACCCCGCGAATAGATTAGCCCGCCACCGTAATGTCCGACGACTATAGGGTCGTCCCCACGACCCCGGGACTAGATTGGCCCGACACCGTCGTGTCCGACGACTATAGGGTCATCCCCACGACCCCGGGACTTGGTAGGCCCACCGCCGACATGTCCGACGACTATAGGGTCGTCCCCACGAACCCGGGACTAGGCTGGCCAGCCGCCGAAATGTCCGACGATTGTAGGATCGTTCCCACGACCCCGGGACTAGATTGGCCCGACACCGTCATGTCCGACGACTATAGGGTCATCCCCACGACCCCGGGACTTGGTTGGCCCGCCGCCGTCATGTCCGCAACTGTAGGGTCGTCTCCACGACCACGGGCCATAGTTGCCCAGCCGCCGACATGTCCGACGACTATAGGGTCGTCCCCACGACCCCGGGACTAGGTTGACCAGCCGCCGACATGTCCGACGACTATAGGGTCGTCCCCACGAGTACGGGCCAAAGTTGCCCCGCCGCCGACATATCCGACGACTATAGGGTCGTACGCACGACCCCGGGACTAGATTGCCCCTCCACTGTCATGTCCGACGACTATAGGGTCGTCCCCACGACCCTGGGACTATATTAGCCCGCCACCGCCATGTCCGACGATTATAGGGTCGTCCCCACGTCCCCGGTACTAGGTTGGCCAGCCGCCGACATGTCCGACGACTATAGGGTGTTCCCCACGACTACGGCCCATAGTTGCCCAGCCGCCGACATGTCCGACGACAATAGGGTCGTCCGCACTACCCCGGGACTATATTAGCCCGCCACCGCCATGTCCGACGACTATAGGGTCGTCCCCACGTCCCCGGTACTAGGTTGGCCAGCCGCCGACATGTCCGACGACTATAGGGTCGTCCCCACGCTTACGGGCCAATGTTGCCCCGCCGCCGACATGTCCGACGACTATAGGGTCGTCCCCACGAACCCGGGACTAGGCTGGCCAGCCGCCGAAATGTCCGACGATTGTAGGATCGTTCCCACGACCCCGGGGCTAGATTGGCCAGCCACCGACATGTCCAACGACCATAGGGTCGTCCCCACGACCCCGGGACTATATTAGCCCGCCACCGCCATGTCCAACGACTATAGGGTCGTCCCCACGTCCCCGGTACTTGGTTGGCCAGCCGCCGACATGTCCGACGACTATAGGGTCGTCCCCACGACCCCGGGACTAGATTGGCCCGACACCGTCGTGTCCGACGACTATAGGGTCATCCCCACGACCCCGGGACTTGGTTGGCCCACCGCCGACATGTCCGACGACTATAGGGTCGTCCCCACGAACCCGGGACTAGGCTGGCCAGCCGCCGACATGTCCGACGACTATAGGGTCGTCCCCAAGAGTACGGGCCAAAGTTGCCCCGCCGCCGACATGTCCGACGACTATAGGGTCGTACGCACGACCCCGGGACTAGATTGCCCCGCCACTGTCATGTCCGACGACTATAGGGTCGTCCCCACGACCACGGTACTAGGTTGACCAGCCACCGTCATTTCCGACGACTATAGGGTCGTCCCCACGACCCCGGGACTAGATTGGCCCGCCACCGTCATGTCCGACGACTATTGGGTCGTCCCCACGACCCCGGGACTAGATTGGCCCGCCACCGTCATGTCCGATCACTATAGGGTCGTACGCACGACCCCGGGACTAGATTGCCCCGCCACTGTCATTTCCGACGACTATAGGGTCTTCCCCACGACTACGGCCCATAGTTGCCCAGCCGCCGACATGTCCGACGACTATAGGGTCGTCCGCACTACCCTGGGACTATATTAGCCCGCCACCGCCATGTCCGACGACTATAGGGTCGTCCCCACATCCCCGGTACTAGGTTGGCCAGCCGCCGACATGTCCGACGACTATAGGGTCGTCCCCACGAGTACGGGCCAAAGTTGCCCCGCCACTGTCATGTCCGACGACTATAGGGTCGTCCCCACGACCCCGGTACTAGGTTGGCCAGCCACCGTCATGTCCGACGACTTTAGGGTCGTCCTCACTACCCCGGGACTAGATTGGCCCGCCACCGCAATGTCCGACGTCTATAGGGTCGTCCCCACGACCCCGGGACTAGGTTGGCCAGCCGCCGACATGTCCGACGACTATAGGGTCGTCCCCACAATCACGGGCCAAAGTTGCCCCGCCGCCGACATGTCCGACGACTATAGGGTCGTCCCCACGACCACGGTACTAGGTTGGCCAGCTACCGTCATGTCCGACGACTATAGGGTCGTCCGCACTACCCCGGGACTAGATTGGCCCGCCACCGCCATGTCCGACGACTATAGGGTCGTCCCCACGATCCCGGGACTAGATTGGCCCGACACCGTCGTGTCCGACGACTATAGGGTCATCCCCACGATCCCGGGACTAGATTGGCCCGTCACCGTCATGTCCGACGACAATAGGGTCGTCCCCACGATCCCGGGACTAGATTGGCCCGTCACCGTCATGTCCGATCACTATAGGGTCGTACGCACGACCCCGGGACTAGATTGCCCCGCCACTGTCATGTCCGACGACTATAGGGTCGTCCCCACGACCCCGGTACTAGGTTGGCCAGCCACCGTCATGTCCGACGACTTTAGGGTCGTCCTCACTACCCCGGGACTAGATTGGCCCGCCACCGCAATGTCCGACGTCTATAGGGTCGTCCCCACGACCCCGGGACTAGGTTGCCCCGCCGCCGACATGTCCGACGACTATAGGGTCGTCCCCACGACCACGGGCCAAAGTTGCCCCGCCCCCGACATGTCCGACGACTATAGGGTCGTCCCCACGATCCCGGGACTAGACTGGCCAGCCGCCGAAATGTCCAACGACTATAGGGTCGTCCCCACGACCCCGGGACTAGATTAGCCCGCCACCGTAATGTCCGACGACTATAGGGTCGTCCCCACGATCCCGGGACTAGGCTGGCCAGCCGCCGTCATGTCCGACGACTATAGGGTCGTCCCCACAACCCCGGGTCTAGATTAGCCCGCCACCGACATGTCCGACGACTATAGGGTCGTCCCCACGACCCCGGGACTAGGTTGACCAGCCGCCGACATGTCCGACGACTATAGGGTCGACCCACGATCCCGGGACTAGATTGGCCCGCCACCGTCATGTCCGACGACTATAGGGTCGTACGCACGACCCCGGGACTAGATTGCCCCGCCACTGTCATGTCCGACGACTATAGGGCTGTCCCCACGACCCCGGTACTAGGTTGGCCAGCCGCCGTCATGTCCGACGACTATAGGGTCGTCCCCACGACCACGGGCCAAAGTTGCCCAGCCGCCGACATGTCCGACGACTATAGGGTCTTCCCCACGACTACGGCCCCTAGTTGCCCAGCCGCCGACATGTCCGACGACTATAGGGTCGTACGCACGACCCCGGGACTAGATTGCCCCGCCACTGTCATGTCCGACGACTATAGGGTCGTCCCCACGACCCCGGGCCAAAGTTGGCCAGCCGCCGACATGTCCGACGACTATAGGGTCGTCCCCACGATCACGGGCCAAAGTTGCCCCGCCGCCGACATGTCCGACGACTATAGGGTCGTCCCCACGATCACGGGCCAAAGTTGCCCCGCCGCCGACATGTCCGACGACTATAGGGTCGTCCCCACGACCACGGGCCAAAGTTGCCCCGCCGCCGACATGTCCGACGACTATAGGGACGTCCCAACGATCCCGGGACTAGATTGGCCAGCCGCCGAAATATCCAACGACTATAGGGTCGTCCCCACGACCCCGGGACTAGATTAGCCCGCCACCGTAATGTCCGACGACTATAGGGTCGTCCCCACGACCCCGGGACTAGATTGCCCCGCCACTGTCATGTCCGACGACTATAGGGTCGTCCCCACGACCCCGGTACTAGGTTGGCCAGCCACCGTCATGTCCGACGACTATAGGGTCGTCCTCACTACCCCGGGACTAGATTGGCCCGCCACCGCAATGTCCGACGTCTATAGGGTCGTCCCCACGACCCCGGGACTAGGTTGGCCAGCCGCCGACATGTCCGACGACTATAGGGTCGTCCCCACAATCACGGGCCAAAGTTGCCCCGCCGCCGACATGTCCGACGACTATAGGGTCGTCCCCACGACCACGGGCCAAAGTTGCCCCGCCGCCGACATGTCCGACGACTATAGGGTCGTCCCCACGATCCCGGGACTAGATTGGCCAGCCGCCGAAATGTCCAACGACTATAGGGTCGTCCCCACGACCCCGCGACTAGATTAGCCCGCCACCGTAATGTCCGACGACTATAGGGTCGTCCCCACGACCCCGGGACTAGATTGGCCCGACACCGTCGTGTCCGACGACTATAGGGTCATCCCCACGACCCCGGGACTTGGTTGGCCCACCGCCGACATGTCCGACGACTATAGGGTCGTCCCCACGAACCCGGGACTAGGCTGGCCAGCCGCCGAAATATCCGACGATTGTAGGATCGTTCCCACGACCCCGGGACTAGATTGGCCCGACACCGTCATGTCCGACGACTATAGGGTCATCCCCACGACCCCGGGACTTGGTTGGCCCGCCGCCGTCATGTCCGCAACTATAGGGTCGTCTCCACGACCACGGGCCATAGTTGCCCAGCCGCCGACATGTCCGACGATTGTAGGATCGTTCCCACGACCCCGGGGCAAGATTGGCCCGACACCGTCATGTCCGACGACTATAGGGTCGTCCCCACGACCCCGCGACTAGATTAGCCCGCCACCGTAATGTCCGACGACTATAGGGTCGTCCCCACGATCCCGGGACTAGACTGGCCAGCCGCCGAAATGTCCAACGACTATAGGGTCGTCCCCACGACCCCGGGACTAGATTAGCCCGCCACCGTAATGTCCGACGACTATAGGGTCGTCCCCACGATCCCGGGACTTGGCTGGCCAGCCGCCGTCATGTCCGACGACTATAGGGTCGTCCCCACAACCCCGGGTCTAGATTAGCCCGCCGCCGACATGTCCGACGACTATAGGGTCGTCCCCACGACCCCGGGACTAGGTTGACCAGCCGCCGACATGTCCGACGACTATAGGGTCGTCCCACGATCCCGGGACTAGATTGGCCCGCCACCGTCATGTCCGACGACTATAGGGTCGTACGCACGACCCCGGGACTAGATTGCCCCGCCACTGTCATGTCCGACGACTATAGGGCTGTCCCCACGACCCCGGTACTAGGTTGGCCAGCCGCCGTCATGTCCGACGACTATAGGGTCGTCCCCACGACCACGGGCCAAAGTTGCCCAGCCGCCGACATGTCCGACGACTATAGGGTCTTCCCCACGACTACGGCCCCTAGTTGCCCAGCCGCCGACATGTCCGACGACTATAGGGTCGTCCGCACTACCCCGGGACTAGATTGGCCCGCCACCGCCATGTCCGACGACTATAGGGTCGTCCCCACGACCCCGGGACTAGGTTGGCCAGCCGCCGACATGTCTGACGACTATAGGGTCGTCCCCACGACCACGGGCCAAAGTTGCCCAGCCGCCGGCATGTCCGACGACTATAGGGTCTTCCCCACGACTACGGCCCATAGTTGCCCAGCCGCCGACATATCCGACGACTATAGGGTCGTCCGCACTACCCTGGGACTATATTAGCCCGCCACCGCCATGTCCGACGACTATAGGGTCGTCCCCACGTCCCCGGTACTAGGCTGGCCAGCCGCCGACATGTCCGACGACTATAGGGTCGTCCCCACGAGTACGGGCCAAAGTTGCCCCGCCGCCGACATGTCCGACGACTATAGGGTCGTACGCACGACCCCGGGACTAGATTGCCCCGCCACTGTCATGTCCGACGACTATAGGGTCGTCCCCACGACCCCGGTACTAGGTTGGCCAGCCACCCTCATGTCCGACGACTATAGGGTCGTCCGCACTACCCCGGAACTAGATTGGCCCGCCACCGCCATGTCCGACGACTATAGGGTCGTCCCCACGACCCCGGGACTAGGTTGGCCAGCCGCCGACATGTCCGACGACTATAGGGTCGTCCCCACGACCCCGGGCCAAAGTTGGCCAGCCGCCGACATGTCCGACGACTATAGGGTCGTCCCCACGATCACGGGCCAAAGTTGCCCCGCCGCTGATATGTCCGACGACTATAGGGTCGTCCCCACGACCACGGGCCAAAGTTGCCCCGCCGCCGACATGTCCGACGACTATAGGGTCGTCCCCACGGTCCCGGGACTAGATTGGCCAGCCGCCGAAATATCCAACGACTATAGGTTCGTCCCCACGACCCCGGGACTAGATTAGCCCGCCACCGTAATGTCCGACGACTATAGGGTCGTCCCCACGACCCCGGGACTAGGTTGGCCAGCCGCCGAAATTTCCGACGACTGTAGTATCGTTCCCACGACCCCGTGACTAGATTGGCCCGCCACCGACATCTCCAAAGAATATAGGGTCGTCCCCACGACCCCGGGACCAGATTAGCCCGCCGCCGACATGTCCGACGACTATGGGGTCGTCCCCACGACCCCGGGACTATGTTGGCCCGCCGCCGACTTGTCCGACGACTATAGGGTCGTCCCAACGACCCCGTGACTAGATTGGCCCACCACCGTCATGTCCGACGAATATAGGTTCGTGCCTAAGACCCTGGGCATACGTTGGCCCGCCGCCGACATGTCCGACGACTATGGGGTCGTCCCCACGACCCCGGGACTATGTTGGCCCGCCGCCGACTTGTCCGACGACTATAGGGTCGTCCCCACGACCCCGGGACTAGGTTGGCCCGCCGCCGACTTGTCCGACGACTATGGGGTCATCCCCACAACCCCAGGAGTAGATTGCCCCGCGACCGTCATGTCCGACGACTATAGGGTCGTCTCCACGACCCCTGGACTAGGTTGGCCCGCCGCCGAGTTGTCCGACGACTATAGGTTCGTCCCCAGGACCCCGGGACTTGATTGGCCAGCCGCGGACATGTTCGACGACTATGGGGTCGTCCCCACGACCCCGGGACTAGATTGGCCCCCCACCATCATATTCGACGGCTATAGGGTCGTCCCCACGACCCCGGGACTAGGGTGGCCCGCCGCCGACTTGTCCGACGATTATAGGGTCGTCCCCACGACCCCGGGACTAGGTTGGCCCGCCGCCGACTAGTCCGACGACTATAGGGTCGTCCCAACGACCCCGTGACTAGATTGGCCCGCCACCGTCATGTCCGACGAATATAGGTTCGTGCCTAAGACCCTGGGCATACGTTGGCCCGCCGCCGACATGTCCGACGACTATGGGGTCGTCCCCACGACCCCGGGACTATGTTGGCCCGCCGCCGACTTGTCCGACGACTATAGGGTCGTCCCCACGACCCCGGGACTAGGTTGGCCCGCCGCCGACTTGTCCGACGACTATAGGGTCGTCCCCAGGACCCCGGGACTAGATTGGCCAGCCGCCGACATGTTCGACGACTATGGGGTCGTCCCCACGACCCCGGGACTAGGTTGGCCCGCCGCCGACTTGTCCGACGACTATAGGGTCGTCCCCACGACCCCGGGACTAGGTTGGCCCGCCGCCGACTTGTCCGACGACTATAGGGTCGTCCCTCCCACCCCGGAACTAGGTTGGCCAGCCGCCGACATGTCCGACGACTATAGGGTCGTCCCCACGACCCCGGAGTTAGAATGGCCCGCCACCGTCGTGTCCGACGACTATAGGGTCGTCCCCGCGACCACGGGCCAAAGTTGGTCAGCCGCCGACTTGTCCGACGACTATAGGGTCGTCCCCACGACCACGGGCCAAAGTTGGTCAGCCGCCGACATGTCCGACGACTATAGGGTCGTACGCACGACCCCGGGACTAGATTGCCCCTCCACTGTCATGTCCGACGACTATAGGGTCGTCCCCACGACCCCGGGACTAGTTTGGCCAGCCGCCGAAATGTCCGACGATTGTAGGATCGTTCCCACGACCCCGGGACTAGATTGGCCCGACACCGTCATGTCCGACGACTATAGGGTCATCCCCACGACCCCGGGACTTGGTTGGCCCGCCGCCGTCATGTCCGCAACTATAGGGTCGTCTCCACGACCACGGGCCATAGTTGCCCAGCCGCCGACATGTCCGACGACTATAGGGTCGTCCCCACGACCCCGGGACTAGGTTGACCAGCCGCCGACATGTCCGACGACTATAGGGTCGTCCGCACGAGTACGGGCCAACGTTGCCCCGCCGCCGACATGTCCGACGACT
Source organism: Andrena fulva (assembly GCA_946251845.1). Taxonomy (NCBI): domain Eukaryota; kingdom Metazoa; phylum Arthropoda; class Insecta; order Hymenoptera; family Andrenidae; genus Andrena; species Andrena fulva. Next base: position 464,556 of record CAMITZ010000297.1, read on the forward strand.
ATAGGGTCGTACGCACGACCCCGGGACTAGATTGCCCCTCCACTGTCATGTCCGACGACTATAGGGTCGTCACCACGACCCTGGGACTATATTAGCCCGCCACCGCCATGTCCGACGACTATAGGGTCGTCCCCACGTCCCCGGTACTAGGTTGGCCAGCCGCCGACTTGTCCGACGACTATAGGGTCGTCCCCACGCTTACGGGCCAATGTTGCCCCGCCGCCGACATGTCCGACGACTATAGGGTCGTCCCCACGACCCCGGGACTAGTTTGGCCAGCCGCCGAAATGTCCGACGATTGTAGGATCGTTCCCACGACCCCGGGACTAGATTGGCCCGACACCGTCATGTCCGACGACTATAGGGTCATCCCCACGACCCCGGGACTTGGTTGGCCCGCCGCCGTCATGTCCGACAACTATAGGGTCGTCTCCACGACCACGGGCCAATGTTGCCCCGCCGCCGACATGTCCGACGACTATAGGGTCGTCCCCACGATCCCGGGACTAGACTGGCCAGCCGCCGAAATGTCCAACGACTATAGGGTCGTACCCACGACCCCGGGACTAGATTAGCCCGCCACCGTAATGTCCGACGACTATAGGGTCGTCCCCACGATCCCGGGACTAGGCTGGCCAGCCGCCGTCATGTCCGACGACTATAGGGTCGTCCCCACAACCCCGGGTCTAGATTAGCCCGCCGCCGACATGTCCGACGACTATAGGGTCGTCCCCACGACCCCGGTACTAGGTTGGCCAGCCACCGTCATGTCCGACGACTTTAGGGTCGTCCTCACTACCCCGGGACTAGATTGGCCCGCCACCGCAATGTCCGACGTCTATAGGGTCGTCCCCACGACCCCGGGACTAGGTTGGCCAGCCGCCGACATGTCCGACGACTATATGGTCGTCCCCACAATCACGGGCCAAAGTTGCCCCGCCGCCGACATGTCCGACGACTATAGGGTCGTCCCCACGACCCCGGTACTAGGTTGGCCAGCCACCGTCATGTCCGACGACTTTAGGGTCGTCCTCACTACCCCGGGACTAGATTGGCCCGCCACCGCAATGTCCGACGTCTATAGGGTCGTCCCCACGACCCCGGGACTAGGTTGGCCAGCCGCCGACATGTCCGACGACTATAGGGTCGTCCCCACAATCACGGGCCAAAGTTGCCCCGCCGCCGACATGTCCGACGACTATAGGGTCGTCCCCACGACCCCGGTACTAGGTTGGCCAGCCACCGTCATGTCCGACGACTTTAGGGTCGTCCTCACTACCCCGGGACTAGGTTGGCCAGCCACCGTCATGTCCGACGACTTTAGGGTCGTCCTCACTACCCCGGGACTAGATTGGCCCGCCACTGTCATGTCCGACGACTATAGGGTCGTCCCCACGTCCCCGGTACTTGGTTGGCCAGCCGCCGACATGTCCGACGACTATAGGGTCGTCCCCACGACCCCGGGACTAGATTGGCCCGACACCGTCGTGTCCGACGACTATAGGGTCATCCCCACGACCCCGGGACTTGGTTGGCCCACCGCCGACATGTCCGACGACTATAGGGTCGTCCCCACGAACCCGGGACTAGGCTGGCCAGCCGCCGACATGTCCGACGACTATAGGGTCGTCCCCAAGAGTACGGGCCAAAGTTGCCCCGCCGCCGACATGTCCGACGACTATAGGGTCGTACGCACGACCCCGGGACTAGATTGCCCCGCCACTGTCATGTCCGACGACTATAGGGTCGTCCCCACGACCACGGTACTAGGTTGACCAGCCACCGTCATTTCCGACGACTATAGGGTCGTCCCCACGACCCCGGGACTAGATTGGCCCGCCACCGTCATGTCCGACGACTATTGGGTCGTCCCCACGACCCCGGGACTAGATTGGCCCGCCACCGTCATGTCCGATCACTATAGGGTCGTACGCACGACCCCGGGACTAGATTGCCCCGCCACTGTCATTTCCGACGACTATAGGGTCTTCCCCACGACTACGGCCCATAGTTGCCCAGCCGCCGACATGTCCGACGACTATAGGGTCGTCCGCACTACCCTGGGACTATATTAGCCCGCCACCGCCATGTCCGACGACTATAGGGTCGTCCCCACATCCCCGGTACTAGGTTGGCCAGCCGCCGACATGTCCGACGACTATAGGGTCGTCCCCACGAGTACGGGCCAAAGTTGCCCCGCCACTGTCATGTCCGACGACTATAGGGTCGTCCCCACGACCCCGGTACTAGGTTGGCCAGCCACCGTCATGTCCGACGACTTTAGGGTCGTCCTCACTACCCCGGGACTAGATTGGCCCGCCACCGCAATGTCCGACGTCTATAGGGTCGTCCCCACGACCCCGGGACTAGGTTGGCCAGCCGCCGACATGTCCGACGACTATAGGGTCGTCCCCACAATCACGGGCCAAAGTTGCCCCGCCGCCGACATGTCCGACGACTATAGGGTCGTCCCCACGACCACGGTACTAGGTTGGCCAGCTACCGTCATGTCCGACGACTATAGGGTCGTCCGCACTACCCCGGGACTAGATTGGCCCGCCACCGCCATGTCCGACGACTATAGGGTCGTCCCCACGATCCCGGGACTAGATTGGCCCGACACCGTCGTGTCCGACGACTATAGGGTCATCCCCACGATCCCGGGACTAGATTGGCCCGTCACCGTCATGTCCGACGACAATAGGGTCGTCCCCACGATCCCGGGACTAGATTGGCCCGTCACCGTCATGTCCGATCACTATAGGGTCGTACGCACGACCCCGGGACTAGATTGCCCCGCCACTGTCATGTCCGACGACTATAGGGTCGTCCCCACGACCCCGGTACTAGGTTGGCCAGCCACCGTCATGTCCGACGACTTTAGGGTCGTCCTCACTACCCCGGGACTAGATTGGCCCGCCACCGCAATGTCCGACGTCTATAGGGTCGTCCCCACGACCCCGGGACTAGGTTGCCCCGCCGCCGACATGTCCGACGACTATAGGGTCGTCCCCACGACCACGGGCCAAAGTTGCCCCGCCGCCGACATGTCCGACGACTATAGGGTCGTCCCCACGATCCCGGGACTAGACTGGCCAGCCGCCGAAATGTCCAACGACTATAGGGTCGTCCCCACGACCCCGGGACTAGATTAGCCCGCCACCGTAATGTCCGACGACTATAGGGTCGTCCCCACGATCCCGGGACTAGGCTGGCCAGCCGCCGTCATGTCCGACGACTATAGGGTCGTCCCCACAACCCCGGGTCTAGATTAGCCCGCCACCGACATGTCCGACGACTATAGGGTCGTCCCCACGACCCCGGGACTAGGTTGACCAGCCGCCGACATGTCCGACGACTATAGGGTCGACCCACGATCCCGGGACTAGATTGGCCCGCCACCGTCATGTCCGACGACTATAGGGTCGTACGCACGACCCCGGGACTAGATTGCCCCGCCACTGTCATGTCCGACGACTATAGGGCTGTCCCCACGACCCCGGTACTAGGTTGGCCAGCCGCCGTCATGTCCGACGACTATAGGGTCGTCCCCACGACCACGGGCCAAAGTTGCCCAGCCGCCGACATGTCCGACGACTATAGGGTCTTCCCCACGACTACGGCCCCTAGTTGCCCAGCCGCCGACATGTCCGACGACTATAGGGTCGTACGCACGACCCCGGGACTAGATTGCCCCGCCACTGTCATGTCCGACGACTATAGGGTCGTCCCCACGACCCCGGGCCAAAGTTGGCCAGCCGCCGACATGTCCGACGACTATAGGGTCGTCCCCACGATCACGGGCCAAAGTTGCCCCGCCGCCGACATGTCCGACGACTATAGGGTCGTCCCCACGATCACGGGCCAAAGTTGCCCCGCCGCCGACATGTCCGACGACTATAGGGTCGTCCCCACGACCACGGGCCAAAGTTGCCCCGCCGCCGACATGTCCGACGACTATAGGGTCGTCCCAACGATCCCGGGACTAGATTGGCCAGCCGCCGAAATATCCAACGACTATAGGGTCGTCCCCACGACCCCGGGACTAGATTAGCCCGCCACCGTAATGTCCGACGACTATAGGGTCGTCCCCACGACCCCGGGACTAGATTGCCCCGCCACTGTCATGTCCGACGACTATAGGGTCGTCCCCACGACCCCGGTACTAGGTTGGCCAGCCACCGTCATGTCCGACGACTATAGGGTCGTCCTCACTACCCCGGGACTAGATTGGCCCGCCACCGCAATGTCCGACGTCTATAGGGTCGTCCCCACGACCCCGGGACTAGGTTGGCCAGCCGCCGACATGTCCGACGACTATAGGGTCGTCCCCACAATCACGGGCCAAAGTTGCCCCGCCGCCGACATGTCCGACGACTATAGGGTCGTCCCCACGACCACGGGCCAAAGTTGCCCCGCCGCCGACATGTCCGACGACTATAGGGTCGTCCCCACGATCCCGGGACTAGATTGGCCAGCCGCCGAAATGTCCAACGACTATAGGGTCGTCCCCACGACCCCGCGACTAGATTAGCCCGCCACCGTAATGTCCGACGACTATAGGGTCGTCCCCACGACCCCGGGACTAGATTGGCCCGACACCGTCGTGTCCGACGACTATAGGGTCATCCCCACGACCCCGGGACTTGGTTGGCCCACCGCCGACATGTCCGACGACTATAGGGTCGTCCCCACGAACCCGGGACTAGGCTGGCCAGCCGCCGAAATATCCGACGATTGTAGGATCGTTCCCACGACCCCGGGACTAGATTGGCCCGACACCGTCATGTCCGACGACTATAGGGTCATCCCCACGACCCCGGGACTTGGTTGGCCCGCCGCCGTCATGTCCGCAACTATAGGGTCGTCTCCACGACCACGGGCCATAGTTGCCCAGCCGCCGACATGTCCGACGATTGTAGGATCGTTCCCACGACCCCGGGGCAAGATTGGCCCGACACCGTCATGTCCGACGACTATAGGGTCGTCCCCACGACCCCGCGACTAGATTAGCCCGCCACCGTAATGTCCGACGACTATAGGGTCGTCCCCACGACCCCGGGACTAGATTGGCCCGACACCGTCGTGTCCGACGACTATAGGGTCATCCCCACGACCCCGGGACTTGGTTGGCCCACCGCCGACATGTCCGACGACTATAGGGTCGTCCCCACGAGTACGGGCCAAAGTTGCCCCGCCGCCGACATGTCCGACGACTATAGGGTCGTACGCACGACCCCGGGACTAGATTGCCCCTCCACTGTCATGTCCGACGACTATAGGGTCGTCACCACGACCCTGGGACTATATTAGCCCGCCACCGCCATGTCCGACGACTATAGGGTCGTCCCCACGTCCCCGGTACTAGGTTGGCCAGCCGCCGACTTGTCCGACGACTATAGGGTCGTCCCCACGCTTACGGGCCAATGTTGCCCCGCCGCCGACATGTCCGACGACTATAGGGTCGTCCCCACGACCACGGGCCAAAGTTGCCCCGCCGCCGACATGTCCGACGACTATAGGGTCGTCCCCACGATCCCGGGACTAGACTGGCCAGCCGCCGAAATGTCCAACGACTATAGGGTCGTCCCCACGACCCCGGGACTAGATTAGCCCGCCACCGTAATGTCCGACGACTATAGGGTCGTCCCCACGATCCCGGGACTTGGCTGGCCAGCCGCCGTCATGTCCGACGACTATAGGGTCGTCCCCACAACCCCGGGTCTAGATTAGCCCGCCGCCGACATGTCCGACGACTATAGGGTCGTCCCCACGACCCCGGGACTAGGTTGACCAGCCGCCGACATGTCCGACGACTATAGGGTCGTCCCACGATCCCGGGACTAGATTGGCCCGCCACCGTCATGTCCGACGACTATAGGGTCGTACGCACGACCCCGGGACTAGATTGCCCCGCCACTGTCATGTCCGACGACTATAGGGCTGTCCCCACGACCCCGGTACTAGGTTGGCCAGCCGCCGTCATGTCCGACGACTATAGGGTCGTCCCCACGACCACGGGCCAAAGTTGCCCAGCCGCCGACATGTCCGACGACTATAGGGTCTTCCCCACGACTACGGCCCCTAGTTGCCCAGCCGCCGACATGTCCGACGACTATAGGGTCGTCCGCACTACCCCGGGACTAGATTGGCCCGCCACCGCCATGTCCGACGACTATAGGGTCGTCCCCACGACCCCGGGACTAGGTTGGCCAGCCGCCGACATGTCTGACGACTATAGGGTCGTCCCCACGACCACGGGCCAAAGTTGCCCAGCCGCCGGCATGTCCGACGACTATAGGGTCTTCCCCACGACTACGGCCCATAGTTGCCCAGCCGCCGACATATCCGACGACTATAGGGTCGTCCGCACTACCCTGGGACTATATTAGCCCGCCACCGCCATGTCCGACGACTATAGGGTCGTCCCCACGTCCCCGGTACTAGGCTGGCCAGCCGCCGACATGTCCGACGACTATAGGGTCGTCCCCACGAGTACGGGCCAAAGTTGCCCCGCCGCCGACATGTCCGACGACTATAGGGTCGTACGCACGACCCCGGGACTAGATTGCCCCGCCACTGTCATGTCCGACGACTATAGGGTCGTCCCCACGACCCCGGTACTAGGTTGGCCAGCCACCCTCATGTCCGACGACTATAGGGTCGTCCGCACTACCCCGGAACTAGATTGGCCCGCCACCGCCATGTCCGACGACTATAGGGTCGTCCCCACGACCCCGGGACTAGGTTGGCCAGCCGCCGACATGTCCGACGACTATAGGGTCGTCCCCACGACCCCGGGCCAAAGTTGGCCAGCCGCCGACATGTCCGACGACTATAGGGTCGTCCCCACGATCACGGGCCAAAGTTGCCCCGCCGCTGATATGTCCGACGACTATAGGGTCGTCCCCACGACCACGGGCCAAAGTTGCCCCGCCGCCGACATGTCCGACGACTATAGGGTCGTCCCCACGGTCCCGGGACTAGATTGGCCAGCCGCCGAAATATCCAACGACTATAGGTTCGTCCCCACGACCCCGGGACTAGATTAGCCCGCCACCGTAATGTCCGACGACTATAGGGTCGTCCCCACGACCCCGGGACTAGGTTGGCCAGCCGCCGAAATTTCCGACGACTGTAGTATCGTTCCCACGACCCCGTGACTAGATTGGCCCGCCACCGACATCTCCAAAGAATATAGGGTCGTCCCCACGACCCCGGGACCAGATTAGCCCGCCGCCGACATGTCCGACGACTATGGGGTCGTCCCCACGACCCCGGGACTATGTTGGCCCGCCGCCGACTTGTCCGACGACTATAGGGTCGTCCCAACGACCCCGTGACTAGATTGGCCCACCACCGTCATGTCCGACGAATATAGGTTCGTGCCTAAGACCCTGGGCATACGTTGGCCCGCCGCCGACATGTCCGACGACTATGGGGTCGTCCCCACGACCCCGGGACTATGTTGGCCCGCCGCCGACTTGTCCGACGACTATAGGGTCGTCCCCACGACCCCGGGACTAGGTTGGCCCGCCGCCGACTTGTCCGACGACTATGGGGTCATCCCCACAACCCCAGGAGTAGATTGCCCCGCGACCGTCATGTCCGACGACTATAGGGTCGTCTCCACGACCCCTGGACTAGGTTGGCCCGCCGCCGAGTTGTCCGACGACTATAGGTTCGTCCCCAGGACCCCGGGACTTGATTGGCCAGCCGCGGACATGTTCGACGACTATGGGGTCGTCCCCACGACCCCGGGACTAGATTGGCCCCCCACCATCATATTCGACGGCTATAGGGTCGTCCCCACGACCCCGGGACTAGGGTGGCCCGCCGCCGACTTGTCCGACGATTATAGGGTCGTCCCCACGACCCCGGGACTAGGTTGGCCCGCCGCCGACTAGTCCGACGACTATAGGGTCGTCCCAACGACCCCGTGACTAGATTGGCCCGCCACCGTCATGTCCGACGAATATAGGTTCGTGCCTAAGACCCTGGGCATACGTTGGCCCGCCGCCGACATGTCCGACGACTATGGGGTCGTCCCCACGACCCCGGGACTATGTTGGCCCGCCGCCGACTTGTCCGACGACTATAGGGTCGTCCCCACGACCCCGGGACTAGGTTGGCCCGCCGCCGACTTGTCCGACGACTATAGGGTCGTCCCCAGGACCCCGGGACTAGATTGGCCAGCCGCCGACATGTTCGACGACTATGGGGTCGTCCCCACGACCCCGGGACTAGGTTGGCCCGCCGCCGACTTGTCCGACGACTATAGGGTCGTCCCCACGACCCCGGGACTAGGTTGGCCCGCCGCCGACTTGTCCGACGACTATAGGGTCGTCCCTCCCACCCCGGAACTAGGTTGGCCAGCCGCCGACATGTCCGACGACTATAGGGTCGTCCCCACGACCCCGGAGTTAGAATGGCCCGCCACCGTCGTGTCCGACGACTATAGGGTCGTCCCCGCGACCACGGGCCAAAGTTGGTCAGCCGCCGACTTGTCCGACGACTATAGGGTCGTCCCCACGACCACGGGCCAAAGTTGGTCAGCCGCCGACATGTCCGACGACTATAGGGTCGTACGCACGACCCCGGGACTAGATTGCCCCTCCACTGTCATGTCCGACGACTATAGGGTCGTCCCCACGACCCCGGGACTAGTTTGGCCAGCCGCCGAAATGTCCGACGATTGTAGGATCGTTCCCACGACCCCGGGACTAGATTGGCCCGACACCGTCATGTCCGACGACTATAGGGTCATCCCCACGACCCCGGGACTTGGTTGGCCCGCCGCCGTCATGTCCGCAACTATAGGGTCGTCTCCACGACCACGGGCCATAGTTGCCCAGCCGCCGACATGTCCGACGACTATAGGGTCGTCCCCACGACCCCGGGACTAGGTTGACCAGCCGCCGACATGTCCGACGACTATAGGGTCGTCCGCACGAGTACGGGCCAACGTTGCCCCGCCGCCGACATGTCCGACGACTATAGGGTCGTACGCACGACCCCGGGACTAGATTGCCCCTCCACTGTCATGTCCGACGACTATAGGGTCGTCACCACGACCCTGGGACTATATTAGCCCGCCACCGCCATGTCCGACGACTATAGGGTCGTCCCCACGTCCCCGGTACTAGGTTGGCCAGCCGCCGACTTGTCCGACGACTATAGGGTCGTCCCCACGCTTACGGGCCAATGTTGCCCCGCCGCCGACATGTCCGACGACTATAGGGTCGTCCCCACGACCCCGGGACTAGTTTGGCCAGCCGCCGAAATGTCCGACGATTGTAGGATCGTTCCCACGACCCCGGGACTAGATTGGCCCGACACCGTCATGTCCGACGACTATAGGGTCATCCCCACGACCCCGGGACTTGGTTGGCCCGCCGCCGTCATGTCCGACAACTATAGGGTCGTCTCCACGACCACGGGCCAATGTTGCCCCGCCGCCGACATGTCCGACGACTATAGGGTCGTCCCCACGATCCCGGGACTAGACTGGCCAGCCGCCGAAATGTCCAACGACTATAGGGTCGTACCCACGACCCCGGGACTAGATTAGCCCGCCACCGTAATGTCCGACGACTATAGGGTCGTCCCCACGATCCCGGGACTAGGCTGGCCAGCCGCCGTCATGTCCGACGACTATAGGGTCGTCCCCACAACCCCGGGTCTAGATTAGCCCGCCGCCGACATGTCCGACGACTATAGGGTCGTCCCCACGACCCCGGGACTAGGTTGACCAGCCGCCGACATGTCCGACGTCTATAGGGTCGTCCCACGATCCCGGGACTAGATTGGCCCGCCACCGTCATGTCCGACGACTATAGGGTCGTACGCACGACCCCGGGACTAGATTGCCCCGCCACTGTCATGTCCGACGACTATAGGGCTGTCCCCACGACCCCGGTACTAGGTTGGCCAGCCGCCGTCATGTCCGACGACTATAGGGTCGTCCCCACGACCACGGGCCAAAGTTGCCCAGTCGCCGACATGTCCGACGACTATAGGGTCTTCCCCACGACTACGGCCCCTAGTTGCCCAGCCGCCGACATGTCCGACGACTATAGGGTCGTCCGCACTACCCCGGGACTAGATTGGCCCGCCACCGCCATGTCCGACGACTATAGGGTCGTCCCCACGACCCCGGGACTAGGTTGGCCAGCCGCCGACATGTCTGACGACTATAGGGTCGTCCCCACGACCACGGGCCAAAGTTGCCCAGCCGCCGGCATGTCCGACGACTATAGGGTCTTCCCCACGACTACGGCCCATAGTTGCCCAGCCGCCGACATATCCGACGACTATAGGGTCGTCCGCACTACCCTGGGACTATATTAGCCCGCCACCGCCATGTCCGACGACTATAGGGTCGTCCCCACGTCCCCGGTACTAGGCTGGCCAGCCGCCGACATGTCCGACGACTATAGGGTCGTCCCCACGAGTACGGGCCAAAGTTGCCCCGCCGCCGACATGTCCGACGACTATAGGGTCGTACGCACGACCCCGGGACTAGATTGCCCCGCCACTGTCATGTCCGACGACTATAGGGTCGTCCCCACGACCCCGGTACTAGGTTGGCCAGCCACCCTCATGTCCGACGACTATAGGGTCGTCCGCACTACCCCGGAACTAGATTGGCCCGCCACCGCCATGTCCGACGACTATAGGGTCGTCCCCACGACCCCGGGACTAGGTTGGCCAGCCGCCGACATGTCCGACGACTATAGGGTCGTCCCCACGATCACGGGCCAAAGTTTCCCCGCCGCTGACATGTCCGACGACTATAGGGTCGTCCCCACGACCACGGGCCAAAGTTGCCCCGCCGCCGACATGTCCGACGACTATAGGGTCGTCCCCACGGTCCCGGGACTAGATTGGCCAGCCGCCGAAATATCCAACGACTATAGGTTCGTCCCCACGACCCCGGGACTAGATTAGCCCGCCACCGTAATGTCCGACGACTATAGGGTCGTCCCCACGACCCCGGGACTAGGTTGGCCAGCCGCCGAAATTTCCGACGACTGTAGTATCGTTCCCACGACCCCGTGACTAGATTGGCCCGCCACCGACATCTCCAAAGACTATAGGGTCGTCCCCACGACCCCGGGACCAGATTAGCCCGCCGCCGACATGTCCGACGACTATAGGGTCGACCCCACGACCCCGGGTCTAGGTTGGCCAGCCGCCGAAATGTCCGACGACTGTAGGGTCGTTCCCACGACCCCGGGACTTGGTTGGCCCACCGCCGACATGTCCGACGACTATAGGGTCGTCCCCACGAACCCGGGACTAGGCTGGCCAGCCGCCGAAATATCCGACGATTGTAGGATCGTTCCCACGACCCCGGGACTAGATTGGCCCGACACCGTCATGTCCGACGACTATAGGGTCATCCCCACGACCCCGGGACTTGGTTGGCCCGCCGCCGTCATGTCCGCAACTATAGGGTCGTCTCCACGACCACGGGCCATAGTTGCCCAGCCGCCGACATGTCCGACGATTGTAGGATCGTTCCCACGACCCCGGGGCAAGATTGGCCCGACACCGTCATGTCCGACGACTATAGGGTCGTCCCCACGACCCCGCGACTAGATTAGCCCGCCACCGTAATGTCCGACGACTATAGGGTCGTCCCCACGACCCCGGGACTAGATTGGCCCGACACCGTCGTGTCCGACGACTATAGGGTCATCCCCACGACCCCGGGACTTGGTTGGCCCACCGCCGACATGTCCGACGACTATAGGGTCGTCCCCACGAGTACGGGCCAAAGTTGCCCCGCCGCCGACATGTCCGACGACTATAGGGTCGTACGCACGACCCCGGGACTAGATTGCCCCTCCACTGTCATGTCCGACGACTATAGGGTCGTCACCACGACCCTGGGACTATATTAGCCCGCCACCGCCATGTCCGACGACTATAGGGTCGTCCCCACGTCCCCGGTACTAGGTTGGCCAGCCGCCGACTTGTCCGACGACTATAGGGTCGTCCCCACGCTTACGGGCCAATGTTGCCCCGCCGCCGACATGTCCGACGACTATAGGGTCGTCCCCACGACCACGGGCCAAAGTTGCCCCGCCGCCGACATGTCCGACGACTATAGGGTCGTCCCCACGATCCCGGGACTAGACTGGCCAGCCGCCGAAATGTCCAACGACTATAGGGTCGTCCCCACGACCCCGGGACTAGATTAGCCCGCCACCGTAATGTCCGACGACTATAGGGTCGTCCCCACGATCCCGGGACTTGGCTGGCCAGCCGCCGTCATGTCCGACGACTATAGGGTCGTCCCCACAACCCCGGGTCTAGATTAGCCCGCCGCCGACATGTCCGACGACTATAGGGTCGTCCCCACGACCCCGGGACTAGGTTGACCAGCCGCCGACATGTCCGACGACTATAGGGTCGTCCCACGATCCCGGGACTAGATTGGCCCGCCACCGTCATGTCCGACGACTATAGGGTCGTACGTACGACCCCGGGACTAGATTGCCCCGCCACTGTCATGTCCGACGACTATAGGGCTGTCCCCACGACCCCGGTACTAGGTTGGCCAGCCGCCGTCATGTCCGACGACTATAGGGTCGTCCCCACGACCACGGGCCAAAGTTGCCCAGCCGCCGACATGTCCGACGACTATAGGGTCTTCCCCACGACTACGGCCCCTAGTTGCCCAGCCGCCGACATGTCCGACGACTATAGGGTCGTCCGCACTACCCCGGGACTAGATTGGCCCGCCACCGCCATGTCCGACGACTATAGGGTCGTCCCCACGACCCCGGGACTAGGTTGGCCAGCCGCCGACATGTCTGACGACTATAGGGTCGTCCCCACGACCACGGGCCAAAGTTGCCCAGCCGCCGGCATGTCCGACGACTATAGGGTCTTCCCCACGACTACGGCCCATAGTTGCCCAGCCGCCGACATATCCGACGACTATAGGGTCGTCCGCACTACCCTGGGACTATATTAGCCCGCCACCGCCATGTCCGACGACTATAGGGTCGTCCCCACGTCCCCGGTACTAGGCTGGCCAGCCGCCGACATGTCCGACGACTATAGGGTCGTCCCCACGAGTACGGGCCAAAGTTGCCCCGCCGCCGACATGTCCGACGACTATAGGGTCGTACGCACGACCCCGGGACTAGATTGCCCCGCCACTGTCATGTCCGACGACTATAGGGTCGTCCCCACGACCCCGGTACTAGGTTGGCCCGCCACCGCCATGTCCGACGACTATAGGGTCGTCCCCACGACCCCGGGACTAGGTTGGCCAGCCGCCGACATGTCCGACGACTATAGGGTCGTCCCCACGACCCCGGGCCAAAGTTGGCCAGCCGCCGACATGTCCGACGACTATAGGGTCGTCCCCACGATCACGGGCCAAAGTTGCCCCGCCGCTGATATGTCCGACGACTATAGGGTCGTCCCCACGACCACGGGCCAAAGTTGCCCCGCCGCCGACATGTCCGATGACTATAGGGTCGTCCCCACGGTCCCGGGACTAGATTGGCCAGCCGCCGAAATATCCAACGACTATAGGTTCGTCCCCACGACCCCGGGACTAGATTAGCCCGCCACCGTAATGTCCGACGACTATAGGGTCGTCCCCACGACCCCGGGACTAGGTTGGCCAGCCGCCGAAATTTCCGACGACTGTAGTATCGTTCCCACGACCCCGTGACTAGATTGGCCCGCCACCGACATCTCCAAAGAATATAGGGTCGTCCCCACGACCCCGGGACCAGATTAGCCCGCCGCCGACATGTCCGACGACTATGGGGTCGTCCCCACGACCCCGGGACTATGTTGGCCCGCCGCCGACTTGTCCGACGACTATAGGGTCGTCCCAACGACCCCGTGACTAGATTGGCCCACCACCGTCATGTCCGACGAATATAGGTTCGTGCCTAAGACCCTGGGCATACGTTGGCCCGCCGCCGACATGTCCGACGACTATGGGGTCGTCCCCACGACCCCGGGACTATGTTGGCCCGCCGCCGACTTGTCCGACGACTATAGGGTCGTCCCCACGACCCCGGGACTAGGTTGGCCCGCCGCCGACTTGTCCGACGACTATGGGGTCATCCCCACAACCCCAGGAGTAGATTGCCCCGCGACCGTCATGTCCGACGACTATAGGGTCGTCTCCACGACCCCTGGACTAGGTTGGCCCGCCGCCGAGTTGTCCGACGACTATAGGTTCGTCCCCAGGACCCCGGGACTTGATTGGCCAGCCGCGGACATGTTCGACGACTATGGGGTCGTCCCCACGACCCCGGGACTAGATTGGCCCCCCACCATCATATTCGACGGCTATAGGGTCGTCCCCACGACCCCGGGACTAGGGTGGCCCGCCGCCGACTTGTCCGACGATTATAGGGTCGTCCCCACGACCCCGGGACTAGGTTGGCCCGCCGCCGACTAGTCCGACGACTATAGGGTCGTCCCAACGACCCCGTGACTAGATTGGCCCGCCACCGTCATGTCCGACGAATATAGGTTCGTGCCTAAGACCCTGGGCATACGTTGGCCCGCCGCCGACATGTCCGACGACTATGGGGTCGTCCCCACGACCCCGGGACTATGTTGGCCCGCCGCCGACTTGTCCGACGACTATAGGGTCGTCCCCACGACCCCGGGACTAGGTTGGCCCGCCGCCGACTTGTCCGACGACTATAGGGTCGTCCCCAGGACCCCGGGACTAGATTGGCCAGCCGCCGACATGTTCGACGACTATGGGGTCGTCCCCACGACCCCGGGACTAGGTTGGCCCGCCGCCGACTTGTCCGACGACTATAGGGTCGTCCCCACGACCCCGGGACTAGGTTGGCCCGCCGCCGACTTGTCCGACGACTATAGGGTCGTCCCTCCCACCCCGGAACTAGGTTGGCCAGCCGCCGACATGTCCGACGACTATAGGGTCGTCCCCACGACCCCGGAGTTAGAATGGCCCGCCACCGTCGTGTCCGACGACTATAGGGTCGTCCCCGCGACCACGGGCCAAAGTTGGTCAGCCGCCGACTTGTCCGACGACTATAGGGTCGTCCCCACGACCACGGGCCAAAGTTGGTCAGCCGCCGACATGTCCGACGACTATAGGGTCGTACGCACGACCCCGGGACTAGATTGCCCCTCCACTGTCATGTCCGACGACTATAGGGTCGTCCCCACGACCCCGGGACTAGTTTGGCCAGCCGCCGAAATGTCCGACGATTGTAGGATCGTTCCCACGACCCCGGGACTAGATTGGCCCGACACCGTCATGTCCGACGACTATAGGGTCATCCCCACGACCCCGGGACTTGGTTGGCCCGCCGCCGTCATGTCCGCAACTATAGGGTCGTCTCCACGACCACGGGCCATAGTTGCCCAGCCGCCGACATGTCCGACGACTATAGGGTCGTCCCCACGACCCCGGGACTAGGTTGACCAGCCGCCGACATGTCCGACGACTATAGGGTCGTCCGCACGAGTACGGGCCAAAGTTGCCCCGCCGCCGACATGTCCGACGACTATAGGGTCGTACGCACGACCCCGGGACTAGATTGCCCCTCCACTGTCATGTCCGACGACTATAGGGTCGTCACCACGACCCTGGGACTATATTAGCCCGCCACCGCCATGTCCGACGACTATAGGGTCGTCCCCACGTCCCCGGTACTAGGTTGGCCAGCCGCCGACTTGTCCGACGACTATAGGGTCGTCCCCACGCTTACGGGCCAATGTTGCCCCGCCGCCGACATGTCCGACGACTATAGGGTCGTCCCCACGACCCCGGGACTAGTTTGGCCAGCCGCCGAAATGTCCGACGATTGTAGGATCGTTCCCACGACCCCGGGACTAGATTGGCCCGACACCGTCATGTCCGACGACTATAGGGTCATCCCCACGACCCCGGGACTTGGTTGGCCCGCCGCCGTCATGTCCGACAACTATAGGGTCGTCTCCACGACCACGGGCCAATGTTGCCCCGCCGCCGACATGTCCGACGACTATAGGGTCGTCCCCACGACCACGGGCCAAAGTTGCCCCGCCGCCGACATGTCCGACGACTATAGGGTCGTCCCCACGACCACGGGCCAAAGTTGCCCCGCCGCCGACATGTCCGACGACTATAGGGTCGTCCCCACGATCCCGGGACTAGACTGGCCAGCCGCCGAAATGTCCAACGACTATAGGGTCGTACCCACGACCCCGGGACTAGATTAGCCCGCCACCGTAATGTCCGACGACTATAGGGTCGTCCCCACGATCCCGGGACTAGGCTGGCCAGCCGCCGTCATGTCCGACGACTATAGGGTCGTCCCCACAACCCCGGGTCTAGATTAGCCCGCCGCCGACATGTCCGACGACTATAGGGTCGTCCCCACGACCCCGGGACTAGGTTGACCAGCCGCCGACATGTCCGACGTCTATAGGGTCGTCCCACGATCCCGGGACTAGATTGGCCCGCCACCGTCATGTCCGACGACTATAGGGTCGTACGCACGACCCCGGGACTAGATTGCCCCGCCACTGTCATGTCCGACGACTATAGGGCTGTCCCCACGACCCCGGTACTAGGTTGGCCAGCCGCCGTCATGTCCGACGACTATAGGGTCGTCCCCACGACCACGGGCCAAAGTTGCCCAGCCGCCGACATGTCCGACGACTATAGGGTCTTCCCCACGACTACGGCCCCTAGTTGCCCAGCCGCCGACATGTCCGACGACTATAGGGTCGTCCGCACTACCCCGGGACTAGATTGGCCCGCCACCGCCATGTCCGACGACTATAGGGTCGTCCCCACGACCCCGGGACTAGGTTGGCCAGCCGCCGACATGTCTGACGACTATAGGGTCGTCCCCACGACCACGGGCCAAAGTTGCCCAGCCGCCGGCATGTCCGACGACTATAGGGTCTTCCCCACGACTACGGCCCATAGTTGCCCAGCCGCCGACATATCCGACGACTATAGGGTCGTCCGCACTACCCTGGGACTATATTAGCCCGCCACCGCCATGTCCGACGACTATAGGGTCGTCCCCACGTCCCCGGTACTAGGCTGGCCAGCCGCCGACATGTCCGACGACTATAGGGTCGTCCCCACGAGTACGGGCCAAAGTTGCCCCGCCGCCGACATGTCCGACGACTATAGGGTCGTACGCACGACCCCGGGACTAGATTGCCCCGCCACTGTCATGTCCGACGACTATAGGGTCGTCCCCACGACCCCGGTACTAGGTTGGCCAGCCACCCTCATGTCCGACGACTATAGGGTCGTCCGCACTACCCCGGAACTAGATTGGCCCGCCACCGCCATGTCCGACGACTATAGGGTCGTCCCCACGACCCCGGGACTAGGTTGGCCAGCCGCCGACATGTCCGACGACTATAGGGTCGTCCCCACGATCACGGGCCAAAGTTTCCCCGCCGCTGACATGTCCGACGACTATAGGGTCGTCCCCACGACCACGGGCCAAAGTTGCCCCGCCGCCGACATGTCCGACGACTATAGGGTCGTCCCCACGGTCCCGGGACTAGATTGGCCAGCCGCCGAAATATCCAACGACTATAGGTTCGTCCCCACGACCCCGGGACTAGATTAGCCCGCCACCGTAATGTCCGACGACTATAGGGTCGTCCCCACGACCCCGGGACTAGGTTGGCCAGCCGCCGAAATTTCCGACGACTGTAGTATCGTTCCCACGACCCCGTGACTAGATTGGCCCGCCACCGACATCTCCAAAGACTATAGGGTCGTCCCCACGACCCCGGGACCAGATTAGCCCGCCGCCGACATGTCCGACGACTATAGGGTCGACCCCACGACCCCGGGTCTAGGTTGGCCAGCCGCCGAAATGTCCGACGACTGTAGGGTCGTTCCCACGACCCCGGGACTAGATTGGCCCGCCACCGTCATGTCCGACGACTATAGGGTCGTCCCCACGACCCCGGGACTAGATTGGGCAGCCGCCGAAATGTTCAACGACTATAGGGTCGTCCCCACGACCCCGGGACTAGGTTGGCCAGCCGCCGACATGTCTGACGACTATAGGGTCGTCCCCACGTCCCCGGGGCTAGATTGGCCAGCCACCGACATGTCCAACGACCATAGGGTCGTCCCCACGACCCCGGGACTATATTAGCCCGCCACCGCCATGTCCAACGACTATAGGGTCGTCCCCACGTCCCCGGTACTTGGTTGGCCAGCCGCCGACATGTCCGACGACTATAGGGTCGTCCCCACGAGTACGGGCCAAAGTTGCCCCGCCGCCGACATGTCCGACGAATATAGGTTCGTGCCTAAGACCCTGGGCATACGTTGGCCCGCCGCCGACATGTCCGACGACTATGGGGTCGTCCCCACGACCCCGGGACTATGTTGGCCCGCCGCCGACTTGTCCGACGACTATAGGGTCGTCCCAACGACCCCGTGACTAGATTGGCCCGCCACCGTCATGTCCGACGAATATAGGTTCGTGCCTAAGACCCTGGGCATACGTTGGCCCGCCGCCGACATGTCCGACGACTATGGGGTCGTCCCCACGACCCCGGGACTATGTTGGCCCGCCGCCGACTTGTCCGACGACTATAGGGTCGTCCCCACGACCCCGGGACTAGGTTGGCCCGCCGCCGACTTGTCCGGCGACTATGGGGTCATCCCCACAACCCCAGGAGTAGATTGCCCCGCCACCGTCATGTCCGACGACTATAGGGTCGTCCCCACGACCCCGGGACTATGTTGGCCCGCCGCCGACTTGTCCGACGACTATAGGGTCGTCCCCACGACCCCGGGACTATGTTGGCCCGCCGCCGGCTTGTCCGACGACTATAGGGTCGTCCCCACGACCCCGGGACTAGGTTGATCCGCCGCCGACTTGTCCGACGGCTATAGGGTCGTCCCAACGACCCTGGGCATACGTTGGCCCGCCGCCGACAAGTCCGACGACTATAGGGTCGTCCCCACGATCCCGGGACTAGGTTGGCCAGCCGCCGACATGTCCGACGACAATAGGGTCGTCCCCACGACCCCGGGACTAGGTTGGCCCGCCGCCGAGTTGTCCGACGACTATAGGGTCGTCCCCAGGACCCCGGGACTTGATTGGCCAGCCGCGGACATGTTCGACGACTATGGGGTCGTCCCCACGACCCCGGGACTAGATTGGCCCCCCACCATCATATCCGACGGCTATAGGGTCGTCCCCACGACCCCGGGACTAGGGTGGCCCGCCGCCGACTTGTCCGACGATTATAGGGTCGTCCCCACGACCCCGGGACTAGGTTGGCCCGCCGCCGACTAGTCCGACGACTATAGGGTCGTCCCAACGACCCCGTGACTAGATTGGCCCGCCACCGTCATGTCCGACGAATATAGGTTCGTGCCTAAGACCCTGGGCATACGTTGGCCCGCCGCCGACATGTCCGACGACTATAGGGTCGTCCCTCCCTCCCCGGAACTAGGTTGGCCAGCCGCCGACAAGTCCGGCGACTATAGGGTCGTCCCCACGATCCCGGGACTAGGTTGGCCAGCCGCCGACATGTCCGACGACTATAGGGTCGTCCCAACGACCCCGGGACTAGTTTGGCCCGCCACCGTCATGTCCGACGAATATAGGTTCGTCCCTACGACCCTGGGCATACGTTGGCCCGCCGCCGACATGTCCGACGACAACAGGATT
Source organism: Andrena fulva (assembly GCA_946251845.1). Classification (NCBI taxonomy): domain Eukaryota; kingdom Metazoa; phylum Arthropoda; class Insecta; order Hymenoptera; family Andrenidae; genus Andrena; species Andrena fulva. Next base: position 484,235 of record CAMITZ010000297.1, read on the forward strand.
GTCCCCACGACCCTCGGACTAGATTGCCCCGCCACCGTCATGTCCGACGACTATAGGGTCGTCCCCACGACCCCGGAACTATGTTGGCCCGCCGCCGACTTGTCCGACGACTATAGGGTCGTCCCCACGACCCCGGGACTAGATTGGCCCGCCACCGTCATGTCCGACGACTATAGGGTCGTCCCCACGACCCCGGGACTAGATTGGCCCGCCGCCATCATGTCCGACGACTATAGGGTCGTCCGCACGACCCCGGGACTAGGGTGGCCCGCCGCCGACTTGTCCGACGACTATAGGGTCGTCCCCACGACCCCGGGACTAGATTGGCCCACCACCGTCATGTCCGACGACTACAGGGTCGTCCCCACGACCCCGGGACTAGGTTGGCCCGCCGCCGACTTGTCCGACGACTATAGGGTCGTCCCTCCCACCCCGGAACTAGGTTGGCCAGCCGCCGACATGTCCGACGACTATAGGGTCGTCCCCACGACCCCGGAGTTAGAATGGCCCGCCGCCGACTTGTCCGACGACTGTAGGGTCGTCCCCACGACACCGGAGCTAGAGTGGCCCGCCACCGTCATGTCCGACGAGTATATGGTCGTCCCCACGACCCCGGGACTAGGTTTGGGCCGCCGCCGACCTGTCCGACGACTATAGGTTCGTGCCTACGACCCTGGGCATACGTTGGCCCGCCGCCGACATGTCCGACGACTATAGGGTCGTCCCCACGACCCTGGGCATACGTTGGCCCGCCGCCGACATGTCCGACGACTATAGGGTCGTCCCCACGATCCCGGCACTAGGTTGGCCAGCCGCCGACATGTCCGACGACAATAGGGTCGTCCCCACGACCCCGAGACTAGATTGGCCCACCACCGTCATGTCCGACGACTACAGGGTCGTCCCGATGACCCCGGGACTAGAGTGGCCCGCCACCGTCATGTCCGACGAGTATATGGTCGTACCCACGACCCCGGGACTAGGTTGGCCCGCCACCGTCATGTCCTACGAGCATATGGTCGTACCCACGACCCTGGGACTAGGTTGGCCAGACGCCGACATGTCCGACGACAATAGGGACGTCCCCACGACCACGGGCCAAAGTTGCCCAGCCGCCGACATGTCCGACGACTATAGGGTCGTCCCCACGACCCCGGGACTAGATTGGCCCGCCACCATCATGTCCGACGACTATAGGGTCGTCCTCACGACCCCGGGACTAGGTTGGCCCGCCGCCGACTTGTCCGACGACTATAGGGTCGTCCCTCCCACCCCGGAACTAGGTTGGCCAGCCGCCGACATGTCCGACGACTATAGGGTCGTCCCCACGACACCGGAGCTAGAGTGGCCCGCCACCGTCATGTCCGACGAGTATATGGTCGTCCCCACGACCCCGGGACTAGGTTTGGGCCGCCGCCGACCTGTCCGACGACTATAGGTTCGTGCCTACGACCCTGGGCATACGTTGGCCCGCCGCCGACATGTCCGACGACTATAGGGTCGTCCCCACGACCCTGGGCATACGTTGGCCCGCCGCCGACATGTCCGACGACTATAGGGTCGTCCCCACGATCCCGGCACTAGGTTGGCCAGCCGCCGACATGTCCGACGACAATAGGGTCGTCCCCACGACCCCGAGACTAGATTGGCCCACCACCGTCATGTCCGACGACTACAGGGTCGTCCCGATGACCCCGGGACTAGAGTGGCCCGCCACCGTCATGTCCGACGAGTATATGGTCGTACCCACGACCCCGGGACTAGGTTGGCCAGCCGCCGACATGTCCGACGACAATAGGGTCGTCCCCACGACCCCGGGACTAGATTGGCCCACCACCGTCATGTCCGACGACTATAGGGTCGTCCCCACCACCCCGCGACTAGGTTGGCCCGCCGCCGACTTGTTCGAAGCCAATAGGGTCGTCCCTCCCACCCCGGAACTAGGTTGGCCAGCCGCCGACATGTCCGACGACTATAGGGTCGTCCCCACGACACCGGAGCTAGAGTGGCCCGCCACCGTCATGTCCGACGAGTATATGGTCGTCCCCACGACCCCGGGACTAGGTTTGGGCCGCCGCCGACTTGTCCGACGACTATAGGTTGGTCCCTACGACCCTGGGCATACGTTGGCCCGCCGCCGACATGTCCGACGACTATAGGGTCGTCCCCACGACCCTGGGCATACGTTGGCCCGCCGCCGACATGTCCGACGACTATAGGGTCGTCCCCACGATCCCGGGACTAGGTTGGCCAGCCGACGACATGTCCGACGACAATAGGGTCGTCCCCACGACCCCGAGACTAGATTGGCCCACCACCGTCATGTCCGACGACTACAGGGTCGTCCCCACGGCCCCGGGAATAGATTGGCCCACCACCGTCATGTCCGACGACAACAGGATTGTCCCCACGACCCCCGGACTAGATTGCCCCGCCACCGTCATGTCCGACGACTATAGGGTCGTCTCCACGACCCCGGGTCTCGGTTGGCCCGCCGCCGACTTGTCCGACGACTATAGGGTCGTCCCTCCCACCGCGGAACTAGGTTGGCCAGCCGCCGACATGTCCGACGACTATAGGGTCGTCCCCACGATCCCGGCACTAGGTTGGCCAGCCGCCGACATGTCCGACGACAATAGGGTCGTCCCCACGACCCCGAGACTAGATTGGCCCACCACCGTCATGTCCGACGACTACAGGGTCGTCCCGATGACCCCGGGACTAGAGTGGCCCGCCACCGTCATGTCCGACGAGTATATGGTCGTACCCACGACCCCGGGACTAGGTTGGCCCGCCGCCGACTTGTCAGACGACTATAGGGTCGTCCCTCCCACCCCGGAACTAGGTTGGGCAGCCGCCGACATGTCCGACGACTATAGGGTCGTCCCCACGACACCGGAGCTAGAGTGGCCCGCCACCGTAATGTCCGACGAGTATATGGTCGTACCCACGACCCCGGGACTAGGTTGGCCAGCCGCCGACATGTCCGACGACAATAGGGTCGTCCCCACGACCCCGGGACTAGATTGGCCCACCACCGTCATGTCCGACGACTATAGGGTCGTCCCCACCACCCCGCGACTAGGTTGGCCCGCCGCCGACTTGTTCGACGCCAATAGGGTCGTCCCTCCCACCCCGGAACTAGGTTGGCCAGCCGCCGACATGTCCGACGACTATAGGGTCGTCCCCACGACACCGGAGCTAGAGTGGCCCGCCACCGTCATGTCCGACGAGTATATGGTCGTCCCCACGACCCCGGGACTAGGTTTGGGCCGCCGCCGACTTGTCCGACGACTATAGGTTCGTCCCTACGACCCTGGGCATACGTTGGCCCGCCGCCGACATGTCCGACGACTATAGGGTCGTCCCCACGACCCTGGGCATACGTTGGCCCGCCGCCGACATGTCCGACGACTATAGGGTCGTCCCCACGAACCCGGGACTAGGTTGGCCAGCCGACGACATGTCCGACGACAATAGGGTCGTCCCCACGACCCCGAGACTAGATTGGCCCACCACCGTCATGTCCGACGACTACAGGGTCGTCCCCACGGCCCCGGGAATAGATTGGCCCACCACCGTCATGTCCGACGACAACAGGATTGTCCCCACGACCCCCGGACTAGATTGCCCCGCCACCGTCATGTCCGACGACTATAGGGTCGTCCTCACGACCCCGGGACTAGGTTGGCCCGCCGCCGACTTGTCCGACGACTATAGGGTCGTCCCTCCCACCCCGGAACTAGGTTGGCCAGCCGCCGACATGTCCGACGACTATAGGGTCGTCCCCACGACACCGGAGCTAGAGTGGCCCGCCACCGTCATGTCCGACGAGTATATGGTCGTCCCCACGACCCCGGGACTAGGTTTGGGCCGCCGCCGACCTGTCCGACGACTATAGGTTCGTGCCTACGACCCTGGGCATACGTTGGCCCGCCGCCGACATGTCCGACGACTATAGGGTCGTCCCCACGACCCTGGGCATACGTTGGCCCGCCGCCGACATGTCCGACGACTATAGGGTCGTCCCCACGATCCCGGCACTAGGTTGGCCAGCCGCCGACATGTCCGACGACAATAGGGTCGTCCCCACGACCCCGAGACTAGATTGGCCCACCACCGTCATGTCCGACGACTACAGGGTCGTCCCGATGACCCCGGGACTAGAGTGGCCCGCCACCGTCATGTCCGACGAGTATATGGTCGTACCCACGACCCCGGGACTAGGTTGGCCAGCCGCCGACATGTCCGACGACAATAGGGTCGTCCCCACGACCCCGGGACTAGATTGGCCCACCACCGTCATGTCCGACGACTATAGGGTCGTCCCCACCACCCCGCGACTAGGTTGGCCCGCCGCCGACTTGTTCGAAGCCAATAGGGTCGTCCCTCCCACCCCGGAACTAGGTTGGCCAGCCGCCGACATGTCCGACGACTATAGGGTCGTCCCCACGACACCGGAGCTAGAGTGGCCCGCCACCGTCATGTCCGACGATTATATGGTCGTCCCCACGACCCCGGGACTAGGTTTGGGCCGCCGCCGACTTGTCCGACGACTATAGGTTCGTCCCTACGACCCTGGGCATACGTTGGCCCGCCGCCGACATGTCCGACGACTATAGGGTCGTCCCCACGACCCTGGGCATACGTTGGCCCGCCGCCGACATGTCCGACGACTATAGGGTCGTCCCTCCCACCCCGGAACTAGGTTGGCCAGCCGCCGACATGTCCGACGACTATAGGGTCGTCCCCACGACACCGGAGCTAGAGTGGCCCGCCACCGTCATGTCCGACGAGTATATGGTCGTACCCACGACCCCGGGACTAGGTTGGCCAGCCGCCGACATATCCGACGACAATAGGGTCGTCCCCACGACCCCGGGACTAGATTGGCCCACCACCGTCATGTCCGACGACTATAGGGTCGTCCCCACCACCCCGCGACTAGGTTGGCCCGCCGCCGACTTGTTCGAAGCCAATAGGGTCGTCCCTCCCACCCCGGAACTAGGTTGGCCAGCCGCCGACATGTCCGACGACTATAGGGTCGTCCCCACGACACCGGAGCTAGAGTGGCCCGCCACCGTCATGTCCGACGAGTATATGGTCGTCCCCACGATCCCGGGACTAGGTTGGCCAGCCGACGACATGTCCGACGACAATAGGGTCGTCCCCACGACCCCGAGACTAGATTGGCCCACCACCGTCATGTCCGACGACTACAGGGTCGTCCCCACGGCCCCGGGAATAGATTGGCCCACCACCGTCATGTCCGACGACAACAGGATTGTCCCCACGACCCCCGGACTAGATTGCCCCGCCACCGTCATGTCCGACGACTATAGGGTCGTCTCCACGACCCCGGGTCTCGGTTGGCCCGCCGCCGACTTGTCCGACGACTATAGGGTCGTCCCTCCCACCGCGGAACTAGGTTGGCCAGCCGCCGACATGTCCGACGACTATAGGGTCGTCCCCACGATCCCGGCACTAGGTTGGCCAGCCGCCGACATGTCCGACGACAATAGGGTCGTCCCCACGACCCCGAGACTAGATTGGCCCACCACCGTCATGTCCGACGACTACAGGGTCGTCCCGATGACCCCGGGACTAGAGTGGCCCGCCACCGTCATGTCCGACGAGTATATGGTCGTACCCACGACCCCGGGACTAGGTTGGCCCGCCGCCGACTTGTCAGACGACTATAGGGTCGTCCCTCCCACCCCGGAACTAGGTTGGGCAGCCGCCGACATGTCCGACGACTATAGGGTCGTCCCCACGACACCGGAGCTAGAGTGGCCCGCCACCGTAATGTCCGACGAGTATATGGTCGTACCCACGACCCCGGGACTAGGTTGGCCAGCCGCCGACATGTCCGACGACAATAGGGTCGTCCCCACGACCCCGGGACTAGATTGGCCCACCACCGTCATGTCCGACGACTATAGGGTCGTCCCCACCACCCCGCGACTAGGTTGGCCCGCCGCCGACTTGTTCGACGCCAATAGGGTCGTCCCTCCCACCCCGGAACTAGGTTGGCCAGCCGCCGACATGTCCGACGACTATAGGGTCGTCCCCACGACACCGGAGCTAGAGTGGCCCGCCACCGTCATGTCCGACGAGTATATGGTCGTCCCCACGACCCCGGGACTAGGTTTGGGCCGCCGCCGACTTGTCCGACGACTATAGGTTCGTCCCTACGACCCTGGGCATACGTTGGCCCGCCGCCGACATGTCCGACGACTATAGGGTCGTCCCCACGACCCTGGGCATACGTTGGCCCGCCGCCGACATGTCCGACGACTATAGGGTCGTCCCCACGAACCCGGGACTAGGTTGGCCAGCCGACGACATGTCCGACGACAATAGGGTCGTCCCCACGACCCCGAGACTAGATTGGCCCACCACCGTCATGTCCGACGACTACAGGGTCGTCCCCACGGCCCCGGGAATAGATTGGCCCACCACCGTCATGTCCGACGACAACAGGATTGTCCCCACGACCCCCGGACTAGATTGCCCCGCCACCGTCATGTCCGACGACTATAGGGTCGTCTCCACGACCCCGGGTCTCGGTTGGCCCGCCGCCGACTTGTCCGACGACTATAGGGTCGTCCCTCCCACCCCGGAACTAGGTTGGCCAGCCGCCGACATGTCCGACGACTATAGGGTCGTCCCCACGACACCGGAGCTAGATTGGCCCGCCACCGTCATGTCCGACGACTATAGGGTCGTCCCCGCGACCACGGGCCAAAGTTGGTCAGCCACCGACATGTCCGACGACTATTGGGTCGTCCCCATGACCCCGGGACTAGAGTGGCCCGCCACCGTCATGTCCTACGAGCATATGGTCGTACCCACGACCCTGGGACTAGGTTGGCCAGACGCCGACATGTCCGACGACAATAGGGACGTCCCCACGACCACGGGCCAAAGTTGCCCAGCCGCCGACATGTCCGACGACTATAGGGTGCGTCCCCACGACCCCGGGACTAGATTGGCCCGCCACCATCATGTCCGACGACTATAGGGTCGTCCCCACGACCCCGGGACTAGGTTGGCCCGCCGCCGACTTGTCCGACGACTATAGGGTCGTCCCTCCCACCCCGGAACTTGGTTGGCCAGCCGCCGACATGTCCGACGACTATAGGGTCGTCCCCACGACCCCGGGACTAGATTGGCCCGCCACCATCATGTCCGACGACAAAAGGGTCGTCCCCACGACCCCGAGACTAGATTGGCCCACCACCGACATGTCCGACGACTACAGGGTCGTCCCGATGACCCCGGGACTAGAGTGGCCCGCCACCGTAATGTCCGTCGAGTATATGGTCGTACCCACGACCCCGGGACTAGGTTGGCCAGCCGCCGACATGTCCGACGACTATTGGGTCGTCCCCATGACCCCGGGACTAGAGTGGCCCGCCACCGTCATGTCCGACGACTATAGGGTCGTCCCCGCGACCACGGGCCAAAGTTGGTCAGCCACCGACATGTCCGACGACTATTGGGTCGTCCCCATGACCCCGGGACTAGAGTGGCCCGCCACCGTCATGTCCGACGAGCATATGGTCGTACCCACGACCCCGGGACTAGGTTGGCCAGCCGCCGACATGTCCGACGACAATAGGGTCGTCCCCACGACCCCGGGACTAGATTGGCCCGCCACCATCATGTCCGACGACTATAGGGTCGTCCCCACGACACCGGAGCTAGAGTGGCCCGCCACCGTCATGTCCGACGAGTATATGGTCGTCCCCACGACCCCGGGACTAGGTTTGGGCCGCCGCCGACCTGTCCGACGACTATAGGTTCGTGCCTACGACCCTGGGCATACGTTTGCCCGCCGCCGACATGTCCGACGACTATAGGGTCGTCCCCACGACACCGGAGCTAGAGTGGCCCGCCACCGTCATGTCCGACGAGTATATGGTCGTCCCCACGACCCCGGGACTAGGTTTGGGCCGCCGCCGACCTGTCCGACGACTATAGGTTCGTGCCTACGACCCTGGGCATACGTTTGCCCGCCGCCGACATGTCCGACGACTATAGGGTCGTCCCCACGACCCTGGGCATACGTTGGCCCGCCGCCGACATGTCCGACGACTATAGGGTCGTCCCCACGATCCCGGCACTAGGTTGGCCAGCCGCCGACATGTCCGACGACAATAGGGTCGTCCCCACGACCCCGAGACTAGATTGGCCCACCACCGTCATGTCCGACGACTACAGGGTCGTCCCGATGACCCCGGGACTAGAGTGGCCCGCCACCGTCATGGCCGACGAGTATATGGTCGTACCCACGACCCCGGGACTAGGTTGGCCCGCCGCCGACTTGTCCGACGACTGTAGGGTCGTCCCCACGACCCCGGGGCTAGATTGGCCCGCCACCATCATGTCCGACGATTATAGGGTCGTCCCCACGACCACGGGCCAAACTTGGCCAGCCGCCGACATGTCCGACGACTATAGGGTCGTCCCCACGACCCCGGGACTAGATTGGCCCGCCACCATCATGTCCGACGACAAAAGGGTCGTCCCCACGATCCCGGGACTAGGTTGGCCTGCCGCCGACTTGTCTGACGACTATAGGGTCGTTCCTACCACCCCGGGACTAGGTTGGCAAGCCGCCGACATGTCCGATGAATATAGGGTCGTCTCCACGACCCCGGGACTAGATTGGCCCGCCACCGTCATGTCCGACGACTATAGGGTCGTCCCCACGACACCGGGACTAGGTTGGCCCGCCGCCGACTTGTCCGACGACTATAGGGTCGTCCCCACGACCCCGGGACTAGATTGGCCCGCCACCATCATGTCCGACGACTATAGGGTCGTCCCCACGACCCCGGGACTAGGTTGGCCCGCCGCCGACTTGTACGACGACTATAGGGTCGTCCCTCCCACCCCGGAACTAGGTTGGCCAGCCGCCGACATGTCCGACGACTATAGGGTCGTCCCCACGACACCGGAGCTAGATTGGCCCGCCACCGTCATGTCCGACGACTATAGGGTCGTCCCCGCGACCACGGGCCAAAGTTGGCCCGCCACCATCATGTCCGACGACTATAGGGTCGTCCCCACGACCCCGGGACTAGGTTGGCCCGCCGCCGACTTGTCCGACGACTATAGGGTCGTCCCTCCCACCCCGGAACTAGGTTGGCCAGCCGCCGACATGTCCGACGACTATAGGGTCGTCCCCACGACACCGGAGCCAGAGTGGCCCGCCACCGTCATGTCCGACGAGTATATGGTCGTACCCACGACCCCGGGACTAGGTTGGCCAGCCGCCGACATGTCCGACGACAATAGGGTCGTCCCCACGACCCCGGGACTAGATTGGCCCACCACCGTCATGTCCGACGACTATAGGGTCGTCCCCACCACCCCGCGACTAGGTTGGCCCGCCGCCGACTTGTTCGACGCCAATAGGGTCGTCCCTCCCACCCCGGAACAAGGTTGGCCAGCCGCCGACATGTCCGACGACTATAGGGTCGTCCCCACGACCCTGGGCATACGTTGGCCCGCCGCCGACATGTCCGACGACTATAGGGTGGTCCCCACGATCCCGGGACTAGGTTGGCCAGCCGCCGACATGTCCGACGACAATAGGGTCGTCCCCACGACCCCGAGACTAGATTGGCCCACCACCGTCATGTCCGACGACTACAGGGTCGTCCCCACGGCCCCGGGAATAGATTGGCCCACCACCGTCATGTCCGACGACAACAGGATTGTCCCCACGACCCCCGGACTAGATTGCCCCGCCACCGTCATGTCCGACGACTGTAGGGTCGTCTCCACGACCCCGGGTCTCGGTTGGCCCGCCGCCGACTTGTCCGACGACTATAGGGTCGTCCCTCCCACCCCGGAACTAGGTTGGCCAGCCGCCGACATGTCCGACGACTATAGGGTCGTCCCCACGACACCGGAGCTAGATTGGCCCGCCACCGTCATGTCCGACGACTATAGGGTCGTCCCCGCGACCACGGGCCAAAGTTGGTCAGCCACCGACATGTCCGACGACTATTGGGTCGTCCCCATGACCCCGGGACTAGAGTGGCCCGCCACCGTCATGTCCTACGAGCATATGGTCGTACCCACGACCCTGGGACTAGGTTGGCCAGACGCCGACATGTCCGACGACAATAGGGACGTCCCCACGACCCCGGGCCAAAGTTGCCCAGCCGCCGACATGTCCGACGACTATAGGGTCGTCCCCACGACCCCGGGACTAGATTGGCCCGCCACCATCATGTCCGACGACTATAGGGTCGTCCCCACGACCCCGGGACTAGGTTGGCCCGCCGCCGACTTGTCCGACGACTATAGGGTCGTCCCTCCCACCCCGGAACTAGGTTGGCCAGCCGCCGTCATGTCCGACGACTATAGGGTCGTCCCCGCGACCACGGGCCAAAGTTGGTCAGCCACCGACATGTCCGACGACTATTGGGTCGTCCCCATGACCCCGGGACTAGAGTGGCCCGCCACCGTCATGTCCGACGAGCATATGGTCGTCCCCACGACCCCGGGACTAGATTGGCCCGCCACCATCATGTCCGACGACTATAGGGTCGTCCCCACGACCCCGGGACTAGGTTGGCCAGCCGCCGACTTGTCCGACGACTATAGGGTCGTCCCTCCCACCCCGGAACTAGGTTGGCCAGCCGCCGACATGTCCGACGACTATAGGGTCGTCCCCACGACACCGGAGCTAGAGTAGCCCGCCACCGTAATGTCCGACGAGTATATGGTCGTACCCACGACCCCGGGACTAGGTTGGCCAGCCGCCGACATGTCCGACGACAATAGGGTCGTCCCCACGACCCCGGGACTAGATTGGCCCACCACCGTCATGTCCGACGACTATAGGGTCGTCCCCACCACCCCGCGACTAGGTTGGCCCGCCGCCGACTTGTTCGACGCCAATAGGGTCGTCCCTCCCACCGCGGAACTAGGTTGGCCAGCCGCCGACATGTCCGACGACTATAGGGTCGTCTCCACGACCCCGGGACTAGGTTGGCCCGCCGCCGACTAGTCCGACGACTATAGGGTCGTCCCCACGACCCCGGGACTAGGTTGGCCCGCCGCCGACTTGTCCGACGACTATAGGTTCGTCCCTACGACCCTGGGCATACGTTGGCCCGCCGCCGACATGTCCGACGACTATGGGGTCGTCCCCACGACCCCGGGACTATGTTGGCCCGCCGCCGACTTGTCCGACGACTATAGGGTCGTCCCCACGACCCCGGGACTAGGTTGGCCCGCCGCCGACTTGTCCGACGACTATGGGGTCATCCCCACAACCCCAGGAGTAGATTGCCCCGCCACCGTCATGTCCGACGACTATAGGGTCGTCTCCACGACCCCTGGACTAGGTTGGCCCGCCGCCGAGTTGTCCGACGACTATAGGTTCGTCCCCAGGACCCCGGGACTTGATTGGCCAGCCGCGGACATGTTCGACGACTATGGGGTCGTCCCCACGACCCCGGGACTAGATTGGCCCCCCACCATCATATTCGACGGCTATAGGGTCGTCCCCACGACCCCGGGACTAGGGTGGCCCGCCGCCGACTTGTCCGACGATTATAGGGTCGTCCCCACGACCCCGGGACTAGGTTGGCCCGCCGCCGACTAGTCCGACGACTATAGGGTCGTCCCAACGACCCCGTGACTAGATTGGCCCGCCACCGTCATGTCCGACGAATATAGGTTCGTGCCTAAGACCCTGGGCATACGTTGGCCCGCCGCCGACATGTCCGACGACTATGGGGTCGTCCCCACGACCCCGGGAATATGTTGGCCCGCCGCCGACTTGTCCGACGACTATAGGGTCGTCCCCACGACCCCGGGACTAGATTGGCCCGCCACCATCATGTCCGACGACTATAGGGTCGTCCCCACGACCCCGGGACTAGGTTGGCCCGCCGCCGACTTGTCCGACGACTATAGGGTCGTCCCTCCCACCCCGGAACTAGGTTGGCCAGCCGCCGACATGTCCGACGACTATAGGGTCGTCCCCACGACACCGGAGCTAGATTGGCCCGCCACCGTCATGTCCGACGACTATAGGGTCGTCCCCGCGACCACGGGCCAAAGTTGGCCCGCCACCATCATGTCCGACGACTATAGGGTCGTCCCCACGACCCCGGGACTAGGTTGGCCCGCCGCCGACTTGTCCGACGACTATAGGGTCGTCCCTCCCACCCCGGAACTAGGTTGGCCAGCCGCCGACATGTCCGACGACTATAGGGTCGTCCCCACGACACCGGAGCCAGAGTGGCCCGCCACCGTCATGTCCGACGAGTATATGGTCGTACCCACGACCCCGGGACTAGGTTGGCCAGCCGCCGACATGTCCGACGACAATAGGGTCGTCCCCACGACCCCGGGTCTAGATAGGCCCACCACCGTCATGTCCGACGACTATAGGGTCGTCCCCACCACCCCGCGACTAGGTTGGCCCGCCGCCGACTTGTTCGACGCCAATAGGGTCGTCCCTCCCACCCCGGAACAAGGTTGGCCAGCCGCCGACATGTCCGACGACTATAGGGTCGTCCCCACGACACCGGAGCTAGAGTGGCCCGCCACCGTCATGTCCGACGAGTATATGGTCGTCCCCACGACCCCGGGACTAGGTTTGGGCCGCCGCCGACCTGTCCGACGACTATAGGTTCGTGCCTACGACCCTGGGCATACGTTGGCCCGCCGCCGACATGTCCGACGACTATAGGGTCGTCCCCACGACCCTGGGCATACGTTGGCCCGCCGCCGACATGTCCGACGACTATAGGGTCGTCCCCACGATCCCGGCACTAGGTTGGCCAGCCGCCGACATGTCCGACGACAATAGGGTCGTCCCCACGACCCCGAGACTAGATTGGCCCACCACCGTCATGTCCGACGAATACAGGGTCGTCCCGATGACCCCGGGACTAGAGTGGCCCGCCACCGTCATGTCCGACGAGTATATGGTCGTACCCACGACCCCGGGACTAGGTTGGCCCGCCGCCGACTTGTCAGACGACTATAGGGTCGTCCCTCCCACCCCGGAACTAGGTTGGGCAGCCGCCGACATGTCCGACGACTATAGGGTCGCCCCACGACACCGGAGCTAGAGTGGCTAGCCACCGTAATGTCCGAAGAGTATATGGTCGTACCCACGACCCCGGGACTAGGTTGGCCAGCCGCCGACATGTCCGACGACAATAGGGTCGTCCCCACGACCCCGGGACTAGATTGGCCCACCACCGTCATGTCCGACGACTATAGGGTCGTCCCCACCACCCCGCGACTAGGTTGGCCCGCCGCCGACTTGTTCGACGCCAATAGGGACGTCCCTCCCACCCCGGAACTAGGTTGGCCAGCCGCCGACATGTCCGACGACTATAGGGTCGTCCCCACGACACCGGAGCTAGAGTGGCCCGCCACCGTCATGTCCGACGAGTATATGGTCGTCCCCACGACCCCGGGACTAGGTTTGGGCCGCCGCCGACTTGTCCGACGACTATAGGTTCGTCCCTACGACCCTGGGCATACGTTGGCCCGCCGCCGACATGTCCGACGACTATAGGGTCGTCCCCACGACCCTGGGCATACGTTGGCCCGCCGCCGACATGTCCGACGACTATAGGGTGGTCCCCACGATCCCGGGACTAGGTTGGCCAGCCGCCGACATGTCCGACGACAATAGGGTCGTCCCCACGACCCCGAGACTAGATTGGCCCACCACCGTCATGTCCGACGACTACAGGGTCGTCCCCACGGCCCCGGGAATAGATTGGCCCACCACCGTCATGTCCGACGACAACAGGATTGTCCCCACGACACCCGGACTAGATTGCCCCGCCACCGTCATGTCCGACGACTGTAGGGTCGTCTCCACGACCCCGGGTCTCGGTTGGCCCGCCGCCGACTTGTCCGACGACTATAGGGTCGTCCCTCCCACCCCGGAACTAGGTTGGCCAGCCGCCGACATGTCCGACGACTATAGGGTCGTCCCCACGACACCGGAGCTAGATTGGCCCGCCACCGTCATGTCCGACGACTATAGGGTCGTCCCCGCGACCACGGGCCAAAGTTGGTCAGCCACCGACATGTCCGACGACTATTGGGTCGTCCCCATGACCCCGGGACTAGAGTGGCCCGCCACCGTCATGTCCTACGAGCATATGGTCGTACCCACGACCCTGGGACTTGGTTGGCCAGACGCCGACATGTCCGACGACAATAGGGACGTCCCCACGACCCCGGGCCAAAGTTGCCCAGCCGCCGACATGTCCGACGACTATAGGGTCGTCCCCACGACCCCGGGACTAGATTGGCCCGCCACCATCATGTCCGACGACTATAGGGTCGTCCCCACGACCCCGGGACTAGGTTGGCCCGCCGCCGACTTGTCCGACGACTATAGGGTCGTCCCTCCCACCCCGGAACTAGGTTGGCCAGCCGCCGTCATGTCCGACGACTATAGGGTCGTCCCCGCGACCACGGGCCAAAGTTGGTCAGCCACCGACATGTCCGACGACTATTGGGTCGTCCCCATGACCCCGGGACTAGAGTGGCCCGCCACCGTCATGTCCGACGAGCATATGGTCGTCCCCACGACCCCGGGACTAGATTGGCCCGCCACCATCATGTCCGACGACTATAGGGTCGTCCCCACGACCCCGGGACTAGGTTGGCCAGCCGCCGACTTGTCCGACGACTATAGGATCGTCCCTCCCACCCCGGAACTAGGTTGGCCAGCCGCCGACATGTCCGACGACTATAGGGTCGTCCCCACGACACCGGAGCTAGAGTGGCCCGCCACCGTAATGTCCGACGAGTATATGGTCGTACCCACGACCCCGGGACTAGGTTGGCCAGCCGCCGACATGTCCGACGACAATAGGGTCGTCCCCACGACCCCGGGACTAGATTGGCCCACCACCGTCATGTCCGACGACTATAGGGTCGTCCCCACCACCCAGCGACTAGGTTGGCCCGCCGCCGACTTGTTCGACGCCAATAGGGTCGTCCCTCCCACCGCGGAACTAGGTTGGCCAGCCGCCGACATGTCCGACGACTATAGGGTCGTCCCCACGACACCGGAGCTAGAGTGGCCCGCCACCGTCATGTCCGACGAGTATATGGTCGTCCCCACGACCCCGGGACTAGGTTTGGGCCGCCGCCGAACTGTCCGACGACTATAGGTTCGTGCCTACGACCCTGGGCATACGTTGGCCCGCCGCCGACATGTCCGACGACTATAGGGTCGTCCCCACGACCCTGGGCATACGTTGGCCCGCCGCCGACATGTCCGACGACTATAGGGTCGTCCCCACGATCCCGGGACTAGGTTGGCCAGCCGCCGACATGTCCGACGACAATAGGGTCGTCCCCACGACCCCGAGACTAGATTGGCCCACCACCGTCATGTCCGACGACTACAGGGTCGTCCCGATGACCCCGGGACTAGAGTGGCCCGCCACCGTCATGTCCGACGAGTATATGGTCGTACCCACGACCCCGGGAATAGGTTGGCCCGCCGCCGACTTGTCCGACGACTGTAGGGTCGTCCCCACGACCCCGGGGCTAGATTGGCCCGCCACCATCATGTCCGACGATTATAGGGTCGTCCCCACGACCACGGGCCAAACTGGGCCTGCCGCCGACATGTCCGACGACTATAGGGTCGTCCCCACGACCCCGGGACTAGATTGGCCCGCCACCATCATGTCCGACGACAAAAGGGTCGTCCCCACGATCCCGGGACTAGGTTGGCCTGCCGCCGACTTGTCTGACGACTATAGGGTCGTTCCTACCACCCCGGGACTAGGTTGGCACGCCGCCGACATGTCCGATGAATATAGGGTCGTCTCCACGACCCCGGGACTAGATTGGCCCGCCACCGTCATGTCCGACGACTATAGGGTCGTCCCCACGACACCAGGACTAGGTTGGCCCGCCGCCGACTTGTCCGACGACTATAGGGTCGTCCCCACGACCCCGGGACTAGATTGGCCCGCCACCATCATGTCCGACGATTATAGGGTCGTCCCCACGACCACGGGCCAAAGTTGGCCAGCCGCCGACATGTCCGATGACAATAGGGTCGTCCCCACGACCCCGGGACTAGATTGACCCGCCACCATCATGTCCGACGACTATAGGGTCGTCCCCACGACCCCGGGACTAGGTTGGCCCGCCGCCGACTTGTCTGACGACTATAGGGTCGTCCCTACCACCCCGGGACTAGGTTGGCAAGCCGCTGACATGTCCCATCACTATAGGGTCGTCTCCACGACCCCGGGACTAGGTTGGCCCGCCGCCGACTTGTCCGGCGACTATAGGGACGTCCCGACGACCACGGGCCAGTGTTGCCCAGCCGCCGACATGTCCGACGACTATAGGGTCGTCCCCACGACCCCGGGACTAGATTGGCCCGCCACCGACATGTCCGGCGACTATAGGGTCGCCCCACGATCCCGGGACTAGGTTGGCCCGCCGCCGACTTGTCCGACGACTATAGGGTCGTCCCCACGACCCCGGGACTATGTTGGCCCGCTGCCGACTTGTCAGACGACTATAGGGTCGTCCCCACGACCCCGGGACTAGGTTGGCCCGCCGCCGACTTGTCCGACGACTATAGGGTCGTCCCTCCCACCCCGGAACTAGGTTGGCCAGCCGCCGAAATGTCCGACGACTATCGGGTCGTCCCCACGACCCCGGAGCTAGATTGGCGCGCCACCGTCATGTCCGACGACTATAGGGTCGTCCCCGCGACCACGGGCCAAAGTTGGTCAGCCACCGACATGTCCGACGACTATTGGGTCGTCCCCATGACCCCGGGACTAGAGTGGCCCGCCACCGTCATGTCCGGCGACTATAGGGTCGTCCCCGCGACCACGGGCCAAAGTTGGTCAGCCACCGACATGTCCGACGACTATTGGGTCGTCCCCATGACCCCGGGACTAGAGTGGCCCGCCACCGTCATGTCCGACGAGCATATGGTCGTACCCACGACCCCGGGACTAGGTTGGCCAGCCGCCGACATGTCCGACGACAATAGGGTCGTCCCCACGACCCCGGGACTAGATTGGCCCGCCACCATCATGTCCGACGACTATAGGGTCGTCCCCACGACCCCGGGACTAGGTTGGCCCGCCGCCGACTTGTCCGACGACTATAGGGTCGTCCCTCCCACCCCGGAACTAAGTTGGCCAGCCGCCGACATGTCCGACGACTATAGGGTCGTCCCCACGACACCGGAGCTAGAGTGGCCCGCCACCGTAATGTCCGACGAGTATATGGTCGTACCCACGACCCTGGGCATACGTTGGCCCGCCGCCGACATGTCCGACGACTATAGGGTCGTCCCCACGACCCCGAGACTAGATTGGCCCACCACCGTCATGTCCGACGACTACAGGGTCGTCCCGATGACCCCGGGACTAGAGTGGCCCGCCACCGTCATGTCCGACGAGTATATGGTCGTACCCACGACCCCGGGACTAGGTTGGCCAGCCGCCGACATGTCCGACGACAATAGGGTCGTCCCCACGACCCCGAGACTAGATTGGCCCACCACCGTCATGTCCGACGACTACAGGGTCGTCCCGATGACCCCGGGACTAGAGTGGCCCGCCACCGTCATGTCCGACGAGTATATGGTCGTACCCACGACCCCGGGACTAGGTTGGCCAGCCGCCGACATGTCCGACGACAATAGGGTCGTCCCCACGACCCCGGGACTAGATTGGCCCACCACCGTCATGTCCGACGACTATAGGGTCGTCCCCACCACCCCGCGACTAGGTTGGCCCGCCGCCGACTTGTTCGAAGCCAATAGGGTCGTCCCTCCCACCCCGGAACTAGGTTGGCCAGCCGCCGACATGTCCGACGACTATAGGGTCGTCCCCACGACACCGGAGCTAGAGTGGCCCGCCACCGTCATGTCCGACGAGTATATGGTCGTCCCCACGACCCCGGGACTAGGTTTGGGCCGCCGCCGACTTGTCCGACGACTATAGGTTCGTCCCTACGACCCTGGGCATACGTTGGCCCGCCGCCGACATGTCCGACGACTATAGGGTCGTCCCCACGACCCTGGGCATACGTTGGCCCGCCGCCGACATGTCCGACGACTATAGGGTCGTCCCCACGATCCCGGGACTAGGTTGGCCAGCCGACGACATGTCCGACGACAATAGGGTCGTCCCCACGACCCCGAGACTAGATTGGCCCACCACCGTCATGTCCGACGACTACAGGGTCGTCCCCACGGCCCCGGGAATAGATTGGCCCACCACCGTCATGTCCGACGACAACAGGATTGTCCCCACGACCCCCGGACTAGATTGCCCCGCCACCGTCATGTCCGACGACTATAGGGTCGTCTCCACGACCCCGGGTCTCGGTTGGCCCGCCGCCGACTTGTCCGACGACTATAGGGTCGTCCCTCCCACCGCGGAACTAGGTTGGCCAGCCGCCGACATGTCCGACGACTATAGGGTCGTCCCCACGATCCCGGCACTAGGTTGGCCAGCCGCCGACATGTCCGACGACAATAGGGTCGTCCCCACGACCCCGAGACTAGATTGGCCCACCACCGTCATGTCCGACGACTACAGGGTCGTCCCGATGACCCCGGGACTAGAGTGGCCCGCCACCGTCATGTCCGACGAGTATATGGTCGTACCCACGACCCCGGGACTAGGTTGGCCCGCCGCCGACTTGTCAGACGACTATAGGGTCGTCCCTCCCACCCCGGAACTAGGTTGGGCAGCCGCCGACATGTCCGACGACTATAGGGTCGTCCCCACGACACCGGAGCTAGAGTGGCCCGCCACCGTAATGTCCGACGAGTATATGGTCGTACCCACGACCCCGGGACTAGGTTGGCCAGCCGCCGACATGTCCGACGACAATAGGGTCGTCCCCACGACCCCGGGACTAGATTGGCCCACCACCGTCATGTCCGACGACTATAGGGTCGTCCCCACCACCCCGCGACTAGGTTGGCCCGCCGCCGACTTGTTCGACGCCAATAGGGTCGTCCCTCCCACCCCGGAACTAGGTTGGCCAGCCGCCGACATGTCCGACGACTATAGGGTCGTCCCCACGACACCGGAGCTAGAGTGGCCCGCCACCGTCATGTCCGACGAGTATATGGTCGTCCCCACGACCCCGGGACTAGGTTTGGGCCGCCGCCGACTTGTCCGACGACTATAGGTTCGTCCCTACGACCCTGGGCATACGTTGGCCCGCCGCCGACATGTCCGACGACTATAGGGTCGTCCCCACGACCCTGGGCATACGTTGGCCCGCCGCCGACATGTCCGACGACTATAGGGTCGTCCCCACGAACCCGGGACTAGGTTGGCCAGCCGACGACATGTCCGACGACAATAGGGTCGTCCCCACGACCCCGAGACTAGATTGGCCCACCACCGTCATGTCCGACGACTACAGGGTCGTCCCCACGGCCCCGGGAATAGATTGGCCCACCACCGTCATGTCCGACGACAACAGGATTGTCCCCACGACCCCCGGACTAGATTGCCCCGCCACCGTCATGTCCGACGACTATAGGGTCGTCCTCACGACCCCGGGACTAGGTTGGCCCGCCGCCGACTTGTCCGACGACTATAGGGTCGTCCCTCCCACCCCGGAACTAGGTTGGCCAGCCGCCGACATGTCCGACGACTATAGGGTCGTCCCCACGACACCGGAGCTAGAGTGGCCCGCCACCGTCATGTCCGACGAGTATATGGTCGTCCCCACGACCCCGGGACTAGGTTTGGGCCGCCGCCGACCTGTCCGACGACTATAGGTTCGTGCCTACGACCCTGGGCATACGTTGGCCCGCCGCCGACATGTCCGACGACTATAGGGTCGTCCCCACGACCCTGGGCATACGTTGGCCCGCCGCCGACATGTCCGACGACTATAGGGTCGTCCCCACGATCCCGGCACTAGGTTGGCCAGCCGCCGACATGTCCGACGACAATAGGGTCGTCCCCACGACCCCGAGACTAGATTGGCCCACCACCGTCATGTCCGACGACTACAGGGTCGTCCCGATGACCCCGGGACTAGAGTGGCCCGCCACCGTCATGTCCGACGAGTATATGGTCGTACCCACGACCCCGGGACTAGGTTGGCCAGCCGCCGACATGTCCGACGACAATAGGGTCGTCCCCACGACCCCGGGACTAGATTGGCCCACCACCGTCATGTCCGACGACTATAGGGTCGTCCCCACCACCCCGCGACTAGGTTGGCCCGCCGCCGACTTGTTCGAAGCCAATAGGGTCGTCCCTCCCACCCCGGAACTAGGTTGGCCAGCCGCCGACATGTCCGACGACTATAGGGTCGTCCCCACGACACCGGAGCTAGAGTGGCCCGCCACCGTCATGTCCGACGATTATATGGTCGTCCCCACGACCCCGGGACTAGGTTTGGGCCGCCGCCGACTTGTCCGACGACTATAGGTTCGTCCCTACGACCCTGGGCATACGTTGGCCCGCCGCCGACATGTCCGACGACTATAGGGTCGTCCCCACGACCCTGGGCATACGTTGGCCCGCCGCCGACATGTCCGACGACTATAGGGTCGTCCCTCCCACCCCGGAACTAGGTTGGCCAGCCGCCGACATGTCCGACGACTATAGGGTCGTCCCCACGACACCGGAGCTAGAGTGGCCCGCCACCGTCATGTCCGACGAGTATATGGTCGTACCCACGACCCCGGGACTAGGTTGGCCAGCCGCCGACATATCCGACGACAATAGGGTCGTCCCCACGACCCCGGGACTAGATTGGCCCACCACCGTCATGTCCGACGACTATAGGGTCGTCCCCACCACCCCGCGACTAGGTTGGCCCGCCGCCGACTTGTTCGAAGCCAATAGGGTCGTCCCTCCCACCCCGGAACTAGGTTGGCCAGCCGCCGACATGTCCGACGACTATAGGGTCGTCCCCACGACACCGGAGCTAGAGTGGCCCGCCACCGTCATGTCCGACGAGTATATGGTCGTCCCCACGATCCCGGGACTAGGTTGGCCAGCCGACGACATGTCCGACGACAATAGGGTCGTCCCCACGACCCCGAGACTAGATTGGCCCACCACCGTCATGTCCGACGACTACAGGGTCGTCCCCACGGCCCCGGGAATAGATTGGCCCACCACCGTCATGTCCGACGACAACAGGATTGTCCCCACGACCCCCGGACTAGATTGCCCCGCCACCGTCATGTCCGACGACTATAGGGTCGTCTCCACGACCCCGGGTCTCGGTTGGCCCGCCGCCGACTTGTCCGACGACTATAGGGTCGTCCCTCCCACCGCGGAACTAGGTTGGCCAGCCGCCGACATGTCCGACGACTATAGGGTCGTCCCCACGATCCCGGCACTAGGTTGGCCAGCCGCCGACATGTCCGACGACAATAGGGTCGTCCCCACGACCCCGAGACTAGATTGGCCCACCACCGTCATGTCCGACGACTACAGGGTCGTCCCGATGACCCCGGGACTAGAGTGGCCCGCCACCGTCATGTCCGACGAGTATATGGTCGTACCCACGACCCCGGGACTAGGTTGGCCCGCCGCCGACTTGTCAGACGACTATAGGGTCGTCCCTCCCACCCCGGAACTAGGTTGGGCAGCCGCCGACATGTCCGACGACTATAGGGTCGTCCCCACGACACCGGAGCTAGAGTGGCCCGCCACCGTAATGTCCGACGAGTATATGGTCGTACCCACGACCCCGGGACTAGGTTGGCCAGCCGCCGACATGTCCGACGACAATAGGGTCGTCCCCACGACCCCGGGACTAGATTGGCCCACCACCGTCATGTCCGACGACTATAGGGTCGTCCCCACCACCCCGCGACTAGGTTGGCCCGCCGCCGACTTGTTCGACGCCAATAGGGTCGTCCCTCCCACCCCGGAACTAGGTTGGCCAGCCGCCGACATGTCCGACGACTATAGGGTCGTCCCCACGACACCGGAGCTAGAGTGGCCCGCCACCGTCATGTCCGACGAGTATATGGTCGTCCCCACGACCCCGGGACTAGGTTTGGGCCGCCGCCGACTTGTCCGACGACTATAGGTTCGTCCCTACGACCCTGGGCATACGTTGGCCCGCCGCCGACATGTCCGACGACTATAGGGTCGTCCCCACGACCCTGGGCATACGTTGGCCCGCCGCCGACATGTCCGACGACTATAGGGTCGTCCCCACGAACCCGGGACTAGGTTGGCCAGCCGACGACATGTCCGACGACAATAGGGTCGTCCCCACGACCCCGAGACTAGATTGGCCCACCACCGTCATGTCCGACGACTACAGGGTCGTCCCCACGGCCCCGGGAATAGATTGGCCCACCACCGTCATGTCCGACGACAACAGGATTGTCCCCACGACCCCCGGACTAGATTGCCCCGCCACCGTCATGTCCGACGACTATAGGGTCGTCTCCACGACCCCGGGTCTCGGTTGGCCCGCCGCCGACTTGTCCGACGACTATAGGGTCGTCCCTCCCACCCCGGAACTAGGTTGGCCAGCCGCCGACATGTCCGACGACTATAGGGTCGTCCCCACGACACCGGAGCTAGATTGGCCCGCCACCGTCATGTCCGACGACTATAGGGTCGTCCCCGCGACCACGGGCCAAAGTTGGTCAGCCACCGACATGTCCGACGACTATTGGGTCGTCCCCATGACCCCGGGACTAGATTGGCCCACCACCGTCATGTCCGACGAGTATATGGTCGTACCCACGACCCCGGGACTAGGTTGGCCAGCCGCCGACATGTCCGACGACAATAGGGTCGTCCCCACGACCCCGGGACTAGATAGGCCCACCACCGTCATGTCCGACGACTATAGGGTCGTCCCCACCACCCCGCGACTAGGTTGGCCCGCCGCCGACTTGTTCGACGCCAATAGGGTCGTCCCTCCCACCCCGGAACAAGGTTGGCCAGCCGCCGACATGTCCGACGACTATAGGGTCGTCCCCACGACACCGGAGCTAGATTGGCCCGCCACCGTCATGTCCGACGACTATAGGGTCGTCCCCGCGACCACGGGCCAAAGTTGGTCAGCCACCGACATGTCCGACGACTATTGGGTCGTCCCCATGACCCCGGGACTAGATTGGCCCACCACCGTCATGTCCGACGAGTATATGGTCGTACCCACGACCCCGGGACTAGGTTGGCCAGCCGCCGACATGTCCGACGACAATAGGGTCGTCCCCACGACCCCGGGACTAGATAGGCCCACCACCGTCATGTCCGACGACTATAGGGTCGTCCCCACCACCCCGCGACTAGGTTGGCCCGCCGCCGACTTGTTCGACGCCAATAGGGTCTTCCCTCCCACCCCGGAACAAGGTTGGCCAGCCGCCGACATGTCCGACGACTATAGGGTCGTCCCCACGACCCCGGGACTAGGTTGGCCCGCCGCCGACTAGTCCGACGACTATAGGGTCGTCCCAACGACCCCGTGACTAGATTGGCCCGCCACCGTCATGTCCGACGAATATAGGTTCGTGCCTAAGACCCTGGGCATACGTTGGCCCGCCGCCGACATGTCCGACGACTATGGGGTCGTCCCCACGACCCCGGGAATATGTTGGCCCGCCGCCGACTTGTCCGACGACTATAGGGTCGTCCCCACGACCCCGGGACTAGATTGGCCCGCCACCATCATGTCCGACGACTATAGGGTCGTCCCCACGACCCCGGGACTAGGTTGGCCCGCCGCCGACTTGTCCGACGACTATAGGGTCGTCCCTCCCACCCCGGAACTAGGTTGGCCAGCCGCCGACATGTCCGACGACTATAGGGTCGTCCCCACGACACCGGAGCTAGATTGGCCCGCCACCGTCATGTCCGACGACTATAGGGTCGTCCCCGCGACCACGGGCCAAAGTTGGCCCGCCACCATCATGTCCGACGACTATAGGGTCGTCCCCACGACCCCGGGACTAGGTTGGCCCGCCGCCGACTTGTCCGACGACTATAGGGTCGTCCCTCCCACCCCGGAACTAGGTTGGCCAGCCGCCGACATGTCCGACGACTATAGGGTCGTCCCCACGACACCGGAGCCAGAGTGGCCCGCCACCGTCATGTCCGACGAGTATATGGTCGTACCCACGACCCCGGGACTAGGTTGGCCAGCCGCCGACATGTCCGACGACAATAGGGTCGTCCCCACGACCCCGGGACTAGATAGGCCCACCACCGTCATGTCCGACGACTATAGGGTCGTCCCCACCACCCCGCGACTAGGTTGGCCCGCCGCCGACTTGTTCGACGCCAATAGGGTCGTCCCTCCCACCCCGGAACAAGGTTGGCCAGCCGCCGACATGTCCGACGACTATAGGGTCGTCCCCACGACACCGGAGCTAGAGTGGCCCGCCACCGTCATGTCCGACGAGTATATGGTCGTCCCCACGACCCCGGGACTAGGTTTGGGCCGCCGCCGACCTGTCCGACGACTATAGGTTCGTGCCTACGACCCTGGGCATACGTTGGCCCGCCGCCGACATGTCCGACGACTATAGGGTCGTCCCCACGACCCTGGGCATACGTTGGCCCGCCGCCGACATGTCCGACGACTATAGGGTCGTCCCCACGATCCCGGCACTAGGTTGGCCAGCCGCCGACATGTCCGACGACAATAGGGTCGTCCCCACGACCCCGAGACTAGATTGGCCCACCACCGTCATGTCCGACGAATACAGGGTCGTCCCGATGACCCCGGGACTAGAGTGGCCCGCCACCGTCATGTCCGACGAGTATATGGTCGTACCCACGACCCCGGGACTAGGTTGGCCCGCCGCCGACTTGTCAGACGACTATAGGGTCGTCCCTCCCACCCCGGAACTAGGTTGGGCAGCCGCCGACATGTCCGACGACTATAGGGTCGCCCCACGACACCGGAGCTAGAGTGGCTAGCCACCGTAATGTCCGAAGAGTATATGGTCGTACCCACGACCCCGGGACTAGGTTGGCCAGCCGCCGACATGTCCGACGACAATAGGGTCGTCCCCACGACCCCGGGACTAGATTGGCCCACCACCGTCATGTCCGACGACTATAGGGTCGTCCCCACCACCCCGCGACTAGGTTGGCCCGCCGCCGACTTGTTCGACGCCAATAGGGACGTCCCTCCCACCCCGGAACTAGGTTGGCCAGCCGCCGACATGTCCGACGACTATAGGGTCGTCCCCACGACACCGGAGCTAGAGTGGCCCGCCACCGTCATGTCCGACGAGTATATGGTCGTCCCCACGACCCCGGGACTAGGTTTGGGCCGCCGCCGACTTGTCCGACGACTATAGGTTCGTCCCTACGACCCTGGGCATACGTTGGCCCGCCGCCGACATGTCCGACGACTATAGGGTCGTCCCCACGACCCTGGGCATACGTTGGCCCGCCGCCGACATGTCCGACGACTATAGGGTGGTCCCCACGATCCCGGGACTAGGTTGGCCAGCCGCCGACATGTCCGACGACAATAGGGTCGTCCCCACGACCCCGAGACTAGATTGGCCCACCACCGTCATGTCCGACGACTACAGGGTCGTCCCCACGGCCCCGGGAATAGATTGGCCCACCACCGTCATGTCCGACGACAACAGGATTGTCCCCACGACCCCCGGACTAGATTGCCCCGCCACCGTCATGTCCGACGACTGTAGGGTCGTCTCCACGACCCCGGGTCTCGGTTGGCCCGCCGCCGACTTGTCCGACGACTATAGGGTCGTCCCTCCCACCCCGGAACTAGGTTGGCCAGCCGCCGACATGTCCGACGACTATAGGGTCGTCCCCACGACACCGGAGCTAGATTGGCCCGCCACCGTCATGTCCGACGACTATAGGGTCGTCCCCGCGACCACGGGCCAAAGTTGGTCAGCCACCGACATGTCCGACGACTATTGGGTCGTCCCCATGACCCCGGGACTAGAGTGGCCCGCCACCGTCATGTCCTACGAGCATAT
The DNA here is from genome assembly GCA_946251845.1 of Andrena fulva. Taxonomy (NCBI): domain Eukaryota; kingdom Metazoa; phylum Arthropoda; class Insecta; order Hymenoptera; family Andrenidae; genus Andrena; species Andrena fulva. Next base: position 510,228 of record CAMITZ010000297.1, read on the forward strand.
GGTCGTACCCACGACCCTGGGACTTGGTTGGCCAGACGCCGACATGTCCGACGACAATAGGGACGTCCCCACGACCCCGGGCCAAAGTTGCCCAGCCGCCGACATGTCCGACGACTATAGGGTCGTCCCCACGACCCCGGGACTAGATTGGCCCGCCACCATCATGTCCGACGACTATAGGGTCGTCCCCACGACCCCGGGACTAGGTTGGCCCGCCGCCGACTTGTCCGACGACTATAGGGTCGTCCCTCCCACCCCGGAACTAGGTTGGCCAGCCGCCGTCATGTCCGACGACTATAGGGTCGTCCCCGCGACCACGGGCCAAAGTTGGTCAGCCACCGACATGTCCGACGACTATTGGGTCGTCCCCATGACCCCGGGACTAGAGTGGCCCGCCACCGTCATGTCCGACGAGCATATGGTCGTCCCCACGACCCCGGGACTAGATTGGCCCGCCACCATCATGTCCGACGACTATAGGGTCGTCCCCACGACCCCGGGACTAGGTTGGCCAGCCGCCGACTTGTCCGACGACTATAGGATCGTCCCTCCCACCCCGGAACTAGGTTGGCCAGCCGCCGACATGTCCGACGACTATAGGGTCGTCCCCACGACACCGGAGCTAGAGTGGCCCGCCACCGTAATGTCCGACGAGTATATGGTCGTACCCACGACCCCGGGACTAGGTTGGCCAGCCGCCGACATGTCCGACGACAATAGGGTCGTCCCCACGACCCCGGGACTAGATTGGCCCACCACCGTCATGTCCGACGACTATAGGGTCGTCCCCACCACCCAGCGACTAGGTTGGCCCGCCGCCGACTTGTTCGACGCCAATAGGGTCGTCCCTCCCACCGCGGAACTAGGTTGGCCAGCCGCCGACATGTCCGACGACTATAGGGTCGTCCCCACGACACCGGAGCTAGAGTGGCCCGCCACCGTCATGTCCGACAAGTATATGGTCGTCCCCACGACCCCGGGACTAGGTTTGGGCCGCCGCCGAACTGTCCGACGACTATAGGTTCGTGCCTACGACCCTGGGCATACGTTGGCCCGCCGCCGACATGTCCGACGACTATAGGGTCGTCCCCACGACCCTGGGCATACGTTGGCCCGCCGCCGACATGTCCGACGACTATAGGGTCGTCCCCACGATCCCGGGACTAGGTTGGCCAGCCGCCGACATGTCCGACGACAATAGGGTCGTCCCCACGACCCCGAGACTAGATTGGCCCACCACCGTCATGTCCGACGACTACAGGGTCGTCCCGATGACCCCGGGACTAGAGTGGCCCGCCACCGTCATGTCCGACGAGTATATGGTCGTACCCACGACCCCGGGAATAGGTTGGCCCGCCGCCGACTTGTCCGACGACTGTAGGGTCGTCCCCACGACCCCGGGGCTAGATTGGCCCGCCACCATCATGTCCGACGATTATAGGGTCGTCCCCACGACCACGGGCCAAACTGGGCCTGCCGCCGACATGTCCGACGACTATAGGGTCGTCCCCACGACCCCGGGACTAGATTGGCCCGCCACCATCATGTCCGACGACAAAAGGGTCGTCCCCACGATCCCGGGACTAGGTTGGCCTGCCGCCGACTTGTCTGACGACTATAGGGTCGTTCCTACCACCCCGGGACTAGGTTGGCACGCCGCCGACATGTCCGATGAATATAGGGTCGTCTCCACGACCCCGGGACTAGATTGGCCCGCCACCGTCATGTCCGACGACTATAGGGTCGTCCCCACGACACCAGGACTAGGTTGGCCCGCCGCCGACTTGTCCGACGACTATAGGGTCGTCCCCACGACCCCGGGACTAGATTGGCCCGCCACCATCATGTCCGACGATTATAGGGTCGTCCCCACGACCACGGGCCAAAGTTGGCCAGCCGCCGACATGTCCGATGACAATAGGGTCGTCCCCACGACCCCGGGACTAGATTGACCCGCCACCATCATGTCCGACGACTATAGGGTCGTCCCCACGACCCCGGGACTAGGTTGGCCCGCCGCCGACTTGTCTGACGACTATAGGGTCGTCCCTACCACCCCGGGACTAGGTTGGCAAGCCGCCGACATGTCCCATCACTATAGGGTCGTCTCCACGACCCCGGGACTAGGTTGGCCCGCCGCCGACTTGTCCGGCGACTATAGGGACGTCCCGACGACCACGGGCCAGTGTTGCCCAGCCGCCGACATGTCCGACGACTATAGGGTCGTCCCCACGACCCCGGGACTAGATTGGCCCGCCACCGACATGTCCGGCGACTATAGGGTCGCCCCACGATCCCGGGACTAGGTTGGCCCGCCGCCGACTTGTCCGACGACTATAGGGTCGTCCCCACGACCCCGGGACTATGTTGGCCCGCTGCCGACTTGTCAGACGACTATAGGGTCGTCCCCACGACCCCGGGACTAGGTTGGCCCGCCGCCGACTTGTCCGACGACTATAGGGTCGTCCCTCCCACCCCGGAACTAGGTTGGCCAGCCGCCGAAATGTCCGACGACTATCGGGTCGTCCCCACGACCCCGGAGCTAGATTGGCGCGCCACCGTCATGTCCGACGACTATAGGGTCGTCCCCGCGACCACGGGCCAAAGTTGGTCAGCCACCGACATGTCCGACGACTATTGGGTCGTCCCCATGACCCCGGGACTAGAGTGGCCCGCCACCGTCATGTCCGGCGACTATAGGGTCGTCCCCGCGACCACGGGCCAAAGTTGGTCAGCCACCGACATGTCCGACGACTATTGGGTCGTCCCCATGACCCCGGGACTAGAGTGGCCCGCCACCGTCATGTCCGACGAGCATATGGTCGTACCCACGACCCCGGGACTAGGTTGGCCAGCCGCCGACATGTCCGACGACAATAGGGTCGTCCCCACGACCCCGGGACTAGATTGGCCCGCCACCATCATGTCCGACGACTATAGGGTCGTCCCCACGACCCCGGGACTAGGTTGGCCCGCCGCCGACTTGTCCGACGACTATAGGGTCGTCCCTCCCACCCCGGAACTAAGTTGGCCAGCCGCCGACATGTCCGACGACTATAGGGTCGTCCCCACGACACCGGAGCTAGAGTGGCCCGCCACCGTAATGTCCGACGAGTATATGGTCGTACCCACGACCCTGGGCATACGTTGGCCCGCCGCCGACATGTCCGACGACTATAGGGTCGTCCCCACGACCCCGAGACTAGATTGGCCCACCACCGTCATGTCCGACGACTACAGGGTCGTCCCGATGACCCCGGGACTAGAGTGGCCCGCCACCGTCATGTCCGACGAGTATATGGTCGTACCCACGACCCCGGGACTAGGTTGGCCAGCCGCCGACATGTCCGACGACAATAGGGTCGTCCCCACGACCCCGAGACTAGATTGGCCCACCACCGTCATGTCCGACGACTACAGGGTCGTCCCGATGACCCCGGGACTAGAGTGGCCCGCCACCGTCATGTCCGACGAGTATATGGTCGTACCCACGACCCCGGGACTAGGTTGGCCAGCCGCCGACATGTCCGACGACAATAGGGTCGTCCCCACGACCCCGGGACTAGATTGGCCCACCACCGTCATGTCCGACGACTATAGGGTCGTCCCCACCACCCCGCGACTAGGTTGGCCCGCCGCCGACTTGTTCGAAGCCAATAGGGTCGTCCCTCCCACCCCGGAACTAGGTTGGCCAGCCGCCGACATGTCCGACGACTATAGGGTCGTCCCCACGACACCGGAGCTAGAGTGGCCCGCCACCGTCATGTCCGACGAGTATATGGTCGTCCCCACGACCCCGGGACTAGGTTTGGGCCGCCGCCGACTTGTCCGACGACTATAGGTTCGTCCCTACGACCCTGGGCATACGTTGGCCCGCCGCCGACATGTCCGACGACTATAGGGTCGTCCCCACGACCCTGGGCATACGTTGGCCCGCCGCCGACATGTCCGACGACTATAGGGTCGTCCCCACGATCCCGGGACTAGGTTGGCCAGCCGACGACATGTCCGACGACAATAGGGTCGTCCCCACGACCCCGAGACTAGATTGGCCCACCACCGTCATGTCCGACGACTACAGGGTCGTCCCCACGGCCCCGGGAATAGATTGGCCCACCACCGTCATGTCCGACGACAACAGGATTGTCCCCACGACCCCCGGACTAGATTGCCCCGCCACCGTCATGTCCGACGACTATAGGGTCGTCTCCACGACCCCGGGTCTCGGTTGGCCCGCCGCCGACTTGTCCGACGACTATAGGGTCGTCCCTCCCACCGCGGAACTAGGTTGGCCAGCCGCCGACATGTCCGACGACTATAGGGTCGTCCCCACGATCCCGGCACTAGGTTGGCCAGCCGCCGACATGTCCGACGACAATAGGGTCGTCCCCACGACCCCGAGACTAGATTGGCCCACCACCGTCATGTCCGACGACTACAGGGTCGTCCCGATGACCCCGGGACTAGAGTGGCCCGCCACCGTCATGTCCGACGAGTATATGGTCGTACCCACGACCCCGGGACTAGGTTGGCCCGCCGCCGACTTGTCAGACGACTATAGGGTCGTCCCTCCCACCCCGGAACTAGGTTGGGCAGCCGCCGACATGTCCGACGACTATAGGGTCGTCCCCACGACACCGGAGCTAGAGTGGCCCGCCACCGTAATGTCCGACGAGTATATGGTCGTACCCACGACCCCGGGACTAGGTTGGCCAGCCGCCGACATGTCCGACGACAATAGGGTCGTCCCCACGACCCCGGGACTAGATTGGCCCACCACCGTCATGTCCGACGACTATAGGGTCGTCCCCACCACCCCGCGACTAGGTTGGCCCGCCGCCGACTTGTTCGACGCCAATAGGGTCGTCCCTCCCACCCCGGAACTAGGTTGGCCAGCCGCCGACATGTCCGACGACTATAGGGTCGTCCCCACGACACCGGAGCTAGAGTGGCCCGCCACCGTCATGTCCGACGAGTATATGGTCGTCCCCACGACCCCGGGACTAGGTTTGGGCCGCCGCCGACTTGTCCGACGACTATAGGTTCGTCCCTACGACCCTGGGCATACGTTGGCCCGCCGCCGACATGTCCGACGACTATAGGGTCGTCCCCACGACCCTGGGCATACGTTGGCCCGCCGCCGACATGTCCGACGACTATAGGGTCGTCCCCACGAACCCGGGACTAGGTTGGCCAGCCGACGACATGTCCGACGACAATAGGGTCGTCCCCACGACCCCGAGACTAGATTGGCCCACCACCGTCATGTCCGACGACTACAGGGTCGTCCCCACGGCCCCGGGAATAGATTGGCCCACCACCGTCATGTCCGACGACAACAGGATTGTCCCCACGACCCCCGGACTAGATTGCCCCGCCACCGTCATGTCCGACGACTATAGGGTCGTCCTCACGACCCCGGGACTAGGTTGGCCCGCCGCCGACTTGTCCGACGACTATAGGGTCGTCCCTCCCACCCCGGAACTAGGTTGGCCAGCCGCCGACATGTCCGACGACTATAGGGTCGTCCCCACGACACCGGAGCTAGAGTGGCCCGCCACCGTCATGTCCGACGAGTATATGGTCGTCCCCACGACCCCGGGACTAGGTTTGGGCCGCCGCCGACCTGTCCGACGACTATAGGTTCGTGCCTACGACCCTGGGCATACGTTGGCCCGCCGCCGACATGTCCGACGACTATAGGGTCGTCCCCACGACCCTGGGCATACGTTGGCCCGCCGCCGACATGTCCGACGACTATAGGGTCGTCCCCACGATCCCGGCACTAGGTTGGCCAGCCGCCGACATGTCCGACGACAATAGGGTCGTCCCCACGACCCCGAGACTAGATTGGCCCACCACCGTCATGTCCGACGACTACAGGGTCGTCCCGATGACCCCGGGACTAGAGTGGCCCGCCACCGTCATGTCCGACGAGTATATGGTCGTACCCACGACCCCGGGACTAGGTTGGCCAGCCGCCGACATGTCCGACGACAATAGGGTCGTCCCCACGACCCCGGGACTAGATTGGCCCACCACCGTCATGTCCGACGACTATAGGGTCGTCCCCACCACCCCGCGACTAGGTTGGCCCGCCGCCGACTTGTTCGAAGCCAATAGGGTCGTCCCTCCCACCCCGGAACTAGGTTGGCCAGCCGCCGACATGTCCGACGACTATAGGGTCGTCCCCACGACACCGGAGCTAGAGTGGCCCGCCACCGTCATGTCCGACGATTATATGGTCGTCCCCACGACCCCGGGACTAGGTTTGGGCCGCCGCCGACTTGTCCGACGACTATAGGTTCGTCCCTACGACCCTGGGCATACGTTGGCCCGCCGCCGACATGTCCGACGACTATAGGGTCGTCCCCACGACCCTGGGCATACGTTGGCCCGCCGCCGACATGTCCGACGACTATAGGGTCGTCCCTCCCACCCCGGAACTAGGTTGGCCAGCCGCCGACATGTCCGACGACTATAGGGTCGTCCCCACGACACCGGAGCTAGAGTGGCCCGCCACCGTCATGTCCGACGAGTATATGGTCGTACCCACGACCCCGGGACTAGGTTGGCCAGCCGCCGACATATCCGACGACAATAGGGTCGTCCCCACGACCCCGGGACTAGATTGGCCCACCACCGTCATGTCCGACGACTATAGGGTCGTCCCCACCACCCCGCGACTAGGTTGGCCCGCCGCCGACTTGTTCGAAGCCAATAGGGTCGTCCCTCCCACCCCGGAACTAGGTTGGCCAGCCGCCGACATGTCCGACGACTATAGGGTCGTCCCCACGACACCGGAGCTAGAGTGGCCCGCCACCGTCATGTCCGACGAGTATATGGTCGTCCCCACGATCCCGGGACTAGGTTGGCCAGCCGACGACATGTCCGACGACAATAGGGTCGTCCCCACGACCCCGAGACTAGATTGGCCCACCACCGTCATGTCCGACGACTACAGGGTCGTCCCCACGGCCCCGGGAATAGATTGGCCCACCACCGTCATGTCCGACGACAACAGGATTGTCCCCACGACCCCCGGACTAGATTGCCCCGCCACCGTCATGTCCGACGACTATAGGGTCGTCTCCACGACCCCGGGTCTCGGTTGGCCCGCCGCCGACTTGTCCGACGACTATAGGGTCGTCCCTCCCACCGCGGAACTAGGTTGGCCAGCCGCCGACATGTCCGACGACTATAGGGTCGTCCCCACGATCCCGGCACTAGGTTGGCCAGCCGCCGACATGTCCGACGACAATAGGGTCGTCCCCACGACCCCGAGACTAGATTGGCCCACCACCGTCATGTCCGACGACTACAGGGTCGTCCCGATGACCCCGGGACTAGAGTGGCCCGCCACCGTCATGTCCGACGAGTATATGGTCGTACCCACGACCCCGGGACTAGGTTGGCCCGCCGCCGACTTGTCAGACGACTATAGGGTCGTCCCTCCCACCCCGGAACTAGGTTGGGCAGCCGCCGACATGTCCGACGACTATAGGGTCGTCCCCACGACACCGGAGCTAGAGTGGCCCGCCACCGTAATGTCCGACGAGTATATGGTCGTACCCACGACCCCGGGACTAGGTTGGCCAGCCGCCGACATGTCCGACGACAATAGGGTCGTCCCCACGACCCCGGGACTAGATTGGCCCACCACCGTCATGTCCGACGACTATAGGGTCGTCCCCACCACCCCGCGACTAGGTTGGCCCGCCGCCGACTTGTTCGACGCCAATAGGGTCGTCCCTCCCACCCCGGAACTAGGTTGGCCAGCCGCCGACATGTCCGACGACTATAGGGTCGTCCCCACGACACCGGAGCTAGAGTGGCCCGCCACCGTCATGTCCGACGAGTATATGGTCGTCCCCACGACCCCGGGACTAGGTTTGGGCCGCCGCCGACTTGTCCGACGACTATAGGTTCGTCCCTACGACCCTGGGCATACGTTGGCCCGCCGCCGACATGTCCGACGACTATAGGGTCGTCCCCACGACCCCGGGCATACGTTGGCCCGCCGCCGACATGTCCGACGACTATAGGGTCGTCCCCACGAACCCGGGACTAGGTTGGCCAGCCGACGACATGTCCGACGACAATAGGGTCGTCCCCACGACCCCGAGACTAGATTGGCCCACCACCGTCATGTCCGACGACTACAGGGTCGTCCCCACGGCCCCGGGAATAGATTGGCCCACCACCGTCATGTCCGACGACAACAGGATTGTCCCCACGACCCCCGGACTAGATTGCCCCGCCACCGTCATGTCCGACGACTATAGGGTCGTCTCCACGACCCCGGGTCTCGGTTGGCCCGCCGCCGACTTGTCCGACGACTATAGGGTCGTCCCTCCCACCCCGGAACTAGGTTGGCCAGCCGCCGACATGTCCGACGACTATAGGGTCGTCCCCACGACACCGGAGCTAGATTGGCCCGCCACCGTCATGTCCGACGACTATAGGGTCGTCCCCGCGACCACGGGCCAAAGTTGGTCAGCCACCGACATGTCCGACGACTATTGGGTCGTCCCCATGACCCCGGGACTAGAGTGGCCCGCCACCGTCATGTCCTACGAGCATATGGTCGTACCCACGACCCTGGGACTAGGTTGGCCAGACGCCGACATGTCCGACGACAATAGGGACGTCCCCACGACCACGGGCCAAAGTTGCCCAGCCGCCGACATGTCCGACGACTATAGGGTGCGTCCCCACGACCCCGGGACTAGATTGGCCCGCCACCATCATGTCCGACGACTATAGGGTCGTCCCCACGACCCCGGGACTAGGTTGGCCCGCCGCCGACTTGTCCGACGACTATAGGGTCGTCCCTCCCACCCCGGAACTTGGTTGGCCAGCCGCCGACATGTCCGACGACTATAGGGTCGTCCCCACGACCCCGGGACTAGATTGGCCCGCCACCATCATGTCCGACGACAAAAGGGTCGTCCCCACGACCCCGAGACTAGATTGGCCCACCACCGACATGTCCGACGACTACAGGGTCGTCCCGATGACCCCGGGACTAGAGTGGCCCGCCACCGTAATGTCCGTCGAGTATATGGTCGTACCCACGACCCCGGGACTAGGTTGGCCAGCCGCCGACATGTCCGACGACTATTGGGTCGTCCCCATGACCCCGGGACTAGAGTGGCCCGCCACCGTCATGTCCGACGACTATAGGGTCGTCCCCGCGACCACGGGCCAAAGTTGGTCAGCCACCGACATGTCCGACGACTATTGGGTCGTCCCCATGACCCCGGGACTAGAGTGGCCCGCCACCGTCATGTCCGACGAGCATATGGTCGTACCCACGACCCCGGGACTAGGTTGGCCAGCCGCCGACATGTCCGACGACAATAGGGTCGTCCCCACGACCCCGGGACTAGATTGGCCCGCCACCATCATGTCCGACGACTATAGGGTCGTCCCCACGACACCGGAGCTAGAGTGGCCCGCCACCGTCATGTCCGACGAGTATATGGTCGTCCCCACGACCCCGGGACTAGGTTTGGGCCGCCGCCGACCTGTCCGACGACTATAGGTTCGTGCCTACGACCCTGGGCATACGTTTGCCCGCCGCCGACATGTCCGACGACTATAGGGTCGTCCCCACGACACCGGAGCTAGAGTGGCCCGCCACCGTCATGTCCGACGAGTATATGGTCGTCCCCACGACCCCGGGACTAGGTTTGGGCCGCCGCCGACCTGTCCGACGACTATAGGTTCGTGCCTACGACCCTGGGCATACGTTTGCCCGCCGCCGACATGTCCGACGACTATAGGGTCGTCCCCACGACCCTGGGCATACGTTGGCCCGCCGCCGACATGTCCGACGACTATAGGGTCGTCCCCACGATCCCGGCACTAGGTTGGCCAGCCGCCGACATGTCCGACGACAATAGGGTCGTCCCCACGACCCCGAGACTAGATTGGCCCACCACCGTCATGTCCGACGACTACAGGGTCGTCCCGATGACCCCGGGACTAGAGTGGCCCGCCACCGTCATGGCCGACGAGTATATGGTCGTACCCACGACCCCGGGACTAGGTTGGCCCGCCGCCGACTTGTCCGACGACTGTAGGGTCGTCCCCACGACCCCGGGGCTAGATTGGCCCGCCACCATCATGTCCGACGATTATAGGGTCGTCCCCACGACCACGGGCCAAACTTGGCCAGCCGCCGACATGTCCGACGACTATAGGGTCGTCCCCACGACCCCGGGACTAGATTGGCCCGCCACCATCATGTCCGACGACAAAAGGGTCGTCCCCACGATCCCGGGACTAGGTTGGCCTGCCGCCGACTTGTCTGACGACTATAGGGTCGTTCCTACCACCCCGGGACTAGGTTGGCAAGCCGCCGACATGTCCGATGAATATAGGGTCGTCTCCACGACCCCGGGACTAGATTGGCCCGCCACCGTCATGTCCGACGACTATAGGGTCGTCCCCACGACACCGGGACTAGGTTGGCCCGCCGCCGACTTGTCCGACGACTATAGGGTCGTCCCCACGACCCCGGGACTAGATTGGCCCGCCACCATCATGTCCGACGACTATAGGGTCGTCCCCACGACCCCGGCGCTAGGTTGGCCCGCCGCCGACTTGTCCGACGACTATAGGGTCGTCCCTCCCACCCCGGAACTAGGTTGGCCAGCCGCCGACATGTCCGACGACTATAGGGTCGTCCCCACGACACCGGAGCTAGATTGGCCCGCCACCGTCATGTCCGACGTCTATAGGGTCGTCCCCGCGACAACGGGCCAAAGTTGGCCGCCACCATCATGTCCGACGACTATAGGGTCGTCCCCACGACCCCGGGACTAGGTTGGCCCGCCGCCGACTTGTCCGACGACTATAGGGTCGTCCCTCCCACCCCGGAACTAGGTTGGCCAGCCGCCGACATGTCCGACGACTATAGGGTCGTCCCCACGACACCGGAGCCAGAGTGGCCCGCCACCGTCATGTCCGACGAGTATATGGTCGTACCCACGACCCCGGGACTAGGTTGGCCAGCCGCCGACATGTCCGACGACAATAGGGTCGTCCCCACGACCCCGGGACTAGATTGGCCCACCACCGTCATGTCCGACGACTATAGGGTCGTCCCCACCACCCCGCGACTAGGTTGGCCCGCCGCCGACTTGTTCGACGCCAATAGGGTCGTCCCTCCCACCCCGGAACAAGGTTGGCCAGCCGCCGACATGTCCGACGACTATAGGGTCGTCCCCACGACACCGGAGCTAGAGTGGCCCGCCACCGTCATGTCCGACGAGTATATGGTCGTCCCCACGACCCCGGGACAAGGTTTGGGCCGCCGCCGACCTGTCCGACGACTATAGGTTCGTGCCTACGACCCTGGGCATACGTTGGCCCGCCGCCGACATGTCCGACGACTATAGGGTCGTCCCCACGACCCTGGGCATACGTTGGCCCGCCGCCGACATGTCCGACGACTATAGGGTCGTCCCCACGATCCCGGCACTAGGTTGGCCAGCCGCCGACATGTCCGTCGACAATAGGGTCGTCCCCACGACCCCGAGACTAGATTGGCCCACCACCGTCATGTCCGACGACTACAGGGTCGTCCCGATGACCCCGGGACTAGAGTGGCCCGCCACCGTCATGTCCGACGAGTATATGGTCGTACCCACGACCCCGGGACTAGGTTGGCCCGCCGCCGACTTGTCAGACGACTATAGGGTCGTCCCTCCCACCCCGGAACTAGGTTGGGCAGCCGCCGACCTGTCCGACGACTATAGGGTCGCCCCACGACACCGGAGCTAGAGTGGCTCGCCACCGTAATGTCCGAAGAGTATATGGTCGTACCCACGACCCCGGGACTAGGTTGGCCAGCCGCCGACATGTCCGACGACAATAGGGTCGTCCCCACGACCCCGGGACTAGATTGGCCCACCACCGTCATGTCCGACGACTATAGGGTCGTCCCCACCACCCCGCGACTAGGTTGGCCCGCCGCCGACTTGTTCGACGCCAATAGGGACGTCCCTCCCACCCCGGAACTAGGTTGGCCAGCCGCCGACATGTCCGACGACTATAGGGTCGTCCCCACGACACCGGAGCTAGAGTGGCCCGCCACCGTCATGTCCGACGAGTATATGGTCGTCCCCACGACCCCGGGACTAGGTTTGGGCCGCCGCCGACTTGTCCGACGACTATAGGTTCGTCCCTACGACCCTGGGCATACGTTGGCCCGCCGCCGACATGTCCGACGACTATAGGGTCGTCCCCACGACCCTGGGCATACGTTGGCCCGCCGCCGACATGTCCGACGACTATAGGGTGGTCCCCACGATCCCGGGACTAGGTTGGCCAGCCGCCGACATGTCCGACGACAATAGGGTCGTCCCCACGACCCCGAGACTAGATTGGCCCACCACCGTCATGTCCGACGACTACAGGGTCGTCCCCACGGCCCCGGGAATAGATTGGCCCACCACCGTCATGTCCGACGACAACAGGATTGTCCCCACGACCCCCGGACTAGATTGCCCCGCCACCGTCATGTCCGACGACTGTAGGGTCGTCTCCACGACCCCGGGTCTCGGTTGGCCCGCCGCCGACTTGTCCGACGACTATAGGGTCGTCCCTCCCACCCCGGAACTAGGTTGGCCAGCCGCCGACATGTCCGACGACTATAGGGTCGTCCCCACGACACCGGAGCTAGATTGGCCCGCCACCGTCATGTCCGACGACTATAGGGTCGTCCCCGCGACCACGGGCCAAAGTTGGTCAGCCACCGACATGTCCGACGACTATTGGGTCGTCCCCATGACCCCGGGACTAGAGTGGCCCGCCACCGTCATGTCCTACGAGCATATGGTCGTACCCACGACCCTGGGACTAGGTTGGCCAGACGCCGACATGTCCGACGACAATAGGGACGTCCCCACGACCCCGGGCCAAAGTTGCCCAGCCGCCGACATGTCCGACGACTATAGGGTCGTCCCCACGACCCCGGGACTAGATTGGCCCGCCACCATCATGTCCGACGACTATAGGGTCGTCCCCACGACCCCGGGACTAGGTTGGCCCGCCGCCGACTTGTCCGACGACTATAGGGTCGTCCCTCCCACCCCGGAACTAGGTTGGCCAGCCGCCGTCATGTCCGACGACTATAGGGTCGTCCCCGCGACCACGGGCCAAAGTTGGTCAGCCACCGACATGTCCGACGACTATTGGGTCGTCCCCATGACCCCGGGACTAGAGTGGCCCGCCACCGTCATGTCCGACGAGCATATGGTCGTCCCCACGACCCCGGGACTAGATTGGCCCGCCACCATCATGTCCGACGACTATAGGGTCGTCCCCACGACCCCGGGACTAGGTTGGCCAGCCGCCGACTTGTCCGACGACTATAGGGTCGTCCCTCCCACCCCGGAACTAGGTTGGCCAGCCGCCGACATGTCCGACGACTATAGGGTCGTCCCCACGACACCGGAGCTAGAGTGGCCCGCCACCGTAATGTCCGACGAGTATATGGTCGTACCCACGACCCCGGGACTAGGTTGGCCAGCCGCCGACATGTCCGACGACAATAGGGTCGTCCCCACGACCCCGGGACTAGATTGGCCCACCACCGTCATGTCCGACGACTATAGGGTCGTCCCCACCACCCCGCGACTAGGTTGGCCCGCCGCCGACTTGTTCGACGCCAATAGGGTCGTCCCTCCCACCGCGGAACTAGGTTGGCCAGCCGCCGACATGTCCGACGACTATAGGGTCGTCTCCACGACCCCGGGACTAGGTTGGCCCGCCGCCGACTAGTCCGACGACTATAGGGTCGTCCCCACGACCCCGGGACTAGGTTGGCCCGCCGCCGACTTGTCCGACGACTATAGGTTCGTCCCTACGACCCTGGGCATACGTTGGCCCGCCGCCGACATGTCCGACGACTATGGGGTCGTCCCCACGACCCCGGGACTATGTTGGCCCGCCGCCGACTTGTCCGACGACTATAGGGTCGTCCCCACGACCCCGGGACTAGGTTGGCCCGCCGCCGACTTGTCCGACGACTATGGGGTCATCCCCACAACCCCAGGAGTAGATTGCCCCGCCACCGTCATGTCCGACGACTATAGGGTCGTCTCCACGACCCCTGGACTAGGTTGGCCCGCCGCCGAGTTGTCCGACGACTATAGGTTCGTCCCCAGGACCCCGGGACTTGATTGGCCAGCCGCGGACATGTTCGACGACTATGGGGTCGTCCCCACGACCCCGGGACTAGATTGGCCCCCCACCATCATATTCGACGGCTATAGGGTCGTCCCCACGACCCCGGGACTAGGGTGGCCCGCCGCCGACTTGTCCGACGATTATAGGGTCGTCCCCACGACCCCGGGACTAGGTTGGCCCGCCGCCGACTAGTCCGACGACTATAGGGTCGTCCCAACGACCCCGTGACTAGATTGGCCCGCCACCGTCATGTCCGACGAATATAGGTTCGTGCCTAAGACCCTGGGCATACGTTGGCCCGCCGCCGACATGTCCGACGACTATGGGGTCGTCCCCACGACCCCGGGAATATGTTGGCCCGCCGCCGACTTGTCCGACGACTATAGGGTCGTCCCCACGACCCCGGGACTAGATTGGCCCGCCACCATCATGTCCGACGACTATAGGGTCGTCCCCACGACCCCGGGACTAGGTTGGCCCGCCGCCGACTTGTCCGACGACTATAGGGTCGTCCCTCCCACCCCGGAACTAGGTTGGCCAGCCGCCGACATGTCCGACGACTATAGGGTCGTCCCCACGACACCGGAGCCAGAGTGGCCCGCCACCGTCATGTCCGACGAGTATATGGTCGTACCCACGACCCCGGGACTAGGTTGGCCAGCCGCCGACATGTCCGACGACAATAGGGTCGTCCCCACGACCCCGGGACTAGATAGGCCCACCACCGTCATGTCCGACGACTATAGGGTCGTCCCCACCACCCCGCGACTAGGTTGGCCCGCCGCCGACTTGTTCGACGCCAATAGGGTCGTCCCTCCCACCCCGGAACAAGGTTGGCCAGCCGCCGACATGTCCGACGACTATAGGGTCGTCCCCACGACACCGGAGCTAGAGTGGCCCGCCACCGTCATGTCCGACGAGTATATGGTCGTCCCCACGACCCCGGGACTAGGTTTGGGCCGCCGCCGACCTGTCCGACGACTATAGGTTCGTGCCTACGACCCTGGGCATACGTTGGCCCGCCGCCGACATGTCCGACGACTATAGGGTCGTCCCCACGACCCTGGGCATACGTTGGCCCGCCGCCGACATGTCCGACGACTATAGGGTCGTCCCCACGATCCCGGCACTAGGTTGGCCAGCCGCCGACATGTCCGACGACAATAGGGTCGTCCCCACGACCCCGAGACTAGATTGGCCCACCACCGTCATGTCCGACGACTACAGGGTCGTCCCGATGACCCCGGGACTAGAGTGGCCCGCCACCGTCATGTCCGACGAGTATATGGTCGTACCCACGACCCCGGGACTAGGTTGGCCCGCCGCCGACTTGTCAGACGACTATAGGGTCGTCCCTCCCACCCCGGAACTAGGTTGGGCAGCCGCCGACATGTCCGACGACTATAGGGTCGCCCCACGACACCGGAGCTAGAGTGGCTAGCCACCGTAATGTCCGAAGAGTATATGGTCGTACCCACGACCCCGGGACTAGGTTGGCCAGCCGCCGACATGTCCGACGACAATAGGGTCGTCCCCACGACCCCGGGACTAGATTGGCCCACCACCGTCATGTCCGACGACTATAGGGTCGTCCCCACCACCCCGCGACTAGGTTGGCCCGCCGCCGACTTGTTCGACGCCAATAGGGACGTCCCTCCCACCCCGGAACTAGGTTGGCCAGCCGCCGACATGTCCGACGACTATAGGGTCGTCCCCACGACACCGGAGCTAGAGTGGCCCGCCACCGTCATGTCCGACGAGTATATGGTCGTCCCCACGACCCCGGGACTAGGTTTGGGCCGCCGCCGACTTGTCCGACGACTATAGGTTCGTCCCTACGACCCTGGGCATACGTTGGCCCGCCGCCGACATGTCCGACGACTATAGGGTCGTCCCCACGACCCTGGGCATACGTTGGCCCGCCGCCGACATGTCCGACGACTATAGGGTGGTCCCCACGATCCCGGGACTAGGTTGGCCAGCCGCCGACATGTCCGACGACAATAGGGTCGTCCCCACGACCCCGAGACTAGATTGGCCCACCACCGTCATGTCCGACGACTACAGGGTCGTCCCCACGGCCCCGGGAATAGATTGGCCCACCACCGTCATGTCCGACGACAACAGGATTGTCCCCACGACCCCCGGACTAGATTGCCCCGCCACCGTCATGTCCGACGACTGTAGGGTCGTCTCCACGACCCCGGGTCTCGGTTGGCCCGCCGCCGACTTGTCCGACGACTATAGGGTCGTCCCTCCCACCCCGGAACTAGGTTGGCCAGCCGCCGACATGTCCGACGACTATAGGGTCGTCCCCACGACACCGGAGCTAGATTGGCCCGCCACCGTCATGTCCGACGACTATAGGGTCGTCCCCGCGACCACGGGCCAAAGTTGGTCAGCCACCGACATGTCCGACGACTATTGGGTCGTCCCCATGACCCCGGGACTAGAGTGGCCCGCCACCGTCATGTCCTACGAGCATATGGTCGTACCCACGACCCTGGGACTTGGTTGGCCAGACGCCGACATGTCCGACGACAATAGGGACGTCCCCACGACCCCGGGCCAAAGTTGCCCAGCCGCCGACATGTCCGACGACTATAGGGTCGTCCCCACGACCCCGGGACTAGATTGGCCCGCCACCATCATGTCCGACGACTATAGGGTCGTCCCCACGACCCCGGGACTAGGTTGGCCCGCCGCCGACTTGTCCGACGACTATAGGGTCGTCCCTCCCACCCCGGAACTAGGTTGGCCAGCCGCCGTCATGTCCGACGACTATAGGGTCGTCCCCGCGACCACGGGCCAAAGTTGGTCAGCCACCGACATGTCCGACGACTATTGGGTCGTCCCCATGACCCCGGGACTAGAGTGGCCCGCCACCGTCATGTCCGACGAGCATATGGTCGTCCCCACGACCCCGGGACTAGATTGGCCCGCCACCATCATGTCCGACGACTATAGGGTCGTCCCCACGACCCCGGGACTAGGTTGGCCAGCCGCCGACTTGTCCGACGACTATAGGGTCGTCCCTCCCACCCCGGAACTAGGTTGGCCAGCCGCCGACATGTCCGACGACTATAGGGTCGTCCCCACGACACCGGAGCTAGAGTGGCCCGCCACCGTAATGTCCGACGAGTATATGGTCGTACCCACGACCCCGGGACTAGGTTGGCCAGCCGCCGACATGTCCGACGACAATAGGGTCGTCCCCACGACCCCGGGACTAGATTGGCCCACCACCGTCATGTCCGACGACTATAGGGTCGTCCCCACCACCCAGCGACTAGGTTGGCCCGCCGCCGACTTGTTCGACGCCAATAGGGTCGTCCCTCCCACCGCGGAACTAGGTTGGCCAGCCGCCGACATGTCCGACGACTATAGGGTCGTCCCCACGACACCGGAGCTAGAGTGGCCCGCCACCGTCATGTCCGACGAGTATATGGTCGTCCCCACGACCCCGGGACTAGGTTTGGGCCGCCGCCGAACTGTCCGACGACTATAGGTTCGTGCCTACGACCCTGGGCATACGTTGGCCCGCCGCCGACATGTCCGACGACTATAGGGTCGTCCCCACGACCCTGGGCATACGTTGGCCCGCCGCCGACATGTCCGACGACTATAGGGTCGTCCCCACGACCCTGGGCATACGTTGGCCCGCCACCGTCATGTCCGACGACTACAGGGTCGTCCCGATGACCCCGGGACTAGAGTGGCCCGCCACCGTCATGTCCGACGAGTATATGGTCGTACCCACGACCCCGGGACTAGGTTGGCCCGCCGCCGACTTGTCCGACGACTGTAGGGTCGTCCCCACGACCCCGGGGCTAGATTGGCCCGCCACCATCATGTCCGACGATTATAGGGTCGTCCCCACGACCACGGGCCAAACTGGGCCTGCCGCCGACATGTCCGACGACTATAGGGTCGTCCCCACGACCCCGGGACTAGATTGGCCCGCCACCATCATGTCCGACGACAAAAGGGTCGTCCCCACGATCCCGGGACTAGGTTGGCCTGCCGCCGACTTGTCTGACGACTATAGGGTCGTTCCTACCACCCCGGGACTAGGTTGGCACGCCGCCGACATGTCCGATGAATATAGGGTCGTCTCCACGACCCCGGGACTAGATTGGCCCGCCACCGTCATGTCCGACGACTATAGGGTCGTCCCCACGACACCAGGACTAGGTTGGCCCGCCGCCGACTTGTCCGACGACTATAGGGTCGTCCCCACGACCCCGGGACTAGATTGGCCCGCCACCATCATGTCCGACGATTATAGGGTCGTCCCCACGACCACGGGCCAAAGTTGGCCAGCCGCCGACATGTCCGATGACAATAGGGTCGTCCCCACGACCCCGGGACTAGATTGACCCGCCACCATCATGTCCGACGACTATAGGGTCGTCCCCACGACCCCGGGACTAGGTTGGCCCGCCGCCGACTTGTCTGACGACTATAGGGTCGTCCCTACCACCCCGGGACTAGGTTGGCAAGCCGCCGACATGTCCCATCACTATAGGGTCGTCTCCACGACCCCGGGACTAGGTTGGCCCGCCGCCGACTTGTCCGGCGACTATAGGGACGTCCCGACGACCACGGGCCAGTGTTGCCCAGCCGCCGACATGTCCGACGACTATAGGGTCGTCCCCACGACCCCGGGACTAGATTGGCCCGCCACCGACATGTCCGGCGACTATAGGGTCGCCCCACGATCCCGGGACTAGGTTGGCCCGCCGCCGACTTGTCCGACGACTATAGGGTCGTCCCCACGACCCCGGGACTATGTTGGCCCGCTGCCGACTTGTCAGACGACTATAGGGTCGTCCCCACGACCCCGGGACTAGGTTGGCCCGCCGCCGACTTGTCCGACGACTATAGGGTCGTCCCTCCCACCCCGGAACTAGGTTGGCCAGCCGCCGAAATGTCCGACGACTATCGGGTCGTCCCCACGACCCCGGAGCTAGATTGGCGCGCCACCGTCATGTCCGACGACTATAGGGTCGTCCCCGCGACCACGGGCCAAAGTTGGTCAGCCACCGACATGTCCGACGACTATTGGGTCGTCCCCATGACCCCGGGACTAGAGTGGCCCGCCACCGTCATGTCCGGCGACTATAGGGTCGTCCCCGCGACCACGGGCCAAAGTTGGTCAGCCACCGACATGTCCGACGACTATTGGGTCGTCCCCATGACCCCGGGACTAGAGTGGCCCGCCACCGTCATGTCCGACGAGCATATGGTCGTACCCACGACCCCGGGACTAGGTTGGCCAGCCGCCGACATGTCCGACGACAATAGGGTCGTCCCCACGACCCCGGGACTAGATTGGCCCGCCACCATCATGTCCGACGACTATAGGGTCGTCCCCACGACCCCGGGACTAGGTTGGCCCGCCGCCGACTTGTCCGACGACTATAGGGTCGTCCCTCCCACCCCGGAACTAAGTTGGCCAGCCGCCGACATGTCCGACGACTATAGGGTCGTCCCCACGACACCGGAGCTAGAGTGGCCCGCCACCGTAATGTCCGACGAGTATATGGTCGTACCCACGACCCCGGGACTAGGTTGGCCAGCCGCCAACATGTCCGACGACAATAGGGTCGTCCCCACGACCCCGGGACTAGATTGGCCCACCACCGTCATGTCCGACGACTATAGGGTCGTCCCCACCACCCCGCGACTAGGTTGGCCCGCCGCCGACTTGTTCGACGCCAATAGGGTCGTCCCTCCCACCCCGGAACTAGGTTGGCCAGCCGCCGACATGTCCGACGACTATAGGGTCGTCCCCACGACACCGGAGCTAGAGTGGCCCGCCACCGTCATGTCCGACGAGTATATGGTCGTCCCCACGACCCCGGGACTAGGTTTGGGCCGCCGCCGACCTGTCCGACGACTATAGGTTCGTGCCTACGACCCTGGGCATACGTTGGCCCGCCGCCGACATGTCCGACGACTATAGGTTCGTCCCCACGACCCTGGGCATACGTTGGCCCGCCTCCGACATGTCCGACGACTATAGGGTCGTCCCCACGATCCCGGCACTAGGTTGGCCAGCCGCCGACATGTCCGACGACAATAGGGTCGTCCCCACGACCCCGAGACTAGATTGGCCCACCACCGTCATGTCCGACGACTACAGGGTCGTCCCGATGACCCCGGGACTAGAGTGGCCCGCCACCGTCATGTCCGACGAGTATATGGTCGTACCCACGACCCCGGGACTAGGTTGGCCCGCCGCCGACTTGTCCGACGACTGTAGGGTCGTCCCCACGACCCCGGGGCTAGATTGGCCCGCCACCATCATGTCCGACGATTATAGGGTCGTCCCCACGACCACGGGCCAAACTTGGCCAGCCGCCGACATGTCCGACGACTATAGGGTCGTCCCCACTGTTGTGCCCAGGAAGCGCCCAAGCACACGCGCCGCCAGACATATTATACATATCATATTACATTTCGCTATGTTCGAGAAGTTTCCCAGCTGAGCCGCTAAGCGACCAAATCTATCAAATCAGCAATATGTAAGCGCATCGCCGCGACCGGGCTTAGTAACGCGTACCACGCCTAGCAGGCTATAAAAACCTACCTAACACAGCCAACGGGCATTCTGGTTTTGATACTCGACGTGCTAACGCGGCTTAACACTTGTAATTCCCAGTCTAGTTAAGTTAAGGTTATAATAAAGAGCAATATCTGAATATAACCGAGTAGTGCACCCCGTAGATTCCCATCTTTGATTCACTCCGTACCTACGACATCACCAAATCCCGTACCAGCCTTGCGAGCCACCACGCAGGGCACAACAAATGGTGGCAGCGGTGGGATTGTGCTTCGTAAAAATTTTACCGAGCCTTGACGCTACCGATTGATCAACGTCGACTGAGGTTGAACTACCTCCGACAAGATTATTGAATCATCGCAGTCACTTTGGCTAGGACAGGCAACCGTCGCTACCGAGGTAGCACGGAGGACCGAGGAACGGTCTTCGAGAAAAACGTTCGACGCAGTCCGAACGACGACGAGCCTGGAGACGAGTAAAATCAGCCTGAGAGTGAACGGGTGAAACTACAACTAACTAAACACCAAAATCCATCTACGAGGACGTCGCTGATCCGAGGACCAGGACGCACGAGAGGACTTGGGGACTGAGGAACGAGAGGAAGCCGCACCCAAAGAACGGACGGAGAGCCGTACGAAGGTAGCAGCCGTCGGAGCACGCAGTAAACAGCTGTACGGACCGACCTTGCTGAGTCCGATTCATCTCTTATCACCGCCGTCAGTTCACGGACGAAAGGACGCCTGACCGAGCTGTCGACATGTGGAGGAGAGTAGCGTTGTGAGTAACCTAATAGCGTAAACGTGCTTATTGTAAACCAGAGTCCTATTAAAAATTAGAAACGGTGCATGAATGCCTCTAGAAGACGAACGCGCAATTCGATTTAAACTTCCGGGTAAAAGAAGCTTGTCACGATCGTTCGAATCGTTTCTTGACAAAAAACTCATCTTCGTACGAGAAGAACTAGATATCCTACCTTCTTTAGACCATTCTAAACCGTCTCGCCGAACTCTTCGACCGTCGCCACTGCGACTAAGCGTTAGAAAACACGACGATTCAAGTGCCGAATCGTCCCCAGAAAACTTCGTAACGCCGAATAGAGAATACCCGATTTTGCTAGCGGACTTTAGTTTGTTGGACAGAGTAAATTCGGAAGGACAAGAAATGTCTTTGCTTGACGGAGCTAACCCCCCCGGACTACTGGACGTAAAAAGATTGTCTACTGCGCTGTCATTAGTTGATAAATTCATAGGAAAATCGTCAGACGAGCTAGCAGAATTCCTGAAGTCTTATACAAGCGCCGCGGAGTTTGTCCCCACGAATGAGTTGCCACGATTCTTGAAAACTGTGATAGGCACAAAAATTAAAGGCAAGGCAGCCAAGGTATTAGAGTACAAGGATGTAGATACTTTCGATAAATTGAAAGACATCTTAACTTCCTTATTCGTAGACAAAAGATCTATAGGAGCTGTCGGAGCAGAGTTTCATGCCTGCCACCAACGAGAAGGCGAAAGCGTGAAATTATTTGCGTGTAGAGTAGAAGAGTTAGCTGGAGAATTATCTGAACTATCGGTAAAACCAGGGAACAGCGACGAAGTAAATAAGGCGCTAACAGAATCGGTGCAAGAACGCGCCCTAGATGTTTTCACCCTCGGGTTAAATTTAAAATTGAGAACAATTATTAGATCAAGAAACTACGCTACGTTAAATGCGGCTGTAGCAGCAGCTATAGAAGAGGAGCAAGCAATGGGTTTAAATGCTTCGCGAAATTATCGGAAATTCAGTAATCTACCCAAAGGAAAGGAAGGGTCGAACGTACCGCGCTGCGATCGCTGCAATAAATTAGGGCATTTAGCTAGGAACTGCTATACGCGATTGAGCATGCCGCGGGAAAACTATCCGACGCAACAAACGCCTATAAAAAGGGAAGTACAGCGAGTAGCTATGATCTGCCACTACTGTAAAAAACCGGGGCACCAAATCAGGGAGTGCAGGGCAAGAGAAAGAGCAAATGGGCGAGATTATAGACCACGTTATACAAATACGAATTATAGACGCGAAGATACCGGACAGTATTTTAACAGAAATCAAGGTCGAGAACAATCTAGCGTTAACCAAGATCCCCCATCCACGAGCCGCGGAACGTCGGACGATAGACAAACGAACACAGGAACTCGAGTAGAGTCCTACCGCGCGAACATGGTGACAACTACTAAGTTCGAAAACACGATCGAAATAAAGGCGCCGGAATTGATAGACGAAACGGCGAGTATGTTAGTGGACACGGGAGCCGATATCACGTTAATAAAGATAGGGAAGGTACAAGATAAAGTCCGTGCTGAAGACGAAATAGTCTCTTTGCGAGGCATAGCCCCTATGGAAATTAAAACACTGTGCCTAGTACGAATAAACTTAAAAGTAGGAAACAAAACCGTAACACACCCCTGTCGGTTAGTCAGAAATGACTTCCCGTTAAGGGCAGACGGAATATTAGGACAAGATTTTATGGCCAAACACGACGTCTGTATCAGAGCAAACGTAGGAATAGAGTTGTACGGAATACAATTCCCATATTCGGGAAGAAACGTAACCTTAAAACCGCGTTCTGAGACCATTCTCCTAGCTAGAACAACGAACAAAGGTGAAGGAATAGTAGAAGGACGATCCATTAAGCCAGGAGTGTTCATAGGAAACTCGCTAACAGTAGGCCGGAACGGGAGATGTATAATAA
This sequence comes from Andrena fulva, assembly GCA_946251845.1. Classification (NCBI taxonomy): domain Eukaryota; kingdom Metazoa; phylum Arthropoda; class Insecta; order Hymenoptera; family Andrenidae; genus Andrena; species Andrena fulva. The sequence continues at coordinate 533,726 of CAMITZ010000297.1, forward strand.
GCGTAATGAATACTACTACAGAAGAAGTCCTTATCGACGCGCCAACCGTGACGTTAGAAACGCTGACGAGAAACGACATTGACCCGACAGATGCGGTCGAAGACGAAAAGCGCGATTCACCGACGTACATAGTACATGCCGTACACGGAAGAAACAGAATGCAAATCTTACGTGAAAACCTTAGGACGGAACACCTAAATAAGGAGGAAGAGGACAGCATACGCGGGCTGTGCGAAAAGTATAATGATATATTCGGATTAGACGGAGACAAGTTAGGATACACAACGAAGGCGGAACATTCCATTACATTAATCCCGGATACCAAACCCAAATACGTGAAGCCGTATAGATTACCCCAAGCGCATAAGGAAGAAGTAAACAGACAAGTTGACGAAATGATAAAAGAAGGAATAATTCGTCCAAGCGCTAGTCAATGGAACGCTCCGTTGCTAGTAGTCCCGAAAAAGCCTGACGCGACAGGAAAACGCAAACTCAGGGTAGTAGCTGATTTTACCCAATTAAATGAAGCAACGATAGGCGATTCGTACCCCTTACCGAACATAACCGATATATTAGACCAATTAGGCGGTGCGAAATATTTTTCAACCTTAGATTTAGCGTCTGGATTCCATCAAATCGCCATGAAAGAAGAAGATCGAGAGAAAACGGCCTTTTCAACACCCTACGGTCATTTCGAATATAATAGAATGCCTTTTGGCCTAAAGAACGCTCCCGCAACCTTCCAAAGGCTAATGAATACGGTACTATCGGGCCTTCAAGGAATAAAATGTTTCGTGTATTTAGATGACATAGTTGTATACGGACGTTCACTAAACGAACACCAAGATCGATTAGAACAAGTATTTGAACGCATACGCGAAAGTGGTTTAAAACTCCAACCCAACAAGTGCGAATTTTTACGAAAGGAAACCGTGTACTTAGGCCATGTGATAACCGAAAACGGGATCAAACCGGATCCCTCGAAGCTCGATGCTGTCAGAAACTTTCCTGTACCAAGATGTGTAAAAGACATACAATCATTCTTAGGCTTAGCCGGGTATTATAGGAGATTCATAGAACGTTTCTCACTAATCGCTAAACCCTTAACGCAATTATTAAAGAAAGATCAGGCATTCGGGTGGACTGCACAGGAACAGGAAGCCTTCGAAATACTGAAAGAAAAACTAACGACAGCACCGATATTACAATACCCCGACTTCTCAAAATCATTCGTTCTGACAACAGACGCCTCTGGAAAAGCATTAGGAGCAGTATTATCGCAGGGAAAGATTGGGCAAGATTTACCTATAGCATACGCAAGCAGAGTGTTAAACAAAGCGGAAGAAAACTATAGTACTATCGAAAAGGAGTTGTTAGCAATCGTATGGGCGACTCAACATTTCAGACCATACGTATACGGCACCAAGTTTACCGTCGTAACCGATCATAAACCTCTGGCTTGGCTCTTTAACGTAAAAGACCCAGGCTCTAGACTAATGAGATGGAAATTGAAACTAGCTGAGTACGACTACAGAATAGAATATAAAGCGGGTAAGACAAACAATAACGCAGACGCCCTCAGTAGAATGTTCGCGATTACGCGAGGAACGAAACGACAACTCAGCACCGATGCACTAAACGTCGACGGAGAAAGCACCAACGAAGAAGACAAGACCCGACCAGATGAAAACACAAACGATACGACATATACAGAGGATTTCAAAAATCAAATACTACGCGAATATCACGACACGCCTTTAGGTGGGCATCTAGGGGTAAAACGAACACTCGAACGTATAAAATTAAACCACTCATGGTCAGGAATGCGCCAAGACGTAGAAAAGTACGTCTCCAGATGCGAAAAATGTCAGAAAAATAAACTGTCGAGAATAACCAAAGCTCCCATGGTAATTACGGACACCCCCAAGGAACCATCTGAGAAATGTGCTCTAGACATTGTAGGACCTCTACCCGAGACCAGCAGACAAAACAAATACATATTAACCTTTCAAGATCTACTAACAAAATTCAGTAAAGCGATACCCCTCGAGAATCAGGAAGCGAACACTGTAGCAAAGGAATTCGTTACGGGAATAATTTGCGAATACGGTATTCCACAACGAGTGCTAACCGATCAAGGAACCAACTTCCTTAGCCAAGTATTCAAAAACGTTTGCAAACTGCTCAAGATTGAAAAAATACAAACCACAGCCTATCACCCTCAATCAAACGGAGCCCTAGAAAGAAGCCATAGAACACTAGCAGAATACCTGAAGAATTTTATCACCGAAGACCAGACCGACTGGGATGAATGGCTACCTTATGCAATGTTTACTTACAACACTACCCCGCACTCGTCCACTAGCTACACGCCCTACGAACTCGTATTCGGGAGACAAGCAACGTTGCCGACCTCACTAAACCAGGCACCGCAACTAACGTATACGTATGACAAATACGCTGAAGAACTACGCGAAAGACTAAGGTCCACAAATAACATGGCGCGCGAAACCTTAGGGACCAACAAAGACAAATCTAAAAGACAATACGATAAAAAGTCAGCCGAAAAGACCTTCAAGATAGGAGACCAAATACTATTACACGACGAGACCGTGAGACGCGGAAGATCAAAGAAATTAACCCCCGCGTGGATAGGTCCTTACACGATCCAAGGCGTACATGATAATAATAACTATACCATATTTAAAGGACGACGAACGCTCCGCGTACACGCTAACAGACTAAAACACTTTATCGAATAGTGAGCATAGGAAAAGGTCGCAGCCGTGAAGGAAAGTAAAAATTCACGAACAACTAAATTATAGTAAGTAATAGAAGCAGATAGCTAAATTTATTTGAGTAAGGCAATAAAAAGTTAGAAAATATGCACGTCTTATACGAAATCCTTACACTCTCTGCATTTTCGGATACAAAATCGATAACTGTTGTACTAGACATTCCACTACTAAACTCTAAAAAATTTAAATTAAGCAAAATACATTCAGTACCCACGAAAATAAACGAATCATACTATGCGTATATAGAACCCCTTGACTCCTATGTAGTACTCGATACCGCAGTGCAAGATTATATACAATTAAGCAAACAGGACCTAATGAAATGTAAAACTATAAACGACCTATATCTCTGCACCTCTAACCACCCTATATTCAAAGCGATACCATACGGACCGTGCGAAGTACAGTTGTACACCAAATTAACGAAAAAACCGAACAATTGTAAAATACGCATTATGACCCTGAACCACACTATCCTACTAGAATTACAGCAACCTGGTGCATGGATTTATATCGCACCAAAACCAATACAATTAGCAGCGACTTGCGACGATAACGGCACAAAAATGTATAGTATTAAGGACTCTGGTATAATAACTATAAAAAATAAATGTACTATCACTACCGCCGAATTTACGATAGAAACCGGAAAACAATATGGAATAGAAAAAACGTGGAACTACTTACCAGACTACAATTTGACGTTAGGCGAAATCACACTTCCACAAATCACTGTAAACTCGTATCGCAACACAAACTTCGAATTAAAAAGGATAATCAAACACCCAGAAGAGCTAAACAAAGTTAGTAAAAAATTAGACGAGCTACAAAATGACTTAGAAAAACCCGAGATAATACCTACCGAGTATCACTACAGTTTTTTTGCAATATCTTCGATAACGGGATTTTTAACAGTCACGTTTTGTATCTTTACACTCTACAAATGTATTGTTCACTTCAATATGAGAACACCACAACAATGTACGACGACCAACACTAGTAGTGACAAAACCACACAAAAACCCGAAGCTATAATAAAAATAGTTAGTAAGCAAGGAACGTCCTCCACCGATTCACTGTGAAACATTGTAATCTTATAATATAAGGGTCGTATCAAATGTAAACTAATAATATTCACATGTACCGAATTACTATTATAATCTAGTTATGAATTAAGGTTAAGCGACCGCTAAGAAAAAGCTATGGCTTTTTCTCCCTTAGGGGGAAGGGATGTTGTGCCCAGGAAGCGCCCAAGCACACGCGCCGCCAGACATATTATACATATCATATTACATTTCGCTATGTTCGAGAAGTTTCCCAGCTGAGCCGCTAAGCGACCAAATCTATCAAATCAGCAATATGTAAGCGCATCGCCGCGACCGGGCTTAGTAACGCGTACCACGCCCAGCAGGCTATAAAAACCTACCTAACACAGCCAACGGGCATTCTGGTTTTGATACTCGACGTGCTAACGCGGCTTAACACTTGTAATTCCCAGTCTAGTTAAGTTAAGGTTATAATAAAGAGCAATATCTGAATATAACCGAGTAGTGCACCCCGTAGATTCCCATCTTTGATTCACTCCGTACCTACGACATCACCAAATCCCGTACCAGCCTTGCGAGCCACCACGCAGGGCACAACACCACGACCCCGGGACTAGATTGGCCCGCCACCATCATGTCCGACGACAAAAGGGTCGTCCCCACGATCCCGGGACTAGGTTGGCCTGCCGCCGACTTGTCTGACGACTATAGGGTCGTTCCTACCACCCCGGGACTAGGTTGGCAAGCCGCCGACATGTCCGATGAATATAGGGTCGTCTCCACGACCCCGGGACTAGATTGGCCCGCCACCGTCATGTCCGACGACTATAGGGTCGTCCCCACTACACCGGGACTAGGTTGGCCCGCCGCCGACTTGTCCGACGACTATAGGGTCGTCCCCACGACCCCGGGACTAGATTGGCCCGCCACCATCATGTCCGACGATTATAGGGTCGTCCCCACGACCACGGGCCAAAGTTGGCCAGCCGCCGACATGTCCGATGACTATAGGGTCGTCCCCACGACCCCGGGACTAGATTGACCCGCCACCATCATGTCCGACGACTATAGGGTCGTCCCCACGACCCCGGGACTAGGTTGGCCCGCCGCCGACTTGTCTGACGACTATAGGGTCGTCCCTACCACCCCGGGACTAGGTTGGCAAGCCGCCGACATGTCCCATCACTATAGGGTCGTCTCCACGACCCCGGGACTAGGTTGGCCCGCCGCCGACTTGTCCGGCGACTATAGGGACGTCACGACGACCACGGGCCAGTGTTGCCCAGCCGCCGACATGTCCGACGACTATAGGGTCGTCCCCACGACCCCGGGACTAGATTGGCCGGCCACCGACATGTCCGGCGACTATAGGGTCGCCCCACGATCCCGGGACTGGGTTGGCCCGCCGCCGACTTGTCCGACGACTATAGGGTCGTCCCCACGACCCCGGGAATATGTTGGCCCGCTGCCGACTTGTCAGACGACTATAGGGTCGTCCCCACGACCCCGGGACTAGGTTGGCCCGCCGCCGACTTGTCCGACGACTATAGGGTCGTCCCTCCCATCCCGGAACTAGGTTGGCCAGCCGCCGAAATGTCCGACGACTATAGGGTCGTCCCCACGACCCCGGAGCTAGATTGGCGCGCCACCGTCATGTCCGACGACTATAGGGTCGTCCCCGCGACCACGGGCCAAAGTTGGTCAGCCACCGACATGTCCGACGACTATTGGGTCGTCCCCATGACCCCGGGACTAGAGTGGCCCGCCACCGTCATGTCCGACGACAAAAGGGTCGTCCCCACGGCCCCGGGACTAGATTGGCCCACCACCGTCATGTCCGACGACTACAGGGTCGTCCCCAAGGCCCCGGGACTAGATTGGCCCGCCACAGTCATGTCCGACGACAACAGGATCGTCCCCACGACCCCGGGACTAGGTTGGCCCGCCGCCGACTTGTCCGACGACTATAGGGTCGTCCCTCCCACCCCGGGACTAGGTTGGCCCGCCGCTGACTTGTCCGAATACTATAGGGACGTCCCCACGACAACGGGCCAAAGTTGCCCAGCCGCCGACATGTCCGACGACTGTAGGGTCGTCCCCACGACCCCGCGACTAGGTTGGCGCGCCGCCGACTTGTCCGACGCCTAAAGGGGCGTCCCCACGACCCCGGGGCTAGATTGGCCAGCCGCCGACATGTCCGACGACTATTGGGTCGTCCCCACGACCCCGCGACTAGGTTGGCCCGCCGCCGACTTGTCCGACGCCTATAGGGTCGTCCCCACGACCCCGGGACTAGATTGGCCCGCCACCGTCATGTCCGACGACTATAGGGTCGTCCCCACGACCCCGGGACTAGGTTGGCCCGCCGCCGACTTGTCCGACGACTATAGGGTCGTCCCTCCCACCCCGGAAATAGGTTGGCCAGCCGCCGACATGTCCGACGACTATAGGGTCGTTCCCACGACCCCAGAGTTAGATTGGCCCGCCACCGTCAGGTCCGACGACTATAGGGTCGTCCCCGCGACCACGGGCCAAAGTTGGTCAGCCGCCGACTTGTCCGACGACTATAGGGTCGTCCCCATGACCCCGGGACTAGAGTGGCCCGCCACCGTCATGTCCGACGAGTATAGGGTCGTACCCACGACCCTGGGACTAGATTGGCCCGCCACCGTCATGTCCGACGAATATAGGTTCGTCCGTACGACCCTGGGCATACGTTGGCCCGTCGCCGACATGTCCGACGACTATAGGGACGTCCCCACGAACCCGGGACTAGGTTGGCCCGCCGCCGACATGTCCGACGACTATAGGGTCGTCCCCACTACACCGGGACTAGATTGGCCCGCCACCGTCATGTCCGACGACTATAGGGTCGTCCCCACGACCCCGGGACTAGGTTGGCCCGCCGCCGACTTGTCCGACGACTATAGGGTCGTCCCTCCCACCCCGGAAATAGGTTGGCCAGCCGCCGACATGTCCGACGACTATAGGGTCGTCCCCACGACCCCGGAGTTAGATTGGCCCGCCACCGTCATGTCCGACGACTATAAGGTCGTCCCCACGACCCCGGGGCTAGATTGGCCAGCCGCCGACATGTCCGACGACTATTGGGTCGTCCCCACGACCCCGCTACTAGGTTGGACCGCCGCCGACTTGTCCGACGCCTATAGGGTCGTCCCCACGACCCCGGGACTAGATTGGCCCGCCACAGTCATATCCGACGACTATAGGGTCGTCCCCACCACCCCGCGACTAGGTTGGCCCGCCGCCGAATTGTCCGACGCCAATAGGGTCGGCCCCACGACCGCGGGGCTAGATTGGCCAGCCGCCGACATGTCCGACGACTATAGGGTCGTCCCAACGACCCCGTGACTAGATTGGCCCGCCACCGTCATGTCCGACGAATATAGGTTCGTGCCTAAGACCCTGGGCATACGTTGGCCCGCCGCCGACATGTCCGACGACTATGGGGTCGTCTCCACGACCCCGGACTAGGTTGGCCCGCCGCCGACTAGTCCGACGACTATAGGGTCGTCCCAACGACCCCGTGACTAGATTGGCCCGCCACCGTCATGCCCGACGAATATAGGTTCGTGCCTAAGACCCTGGGCATACGTTGGCCCGCCGCCGACATGTCCGACGACTATGGGGTCGTCCCCACGACCCCGGGACTATGTTGGCCCGCCGCCGACTTGTCCGACGACTATAGGGTCGTCCCCACGACCCCGGGACTAGGTTGGCCCGCCGCCGACTTGTCCGACGACTATAGGTTCGTCCCTACGACCCTGGGCATACGTTGGCCCGCCGCCGACATGTCCGACGACTATGGGGTCGTCCCCACGACCCCGGGACTATGTTGGCCCGCCGCCGACTTGTCCGACGACTATAGGGTCGTCCCCACGACCCCGGGACTAGGTTGGCCCGCCGCCGACTTGTCCGACGACTATGGGGTCATCCCCACAACCCCAGGAGTAGATTGCCCCGCCACCGTCATGTCCGACGACTATAGGGTCGTCTCCACGACCCCTGGACTAGGTTGGCCCGCCGCCGAGTTGTCCGACGACTATAGGTTCGTCCCCAGGACCCCGGGACTTGATTGGCCAGCCGCGGACATGTTCGACGACTATGGGGTCGTCCCCACGACCCCGGGACTAGATTGGCCCCCCACCATCATATTCGACGGCTATAGGGTCGTCCCCACGACCCCGGGACTAGGGTGGCCCGCCGCCGACTTGTCCGACGATTATAGGGTCGTCCCCACGACCCCGGGACTAGGTTGGCCCGCCGCCGACTAGTCCGACGACTATAGGGTCGTCCCAACGACCCCGTGACTAGATTGGCCCGCCACCGTCATGTCCGACGAATATAGGTTCGTGCCTAAGACCCTGGGCATACGTTGGCCCGCCGCCGACATGTCCGACGACTATGGGGTCGTCCCCACGACCCCGGGACTATGTTGGCCCGCTGCCGACTTGTCCGCCGACTATAGGGTCGTCCCCACGACCCCGGGACTAGGTTGGCCCGCCGCCGACTTGTCCGACGACTATAGGGTCGTCCCCAGGACCCCGGGACTAGATTGGCCAGCCGCCGACATGTTCGACGACTATAGGGTCGTCCCCACGACCCCGGGACTAGGTTGGCCCGCCGCCAACTAGTCCGACGACTATAGGGTCGTCCCAACGACCCCGGGACTAGTTTGGCCCGCCACCGTCATGTCCGACAAATATAGGTTCGTCCCTACGACCCTGGGCATACGTTGGCCCGCCGCCGACATGTCCGACGACTATAGGGACGTCCCCACGACCCCGGCACTAGGTTGGCCCGCCACCGTCATGTCCGACGACTATAGGGTCGTCCCCACGACCCCGGGGCTAGATTGGCCCGCCACCGTCATGTCCGACGACTATAGGGTCGTCCCCACGACCACGGGCCAAAGTTGGCCAGCCGCCGACATGTCCGACGACTATAGGGTCGTCCCAACGACCCCGGGACTAGTTTGGCCCGCCACCGTCATGTCCGACGAATATAGGTTCGTCCCTACGACCCTGGGCATACGTTGGCCCGCCGCCGACATGCCCGACAACTATGGGGTCGTCCCCACGACCCCGGGACTATGTTGGCCCGCCGCCGACATGTCCGACGGCTATAGAATCGTCCCCACGACCCCGGGACTAGGATGACCCGCCGCCGACTTGTCCGACGACTATAGAGTCGTCCCCACGACCCCGGGACTAGGTTGGCCCGCCATCGTCATGTCCGACGACTATAGGGTCGTCTCCACGACCCCGGGACTAGATTGGCCCGCCACCGACATGTCCGACGATTATAGGGTCGTCCCCACGACCACGGGCCAAAGTTGGCCAGCCGCCGACATGTCCGACGACTATAGGATCGTCCCCACGACCCCCGGACTAGATTGGCCCGCTACAATCATGTCCGACGACTATAGGGTCGTCCCCACGACCCCGGGACTAGATTGGCCCGCCACCATCATGTCCGACGATTATAGGGTCGTCCCCACGACCACGGGCCAAAGTTGGCCAGCCGCCGACATGTCCGACGACTATAGGGTCGTCCCCACGACCCCCGGACTAGATTGGCCCGCTACAATCATGTCCGACGACTATAGGGTCGTCCCCACGACACCGGGACTAGGTTGGCCCGCCGCCGACGTGTCTGACGACTATAGGGTCGTCCCTACGACCCTGGGCATACGTTGGCCCGCCGCCGACATGTCCGACGACTATAGGGACGTCCCCACGACCCCGGCACTAGGTTGGCCCGCCACCGTCATGTCCGACGACTATAGGGTCGTCCCCACGACCCCGGGGCTAGATTGGCCCGCCACCGTCATGTCCGACGACTATAGGGTCGTCCCCACGACCACGGGCCAAAGTTGGCCAGCCGCCGACATGTCCGACGACTATAGGGTCGTCCCAACGACCCCGGGACTAGTTTGGCCCGCCACCGTCATGTCCGACGAATATAGGTTCGTCCCTACGACCCTGGGCATACGTTGGCCCGCCGCCGACATGCCCGACGACTATGGGGTCGTCCCCACGACCCCGGGACTATGTTGGCCCGCCGCCGACATGTCCGACGGCTATAGAATCGTCCCCACGACCCCGGGACTAGGATGACCCGCCGCCGACTTGTCCGACGACTATAGAGTCGTCCCCACGACCCCGGGACTAGGTTGGCCCGCCATCGTCATGTCCGACGACTATAGGGTCGTCTCCACGACCCCGGGACTAGATTGGCCCGCCACCGACATGTCCGACGATTATAGGGTCGTCCCCACGACCACGGGCCAAAGTTGGCCAGCCGCCGACATGTCCGACGACTATAGGATCGTCCCCACGACCCCCGGACTAGATTGGCCCGCTACAATCATGTCCGACGACTATAGGGTCGTCCCCACGACCCCGGGACTAGATTGGCCCGCCACCATCATGTCCGACGATTATAGGGTCGTCCCCACGACCACGGGCCAAAGTTGGCCAGCCGCCGACATGTCCGACGACTATAGGGTCGTCCCCACGACCCCCGGACTAGATTGGCCCGCTACAATCATGTCCGACGACTATAGGGTCGTCCCCACGACACCGGGACTAGGTTGGCCCGCCGCCGACGTGTCTGACGACTATAGGGTCGTCCCTACCACCCCGGGACTAGGTTGGCAAGCCGCCGACATGTCCGATGACTATAGGGTCGTCTCCACGACCCCGGGACTAGGTTGGCCCGCCACCGACATGTCCGGCGACTATAGGGTCGCCCCACGATCCCGGGAGTAGGTTGGCCCGCCGCCGACTTGTCCGACGACTATAGGGTCGTCCCCACCCACCCCGGAACTAGGTCGGCCAGCCGCCGACATGTCCGACGACTATTGGGTCGTCCCCACGATCCCGGGACTAGGTTGGCCCGCCGCCGACTTGTCCGACGACTATAGGGTCGTCCCCACGACCCCGGGACTATGTTGGCCCGCCGCCGACTTGTCCGACGACTATAGGGTCGTCCCCACGACCCCGGGATTAGATTGGCCCGCCACCATCATGTCCGACGATTATAGGGTCGTCCCCACGACCACGGGCCAAAGTTGGCCAGCCGCCGACATGTCCGACGACTATAGGGTCGTCCCCACGACCCCGGGACTAGATTGGCCCGCCACCGACATGTCCGGCGACTATAGGGTCGCCCCACGATCCCGGGACCAGGTTGGCCCGCCGCCGACTTGTCCGACGACTATAGGGTCGTCCCCACGACCCCGGGACTATGTTGGCCCGCCGCCGACTTGTCCGACGACTATAGGGTCGTCCCCACGACCCCGGGACTAGATTGGCCCGCCACCATCATCTCCGACGATTATAGGGTCGTCCCCACGACCATGGGCCAAAGTTGGCCAGCCGCCGACATGTCCGACGACTATAGGGTCGTCGCCACGACCCCGGGGCTAGATTGGCCCGCCACCGTCATGTCCGACGAGTATAGGGTCGTCCCCACGACCCCGGGACTAGGTTGGCCCGCCGCCGACTTGTTCGACGACTATAGGGTCGTCCCCATGACCACGGGCCAAAGTTGCCCAGCCGCCGACATGTCCGACGACTATAGGGTCGTCCCCACGACCCCGGGACTAGATTGGCCCGCCGCCGACTTGTCCGACGACTACAGGGTCGTCCCCACGGCCCCGGGAATAGATTGGCCCACCACCGTCATGTCCGACGACAACAGGATTGTCCCCACGACCCCCGGACTAGATGGCCCCGCCACCGTCATGTCCGACGACTATAGGGTCGTCTCCACGACCCCGGGACTAGGTTGGCCCGCCGCCGACTTGTCCGACGACTATAAGGTCGTCCCCACGACCCCGGGACTAGGTTGGCCCGCCGCCGGCTTGTCCGACGACTATAGGGACGTCCCCACGACCACGGGCCAAAGTTGGTCAGCCGCCGACTTGTGCCGACGACTATAGTGTCGTCCCCACGACCCCGGGACTAGATTGGCCCGCCGCCGACTTGTCCGACGACTATAGGGTCGTCCCTCCCCCCCGGGACTAGGTTGGCCCGCCGCTGACTTGTCCGAAGACTATAGGGACGTCCCCACGACCACGGGCCAAAGTTGCCCAGCCGCCGACATGTCCGACGACTATAGGGTCGTCCCCACTACCCCGGTTCTAGATTGGCCCGCCACCGTCATGTCCGACGACTATATGGTCGTTCCCACGACCCCCGGAATAGATTGACCCGCCACCGTCATGTCCGACGACTATAGGGTCGTCCCCACGACCCCGGGGCTAGATTGGCCCGCCACCGTCATGTCCGACGACTATAGGGTCGTCCCCACGACCACGGGCCAAAGTTGGTCAGCCGCCGACATGTCCGACGACTATAGGGTCGTCCCCACGACCCCGGGACTAGATTGGCCCGCCGCCGACTTGTCCGACGACTATAGTGTCGTCCCTCCCCCCCGGGACTAGGTTGGCCCGCCGCTGACATGTCCGACGACTATAGGGACGTCCCCACGACCACGGGCCAAAGTTGCCCAGCCGCCGACATGTCCGACGACTATAGGGTCGTCCCCACTACCCCGGTTCTAGATTGGCCCGCCACCGTCATGTCCGACGACTATAGGGTCGTCCCCACGACACCGCGACTAGGTTGGCCCGCCGCCGACTTGTCCGACGCCTATAGGGTCGTCCCCACGACCACGGGCCAAAGTTGGCCAGCCGCCGACATGTCCGACGACTATAGGGTCGTCCCCACGATCCCGGGACTAGGTTGGCCAGCCGCCGACATGTCCGACGACTATAGGGTCGTCCCCACGGCCCCGGGAATAGATTGGCTCACCACCGTCATGTCCGACGACTACAGGATCGTCCCCACGACCCCCGGACTAGATTGCCCCGCCATCGTCATGTCCGACGACTATAGGGTCGTCTCCACGACCCCGGGACTAGGTTGGCCCGCCGCCGACTTGTCCGACGACTATAGGGACGTCCCCACGACCACGGGCCAAAGCTGCCCATACGCCGACATGTTCGACGACTATAGGGTCGTCCCCACGACCCCGGGACTAGATTGGCCCGCCACCGACATGTCCGACGATTATAGGGTCGTCCCCACGACCACGGGCCAAAGTTGGCCAGCCGCCGACATGTCCGACGACTATAGGGTCGTCCCCACGACCCCCGGACTAGATTGGCCCGCTACAATCATGTCCGACGACTATAGGGTCGTCCCAACGACCCCGGGACTAGATTGGCCCGCCACCATCATGTCCGACGATTATAGGGTCGTCCCCACGACCACGGGCCAAAGTTGGCCAGCCGCCGACATGTCCGACGACTATAGGGTCGTCCCCACGACCCCGGGACTAGATTGGCCCGCCACCGACATGTCCGGCGACTATAGGGTCGCCCCACGATCCCGGGACTAGGTTGGCCCGCCGCCGACTTGTCCGACGACTATAGGGTCGTCCCCACGACCCCGGGACTATGTTGGCCCGCCGCCGACTTGTCTGACGCCTATAGGGTCGTCCCCACGACCCCCGGAATAGATTGACCCTCCACCGTCATGTCCGACGACTATAGGGTCGTCCCAACGACCCCGGGGCTAGATTAGCCCGCCACCGTCATGTCCGACGACTATAGGGTCGTCCCCACGACCCCGGGACTAGATTGGCCCGCCACCATCATGTCCGACGATTATAGGGTCGTCTCCACGACCACGGGCCAAAGTTGGCCAGCCGCCGACATGTCCGACGACTATAGGGTCGTCCCCACTACCCCGGTTCTAGATTGGCCCGCCACCGTCATGTCCGACGACTATATGGTCGTTCCCACGACCCCCGGAATAGATTGACCCGCCACCGTCATGTCCGACGACTATAGGGTCGTCCCCACGACCCCGGGGCTAGATTGGCCCGCCACCGTCATGTCCGACGACTACAGGATCGTCCCCACGACCCCCGGACTAGATTGCCCCGCCATCGTCATGTCCGACGACTATAGGGTCGTCTCCACGACCCCGGGACTAGGTTGGCCCGCCGCCGACTTGTCCGACGACTATAGGGACGTCCCCACGACCACGAGCCAAAGTTGCCCAGCCGCCGACATGTCCGACGACTATAGGGTCGTCCCCACGACACCGGGACTAGGTTGGCCCGCCGCCGACTTGTCCGACGACTATAGGCTCGTCCCCACGACACCGGGACTAGGTTGGCCCGCCGCCGACTTGTCCGACGACTATAGGGTCGTCCCCACGACCCCGGGACTAGATTGGCCCGCCACCATCGTGTCCGACGATTATAGGGTCGTCCCCACGACCACGGGCCAAAGTTGGCCAGCCGCCGACATGTCCGACGACTATAGGGTCGTCCCCACGACCCCGGGACTAGATTGGCCCGCCACCGACATGTCCGGCGACTATAGGGTCGCCCCACGATCCCGGGACTAGGTTGGCCCGCCGCCGACTTGTCCGACGACTATAGGGTCGTCCCCACGACCCCGGGACTATGTTGGCCCGCCGCCGACTTGTCCGACGCCTATAGGGTCGTCCCCACGACCCCCGGAATAGATTGACCCGCCACCGTCATGTCCGACGACTATAGGGTCGTCCCCACGACCACGGGCCAAAGTTGGTCAGCCGCCGACATGTTCGACGACTATAGGGTCGTCTCCACGACCCCGGGACTAGGTTGGCCCGCCGCCGACTTGTCCGACGACTATAGGGACCTCCCCACGACCACGGGCCAAAGTTGGCCAGCCGCCGACATGTCCGACGACTATAGGGTCGTCCCCACGACCACGGGCCAAAGCTGCCCAGACGCCGACATGTTCGACGACTATAGGGTCGTCCCCACGACTCCGGGACTAGATTGGCCCGCCACCGACATGTCCGGCGACTATAGGGTCGCCCCACGATCCCGGGATTAGGTTGGCCCGCCGCCGACTTGTCTGACGACTATAGGGTCGTCCCCACGACCCCGGGACTATGTTGGCCCGCCGCCGACTTGTCCGACGACTATAGGGTCGTCCCCACGACCCCCGGACTAGATTGGCCCGCTACAATCATGTCCGACGACTATAGGGTCGTCCCCACGACACCGGGACTAGGTTGGCCCGCCGCCGACTTGTCTGACGACTATAGGGTCGTCCCTACCACCCCGGGACTAGGTTGGCAAGCCGCCGACATGTCCGATGACTATAGGGTCGTCTCCACGACCCCGGGACTAGGTTGGCCCGCCACCGACATGTCCGGCGACTATAGGGTCGCCCCACGATCCCGGGAGTAGGTTGGCCCGCCGCCGACTTGTCCGACGACTATAGGGTCGTCCCCACCCACCCCGGAACTAGGTCGGCCAGCCGCCGACATGTCCGACGACTATAGGGTCGTCCCCACGACCCCGGGGCTAGATTGGCCCGCCACCGTCATGTCCGACGACTATAGGGTCGTCCCCACGACCACGGGCCAAAGTTGGTCAGCCGCCGACATGTTCGACGACTATAGGGTCGTCTCCACGACCCCGGGACTAGGTTGGCCCGCCGCCGACTTGTCCGACGACTATAGGGACCTCCCCACGACCACGGGCCAAAGTTGGCCAGCCGCCGACATGTCCGACGACTATAGGGTCGTCCCCACGATCCCGGGACTAGGTTGGCCAGCCGCCGACATGTCCGACGACTATAGGGTCGTCCCCACGGCCCCGGGACTAGGTTGGCCCGCCGCCGGCTTGTCCGACGACTATAGGGACGTCCCCACGACCACGGGCCAAAGTTGGTCAGCCGCCGACTTGTGCCGACGACTATAGTGTCGTCCCCACGACCCCGGGACTAGATTGGCCCGCCGCCGACTTGTCCCACGACTATAGGGTCGTCCCTCCCCCCCGGGACTAGGTTGGCCCGCCGCTGACTTGTCCGAAGACTATAGGGACGTCCCCACGACCACGGGCCAAAGTTGCCCAGCCGCCGACATGTCCGACGACTATAGGGTCGTCCCCACTACCCCGGTTCTAGATTGGCCCGCCACCGTCATGTCCGACGACTATAGGGTCGTTCCCACGACCCCCGGAATAGATTGACCCGCCACCGTCATGTCCGACGACTATAGGGTCGTCCCCACGACCCCGGGACTAGATTGGCCCGCCGCCGACTTGTCCGACGACTATAGGGTCGTCCCTCCCCCCCGGGCCAAAGTTGGCCAGCCGCCGACATGTCCGACGAATATAGGGTCGTCCCCACGACCCCCGGACTAGATTGGCCCGCTACAATCATGTCCGACGACTATAGGGTCGTCCCCACGACACCGGGACTAGGTTGGCCCGCCGCCGACTTGTCTGACGACTATAGGGTCGTCCCTACCACCCCGGGACTAGGTTGGCAAGCCGCCGACATGTCCGATGACTATAGGGTCGTCTCCACGACCCCGGGACTAGGTTGGCCCGCCACCGACATGTCCGGCGACTATAGGGTCGCCCCACGATCCCGGGAGTAGGTTGGCCCGCCGCCGACTTGTCCGACGACTATAGGGTCGTCCCCACCCACCCCGGAACTAGGTCGGCCAGCCGCCGACATGTCCGACGACTATAGGGTCGTCCCCACGACCCCGGGGCTAGATTGGCCCGCCACCGTCATGTCCGACGACTATAGGGTCGTCCCCACGACCACGGGCCAAAGTTGGTCAGCCGCCGACATGTTCGACGACTATAGGGTCGTCTCCACGACCCCGGGACTAGGTTGGCCCGCCGCCGACTTGTCCGACGACTATAGGGACCTCCCCACGACCACGGGCCAAAGTTGGCCAGCCGCCGACATGTCCGACGACTATAGGGTCGTCCCCACGATCCCGGGACTAGGTTGGCCAGCCGCCGACATGTCCGACGACTATAGGGTCGTCCCCACGGCCCCGGGAATAGATTGGCTCACCACCGTCATGTCCGACGACTACAGGATCGTCCCCACGACCCCCGGACTAGATTGCCCCGCCATCGTCATGTCCGACGACTATAGGGTCGTCCCCACGACCCCGGGAATATGTTGGCCCGCCGCCGACTTGTCCGACGACTATAGGGTCGTCCCCACGACCCCGGGACTAGATTGGCCCGCCACCATCATGTCCGACGATTATAGGGTCGTCCCCACGACCACGGGCCAAAGATGGCCAGCCGCCGACATGTCCGACGACAATAGGGTCGTCGCCACGACCCCGGGGCTAGATTGGCCCGCCACCGTCATGTCCGACGAGTATAGGGTCGTCCCCACGACCCCGGGACTAGGTTGGCCCGCCGCCGACTTGTCCGACGACTATAGGGTCGTCCCCATGACCACGGGCCAAAGTTGCCCAGCCGCCGACATGTCCGACGACTATAGGGTCGTCCCCACGACCCCGGGACTAGATTGGCCCGCCGCCGACTTGTCCGACGACTACAGGGTCGTCCCCACGGCCCCGGGAATAGATTGGCCCACCACCGTCATGTCCGACGACAACAGGATTGTCCCCACGACCCCCGGACTAGATGGCCCCGCCACCGTCATGTCCGACGACTATAGGGTCGTCTCCACGACCCCGGGACTAGGTTGGCCCGCCGCCGACTTGTCCGACGACTATAGGGTCGTCCCCACGACCCCGGGACTAGGTTGGCCCGCCGCCGGCTTGTCCGACGACTATAGGGACGTCCCCACGACCACGGGCCAAAGTTGGTCAGCCGCCGACTTGTGCCGACGACTATAGTGTCGTCCCCACGACCCCGGGACTAGATTGGCCCGCCGCCGACTTGTCCCACGACTATAGGGTCGTCCCTCCCCCCCGGGACTAGGTTGGCCCGCCGCTGACTTGTCCGAAGACTATAGGGACGTCCCCACGACCACGGGCCAAAGTTGCCCAGCCGCCGACATGTCCGACGACTATAGGGTCGTCCCCACTACCCCGGTTCTAGATTGGCCCGCCACCGTCATGTCCGACGACAACAGGATTGTCCCCACGACCCCCGGACTAGATGGCCCCGCCACCGTCATGTCCGACGACTATAGGGTCGTCTCCACGACCCCGGGACTAGATTGGCCCGCCACCGACATGTCCGGCGACTATAGGGTCGTCTCCACGACCACGGGCCAAAGTTGGGCAGCCGCCGACATGTTCGACGACTATAGGGTCGTCTCCACGACCCCGGGACTAGGTTGGCCCGCCGCCGACTTGTCCGACGACTATAGGGACCTCCCCACGACCACGGGCCAAAGTTGGCCAGCCGCCGACATGTCCGACGACTATAGGGTCGTCCCCACGATCCCGGGACTAGGTTGGCCAGCCGCCGACATGTCCGACGACTATAGGGTCGTCCCCACGGCCCCGGGAATAGATTGGCTCACCACCGTCATGTCCGACGACTACAGGATCGTCCCCACGACCCCCGGACTAGATTGCCCCGCCATCGTCATGTCCGACGACTATAGGGTCGTCTCCACGACCCCGGGACTAGGTTGGCCCGCCGCCGACTTGTCCGACGACTATAGGGACGTCCCCACGACCACGGGCCAAAGCTGCCCAGACGCCGACATGTTCGACGACTATAGGGTCGTCCCCACGACCCCGGGACTAGATTGGCCCGCCACCGACATGTCCGGCGACTATAGGGTCGCCCCACGATCCCGGGACTAGGTTGGCCCGCCGCCGACTTGTCTGACGACTATAGGGTCGTCCCCACGACCCCGGGACTATGTTGGCCCGCCGCCGACTTGTCCGACGACTATAGGGTCGTCCCCACGACCCCGGGACTAGATTGGCCCGCCACCATCATGTCCGACGATTATAGGGTCGTCCCCACGACCACGGGCCAAAGTTGGCCAGCCGCCGACATGTCCGACGACTATAGGGTCGTCCCCACGACCCCCGGACTAGATTGGCCCGCTACAATCATGTCCGACGACTATAGGGTCGTCCCCACGACACCGGGACTAGGTTGGCCCGCCGCCGACTTGTCTGACGACTATAGGGTCGTCCCTACCACCCCGGGACTAGGTTGGCAAGCCGCCGACATGTCCGATGACTATAGGGTCGTCTCCACGACCCCGGGACTAGGTTGGCCCGCCACCGACATGTCCGGCGACTATAGGGTCGCCCCACGATCCCGGGAGTAGGTTGGCCCGCCGCCGACTTGTCCGACGACTATAGGGTCGTCCCCACCCACCCCGGAACTAGGTCGGCCAGCCGCCGACATGTCCGACGACTATAGGGTCGTCCCCACGACCCCGGGGCTAGATTGGCCCGCCACCGTCATGTCCGACGACTATAGGGTGGTCCCCACGACCACGGGCCAAAGTTGGTCAGCCGCCGACATGTTCGACGACTATAGGGTCGTCTCCACGACCCCGGGACTAGGTTGGCCCGCCGCCGACTTGTCCGACGACTATAGGGACCTCCCCACGACCACGGGCCAAAGTTGGCCAGCCGCCGACATGTCCGACGACTATAGGGTCGTCCCCACGATCCCGGGACTAGGTTGGCCAGCCGCCGACATGTCCGACGACTATAGGGTCGTCCCCACGGCCCCGGGAATAGATTGGCTCACCACCGTCATGTCCGACGACTACAGGATCGTCCCCACGACCCCCGGACTAGATTGCCCCGCCATCGTCATGTCCGACGACTATAGGGTCGTCCCCACGACCCCGGGAATATGTTGGCCCGCCGCCGACTTGTCCGACGACTATAGGGTCGTCCCCACGACCCCGGGACTAGATTGGCCCGCCACCATCATGTCCGACGATTATAGGGTCGTCCCCACGACCACGGGCCAAAGATGGCCAGCCGCCGACATGTCCGACGACTATAGGGTCGTCGCCACGACCCCGGGGCTAGATTGGCCCGCCACCGTCATGTCCGACGAGTATAGGGTCGTCCCCACGACCCCGGGACTAGGTTGGCCCGCCGCCGACTTGTCCGACAACTATAGGGTCGTCCCCATGACCACGGGCCAAAGTTGCCCAGCCGCCGACATGTCCGACGACTATAGGGTCGTCCCCACGACCCCGGGACTAGATTGGCCCGCCGCCGACTTGTCCGACGACTACAGGGTCGTCCCCACGGCCCCGGGAATAGATTGGCCCACCACCGTCATGTCCGACGACAACAGGATTGTCCCCACGACCCCCGGACTAGATGGCCCCGCCACCGTCATGTCCGACGACTATAGGGTCGTCTCCACGACCCCGGGACTAGGTTGGCCCGCCGCCGACTTGTCCGACGACTATAGGGTCGTCCCCACGACCCCGGGACTAGGTTGGCCCGCCGCCGGCTTGTCCGACGACTATAGGGACGTCCCCACGACCACGGGCCAAAGTTGGTCAGCCGCCGACTTGTGCCGACGACTATAGTGTCGTCCCCACGACCCCGGGACTAGATTGGCCCGCCGCCGACTTGTCCCACGACTATAGGGTCGTCCGTCCCCCCCGGGACTAGGTTGGCCCGCCGCTGACTTGTCCGAAGACTATAGGGACGTCCCCACGACCACGGGCCAAAGTTGCCCAGCCGCCGACATGTCCGACGACTATAGGGTCGTCCCCACTACCCCGGTTCTAGATTGGCCCGCCACCGTCATGTCCGACGACTATAGGGTCGTTCCCACGACCCCCGGAATAGATTGACCCGCCACCGTCATGTCCGACGACTATAGGGTCGTCCCCACGACCCCGGGACTAGATTGGCCCGCCGCCGACTTGTCCGACGACTATAGGGTCGTCCCTCCCCCCCGGGCCAAAGTTGGCCAGCCGCCGACATGTCCGACGACTATAGGGTCGTCCCCACGACCCCCGGACTAGATTGGCCCGCTACAATCATGTCCGACGACTATAGGGTCGTCCCCACGACACCGGGACTAGGTTGGCCCGCCGCCGACTTGTCTGACGACTATAGGGTCGTCCCTACCACCCCGGGACTAGGTTGGCAAGCCGCCGACATGTCCGATGACTATAGGGTCGTCTCCACGACCCCGGGACTAGGTTGGCCCGCCACCGACATGTCCGGCGACTATAGGGTCGCCCCACGATCCCGGGAGTAGGTTGGCCCGCCGCCGACTTGTCCGACGACTATAGGGTCGTCCCCTCCCACCCCGGAACTAGGTCGGCCAGCCGCCGACATGTCCGACGACTATAGGGTCGTCCCCACGACCCCGGGGCTAGATTGGCCCGCCACCGTCATGTCCGACGACTATAGGGTCGTCCCCACGACCACGGGCCAAAGTTGGTCAGCCGCCGACATGTTCGACGACTATAGGGTCGTCTCCACGACCCCGGGACTAGGTTGGCCCGCCGCCGACTTGTCCGACGACTATAGGGACCTCCCCACGACCACGGGCCAAAGTTGGCCAGCCGCCGACATGTCCGACGACTATAGGGTCGTCCCCACGATCCCGGGACTAGGTTGGCCAGCCGCCGACATGTCCGACGACTATAGGGTCGTCCCCACGGCCCCGGGAATAGATTGGCTCACCACCGTCATGTCCGACGACTACAGGATCGTCCCCACGACCCCCGGACTAGATTGCCCCGCCATCGTCATGTCCGACGACTATAGGGTCATCCCCACGACCCCGGGAATATGTTGGCCCGCCGCCGACATGTCCGACGACTATAGGGTCGTCGCCACGACCCCGGGGCTAGATTGGCCCGCCACCGTCATGTCCGACGAGTATAGGGTCGTCCCCACGACCCCGGGACTAGGTTGGCCCGCCGCCGACTTGTCCGACGACTATAGGGTCGTCCCCATGACCACGGGCCAAAGTTGCCCAGCCGCCGACATGTCCGACGACTATAGGGTCGTCCCCACGACCCCGGGACTAGATTGGCCCGCCGCCGACTTGTCCGACGACTACAGGGTCGTCCCCACGGCTCCGGGAATAGATTGGCCCACCACCGTCATGTCCGACGACAACAGGATTGTCCCCACGACCCCCAGACTAGATGGCCCCGCCACCGTCATGTCCGACGACTATAGGGTCGTCTCCACGACCCCGGGACTAGGTTGGCCCGCCGCCGACTTGTCCGACGACTATAGGGTCGTCCCCACGACCCCGGGACTAGGTTGGCCCGCCGCCGGCTTGTCCGACGACTATAGGGACGTCCCCACGACCACGGGCCAAAGTTGGTCAGCCGCCGACTTGTGCCGACGACTATAGTGTCGTCCCCACGACCCCGGGACTAGATTGGCCCGCCGCCGACTTGTCCGACGACTATAGGGTCGTCCCTCCCCCCCGGGACTAGGTTGGCCCGCCGCTGACTTGTCCGAAGACTATAGGGACGTCCCCACGACCACGGGCCAAAGTTGCCCAGCCGCCGACATGTCCGACGACTATAGGGTCGTCCCCACTACCCCGGTTCTAGATTGGCCCGCCACCGTCATGTCCGACGACTATATGGTCGTTCCCACGACCCCCGGAATAGATTGACCCGCCACCGTCATGTCCGACGACTATAGGGTCGTCCCCACGACCCCGGGGCTAGATTGGCCCGCCACCGTCATGTCCGACGACTATAGGGTCGTCCCCACGACCACGGGCCAAAGTTGGTCAGCCGCCGACATGTCCGACGACTATAGGGTCGTCCCCACGACCCCGGGACTAGATTGGCCCGCCGCCGACTTGTCCGACGACTATAGGGTCGTCCCTCCCCCCCGGGACTAGGTTGGCCCGCCGCTGACATGTCCGACGACTATAGGGACGTCCCCACGACCACGGGCCAAAGTTGCCCAGCCGCCGACATGTCCGACGACTATAGGGTCGTCCCCACTACCCCGGTTCTAGATTGGCCCGCCACCGTCATGTCCGACGACTATAGGGTCGTTCCCACGACCCCCGGAATAGATTGACCCGCCACCGTCATGTCCGACGACTATAGGGTCGTCCCCACGACCCCGGGGCTAGATTGGCCCGCCACCGTCATGTCCGACGACTATAGGGTCGTCCCCACGACCACGGGCCAAACTTGGCCAGCCGCCGACATGTCCGACGACTATAGGGTCGTCCCTACGACCCCAGGACTAGATTGGCCCGCCACCATCATGTCCGACGACAATAGGGTCGTCCCCACGATCCCGGGACTAGGTTGGCCTGCCGCCGACTTGTCCGACGACTATAGGGTCGTCCCCACGACCCGGGACTAGATTGGCCCGCCACCATCATGTCCGACGACTAGAGGGTCGTCCCCACGATCCCGGGACTAGGTTGGCCTGCCGCCGACATGTCCGATGAATATAGGGTCGTCTCCACGACCCCGGGACTAGATTGGCCCGCCACCGTCATGTCCGACGACTATAGGGTCGTCCCCACGACACCGGGACTAGGTTGGCCCGCCGCCGACTTGTCCGACGACTATAGGGTCGTCCCCACGACCCCGGGACTAGATTGGCCCGCCACCATCATGTCCGACGATTATAGGGTCGTCCCCACGACCACGGGCCAAAGTTGGCCAGCCGCCGACATGTCCGATGACTATAGGGTCGTCCCCACGACCCCGGGACTAGATTGACCCGCCACCATCATGTCCGATAACTATAGGGTCGTCCCCACGACCCCGGGACTAGGTTGGCCCGCCGCCGACTTGTCTGACGACTATAGAGGCGTCCCTACCACCCCGGGACTAGGTTGGCAAGCCGCCGACATGTCCCATGACTATAGGGTCGTCACCACGACCCCGGGACTAGGTTGGCCCGCCGCCGACTTGTCCGACGCCTATAGGGTCGTCCCCACGACCCCGGGACTAGATTGGCCCGCCACCGTCATGTCCGACGACTATAGGGTCGTCCCCACGACCCCGCGACTAGGTTGGCCCGCCGCCGACTTGTCTGACGCATATAGGGTCGTCCCCACGACCCCGGGACTAGATTGGCCCGCCACCGTCATGTCCGACGAGTATAGGGTCGTACCCACGACCCTGGGACTAGATTGGCCCGCCACCGTCATGTCCGACGAATATAGGTTCGTCCGTACGACCCTGGGCATACGTTGGCCCGTCGCCGACATGTCCGACGACAATAGGGACGTCCCCACGACCCCCGGACTAGGTTGGCCCGCCGCCGACCTGTCCGACGACTATAGGGTCGTCCCCACTACCCCGGGACTAGATTGGCCCGCCACCGTCATGTCCGACGACTATAGGGTTGTCCCCGCGACCACGGGCCAAAGTTGGTCAGCCGCCGACTTGTCCGACGACTATAGGGTCGTCCCCATGACCCCGGGACTAGAGTGGCCCGCCACCGTCATGTCCGACGACTATAGGGTTGTCCCCACGACCCCGCGACTAGGTTGGCGCGCCGCCGACTTGTCCGACGCCTATAAGGTCGTCCCCACGACCCCGGGGCTAGATTGGCCAGCCGCCGACATGTCCGACGACTATTGGGTCGTCCCCACGACCCCGCTACTAGGTTGGCCCGCCGCCGACTTGTCCGACGCCTATAGGGTCGTCCCCACGACTCCGGGACTAGGTTGGCCCGCCGCCGACTTGTCCGACGACTATAGGGTCGTCCCTCCCACCCCGGAACTAGGTTGGCCAGTCGCCGACATGTCCGACGACTATAGGGTCGTCCCCACGACCCCGGAGTTAGATTGGCCCGCCACCGTCATGTCCGACGACTATAGGGTCGTCCCCGCGACCACGGGCCAAAGTTGGTCAGCCGCCGACTTGTCCGACGACTATAGGGTCGTCCCCATGACCCCGGGACTAGAGTGGCCCGCTACCGTCATGTCCGACGAGTATAGGGTCGTACCCACGACCCTGGGACTAGATTGGCCCGCCACCGTCATGTCCGACGAATATAGGTTCGTCCGTACGACACTGGGCATACGTTGGCCCGTCGCCGACATGTCCGACGACTATAGGGACGTCCCCACGACCCCCGGACTAGGTTGGCCCGCCGCCGACCTGTCCGACGACTATAGGGTCGTCCCCACTACCCCGGGACTAGATTGGCCCGCCACCGTCATGTCCGACGACTATAGGGTTGTCCCCACGACCCCGCGACTAGGTTGGCGCGCCGCCGACTTGTCCGACGCCTATAAGGTCGTCCCCACGACCCCGGGGCTAGATTGGCCAGCCGCCGACATGTCCGACGACTATTGGGTCGTCCCCACGACCCCGCTACTAGGTTGGCCCGCCGCCGACTTGTCCGACGCCTATAGGGTCGTCCCCACGACCCCGGGACTAGATTGGCCCGCCACAGTCATGTCCGACGACTATAGGGTCGTCCCCACCACCCCGCGACTATGTTGGCCCGCCGCCGACTTGTCCGACGCCAATAGGGTCGTCCCCACGACCCCGGGACTAGATTGGCCCACCACCGTCATGTCCGACGACTACAGGGTCGTCCCCACGGCCCCGGGAATAGATTGGCCCACCACCGTCATGTCCGACGACAACAGGATTGTCCCCACGACCCTCGGACTAGATTGCCCCGCCACCGTCATGTCCGACGACTATAGGGTCGTCTCCACTACCCCGGGACTAGGTTGGCCCGCCGCCGACTTGTCCGACGACTATAGGGTCGTCCCCACGACCCCGGGACTAGATTGGCCCGCCACCGTCATGTCCGACGACTATAGGGTCGTCCCCACGACCCCCGGACTAGGTTGGCCCGCCGCCGACTTGTCCGACGACTATAGGGTCGTCCTTCCCACCCCGGAACTAGGTTGGCCAGCCGCCGACATGTCCGACGACAACAGGATCGTCCCCACGACCCCGGGACTAGGTTGGCACGCCGCCGACTTGTCCGACGACTATGGGGTCATCCCCACAACCCCAGGAGTAGATTGCCCGGCCACCGTCATGTCCGACGACTATAGGGTCGTCTCCACGCCCCTGGACTAGTTTGGCCCGCCGCCGAGTTGTCCGACGACTATAGGGTCGTCCCCACGACCCCGGGACTAGGTTGGCCCGCCGCCGACTTGTCCGACGACTATAGGGTCGTCCCCACGACCCCGGGACTAGGTTGGCCCGCCGCCGACTTGTCCGACGATTATAGGGTCGTCCCCACGACCACGGGCCAAAGATGGCCAGCCGCCGACATGTCCGACGACTATAGGGTCGTCCCCACGACCCCGGGACTAGATTGGCCCGCCACCGACATGTCCGGCGACTATAGGGTCGCCCCACGATCCCGGGACTAGGTTGGCCCGCCGCCGACTTGTCCGACGACTATAGGGTCGTCCCCACGACCCCGGGACTATGTTGGCCCGCCGCCGACTTGTCCGACGCCTATAGGGTCGTCCTCACGACCCCCGGAATAGATTGACCCGCCACCGTCATGTCCGACGACTATAGGGTCGTCCCAACGACCCCGGGGCTAGATTAGCCCGCCACCGCGATGTCCGACGACTATAGGGTCGTCCCCACGACCACGGGCCAAAGTTGGTCAGCCGCCGACATGTTCGACGACTATAGGGTCGTCTCCACGACCCCGGGACTAGGTTGGCCCGCCGCCGACTTGTCCGACGACTATAGGGACCTCCCCACGACCACGGGCCAAGGTTGGCCAGCCGCCGACATGTCCGACGACTATAGGGTCGTCCCCACGATCCCGGGACTAGGTTGGCCAGCCGCCGACATGTCCGACGACAATAGGGTCGTCCCCACGGCCCCGGGAATAGATTGGCTCACCACCGTCATGTCCGACGACTACAGGATCGTCCCCACGACCCCCGGACTAGATTGCCCCGCCATCGTCATGTCCGACGACTATAGGGTCGTCTCCACGAACCCGGGACTAGGTTGGCCCGCCGCCGACTTGTCCGACGACTATAGGGACGTCCCCACGACCACGGGCCAAAGCTGCCCAGACGCCGACATGTTCGACGACTATAGGGTCGTCCCCACGACCCCGGGACTAGATTGGCCCGCCACCGACATGTCCGGCGACTATAGGGTCGCCCCACGATCCCGGGACTAGGTTGGCCCGCCGCCGACTTGTCTGACGACTATAGGGTCGTCCCCACGACCCCGGGACTATGTTGGCCCGCCGCCGACTTGTCCGACGACTATAGGGTCGTCCCCACGACCCCGGGACTAGATTGGCCCGCCACCATCATGTCCGACGATTATAGGGTCGTCCCCACGACCACGGGCCAAAGTTGGCCAGCCGCCGACATGTCCGACGACTATAGGGTCGTCCCCACGACCCCGGGACTAGATTGGCCCGCCACCGACATGTCCGGCGACTATAGGGTCGCCCCACGATCCCGGGACTAGGTTGGCCCGCCACCGACATGTCCGGCGACTATAGGGTCGCCCCACGATCCCGGGACTAGGTTGGCCCGCCGCCGACTTGTCTGACGACTATAGGGTCGTCCCTACCACCCCGGGACTAGGTTGGCAAGCCGCCGACATGTCCGATGACTATAGGGTCGTCTCCACGACCCCGGGACTAGGTTGGCCCGCCACCGACATGTCCGGCGACTATAGGGTCGCCCCACGATCCCGGGAGTAGGTTGGCCCGCCGCCGACTTGTCCGACGACTATAGGGTCGTCCCCACCCACCCCGGAACTAGGTCGGCCAGCCGCCGACATGTCCGACGACTATTGGGTCGTCCCCACGATCCCGGGACTAGGTTGGCCCGCCGCCGACTTGTCCGATGACTATAGGGTCGTCCCCACCACCCCGGGACTATGTTGGCCCGCCGCCGACTTGTCCGACGACTATAGGGTCGTCCCCACGACCCCGGGACTAGATTGGCCCGCCACCATCATGTCCGACGATTATTGGGTCGTCCCCACGACCACGGGCCAAAGTTGGCCAGCCGCCGACATGTCCGACGACTATAGGGTCGTCCCCACGACCCCGGGACTAGATTGGCCCGCCACCGACATGTCCGGCGACTATAGGGTCGCCCCACGATCCCGGGACTAGGTTGGCCCGCCGCCGATTTGTCCGACGACTATAGGGTCGTCCCCACTACCCCGGGACTATGTTGGCCCGCCGCCGACTTGTCCGACGACTATAGGGTCGTCCCCACGACCCCGGGACTAGGTTGGCCCGCCGCCGACTTGTCCGACGACTATAGGGTCGTCCCCACGACCCCGGGAATATGTTGGCCCGCCGCCGACTTGTCCGACGACTATAGGGTCGTCCCCACGACCCCGGGACTAGATTGGCCCGCCACCATCATGTCCGACGATTATAGGGTCGTCCCCACGACCACGGGCCAAAGTTGGCCAGCCGCCGACATGTCCGACGACTATAGGGTCGTCGCCACGACCCCGGGGCTAGATTGGCCCGCCACCGTCATGTCCGACGAGTATAGGGTCGTCCCCACGACCCCGGGACTAGGTTGGCCCGCCGCCGACTTGTCCGACGACTATAGGGTCGTCCCCATGACCACGGGCCAAAGTTGCCCAGCCGCCGACATGTCCGACGACTATAGGGTCGTCCCCACGACCCCGGGACTAGATTGGCCCGCCGCCGACTTGTCCGACGACTATAGGGTCGTCCCTCCCCCCCGGGACTAGGTTGGCCCGCCGCTGACATGTCCGACGACTATAGGGACGTCCCCACGACCACGGGCCAAAGTTGCCCAGCCGCCGACATGTCCGACGACTATAGGGTCGTCCCCACTACCCCGGTTCTAGATTGGCCCGCCACCGTCATGTCCGACGACTATAGGGTCTTCCCCACGACACCGCGACTAGGTTGGCCCGCCGCCGACTTGTCCGACGCCTATAGGGTCGTCCCCACGACCCCGGGGCTACATTGGCCAGCCGCCGACATGTCCGACGACTATTGGGTCGTCCCCACGACCCCGCGACTAGGTTGGCCCGCCGCCGACATGTCCGACGACAATAGGGTCGTCCCCACGACCCCCGGACTAGATTGCCCCGCCACCGTCATGTCCAACGACTACAGGGTCGTCTCCACGTCCCCGGGACTAGGATGGCCCGCCGCCGACTTGTCCGACGACTATAGGGTCGTCCCCACGACCCCGGGAATAGGTTGGCCAGCCGCCGACATGTCCGACGACAATAGGGTCGTCCCCACGACCCCGGGACTAGATTGGCCCACCACCGTCATGTCCGACGACAACAGGGTCGTCCCCACGGCCCCGGGAATAGATTGGCCCACCACCGTCATGTCCGACGACTATAGGGTCGTCCCCACGACCCCGGGACTAGATTGGTCCGCCACCATCATGTCCGACGATTATAGGGTCGTCCCCACGACCACGGGCCAAAGTTGGCCAGCCGCCGACATGTCCGACGACTATAGGGTCGTCCCCACGACCCCGGGACTAGATTGGCCCGCCACCGTCATGTCCAACGACTATAGGGTCGCCTCCACGACCCCGGGACTAGGTTGGCCCGCCACCGACTTGTCCGACGACTTTAGGGTCGTCCCTCCCACCCCGGAACTAGGTTGGCCAGCCGCCGACATGTCCGACGACTATAGGGTCGTCCCCACGACCCCGGGACTAGGTTGGCCCGCCGCCGACTTGTCCGACGACTATAGGGACGTCCCCACGACCACGGGCCAAAGTTGCCCAGCCGCCGACATGTCCGACGACTATAGGGTCGTCCCCACGACCCCGGGACTAGATTGGCCCGCCACCATCATGTCCGACGACTATAGGGTCGTCCCCACGACCCCGGGACTAGGTTGGCCCGCCGCCGACTTGTCCGACGACTATTGGGTCGTCCCTCCCACCCCGGAAGTAGGTTGGCCAGCCGCCGATATGTCCGACGACGATAGGGTCGTCCCCACGACCCCGGGGCTAGATTGGCCCGCCACCGTCATGTCCGACGACTATAGGGTCGTCCCCTCGACCACGGGCCAAAGTTGGCCAGCCGCCGACATGTCCGACGGCTATAGGGTCGTCCCCACGACCCCGGGACTAGATTGGCCCACCACCGTCATGTCCGACGACAACAGGATCGTCCCCACGACCCCGGGACTAGGTTGGCCCGCCGCCGACTTGTCCGACGGCTATAGGGTCGTCCCCACGACCCCGGGACTAGGGTGGCCCGCCGCCCACATGTCCGACGATTATAGGGTCGTCCCCACGACCCCGGGACTAGGTTGGCCCGCCGCCGACTTGTCCGACGACGATGGGGTCATCCCCACGACCCCAGGAGTAGATTGCCCCGCCACCGTCATGCCCGACGACTATAGGGTCGTCTCCACGACCCCTAGACTAGGTTGGCCCGCCGCCGAGTTGTCCGACGACTATAGGGTCGTCCCCACGACCCAGGGCCAATGTTGCCCAGCCGCCGACATGTCCGACGACTATAGGGTCGTCCCCACGACCCCGGAACTAGATTGGCCCGCCGCCGAACTTGTCCAACGACTATAGGGTCGTCCCCACGACCCCGGGACTATGTTGGCCCGCCGCCGACTTGTCCGACGACTATAGGGTCGTCCCCACGACCCCGGGACTATGTTGGCCCGCCGCCGACTTGTCCGACGACTATAGGGTCGTCCCCACGACCCCGGGACTAGGTTGGCCCGCCGCCGACTTGTCCGACAACTATAGGGACGTCCCCACGACCACGGGCCAAAGTTGCCCAGCCGCCGACATGTCCGACGACTATAGGGTCGTCCCCACGACCCCGGGACTAGATTGGCCCGCCACCGTCATGTCCGACGACTATAGGGTCGTCCCCACGACCCCGGGACTAGGTTGGCCCGCCGCCGACTTGTCCGACGACTATAGGGTCGTCCCTACCACCCCGGGACTAGGCTGGCAAGCCGCCGACATGTCCGACGACTATAGGGTCGTCTCCACGACCGCGGGACTAGGTTGGCCCGCCGCCGACTTCTCCGGCGACTATAGGGACGTCCCCACGACCACGGGCCAAAGTTGGCCAGCCGCCGACATGTCCGACGGCTATAGGGTCGTCCCCACGACCCCGGGACTATGTTGGCCCGGCGCCGACTTGTCCGACGACGATAGGGTCGTCCCCACGACCCCGGGACTATGTTGGCCCGCCGCCGACTTGTCCGACGACTATAGGGTCGTCCCTACCACCCCGGGACTAGGCTGGCAAGCCGCCGACATGTCCGACGACTATAGGGTCGTCTCCACGACCCCGGGACTATGTTGGCCCGGCGCCGACTTGTCCGACGACTATAGGGTCGTCCCCACGACCCCGGGACTATGTTGGCCCGCCGCCGACTTGTCCGACGACTATAGGGTCGTCCCTACCACCCCGGGACTAGGCTGGCAAGCCGCCGACATGTCCGACGACTATAGGGTCGTCTCCACGACCCCGGGACTATGTTGGCCCGCCGCCGACTTGTCCGACGACTATAGGGTCGTCCCCACGACCCCGGGACTAGGTTGGCCCGCCACCGTCATGTCCGACGACTATAGGGTCGTCCCCACGACCACGGGCCAAAGTTGGCCAGCCGCCGACATGTCCGACGACTATAGGGTCGTCCCTACCACCCCGGGACTAGGCTGGCAAGCCGCCGACATGTCCGACGACTATAGGGTCGTCTCCACGACCCCGGGACTAGGTTGGCCCGCCGCCGACTTGTCCGGCGACTATAGGGACGTCCCCACGACCAAGCGCCAATGTTGCCCAGCCGCCGACATGTCCGACGACTATAGGGTCGTCCCCACGACCCCGGGACTATGTTGGCCCGCCGCCGACTTGTCCGACGACTATAGGGTCGTCCCCACGACCCCGGGACTATGTTGGCCCGCCGCCGACTTGTCCGACGACTATAGGGTCGTCCCCACGACCCCGGGACTAGGATGGCCCGCCGCCGACTTGTCCGACAACTATAGGGACGTCCCCACGACCACGGGCCAAAGTTGCCCAGCCGCCGACATGTCCGACGACTATAGGGTCGTCCCCACGACCCCGGGACTAGATTGGCCCGCCACCGTCATGTCCGACGACTATAGGGTCGTCCCCACGACACCGGGACTAGGTTCGCCCGCCGCCGACTTGTCCGACGACTATAGGGTCGTCCCCACGACCCCGGGACTAGGTTGGCCCGCCGCCGACTTGTCCGACGACTATAGGGTCGTCCCTACCACCCCGGGACTAGGCTGGCAAGCCGCCGACATGTCCGACGACTATAGGGTCGTCTCCACGACCCCGGGACTAGGTTGGCCCGCCGCCGACTTGTCCGGCGACTATAGGGACGTCCCCACGACCAAGGGCCAATGTTGCCCAGCCGCCGACATGTCCGACGACTATAGGGTCGCCCCACGACCCCGGGACTAGGTTGGCCCGCCGCCGACTTGTCCGACGACTATAGGGTCGTCCCCACGACCACGGGCCAATGTTGCCCAGCCGCCGACATGTCCGACGACTATAGGGTCGCCCCACGACCCCGGGACTAGGTTGGCCCGCCGCCGACTTGTCCGACGACTATACACTCGTCCCCACGACCCCGGGGCTAGATTGGCCCGCCACCGTCATGTCCGACGACTATAGGGTCGCCCCACGACCCCGGGACTAGGTTGGCCCGCCGCCGACTTGTCCGACGACTATAGGGTCGTCCCCACGACCCCGGGACTATGTTGGCCCGCCGCCGACTTGTCCGACGACTATAGGGTCGTCCCCACGACCCCGGGACTAGGTTGGCCCGCCGCCGACTTGTCCGACGACTATAGGGTCGTCCCCAGGACCCCGGGACTAGATTGGCCCGCCGCCGACTTGTCCGACGACTATAGGGTCGCCCCCACGACCCCGGGACTATGTTGGCCCGCCGCCGACTTGTCCGACGACTATAGGGTCGTCCCCACGACCCCCGGACTAGATTGGCCCGCTACAATCATGTCCGACGACTATAGGGTCGTCCCCACGACCCCGGGACTAGATTGGCCCGCCACCATCATGTCCGACGATTATAGGGTCGTCCCCACGACCACGGGCCAAAGTTGGCCAGCCGCCGACATGTCCGACGACTATAGGGTCGTCCCCACGACCCCCGGACTAGATTGGCCCGCTACAATCATGTCCGACGACTATAGGGTCGTCCCCACGACCCCGGGACTAGATTGGCCCGCCACCATCATGTCCGACGATTATAGGGTCGTCCCCACGACCACGGGCCAAAGTTGGCCAGCCGCCGACATGTCCGACGACTATAGGGTCGTCCCCACGACCCCGGGACTAGATTGGCCCGCCACCGACATGTCCGGCGACTATAGGGTCGCCCCACGATCCCGGGACTAGGTTGGCCCGCCGCCAACTTGTCCGACGACTATAGGGTCGTCCCCACGACCCCGGGACTATGTTGGCCCGCCGCCGACTTGTCCGACGACTATAGGGTCGTCCCCACGACCCCGGGACTAGATTGGCCCGCCACCATCATGTCCGACGATTATAGGGTCGTCCCCACGACCACGGGCCAAAGTTGGCCAGCCGCCGACATGTCCGACGACTATAGGGTCGTCGCCACGACCCCGGGGCTAGATTGGCCCGCCACCGTCATGTCCGACGAGTATAGGGTCGTCCCCACGACCCCGGGACTAGGTTGGCCCGCCGCCGACTTGTCCGACGACTATAGGGTCGTCCCCATGACCACGGGCCAAAGTTGCCCAGCCGCCGACATGTCCGACGACTATAGGGTCGTCCCCTCGACCCCGGGACTAGATTGGCCCGCCGCCGACTTGTCCGACGACTACAGGGTCGTCCCCACGGCCCCGGGAATAGATTGGCCCACCACCGTCATGTCCGACGACAACAGGATTGTCCCCACGACCCCCGGACTAGATGGCCCCGCCACCGTCATGTCCGACGACTATAGGGTCGTCTCCACGACCCCGGGACTAGGTTGGCCCGCCGCCGACTTGTCCGACGACTATAGGGTCGTCCCCACGACCCCGGGACTAGGTTGGCCCGCCGCCGGCTTGTCCGACGACTATAGGGACGTCCCCACGACCACGGGCCAAAGTTGGTCAGCCGCCGACTTGTGCCGACGACTATAGTGTCGTCCCCACGACCCCGGGTCTAGATTGGCCCGCCGCCGACTTGTCCGACGACTATTGGGTCGTCCCTCCCCCCCGGGACTAGGTTGGCCCGTCGCTGACTTGTCCGAAGACTATAGGGACGTCCCCACGACCACGGGCCAAAGTTGCCCAGCCGCCGACATGTCCGACGACTATAGGGTCGTCCCCACTACCCCGGTTCTAGATTGGCCCGCCACCGTCATGTCCGACGACTATATGGTCGTTCCCACGACCCCCGGAATAGATTGACCCGCCACCGTCATGTCCGACGACTATAGGGTCGTCCCCACGACCCCGGGGCTAGATTGGCCCGCCACCGTCATGTCCGACGACTATAGGGTCGTCCCCACGACCACGGGCCAAAGTTGGTCAGCCGCCGACATGTCCGACGACTATAGGGTCGTCCCCACGACCCCGGGACTAGATTGGCCCGCCGCCGACTTGTCCGACGACTATAGGGTCGTCCCTCCCCCCCGGGACTAGGTTGGCCCGCCGCTGACATGTCCGACGACTATAGGGACGTCCCCACGACCACGGGCCAAAGTTGCCCAGCCGCCGACATGTCCGACGACTATAGGGTCGTCCCCACTACCCCGGTTCTAGATTGGCCCGCCACCGTCATGTCCGACGACTATAGGGTCTTCCCCACGACACCGCGACTAGGTTGGCCCGCCGCCGACTTGTCCGACGCCTATAGGGTCGTCCCCACGACCCCGGGGCTACATTGGCCAGCCGCCGACATGTCCGACGACTATTGGGTCGTCCCCACGACCCCGCGACTAGGTTGGCCCGCCGCCGACATGTCCGACGACAATAGGGTCGTCCCCACGACCCCCGGACTAGATTGCCCCGCCACCGTCATGTCCAACGACTACAGGGTCGTCTCCACGTCCCCGGGACTAGGATGGCCCGCCGCCGACTTGTCCGACGACTATAGGGTCGTCCCCACGACCCCGGGAATAGGTTGGCCAGCCGCCGACATGTCCGACGACAATAGGGTCGTCCCCACGACCCCGGGACTAGATTGGCCCACCACCGTCATGTCCGACGACAACAGGGTCGTCCCCACGGCCCCGGGAATAGATTGGCCCACCACCGTCATGTCCGACGACTATAGGGTCGTCCCCACGACCCCGGGACTAGATTGGTCCGCCACCATCATGTCCGACGATTATAGGGTCGTCCCCACGACCACGGGCCAAAGTTGGCCAGCCGCCGACATGTCCGACGACTATAGGGTCGTCCCCACGACCCCGGGACTAGATTGGCCCGCCACCGTCATGTCCAACGACTATAGGGTCGCCTCCACGACCCCGGGACTAGGTTGGCCCGCCACCGACTTGTCCGACGACTTTAGGGTCGTCCCTCCCACCCCGGAACTAGGTTGGCCAGCCGCCGACATGTCCGACGACTATAGGGTCGTCCCCACGACCCCGGGACTAGGTTGGCCCGCCGCCGACTTGTCCGACGACTATAGGGACGTCCCCACGACCACGGGCCAAAGTTGCCCAGCCGCCGACATGTCCGACGACTATAGGGTCGTCCCCACGACCCCGGGACTAGATTGGCCCGCCACCATCATGTCCGACGACTATAGGGTCGTCCCCACGACCCCGGGACTAGGTTGGCCCGCCGCCGACTTGTCCGACGACTATTGGGTCGTCCCTCCCACCCCGGAAGTAGGTTGGCCAGCCGCCGATATGTCCGACGACGATAGGGTCGTCCCCACGACCCCGGGGCTAGATTGGCCCGCCACCGTCATGTCCGACGACTATAGGGTCGTCCCCTCGACCACGGGCCAAAGTTGGCCAGCCGCCGACATGTCCGACGGCTATAGGGTCGTCCCCACGACCCCGGGACTAGATTGGCCCACCACCGTCATGTCCGACGACAACAGGATCGTCCCCACGACCCCGGGACTAGGTTGGCCCGCCGCCGACTTGTCCGACGGCTATAGGGTCGTCCCCACGACCCCGGGACTAGGGTGGCCCGCCGCCCACATGTCCGACGATTATAGGGTCGTCCCCACGACCCCGGGACTAGGTTGGCCCGCCGCCGACTTGTCCGACGACGATGGGGTCATCCCCACGACCCCAGGAGTAGATTGCCCCGCCACCGTCATGCCCGACGACTATAGGGTCGTCTCCACGACCCCTGGACTAGGTTGGCCCGCCGCCGAGTTGTCCGACGACTATAGGGTCGTCCCCACGACCCAGGGCCAATGTTGCCCAGCCGCCGACATGTCCGACGACTATAGGGTCGTCCCCACGACCCCGGAACTAGATTGGCCCGCCGCCGAACTTGTCCAACGACTATAGGGTCGTCCCCACGACCCCGGGACTATGTTGGCCCGCCGCCGACTTGTCCGACGACTATAGGGTCGTCCCCACGACCCCGGGACTATGTTGGCCCGCCGCCGACTTGTCCGACGACTATAGGGTCGTCCCCACGACCCCGGGACTAGGTTGGCCCGCCGCCGACTTGTCCGACAACTATAGGGACGTCCCCACGACCACGGGCCAAAGTTGCCCAGCCGCCGACATGTCCGACGACTATAGGGTCGTCCCCACGACCCCGGGACTAGATTGGCCCGCCACCGTCATGTCCGACGACTATAGGGTCGTCCCCACGACCCCGGGACTAGGTTGGCCCGCCGCCGACTTGTCCGACGACTATAGGGTCGTCCCTACCACCCCGGGACTAGGCTGGCAAGCCGCCGACATGTCCGACGACTATAGGGTCGTCTCCACGACCGCGGGACTAGGTTGGCCCGCCGCCGACTTCTCCGGCGACTATAGGGACGTCCCCACGACCACGGGCCAAAGTTGGCCAGCCGCCGACATGTCCGACGGCTATAGGGTCGTCCCCACGACCCCGGGACTATGTTGGCCCGGCGCCGACTTGTCCGACGACGATAGGGTCGTCCCCACGACCCCGGGACTATGTTGGCCCGCCGCCGACTTGTCCGACGACTATAGGGTCGTCCCTACCACCCCGGGACTAGGCTGGCAAGCCGCCGACATGTCCGACGACTATAGGGTCGTCTCCACGACCCCGGGACTATGTTGGCCCGGCGCCGACTTGTCCGACGACTATAGGGTCGTCCCCACGACCCCGGGACTATGTTGGCCCGCCGCCGACTTGTCCGACGACTATAGGGTCGTCCCTACCACCCCGGGACTAGGCTGGCAAGCCGCCGACATGTCCGACGACTATAGGGTCGTCTCCACGACCCCGGGACTATGTTGGCCCGCCGCCGACTTGTCCGACGACTATAGGGTCGTCCCCACGACCCCGGGACTAGGTTGGCCCGCCACCGTCATGTCCGACGACTATAGGGTCGTCCCCACGACCACGGGCCAAAGTTGGCCAGCCGCCGACATGTCCGACGACTATAGGGTCGTCCCTACCACCCCGGGACTAGGCTGGCAAGCCGCCGACATGTCCGACGACTATAGGGTCGTCTCCACGACCCCGGGACTAGGTTGGCCCGCCGCCGACTTGTCCGGCGACTATAGGGACGTCCCCACGACCAAGCGCCAATGTTGCCCAGCCGCCGACATGTCCGACGACTATAGGGTCGTCCCCACGACCCCGGGACTATGTTGGCCCGCCGCCGACTTGTCCGACGACTATAGGGTCGTCCCCACGACCCCGGGACTATGTTGGCCCGCCGCCGACTTGTCCGACGACTATAGGGTCGTCCCCACGACCCCGGGACTAGGATGGCCCGCCGCCGACTTGTCCGACAACTATAGGGACGTCCCCACGACCACGGGCCAAAGTTGCCCAGCCGCCGACATGTCCGACGACTATAGGGTCGTCCCCACGACCCCAGGACTAGATTGGCCCGCCACCGTCATGTCCGACGACTATAGGGTCGTCCCCACGACACCGGGACTAGGTTCGCCCGCCGCCGACTTGTCCGACGACTATAGGGTCGTCCCCACGACCCCGGGACTAGGTTGGCCCGCCGCCGACTTGTCCGACGACTATAGGGTCGTCCCTACCACCCCGGGACTAGGCTGGCAAGCCGCCGACATGTCCGACGACTATAGGGTCGTCTCCACGACCCCGGGACTAGGTTGGCCCGCCGCCGACTTGTCCGGCGACTATAGGGACGTCCCCACGACCAAGGGCCAATGTTGCCCAGCCGCCGACATGTCCGACGACTATAGGGTCGCCCCACGACCCCGGGACTAGGTTGGCCCGCCGCCGACTTGTCCGACGACTATAGGGTCGTCCCCACGACCACGGGCCAATGTTGCCCAGCCGCCGACATGTCCGACGACTATAGGGTCGCCCCACGACCCCGGGACTAGGTTGGCCCGCCGCCGACTTGTCCGACGACTATACACTCGTCCCCACGACCCCGGGGCTAGATTGGCCCGCCACCGTCATGTCCGACGACTATAGGGTCGCCCCACGACCCCGGGACTAGGTTGGCCCGCCGCCGACTTGTCCGACGACTATAGGGTCGTCCCCACGACCCCGGGACTATGTTGGCCCGCCGCCGACTTGTCCGACGACTATAGGGTCGTCCCCACGACCCCGGGACTAGGTTGGCCCGCCGCCGACTTGTCCGACGACTATAGGGTCGTCCCCAGGACCCCGGGACTAGATTGGCCCGCCGCCGACTTGTCCGACGACTATAGGGTCGCCCCCACGACCCCGGGACTATGTTGGCCCGCCGCCGACTTGTCCGACGACTATAGGGTCGTCCCCACGACCCCGGGACTATGTTGGCCCACCACCGTCATGTCCGACGACTATAGGGTCGTCCCCACGACCCAGGGCCAATGTTGCCCAGCCGCCGACATGTCCGACGACTATAGGGTCGTCCCCACGACCCCGGGACTAGATTGGCCCGCCACCGACATGTCCGACGACTATAGGGTCGCCCCACGATCCCGGGACTAGGTTGGCCCGCCGCCGAACTTGTCCGACGACTATAGGGTCGTCCCCACGACCCCGGGACTATGTTGGCCCGCCGCCGACTTGTCCGACGACTATAGGGTCGTCCCCACGACCCCGGGACTATGTTGGCCCGCCGCCGACTTGTCCGACGACTATAGGGTCGTCCCCACGACCCCGGGACTAGGTTGGCCCGCCGCCGACTTGTCCGACGACTATAGGGTCGTCCCCACGACCACGGGCCAATGTTGCCCAGCCGCCGACATGTCCGACGACTATAGGGTCGCCCCACGACCCCGGGACTAGGTTGGCCCGCCGCCGACTTGTCCGACGACTATACACTCGTCCCCACGACCCCGGGGCTAGATTGGCCCGCCACCGTCATGTCCGACGACTATAGGGTCGCCCCACGACCCCGGGACTAGGTTGGCCCGCCGCCGACTTGTCCGACGACTATAGGGTCGTCCCCACGACCCCGGGACTATGTTGGCCCGCCGCCGACTTGTCCGACGACTATAGGGTCGTCCCCACGACCCCGGGACTAGGTTGGCCCGCCGCCGACTTGTCCGACGACTATAGGGTCGTCCCCAGGACCCCGGGACTAGATTGGCCCGCCGCCGACTTGTCCGACGACTATAGGGTCGCCCCCACGACCCCGGGACTATGTTGGCCCGCCGCCGACTTGTCCGACGACTATAGGGTCGTCCCCACGACCCCGGGACTATGTTGGCCCACCACCGTCATGTCCGACGACTATAGGGTCGTCCCCACGACCCAGGGCCAATGTTGCCCAGCCGCCGACATGTCCGACGACTATAGGGTCGTCCCCACGACCCCGGGACTAGATTGGCCCGCCACCGACATGTCCGACGACTATAGGGTCGCCCCACGATCCCGGGACTAGGTTGGCCCGCCGCCGAACTTGTCCGACGACTATAGGGTCGTCCCCACGACCCCGGGACTATGTTGGCCCGCCGCCGACTTGTCCGACGACTATAGGGTCGTCCCCACGACCCCGGGACTATGTTGGCCCGCCGCCGACTTGTCCGACGACTATAGGGTCGTCCCCACGACCCCGGGACTAGGTTGGCCCGCCGCCGACTTGTCCGACGACTATAGGGTCGTCACCACGACCCCGGGACTAGGTTGGCCCGCCGCCGACTTGTCCGACGACTATAGGGTCGTCCCCAGGACCCCGGGACTAGATTGGCCAGCCGCCGACATGTTCGACGACTATGGGGTCGTCCCCACAACCCCGGGACTAGAGTGGCCCGCCACCGTCATGTCCGACGAGTCTATCCGGCTCGAAGGACCAAAATGTTTGGGAAATTGATAGTTGAGCACGCTGGTGAAAGTGAGGTTAGGGATCGACAGTGAAGAGGTGCACACAACACAGTATATTGAGTAAAAATGATCGTAGTCTTTATTATAAAACACACTGAGAGAATTACTTGAGCAGTGAGACGATGCACGTTGTGCTGAGCTCTTAACAATATAAACTGGTTGAGAGTGTACCGCGCACCACGACCACGCGGTCGCACGCCGTCGGCGATTGAATCGATGATCGCGTGAGAATTGAGACGAGAGCAATGAATTGGTTGAGTAGGAAACGTTAACTGAGCACAGTAGAGCACGATTGAGCTGAGAGAATTCACGAGTTACATGTTAAACGTTTCCGTAAAACCGACGCGTCTACACACGTACTCTGCGTGAACCAGAGTCAGTCAACCAAGCTCAGGGTCGTCTTCAATGGCTCAAGCCCTTCGGGCTCCGGACACTCAATCAACGATCTCATGCACACCGGCAAAAATCTCCTGCTCAATGTCACCGACGTGCTGCTGTGGATACGTCAGCACAAATTCATATTTGCCACGGACGTGACGAAGATGTACCGTCAAGTCCAGGTGCATGAAGCCGATCAGGACCTGCAAAGGGTGCTGTGGTTCGACGGCAATCAGAAGGAGGTGCCATACAAGCTCACCACCGTCACATACGGATTGAAGGCTGCTCCTTTCTTGGCTGTCAGGGCTCTACTTCAACTCGTGGAAGACGAAGGCCATCGCTTCCCACTGGCAGTGCCATCGCTCACTCAAGCCAGATACGTCGACGACATATTCGGCGGAGCCGACACAGGTGAGAAACTCATTGAAATCGCTCAACAATTAAAAGACCTGTGCAACGCGGGAGGCTTTCCACTTGCCAAATGGCATGCTACTCACCCTCCGTTGCTTGATTCAATTTCCCCTACTCAGAGAGCTCTCGGCTCAATACTTTCACTAGACGACTGCAAAACCAAAGTTCTCGGATTACATTGGAACGTGCTCAAGGATAGCTTTTCATTCTCAGCCAAACCGGCAATGAGCTCAAAATTCACAAAACGCCTCATTCTCTCACAAGTAGCTCAAATATTTGATCCGCTCGGCTTTTTATCACCAGTCATCATTCAAGCAAAGATACTTTTACAAGAATTATGGCTGCACAAGCTCAGCTGGGATGATCCACTGTCATCCCAAGGGTGATCCAATCCCCAATCACTTCTCACCAGCTCCACATCAGAGAGGTAATCACATGCTTGCAAGCACTCAAGTTCTCAGTGGTCAACGATGGCCAAGGCTCAACAGTGGAACCCACAAACCTCTCGGATGTTCATCAATACGTCATGACAACGGTAATTTGCGTTACCACCACCTCACCGTCCACAGCTCACAAGTGTCGACACTCGATGCCTCATTAAGGGCATTCACTAGTGCGCTCCAAACTAAGGCTGCGCCATGCTCAACGCTCACTCTCTACTGCAGTAAAATCTGGCACGACTTGCCAATCAAATTCAATCAATTCTCATCTCAACTCAACGTTGCTACTACTCACATGTGGACGGATTCTCACGCTGCCTACACAATGGATCCCTCACGAACATCACACTGGAAGGTCCCGATCAACAATTCTCCTAACATGTGCGTTGGAAAGTTCCAAGCACGTCAACTCCAAATGATTGAAATCGACATCAACGGCTCAACGCCGGGAGCACCAGTAGCTCCGGTGCTCAAATCATCCAGACGGTCTCAACTCAGTTCACGTTCAATCTACACAAGAAGACTTGTGTCGTTGCAACAGCATTCATCACAGCCTGGCAGACAGAACTTACAACTTTGCCTGACCATCCCATTCACGCTCACCGGAGATCAGCTCTAGACTCTCTGACTCGCTCTACACTCATCTTTCAAGTATCATTTGGAGGCAACCTACAAACCTGAACACCATAACACTCCTACTCACCCCAGTTCAGTTTGTTTCAGAACCATCACAAGATTGAGGAGCGGAATCTCAGTCACACCCATTTCATCTCGACAATGTGGGTTGAAGATGGGCAGCAACTATGCAGATGACAGCCTCACTCTATCGTTGAGTGCTCCTTGCCTTGCACGTCTTTCGGACCTAGATCAGGGTCACGCTCACCAACTACGACTCAGAGTGGAACTCAGCGACGTCTCATTTCCATCTGAACACCACGCTGGATCTTTGGACGATAAGCTTCAGTGAGATGTCAACGACATCGGTGTGTGGGGTGTGCTCGACAAAGGGGGATCCGCGTCCATCATACGATGGGCCAACTACCTCTTTCAAGAGCCACACCCTCACAACGATCAACATCACTCGACGTCTGCAGTCACTACAGACAGCTGATTGTTCGCTCATGGCTCACCAATCATCATTCACGAATTGACGGAGATCGGCCTCAAAGGCAGTGCATCTACCCTCAACTCAACCACTTGCAACAACAATCCAGACGTGGCAAGGGCAAGAACAAACTCATCCAAGATCAACATAATCGGTGGAGCATGCGCCACATCAATGATCAGCTCAAACTCTTAACCAGGACTCACTGCGTTCAGCGAGGTAATACAACAGCTTGCTGGACTTATCATTCATTATGGTCGTACCCACGACCCCGGGACTGGATTGGCCCGC
Organism: Andrena fulva; assembly: GCA_946251845.1. Classification (NCBI taxonomy): domain Eukaryota; kingdom Metazoa; phylum Arthropoda; class Insecta; order Hymenoptera; family Andrenidae; genus Andrena; species Andrena fulva. Next base: position 576,384 of record CAMITZ010000297.1, read on the forward strand.
CACCGTCATGTCCGTCGACTATAGGGTCGTCCCCACGACCCCGGGACTATGTTGGCCCGCCGCCGACTTGTCCGACGACTATAGGGTCGTCCCCACGACCCCGGGACTAGGTTGGCCCGCCACCGTCATGTCCGACGACTATAAGGTCGCCCCACGACCCCGGGACTAGGTTGGCCAGCCGCCGACATGTCCGACGACTATAGGGTCGTCCCCACGACCCCGGGGCTACATTGGCCCGCCACCGTCATGTCCGACGACTATAGGGTCGTCCCCACGACCACGGGCCAAAGTTGGCCAGCCGCCGACATGTCCGACGGCTATAGGGTCGTCCCCACGACCCCGGGACTAGATTGGCCCACCACCGTCATGTCCGACGACAACAGGATCGTCCCCACGACCCCGGGACTAGGTTGGCCCGCCGCCGACTTGTCCGACGGCTATAGGATCGTCCCCACGACCCCGGGACTAGGTTGGCCCGCCGCCGACTTGTCCGACGACTATAGGGTAGTCACCACGACCCCGGGACTAGGTTGGCCCGCCGCCGACATGTCCGACGACTATAGGGTCGTCCCCACGACCCCGGGGCTACATTGGCCCGCCACCGTCATGTCTGACGACTATAGGGTCGTCCCCACGACCACGGGCCAAAGTTGGCCAGCCGCCGACATGTCCGACGACTATAGGGTCGTCCCCAGGACCCCGGGACTAGATTGGCCAGCCGCCGACATGTTCGACGACTATAGGGTAGTCACCACGACCCCGGGACTAGGTTGGCCCGCCGCCGACATGTCCGACGACAACAGGATCGTCCCCACGACCCCGGGACTAGATTGGCCCACCACCGTCATGTCCGACGACAACAGGTCCGTCCCCACGACCCCGGGACTGGATTGGCCCGCCACCGTCATGTCCGACGACTATAGGGTCGTCCCCACGACCCCAGGTCTGGGTTGGCCCGCCGCCGACTTGTCCGACGACTATAGGGTCGTCTCCACGACCCCGGGCCAAAGTTGGTCAGCCGCCGACATGTCCGACGACTATAGGCTCGTCCCCACGACCCCGGGACTAGATTGGCCCGCCACCGTCATGTCCGACAACTATAAGGTCGCCCCACGACCCCGAGACTAGGTTGGCCAGCCGCCGACATGTCCGACGACTATAGGGTCGTCCCCAGGACCCCGGGACTAGATTGGCCAGCCGCCGACATGTTCGACGACTATGGGGTCGTCCCCACAACCCCGGGACTAGAGTGGCCCGCCACCGTCATGTCCGACGAGTATAGGGTCGTACCCACGACCCCGGGACTGGATTGGCCCGCCACCGTCATGTCCGACGACTATAGGGTCGTCCCCACGACCCCAGGTCTGGGTTGGCCCGCCGCCGACTTGTCCGACGACTATAGGGTCGTCTCCACGACCCCGGGCCAAAGTTGGTCAGCCGCCGACATGTCCGACGACTATAGGCTCGTCCCCACGACCCCGGGACTAGATTGGCCCGCCACCGTCATGTCCGACGACTATAGGGTCGCCCCACGACCCCGGGACTAGGTTGACCAGCCGCCGACATGTCCGACGACTATAGGGTCATCCCCACGACCCCGGGACTAGGTTGGCCCGCCGCCGACTAGTCCGACGACAATAGGGACGTCCCAACGACCCCGGGACTAGATTGGCCCGCCACCGTCATGTCCGACGAATATAGGTTCGTGCCTACGACCCTGGGCATAAGTTGGCCCGCCGCCGACATGTCCGACGACTATAGAGTCGTCCCCACGACCCCGGGACTATGTTGGCCCGCCGCCGACTAGTCCGACGACTATAGGGTCGTCCCCACGACCCCGGGACTAGATTGGCCCACCACCGTCATGTCCGACGACAACAGGATCGTCCCCACGACCCCGGGACTAGGTTGGCCCGCCGCCGACTTGTCCGACGGCTATAGGATCGTCCCCACGACCCCGGGACTAGGTTGGCCCGCCGCCGACTTGTCCGACGACTATAGGGTAGTCACCACGACCCCGGGACTAGGTTGGCCCGCCGCCGACATGTCCGACGACTATAGGGTCGTCCCCACGACCCCGGGGCTACATTGGCCCGCCACCGTCATGTCTGACGACTATAGGGTCGTCCCCACGACCACGGGCCAAAGTTGGCCAGCCGCCGACATGTCCGACGGCTATAGGGTCGTCCCCACGACCCCGGGACTAGATTGGCCCACCACCGTCATGTCCGACGACAACAGGATCGTCCCCACGACCCCGGGACTGGATTGGCCCGCCACCGTCATGTCCGACGACTATAGGGTCGTCCCCACGACCCCAGGTCTGGGTTGGCCCGCCGCCGACTTGTCCGACGACTATAGGGTCGTCTCCACGACCCCGGGCCAAAGTTGGTCAGCCGCCGACATGTCCGACGACTATAGGCTCGTCCCCACGACCCCGGGACTAGATTGGCCCGCCACCGTCATGTCCGACGACTATAAGGTCGCCCCACGACCCCGAGACTAGGTTGGCCAGCCGCCGACATCTCCGACGACTATAGGGTCGTCCCCAGGACCCCGGGACTAGATTGGCCAGCCGCCGACATGTTCGACGACTATGGGGTCGTCCCCACAACCCCGGGACTAGAGTGGCCCGCCACCGTCATGTCCGACGAGTATAGGGTCGTACCCACGACCCCGGGACTGGATTGGCCCGCCACCGTCATGTCCGACGACTATAGGGTCGTCCCCACGACCCCAGGTCTGGGTTGGCCCGCCGCCGACTTGTCCGACGACTATAGGGTCGTCTCCACGACCCCGGGCCAAAGTTGGTCAGCCGCCGACATGTCCGACGACTATAGGCTCGTCCCCACGACCCCGGGACTAGATTGGCCCGCCACCGTCATGTCCGACGACTATAGGGTCGCCCCACGACCCCGGGACTAGGTTGGCCAGCCGCCGACATGTCCGACGACTATAGGGTAATCCCCACGACCCCGGGACTAGGTTGGCCCGCCGCCGACTAGTCCGACGACAATAGGGACGTCCCAACGACCCCGGGACTAGATTGGCCCGCCACCGTCATGTCCGACGACTATAGGGTCGTCCCCACGACCCCGGGGCTACATTGGCCCGCCACCGTCATGTCCGACGACTATAGGGTCGTCCCCACGACCACGGGCCAAAGTTGGCCAGCCGCCGACATGTCCGACGGCTATAGGGTCGTCCCCACGACCCCGGGACTAGATTGGCCCACCACCGTCATGTCCGACGACAACAGGATCGTCCCCACGACCCCGGGACTAGGTTGGCCCGCCGCCGACTTGTCCGACGGCTATAGGATCGTCCCCACGACCCCGGGATTAGGTTGGCCCGCCGCCGACTTGTCCGACGACTATAGGGTAGTCACCACGACCCCGGGACTAGGTTGGCCCGCCGCCGACATGTCCGACGACTATAGGGTCGTCCCCACGACCCCGGGGCTACATTGGCCCGCCACCGTCATGTCTGACGACTATAGGGTCGTCCCCACGACCACGGGCCAAAGTTGGCCAGCCGCCGACATGTCCGACGACTATAGGGTCGTCCCCAGGACCCCGGGACTAGATTGGCCAGCCGCCGACATGTTCGACGACTATAGGGTAGTCACCACGACCCCGGGACTAGGTTGGCCCGCCGCCGACATGTCCGACGACAACAGGATCGTCCCCACGACCCCGGGACTAGATTGGCCCACCACCGTCATGTCCGACGACAACAGGATCGTCCCCACGACCCCGGGACTGGATTGGCCCGCCACCGTCATGTCCGACGACTATAGGGTCGTCCCCACGACCCCAGGTCTGGGTTGGCCCGCCGCCGACTTGTCCGACGACTATAGGGTCGTCTCCACGACCCCGGGCCAAAGTTGGTCAGCCGCCGACATGTCCGACGACTATAGGCTCGTCCCCACGACCCCGGGACTAGATTGGCCCGCCACCGTCATGTCCGACGACTATAAGGTCGCCCCACGACCCCGAGACTAGGTTGGCCAGCCGCCGACATGTCCGACGACTATAGGGTCGTCCCCAGGACCCCGGGACTAGATTGGCCAGCCGCCGACATGTTCGACGACTATGGGGTCGTCCCCACAACCCCGGGACTAGAGTGGCCCGCCACCGTCATGTCCGACGAGTATAGGGTCGTACCCACGACCCCGGGACTGGATTGGCCCGCCACCGTCATGTCCGACGACTATAGGGTCGTCCCCACGACCCCAGGTCTGGGTTGGCCCGCCGCCGACTTGTCCGACGACTATAGGGTCGTCTCCACGACCCCGGGCCAAAGTTGGTCAGCCGCCGACATGTCCGACGACTATAGGCTCGTCCCCACGACCCCGGGACTAGATTGGCCCGCCACCGTCATGTCCGACGACTATAGGGTCGCCCCACGACCCCGGGACTAGGTTGGCCAGCCGCCGACATGTCCGACGACTATAGGGTCATCCCCACGACCCCGGGACTAGGTTGGCCCGCCGCCGACTAGTCCGACGACAATAGGGACGTCCCAACGACCCCGGGACTAGATTGGCCCGCCACCGTCATGTCCGACGAATATAGGTTCGTGCCTACGACCCTGGGCATACGTTGGCCCGCCGCCGACATGTCCGACGACTATAGAGTCGTCCCCACGACCCCGGGACTATGTTGGCCCGCCGCCGACTAGTCCGACGACTATAGGGTCGTCCCCACGACCCCGGGACTAGATTGGCCCACCACCGTCATGTCCGACGACAACAGGATCGTCCCCACGACCCCGGGACTAGGTTGGCCCGCCGCCGACTTGTCCGACGGCTATAGGATCGTCCCCACGACCCCGGGACTAGGTTGGCCCGCCGCCGACTTGTCCGACGACTATAGGGTAGTCACCACGACCCCGGGACTAGGTTGGCCCGCCGCCGACATGTCCGACGACTATAGGGTCGTCCCCACGACCCCGGGGCTACATTGGCCCGCCACCGTCATGTCTGACGACTATAGGGTCGTCCCCACGACCACGGGCCAAAGTTGGCCAGCCGCCGACATGTCCGACGGCTATAGGGTCGTCCCCACGACCCCGGGACTAGATTGGCCCACCACCGTCATGTCCGACGACAACAGGATCGTCCCCACGACCCCGGGACTGGATTGGCCCGCCACCGTCATGTCCGACGACTATAGGGTCGTCCCCACGACCCCAGGTCTGGGTTGGCCCGCCGCCGACTTGTCCGACGACTATAGGGTCGTCTCCACGACCCCGGGCCAAAGTTGGTCAGCCGCCGACATGTCCGACGACTATAGGCTCGTCCCCACGACCCCGGGACTAGATTGGCCCGCCACCGTCATGTCCGACGACTATAAGGTCGCCCCACGACCCCGAGACTAGGTTGGCCAGCCGCCGACATGTCCGACGACTATAGGGTCGTCCCCAGGACCCCGGGACTAGATTGGCCAGCCGCCGACATGTTCGACGACTATGGGGTCGTCCCCACAACCCCGGGACTAGAGTGGCCCGCCACCGTCATGTCCGACGAGTATAGGGTCGTACCCACGACCCCGGGACTGGATTGGCCCGCCACCGTCATGTCCGACGACTATAGGGTCGTCCCCACGACCCCAGGTCTGGGTTGGCCCGCCGCCGACTTGTCCGACGACTATAGGGTCGTCTCCACGACCCCGGGCCAAAGTTGGTCAGCCGCCGACATGTCCGACGACTATAGGCTCGTCCCCACGACCCCGGGACTAGATTGGCCCGCCACCGTCATGTCCGAAGACTATAGGGTCGCCCCACGACCCCGGGACTAGGTTGGCCAGCCGCCGACATGTCCGACGACTATAGGGTCATCCCCACGACCCCGGGACTAGGTTGGCCCGCCGCCGACTAGTCCGACGACAATAGGGACGTCCCAACGACCCCGGGACTAGATTGGCCCGCCACCGTCATGTCCGACGAATATAGGTTCGTGCCTACGACCCTGGGCATACGTTGGCCCGCCGCCGACATGTCCGACGACTATAGAGTCGTCCCCACGACCCCGGGACTATGTTGGCCCGCCGCCGACTAGTCCGACGACTATAGGGTCGTCCCCACGACCCCGGGACTAGATTGGCCCACCACCGTCATGTCCGACGACAACAGGATCGTCCCCACGACCCCGGGACTAGGTTGGCCCGCCGCCGACTTGTCCGACGGCTATAGGATCGTCCCCACGACCCCGGGACTAGGTTGGCCCGCCGCCGAATTGTCCGACGACTATAGGGTAGTCACCACGACCCCGGGACTAGGTTGGCCCGCCGCCGACATGTCCGACGACTATAGGGTCGTCCCCACGACCCCGGGGCTACATTGGCCCGCCACCGTCATGTCTGACGACTATAGGGTCGTCCCCACGACCACGGGCCAAAGTTGGCCAGCCGCCGACATGTCCGACGGCTATAGGGTCGTCCCCACGACCCCGGGACTAGATTGGCCCACCACCGTCATGTCCGACGACAACAGGATCGTCCCCACGACCCCGGGACTGGATTGGCCCGCCACCGTCATGTCCGACGACTATAGGGTCGTCCCCACGACCCCAGGTCTGGGTTGGCCCGCCGCCGACTTGTCCGACGACTATAGGGTCGTCTCCACGACCCCGGGCCAAAGTTGGTCAGCCGCCGACATGTCCGACGACTATAGGCTCGTCCCCACGACCCCGGGACTAGATTGGCCCGCCACCGTCATGTCCGACGACTATAAGGTCGCCCCACGACCCCGAGACTAGGTTGGCCAGCCGCCGACATGTCCGACGACTATAGGGTCGTCCCCAGGACCCCGGGACTAGATTGGCCAGCCGCCGACATGTTCGACGACTATGGGGTCGTCCCCACAACCCCGGGACTAGAGTGGCCCGCCACCGTCATGTCCGACGAGTATAGGGTCGTACCCACGACCCCGGGACTGGATTGGCCCGCCACCGTCATGTCCGACGACTATAGGGTCGTCCCCACGACCCCAGGTCTGGGTTGGCCCGCCGCCGACTTGTCCGACGACTATAGGGTCGTCTCCACGACCCCGGGCCAAAGTTGGTCAGCCGCCGACATGTCCGACGACTATAGGCTCGTCCCCACGACCCCGGGACTAGATTGGCCCGCCACCGTCATGTCCGAAGACTATAGGGTCGCCCCACGACCCCGGGACTAGGTTGGCCAGCCGCCGACATGTCCGACGACTATAGGGTCATCCCCACGACCCCGGGACTAGGTTGGCCCGCCGCCGACTAGTCCGACGACAATAGGGACGTCCCAACGACCCCGGGACTAGATTGGCCCGCCACCGTCATGTCCGACGAATATAGGTTCGTGCCTACGACCCTGGGCATACGTTGGCCCGCCGCCGACATGTCCGACGACTATAGAGTCGTCCCCACGACCCCGGGACTATGTTGGCCCGCCGCCGACTAGTCCGACGACTATAGGGTCGTCCCCACGACCCCGGGACTAGATTGGCCCACCACCGTCATGTCCGACGACAACAGGATCGTCCCCACGACCCCGGGACTAGGTTGGCCCGCCGCCGACTTGTCCGACGGCTATAGGATCGTCCCCACGACCCCGGGACTAGGTTGGCCCGCCGCCGAATTGTCCGACGACTATAGGGTAGTCACCACGACCCCGGGACTAGGTTGGCCCGCCGCCGACATGTCCGACGACTATAGGGTCGTCCCCACGACCCCGGGGCTACATTGGCCCGCCACCGTCATGTCTGACGACTATAGGGTCGTCCCCACGACCACGGGCCAAAGTTGGCCAGCCGCCGACATGTCCGACGGCTATAGGGTCGTCCCCACGACCCCGGGACTAGATTGGCCCACCACCGTCATGTCCGACGACAACAGGATCGTCCCCACGACCCCGGGACTGGATTGGCCCGCCACCGTCATGTCCGACGACTATAGGGTCGTCCCCACGACCCCAGGTCTGGGTTGGCCCGCCGCCGACTTGTCCGACGACTATAGGGTCGTCTCCACGACCCCGGGCCAAAGTTGGTCAGCCGCCGACATGTCCGACGACTATAGGCTCGTCCCCACGACCCCGGGACTAGATTGGCCCGCCACCGTCATGTCCGACGACTATAAGGTCGCCCCACGACCCCGAGACTAGGTTGGCCAGCCGCCGACATGTCCGACGACTATAGGGTCGTCCCCAGGACCCCGGGACTAGATTGGCCAGCCGCCGACATGTTCGACGACTATGGGGTCGTCCCCACAACCCCGGGACTAGAGTGGCCCGCCACCGTCATGTCCGACGAGTATAGGGTCGTACCCACGACCCCGGGACTGGATTGGCCCGCCACCGTCATGTCCGACGACTATAGGGTCGTCCCCACGACCCCAGGTCTGGGTTGGCCCGCCGCCGACTTGTCCGACGACTATAGGGTCGTCTCCACGACCCCGGGCCAAAGTTGGTCAGCCGCCGACATGTCCGACGACTATAGGCTCGTCCCCACGACCCCGGGACTAGATTGGCCCGCCACCATCATGTCCGACGACAAAAGGGTCGTCCCCACGATCCCGGGACTAGGTTGGCCTGCCGCCGACTTGTCTGACGACTATAGGGTCGTTCCTACCACCCCGGGACTAGGTTGGCACGCCGCCGACATGTCCGATGAATATAGGGTCGTCTCCACGACCCCGGGACTAGATTGGCCCGCCACCGTCATGTCCGACGACTATAGGGTCGTCCCCACGACACCAGGACTAGGTTGGCCCGCCGCCGACTTGTCCGACGACTATAGGGTCGTCCCCACGACCCCGGGACTAGATTGGCCCGCCACCATCATGTCCGACGATTATAGGGTCGTCCCCACGACCACGGGCCAAAGTTGGCCAGCCGCCGACATGTCCGATGACAATAGGGTCGTCCCCACGACCCCGGGACTAGATTGACCCGCCACCATCATGTCCGACGACTATAGGGTCGTCCCCACGACCCCGGGACTAGGTTGGCCCGCCGCCGACTTGTCTGACGACTATAGGGTCGTCCCTACCACCCCGGGACTAGGTTGGCAAGCCGCCGACATGTCCCATCACTATAGGGTCGTCTCCACGACCCCGGGACTAGGTTGGCCCGCCGCCGACTTGTCCGGCGACTATAGGGACGTCCCGACGACCACGGGCCAGTGTTGCCCAGCCGCCGACATGTCCGACGACTATAGGGTCGTCCCCACGACCCCGGGACTAGATTGGCCCGCCACCGACATGTCCGGCGACTATAGGGTCGCCCCACGATCCCGGGACTAGGTTGGCCCGCCGCCGACTTGTCCGACGACTATAGGGTCGTCCCCACGACCCCGGGACTATGTTGGCCCGCTGCCGACTTGTCAGACGACTATAGGGTCGTCCCCACGACCCCGGGACTAGGTTGGCCCGCCGCCGACTTGTCCGACGACTATAGGGTCGTCCCTCCCACCCCGGAACTAGGTTGGCCAGCCGCCGAAATGTCCGACGACTATCGGGTCGTCCCCACGACCCCGGAGCTAGATTGGCGCGCCACCGTCATGTCCGACGACTATAGGGTCGTCCCCGCGACCACGGGCCAAAGTTGGTCAGCCACCGACATGTCCGACGACTATTGGGTCGTCCCCATGACCCCGGGACTAGAGTGGCCCGCCACCGTCATGTCCGGCGACTATAGGGTCGTCCCCGCGACCACGGGCCAAAGTTGGTCAGCCACCGACATGTCCGACGACTATTGGGTCGTCCCCATGACCCCGGGACTAGAGTGGCCCGCCACCGTCATGTCCGACGAGCATATGGTCGTACCCACGACCCCGGGACTAGGTTGGCCAGCCGCCGACATGTCCGACGACAATAGGGTCATCCCCACGACCCCGGGACTAGATTGGCCCGCCACCATCATGTCCGACGACTATAGGGTCGTCCCCACGACCCCGGGACTAGGTTGGCCCGCCGCCGACTTGTCCGACGACTATAGGGTCGTCCCTCCCACCCCGGAACTAAGTTGGCCAGCCGCCGACATGTCCGACGACTATAGGGTCGTCCCCACGACACCGGAGCTAGAGTGGCCCGCCACCGTAATGTCCGACGAGTATATGGTCGTACCCACGACCCCGGGACTAGGTTGGCCAGCCGCCGACATGTCCGACGACAATAGGGTCGTCCCCACGACCCCGGGACTAGATTGGCCCACCACCGTCATGTCCGACGACTATAGGGTCGTCCCCACCACCCCGCGACTAGGTTGGCCCGCCGCCGACTTGTTCGACGCCAATAGGGTCGTCCCTCCCACCCCGGAACTAGGTTGGCCAGCCGCCGACATGTCCGACGACTATAGGGTCGTCCCGACGACACCGGAGCTAGAGTGGCCCGCCACCGTCATGTCCGACGAGTATATGGTCGTCCCCACGACCCCGGGACTAGGTTTGGGCCGCCGCCGACCTGTCCGACGACTATAGGTTCGTGCCTACGGCCCTGGGCATACGTTGGCCCGCCGCCGACATGTCCGACGACTATAGGGTCGTCCCCACGACCCTGGGCATACGTTGGCCCGCCTCCGACATGTCCGACGACTATAGGGTCGTCCCCACGATCCCGGCACTAGGTTGGCCAGCCGCCGACATGTCCGACGACAATAGGGTCGTCCCCACGACCCCGAGACTAGATTGGCCCACCACCGTCATGTCCGACGACTACAGGGTCGTCCCGATGACCCCGGGACTAGAGTGGCCCGCCACCGTCATGTCCGACGAGTATATGGTCGTACCCACGACCCCGGGACTAGGTTGGCCCGCCGCCGACTTGTCCGACGACTGTAGGGTCGTCCCCACGACCCCGGGGCTAGATTGGCCCGCCACCATCATGTCCGACGATTATAGGGTCGTCCCCACGACCACGGGCCAAACTTGGCCAGCCGCCGACATGTCCGACGACTATAGGGTCGTCCCCACTGTTGTGCCCAGGAAGCGCCCAAGCACACGCGCCGCCAGACATATTATACATATCATATTACATTTCGCTATGTTCGAGAAGTTTCCCAGCTGAGCCGCTAAGCGACCAAATCTATCAAATCAGCAATATGTAAGCGCATCGCCGCGACCGGGCTTAGTAACGCGTACCACGCCCAGCAGGCTATAAAAACCTACCTAACACAGCCAACGGGCATTCTGGTTTTGATACTCGACGTGCTAACGCGGCTTAACACTTGTAATTCCCAGTCTAGTTAAGTTAAGGTTATAATAAAGAGCAATATCTGAATATAACCGAGTAGTGCACCCCGTAGATTCCCATCTTTGATTCACTCCGTACCTACGACATCACCAAATCCCGTACCAGCCTTGCGAGCCACCACGCAGGGCACAACAAATGGTGGCAGCGGTGGGATTGTGCTTCGTAAAAATTTTACCGAGCCTTGACGCTACCGATTGATCAACGTCGACTGAGGTTGAACTACCTCCGACAAGATTATTGAATCATCGCAGTCACTTTGGCTAGGACAGGCAACCGTCGCTACCGAGGTAGCACGGAGGACCGAGGAACGGTCTTCGAGAAAAACGTTCGACGCAGTCCGAACGACGACGAGCCTGGAGACGAGTAAAATCAGCCTGAGAGTGAACGGGTGAAACTACAACTAACTAAACACCAAAATCCATCTACGAGGACGTCGCTGATCCGAGGACCAGGACGCACGAGAGGACTTGGGGACTGAGGAACGAGAGGAAGCCGCACCCAAAGAACGGACGGAGAGCCGTACGAAGGTAGCAGCCGTCGGAGCACGCAGTAAACAGCTGTACGGACCGACCTTGCTGAGTCCGATTCATCTCTTATCACCGCCGTCAGTTCACGGACGAAAGGACGCCTGACCGAGCTGTCGACATGTGGAGGAGAGTAGCGTTGTGAGTAACCTAATAGCGTAAACGTGCTTATTGTAAACCAGAGTCCTATTAAAAATTAGAAACGGTGCATGAATGCCTCTAGAAGACGAACGCGCAATTCGATTTAAACTTCCGGGTAAAAGAAGCTTGTCACGATCGTTCGAATCGTTTCTTGACAAAAAACTCATCTTCGTACGAGAAGAACTAGATATCCTACCTTCTTTAGACCATTCTAAACCGTCTCGCCGAACTCTTCGACCGTCGCCACTGCGACTAAGCGTTAGAAAACACGACGATTCAAGTGCCGAATCGTCCCCAGAAAACTTCGTAACGCCGAATAGAGAATACCCGATTTTGCTAGCGGACTTTAGTTTGTTGGACAGAGTAAATTCGGAAGGACAAGAAATGTCTTTGCTTGACGGAGCTAACCCCCCCGGACTACTGGACGTAAAAAGATTGTCTACTGCGCTGTCATTAGTTGATAAATTCATAGGAAAATCGTCAGACGAGCTAGCAGAATTCCTGAAGTCTTATACAAGCGCCGCGGAGTTTGTCCCCACGAATGAGTTGCCACGATTCTTGAAAACTGTGATAGGCACAAAAATTAAAGGCAAGGCAGCCAAGGTATTAGAGTACAAGGATGTAGATACTTTCGATAAATTGAAAGACATCTTAACTTCCTTATTCGTAGACAAAAGATCTATAGGAGCTGTCGGAGCAGAGTTTCATGCCTGCCACCAACGAGAAGGCGAAAGCGTGAAATTATTTGCGTGTAGAGTAGAAGAGTTAGCTGGAGAATTATCTGAACTATCGGTAAAACCAGGGAACAGCGACGAAGTAAATAAGGCGCTAACAGAATCGGTGCAAGAACGCGCCCTAGATGTTTTCACCCTCGGGTTAAATTTAAAATTGAGAACAATTATTAGATCAAGAAACTACGCTACGTTAAATGCGGCTGTAGCAGCAGCTATAGAAGAGGAGCAAGCAATGGGTTTAAATGCTTCGCGAAATTATCGGAAATTCAGTAATCTACCCAAAGGAAAGGAAGGGTCGAACGTACCGCGCTGCGATCGCTGCAATAAATTAGGGCATTTAGCTAGGAACTGCTATACGCGATTGAGCATGCCGCGGGAAAACTATCCGACGCAACAAACGCCTATAAAAAGGGAAGTACAGCGAGTAGCTATGATCTGCCACTACTGTAAAAAACCGGGGCACCAAATCAGGGAGTGCAGGGCAAGAGAAAGAGCAAATGGGCGAGATTATAGACCACGTTATACAAATACGAATTATAGACGCGAAGATACCGGACAGTATTTTAACAGAAATCAAGGTCGAGAACAATCTAGCGTTAACCAAGATCCCCCATCCACGAGCCGCGGAACGTCGGACGATAGACAAACGAACACAGGAACTCGAGTAGAGTCCTACCGCGCGAACATGGTGACAACTACTAAGTTCGAAAACACGATCGAAATAAAGGCGCCGGAATTGATAGACGAAACGGCGAGTATGTTAGTGGACACGGGAGCCGATATCACGTTAATAAAGATAGGGAAGGTACAAGATAAAGTCCGTGCTGAAGACGAAATAGTCTCTTTGCGAGGCATAGCCCCTATGGAAATTAAAACACTGTGCCTAGTACGAATAAACTTAAAAGTAGGAAACAAAACCGTAACACACCCCTGTCGGTTAGTCAGAAATGACTTCCCGTTAAGGGCAGACGGAATATTAGGACAAGATTTTATGGCCAAACACGACGTCTGTATCAGAGCAAACGTAGGAATAGAGTTGTACGGAATACAATTCCCATATTCGGGAAGAAACGTAACCTTAAAACCGCGTTCTGAGACCATTCTCCTAGCTAGAACAACGAACAAAGGTGAAGGAATAGTAGAAGGACGATCCATTAAGCCAGGAGTGTTCATAGGAAACTCGCTAACAGTAGGCCGGAACGGGAGATGTATAATAAGCGTAATGAATACTACTACAGAAGAAGTCCTTATCGACGCGCCAACCGTGACGTTAGAAACGCTGACGAGAAACGACATTGACCCGACAGATGCGGTCGAAGACGAAAAGCGCGATTCACCGACGTACATAGTACATGCCGTACACGGAAGAAACAGAATGCAAATCTTACGTGAAAACCTTAGGACGGAACACCTAAATAAGGAGGAAGAGGACAGCATACGCGGGCTGTGCGAAAAGTATAATGATATATTCGGATTAGACGGAGACAAGTTAGGATACACAACGAAGGCGGAACATTCCATTACATTAATCCCGGATACCAAACCCAAATACGTGAAGCCGTATAGATTACCCCAAGCGCATAAGGAAGAAGTAAACAGACAAGTTGACGAAATGATAAAAGAAGGAATAATTCGTCCAAGCGCTAGTCAATGGAACGCTCCGTTGCTAGTAGTCCCGAAAAAGCCTGACGCGACAGGAAAACGCAAACTCAGGGTAGTAGCTGATTTTACCCAATTAAATGAAGCAACGATAGGCGATTCGTACCCCTTACCGAACATAACCGATATATTAGACCAATTAGGCGGTGCGAAATATTTTTCAACCTTAGATTTAGCGTCTGGATTCCATCAAATCGCCATGAAAGAAGAAGATCGAGAGAAAACGGCCTTTTCAACACCCTACGGTCATTTCGAATATAATAGAATGCCTTTTGGCCTAAAGAACGCTCCCGCAACCTTCCAAAGGCTAATGAATACGGTACTATCGGGCCTTCAAGGAATAAAATGTTTCGTGTATTTAGATGACATAGTTGTATACGGACGTTCACTAAACGAACACCAAGATCGATTAGAACAAGTATTTGAACGCATACGCGAAAGTGGTTTAAAACTCCAACCCAACAAGTGCGAATTTTTACGAAAGGAAACCGTGTACTTAGGCCATGTGATAACCGAAAACGGGATCAAACCGGATCCCTCGAAGCTCGATGCTGTCAGAAACTTTCCTGTACCAAGATGTGTAAAAGACATACAATCATTCTTAGGCTTAGCCGGGTATTATAGGAGATTCATAGAACGTTTCTCACTAATCGCTAAACCCTTAACGCAATTATTAAAGAAAGATCAGGCATTCGGGTGGACTGCACAGGAACAGGAAGCCTTCGAAATACTGAAAGAAAAACTAACGACAGCACCGATATTACAATACCCCGACTTCTCAAAATCATTCGTTCTGACAACAGACGCCTCTGGAAAAGCATTAGGAGCAGTATTATCGCAGGGAAAGATTGGGCAAGATTTACCTATAGCATACGCAAGCAGAGTGTTAAACAAAGCGGAAGAAAACTATAGTACTATCGAAAAGGAGTTGTTAGCAATCGTATGGGCGACTCAACATTTCAGACCATACGTATACGGCACCAAGTTTACCGTCGTAACCGATCATAAACCTCTGGCTTGGCTCTTTAACGTAAAAGACCCAGGCTCTAGACTAATGAGATGGAAATTGAAACTAGCTGAGTACGACTACAGAATAGAATATAAAGCGGGTAAGACAAACAATAACGCAGACGCCCTCAGTAGAATGTTCGCGATTACGCGAGGAACGAAACGACAACTCAGCACCGATGCACTAAACGTCGACGGAGAAAGCACCAACGAAGAAGACAAGACCCGACCAGATGAAAACACAAACGATACGACATATACAGAGGATTTCAAAAATCAAATACTACGCGAATATCACGACACGCCTTTAGGTGGGCATCTAGGGGTAAAACGAACACTCGAACGTATAAAATTAAACCACTCATGGTCAGGAATGCGCCAAGACGTAGAAAAGTACGTCTCCAGATGCGAAAAATGTCAGAAAAATAAACTGTCGAGAATAACCAAAGCTCCCATGGTAATTACGGACACCCCCAAGGAACCATCTGAGAAATGTGCTCTAGACATTGTAGGACCTCTACCCGAGACCAGCAGACAAAACAAATACATATTAACCTTTCAAGATCTACTAACAAAATTCAGTAAAGCGATACCCCTCGAGAATCAGGAAGCGAACACTGTAGCAAAGGAATTCGTTACGGGAATAATTTGCGAATACGGTATTCCACAACGAGTGCTAACCGATCAAGGAACCAACTTCCTTAGCCAAGTATTCAAAAACGTTTGCAAACTGCTCAAGATTGAAAAAATACAAACCACAGCCTATCACCCTCAATCAAACGGAGCCCTAGAAAGAAGCCATAGAACACTAGCAGAATACCTGAAGAATTTTATCACCGAAGACCAGACCGACTGGGATGAATGGCTACCTTATGCAATGTTTACTTACAACACTACCCCGCACTCGTCCACTAGCTACACGCCCTACGAACTCGTATTCGGGAGACAAGCAACGTTGCCGACCTCACTAAACCAGGCACCGCAACTAACGTATACGTATGACATATACGCTGAAGAACTACGCGAAAGACTAAGGTCCACAAATAACATGGCGCGCGAAACCTTAGGGACCAACAAAGACAAATCTAAAAGACAATACGATAAAAAGTCAGCCGAAAAGACCTTCAAGATAGGAGACCAAATACTATTACACGACGAGACCGTGAGACGCGGAAGATCAAAGAAATTAACCCCCGCGTGGATAGGTCCTTACACGATCCAAGGCGTACATGATAATAATAACTATACCATATTTAAAGGACGACGAACGCTCCGCGTACACGCTAACAGACTAAAACACTTTATCGAATAGTGAGCATAGGAAAAGGTCGCAGCCGTGAAGGAAAGTAAAAATTCACGAACAACTAAATTATAGTAAGTAATAGAAGCAGATAGCTAAATTTATTTGAGTAAGGCAATAAAAAGTTAGAAAATATGCACGTCTTATACGAAATCCTTACACTCTCTGCATTTTCGGATACAAAATCGATAACTGTTGTACTAGACATTCCACTACTAAACTCTAAAAAATTTAAATTAAGCAAAATACATTCAGTACCCACGAAAATAAACGAATCATACTATGCGTATATAGAACCCCTTGACTCCTATGTAGTACTCGATACCGCAGTGCAAGATTATATACAATTAAGCAAACAGGACCTAATGAAATGTAAAACTATAAACGACCTATATCTCTGCACCTCTAACCACGCTATATTCAAAGCGATACCATACGGACCGTGCGAAGTACAGTTGTACACCAAATTAACGAAAAAACCGAACAATTGTAAAATACGCATTATGACCCTGAACCACACTATCCTACTAGAATTACAGCAACCTGGTGCATGGATTTATATCGCACCAAAACCAATACAATTAGCAGCGACTTGCGACGATAACGGCACAAAAATGTATAGTATTAAGGACTCTGGTATAATAACTATAAAAAATAAATGTACTATCACTACCGCCGAATTTACGATAGAAACCGGAAAACAATATGGAATAGAAAAAACGTGGAACTACTTACCAGACTACAATTTGACGTTAGGCGAAATCACACTTCCACAAATCACTGTAAACTCGTATCGCAACACAAACTTCGAATTAAAAAGGATAATCAAACACCCAGAAGAGCTAAACAAAGTTAGTAAAAAATTAGACGAGCTACAAAATGACTTAGAAAAACCCGAGATAATACCTACCGAGTATCACTACAGTTTTTTTGCAATATCTTCGATAACGGGATTTTTAACAGTCACGTTTTGTATCTTTACACTCTACAAATGTATTGTTCACTTCAATATGAGAACACCACAACAATGTACGACGACCAACACTAGTAGTGACAAAACCACACAAAAACCCGAAGCTATAATAAAAATAGTTAGTAAGCAAGGAACGTCCTCCACCGATTCACTGTGAAACATTGTAATCTTATAATATAAGGGTCGTATCAAATGTAAACTAATAATATTCACATGTACCGAATTACTATTATAATCTAGTTATGAATTAAGGTTAAGCGACCGCTAAGAAAAAGCTATGGCTTTTTCTCCCTTAGGGGGAAGGGATGTTGTGCCCAGGAAGCGCCCAAGCACACGCGCCGCCAGACATATTATACATATCATATTACATTTCGCTATGTTCGAGAAGTTTCCCAGCTGAGCCGCTAAGCGACCAAATCTATCAAATCAGCAATATGTAAGCGCATCGCCGCGACCGGGCTTAGTAACGCGTACCACGCCCAGCAGGCTATAAAAACCTACCTAACACAGCCAACGGGCATTCTGGTTTTGATACTCGACGTGCTAACGCGGCTTAACACTTGTAATTCCCAGTCTAGTTAAGTTAAGGTTATAATAAAGAGCAATATCTGAATATAACCGAGTAGTGCACCCCGTAGATTCCCATCTTTGATTCACTCCGTACCTACGACATCACCAAATCCCGTACCAGCCTTGCGAGCCACCACGCAGGGCACAACACCACGACCCCGGGACTAGATTGGCCCGCCACCATCATGTCCGACGACAAAAGGGTCGTCCCCACGATCCCGGGACTAGGTTGGCCTGCCGCCGACTTGTCTGACGACTATAGGGTCGTTCCTACCACCCCGGGACTAGGTTGGCAAGCCGCCGACATGTCCGATGAATATAGGGTCGTCTCCACGACCCCGGGACTAGATTGGCCCGCCACCGTCATGTCCGACGACTATAGGGTCGTCCCCACGACACCGGGACTAGGTTGGCCCGCCGCCGACTTGTCCGACGACTATAGGGTCGTCCCCACGACCCCGGGACTAGATTGGCCCGCCACCATCATGTCCGACGATTATAGGGTCGTCCCCACGACCACGGGCCAAAGTTGGCCAGCCGCCGACATGTCCGATGACTATAGGGTCGTCCCCACGACCCCGGGACTAGATTGACCCGCCACCATCATGTCCGACGACTATAGGGTCGTCCCCACGACCCCGGGACTAGGTTGGCCCGCCGCCGACTTGTCTGACGACTATAGGGTCGTCCCTACCACCCCGGGACTAGGTTGGCAAGCCGCCGACATGTCCCATCACTATAGGGTCGTCTCCACGACCCCGGGACTAGGTTGGCCCGCCGCCGACTTGTCCGGCGACTATAGGGACGTCCCGACGACCACGGGCCAGTGTTGCCCAGCCGCCGACATGTCCGACGACTATAGGGTCGTCCCCACGACCCCGGGACTAGATTGGCCCGCCACCGACATGTCCGGCGACTATAGGGTCGCCCCACGATCCCGGGACTGGGTTGGCCCGCCGCCGACTTGTCCGACGACTATAGGGTCGTCCCCACGACCCCGGGAATATGTTGGCCCGCTGCCGACTTGTCAGACGACTATAGGGTCGTCCCCACGACCCCGGGACTAGGTTGGCCCGCCGCCGACTTGTCCGACGACTATAGGGTCGTCCCTCCCATCCCGGAACTAGGTTGGCCAGCCGCCGAAATGTCCGACGACTATAGGGTCGTCCCCACGACCCCGGAGCTAGATTGGCGCGCCACCGTCATGTCCGACGACTATAGGGTCGTCCCCGCGACCACGGGCCAAAGTTGGTCAGCCACCGACATGTCCGACGACTATTGGGTCGTCCCCATGACCCCGGGACTAGAGTGGCCCGCCACCGTCATGTCCGACGACAAAAGGGTCGTCCCCACGGCCCCGGGACTAGATTGGCCCACCACCGTCATGTCCGACGACTACAGGGTCGTCCCCAAGGCCCCGGGACTAGATTGGCCCGCCACAGTCATGTCCGACGACAACAGGATCGTCCCCACGACCCCGGGACTAGGTTGGCGCGCCGCCGACTTGTCCGACGCCTAAAGGGGCGTCCCCACGACCCCGGGGCTAGATTGGCCAGCCGCCGACATGTCCGACGACTATTGGGTCGTCCCCACGACCCCGCGACTAGGTTGGCCCGCCGCCGACTTGTCCGACGCCTATAGGGTCGTCCCCACGACCCCGGGACTAGATTGGCCCGCCACCGTCATGTCCGACGACTATAGGGTCGTCCCCACGACCCCGGGACTAGGTTGGCCCGCCGCCGACTTGTCCGACGACTATAGGGTCGTCCCTCCCACCCCGGAAATAGGTTGGCCAGCCGCCGACATGTCCGACGACTATAGGGTCGTCCCCACGACCCCAGAGTTAGATTGGCCCGCCACCGTCAGGTCCGACGACTATAGGGTCGTCCCCGCGACCACGGGCCAAAGTTGGTCAGCCGCCGACTTGTCCGACGACTATAGGGTCGTCCCCATGACCCCGGGACTAGAGTGGCCCGCCACCGTCATGTCCGACGAGTATAGGGTCGTACCCACGACCCTGGGACTAGATTGGCCCGCCACCGTCATGTCCGACGAATATAGGTTCGTCCGTACGACCCTGGGCATACGTTGGCCCGTCGCCGACATGTCCGACGACTATAGGGACGTCCCCACGAACCCGGGACTAGGTTGGCCCGCCGCCGACATGTCCGACGACTATAGGGTCGTCCCCACTACACCGGGACTAGATTGGCCCGCCACCGTCATGTCCGACGACTATAGGGTCGTCCCCACGACCCCGGGACTAGGTTGGCCCGCCGCCGACTTGTCCGACGACTATAGGGTCGTCCCTCCCACCCCGGAAATAGGTTGGCCAGCCGCCGACATGTCCGACGACTATAGGGTCGTCCCCACGACCCCGGAGTTAGATTGGCCCGCCACCGTCATGTCCGACGACTATAAGGTCGTCCCCACGACCCCGGGGCTAGATTGGCCAGCCGCCGACATGTCCGACGACTATAGGGTCGTCCCAACGACCCCGTGACTAGATTGGCCCGCCACCGTCATGTCCGACGAATATAGGTTCGTGCCTAAGACCCTGGGCATACGTTGGCCCGCCGCCGACATGTCCGACGACTATGGGGTCGTCTCCACGACCCCGGGACTAGGTTGGCCCGCCGCCGACTAGTCCGACGACTATAGGGTCGTCCCAACGACCCCGTGACTAGATTGGCCCGCCACCGTCATGCCCGACGAATATAGGTTCGTGCCTAAGACCCTGGGCATACGTTGGCCCGCCGCCGACATGTCCGACGACTATGGGGTCGTCCCCACGACCCCGGGACTATGTTGGCCCGCCGCCGACTTGTCCGACGACTATAGGGTCGTCCCCACGACCCCGGGACTAGGTTGGCCCGCCGCCGACTTGTCCGACGACTATAGGTTCGTCCCTACGACCCTGGGCATACGTTGGCCCGCCGCCGACATGTCCGACGACTATGGGGTCGTCCCCACGACCCCGGGACTATGTTGGCCCGCCGCCGACTTGTCCGACGACTATAGGGTCGTCCCCACGACCCCGGGACTAGGTTGGCCCGCCGCCGACTTGTCCGATGACTATGGGGTCATCCCCACAACCCCAGGAGTAGATTGCCCCGCCACCGTCATGTCCGACGACTATAGGGTCGTCTCCACGACCCCTGGACTAGGTTGGCCCGCCGCCGAGTTGTCCGACGACTATAGGTTCGTCCCCAGGACCCCGGGACTTGATTGGCCAGCCGCGGACATGTTCGACGACTATGGGGTCGTCCCCACGACCCCGGGACTAGATTGGCCCCCCACCATCATATTCGACGGCTATAGGGTCGTCCCCACGACCCCGGGACTAGGGTGGCCCGCCGCCGACTTGTCCGACGATTATAGGGTCGTCCCCACGACCCCGGGACTAGGTTGGCCCGCCGCCGACTAGTCCGACGACTATAGGGTCGTCCCAACGACCCCGTGACTAGATTGGCCCGCCACCGTCATGTCCGACGAATATAGGTTCGTGCCTAAGACCCTGGGCATACGTTGGCCCGCCGCCGACATGTCCGACGACTATGGGGTCGTCCCCACGACCCCGGGACTATGTTGGCCCGCTGCCGACTTGTCCGACGACTATAGGGTCGTCCCCACGACCCCGGGACTAGGTTGGCCCGCCGCCGACTTGTCCGACGACTATAGGGTCGTCCCCAGGACCCCGGGACTAGATTGGCCAGCCGCCGACATGTTCGACGACTATAGGGTCGTCCCCACGACCCCGGGACTAGGTTGGCCCGCCGCCAACTAGTCCGACGACTATAGGGTCGTCCCAACGACCCCGGGACTAGTTTGGCCCGCCACCGTCATGTCCGACAAATATAGGTTCGTCCCTACGACCCTGGGCATACGTTGGCCCGCCGCCGACATGTCCGACGACTATAGGGACGTCCCCACGACCCCGGCACTAGGTTGGCCCGCCACCGTCATGTCCGACGACTATAGGGTCGTCCCCACGACCCCGGGGCTAGATTGGCCCGCCACCGTCATGTCCGACGACTATAGGGTCGTCCCCACGACCACGGGCCAAAGTTGGCCAGCCGCCGACATGTCCGACGACTATAGGGTCGTCCCAACGACCCCGGGACTAGTTTGGCCCGCCACCGTCATGTCCGACGAATATAGGTTCGTCCCTACGACCCTGGGCATACGTTGGCCCGCCGCCGACATGCCCGACGACTATGGGGTCGTCCCCACGACCCCGGGACTATGTTGGCCCGCCGCCGACATGTCCGACGGCTATAGAATCGTCCCCACGACCCCGGGACTAGGATGACCCGCCGCCGACTTGTCCGACGACTATAGAGTCGTCCCCACGACCCCGGGACTAGGTTGGCCCGCCATCGTCATGTCCGACGACTATAGGGTCGTCTCCACGACCCCGGGACTAGATTGGCCCGCCACCGACATGTCCGACGATTATAGGGTCGTCCCCACGACCACGGGCCAAAGTTGGCCAGCCGCCGACATGTCCGACGACTATAGGATCGTCCCCACGACCCCCGGACTAGATTGGCCCGCTACAATCATGTCCGACGACTATAGGGTCGTCCCCACGACCCCGGGACTAGATTGGCCCGCCACCATCATGTCCGACGATTATAGGGTCGTCCCCACGACCACGGGCCAAAGTTGGCCAGCCGCCGACATGTCCGACGACTATAGGGTCGTCCCCACGACCCCCGGACTAGATTGGCCCGCTACAATCATGTCCGACGACTATAGGGTCGTCCCCACGACACCGGGACTAGGTTGGCCCGCCGCCGACGTGTCTGACGACTATAGGGTCGTCCCTACCACCCCGGGACTAGGTTGGCAAGCCGCCGACATGTCCGATGACTATAGGGTCGTCTCCACGACCCCGGGACTAGGTTGGCCCGCCACCGACATGTCCGGCGACTATTGGGTCGCCCCACGATCCCGGGAGTAGGTTGGCCCGCCGCCGACTTGTCCGACGACTATAGGGTCGTCCCCACCCACCCCGGAACTAGGTCGGCCAGCCGCCGACATGTCCGACGACTATTGGGTCGTCCCCACGATCCCGGGACTAGGTTGGCCCGCCGCCGACTTGTCCGACGACTATAGGGTCGTCCCCACGACCCCGGGACTATGTTGGCCCGCCGCCGACTTGTCCGACGACTATAGGGTCGTCCCCACGACCCCGGGACTAGATTGGCCCGCCACCATCATGTCCGACGATTATAGGGTCGTCCCCACGACCACGGGCCAAAGTTGGCCAGCCGCCGACATGTCCGACGACTATAGGGTCGTCCCCACGACCCCGGGACTAGATTGGCCCGCCACCGACATGTCCGGCGACTATAGGGTCGCCCCACGATCCCGGGACCAGGTTGGCCCGCCGCCGACTTGTCCGACGACTATAGGGTCGTCCCCACGACCCCGGGACTATGTTGGCCCGCCGCCGACTTGTCCGACGACTATAGGGTCGTCCCCACGACCCCGGGACTAGATTGGCCCGCCACCATCATGTCCGACGATTATAGGGTCGTCCCCACGACCATGGGCCAAAGTTGGCCAGCCGCCGACATGTCCGACGACTATAGGGTCGTCGCCACGACCCCGGGGCTAGATTGGCCCGCCACCGTCATGTCCGACGAGTATAGGGTCGTCCCCACGACCCCGGGACTAGGTTGGCCCGCCGCCGACTTGTTCGACGACTATAGGGTCGTCCCCATGACCACGGGCCAAAGTTGCCCAGCCGCCGACATGTCCGACGACTATAGGGTCGTCCCCACGACCCCGGGACTAGATTGGCCCGCCGCCGACTTGTCCGACGACTACAGGGTCGTCCCCACGGCCCCGGGAATAGATTGGCCCACCACCGTCATGTCCGACGACAACAGGATTGTCCCCACGACCCCCGGACTAGATGGCCCCGCCACCGTCATGTCCGACGACTATAGGGTCGTCTCCACGACCCCGGGACTAGGTTGGCCCGCCGCCGACTTGTCCGACGACTATAAGGTCGTCCCCACGACCCCGGGACTAGGTTGGCCCGCCGCCGGCTTGTCCGACGACTATAGGGACGTCCCCACGACCACGGGCCAAAGTTGGTCAGCCGCCGACTTGTGCCGACGACTATAGTGTCGTCCCCACGACCCCGGGACTAGATTGGCCCGCCGCCGACTTGTCCGACGACTATAGGGTCGTCCCTCCCCCCGGGACTAGGTTGGCCCGCCGCTGACTTGTCCGAAGACTATAGGGACGTCCCCACGACCACGGGCCAAAGTTGCCCAGCCGCCGACATGTCCGACGACTATAGGGTCGTCCCCACTACCCCGGTTCTAGATTGGCCCGCCACCGTCATGTCCGACGACTATATGGTCGTTCCCACGACCCCCGGAATAGATTGACCCGCCGCCGACTTGTCCGACGACTATAGTGTCGTCCCTCCCCCCCGGGACTAGGTTGGCCCGCCGCTGACATGTCCGACGACTATAGGGACGTCCCCACGACCACGGGCCAAAGTTGCCCAGCCGCCGACATGTCCGACGACTATAGGGTCGTCCCCACTACCCCGGTTCTAGATTGGCCCGCCACCGTCATGTCCGACGACTATAGGGTCGTCACCACGACCCCGGGGCTAGATTGGCCCGCCACCGTCATGTCCGACGACTATAGGGTCGTCCCCACGACCACGGGCCAAAGTTGGTCAGCCGCCGACATGTCCGACGACTATAGGGTCGTCCCCACGACCCCGGGACTAGATTGGCCCGCCGCCGACTTGTCCGACGACTATAGTGTCGTCCCTCCCCCCCGGGACTAGGTTGGCCCGCCGCTGACATGTCCGACGACTATAGGGACGTCCCCACGACCACGGGCCAAAGTTGCCCAGCCGCCGACATGTCCGACGACTATAGGGTCGTCCCCACTACCCCGGTTCTAGATTGGCCCGCCACCGTCATGTCCGACGACTATAGGGTCGTCCCCACGACACCGCGACTAGGTTGGCCCGCCGCCGACTTGTCCGACGCCTATAGGGTCGTCCCCACGACCACGGGCCAAAGTTGGCCAGCCGCCGACATGTCCGACGACTATAGGGTCGTCCCCACGATCCCGGGACTAGGTTGGCCAGCCGCCGACATGTCCGACGACTATAGGGTCGTCCCCACGGCCCCGGGAATAGATTGGCTCACCACCGTCATGTCCGACGACTACAGGATCGTCCCCACGACCCCCGGACTAGATTGCCCCGCCATCGTCATGTCCGACGACTATAGGGTCGTCTCCACGACCCCGGGACTAGGTTGGCCCGCCGCCGACTTGTCCGACGACTATAGGGACGTCCCCACGACCACGGGCCAAAGCTGCCCAGACGCCGACATGTTCGACGACTATAGGGTCGTCCCCACGACCCCGGGACTAGATTGGCCCGCCACCGACATGTCCGACGATTATAGGGTCATCCCCACGACCACGGGCCAAAGTTGGCCAGCCGCCGGCATGTCCGACGACTATAGGGTCGTCCCCACGACCCCCGGACTAGATTGGCCCGCTACAATCATGTCCGACGACTATAGGGTCGTCCCAACGACCCCGGGACTAGATTGGCCCGCCACCATCATGTCCGACGATTATAGGGTCGTCCCCACGACCACGGGCCAAAGTTGGCCAGCCGCCGACATGTCCGACGACTATAGGGTCGTCCCCACGACCCCGGGACTAGATTGGCCCGCCACCGACATGTCCGGCGACTATAGGGTCGCCCCACGATCCCGGGACTAGGTTGGCCCGCCGCCGACTTGTCCGACGACTATAGGGTCGTCCCCACGACCCCGGGACTATGTTGGCCCGCCGCCGACTTGTCTGACGCCTATAGGGTCGTCCCCACGACCCCCGGAATAGATTGACCCGCCACCGTCATGTCCGACGACTATAGGGTCGTCCCAACGACCCCGGGGCTAGATTAGCCCGCCACCGTCATGTCCGACGACTATAGGGTCGTCCCCACGACCCCGGGACTAGATTGGCCCGCCACCATCATGTCCGACGATTATAGGGTCGTCTCCACGACCACGGGCCAAAGTTGGCAAGCCGCCGACATGTCCGACGACTATAGGGTCGTCCCCACTACCCCGGTTCTAGATTGGCCCGCCACCGTCATGTCCGACGACTATATGGTCGTTCCCACGACCCCCGGAATAGATTGACCCGCCACCGTCATGTCCGACGACTATAGGGTCGTCCCCACGACCCCGGGGCTAGATTGGCCCGCCACCGTCATGTCCGACGACTACAGGATCGTCCCCACGACCCCCGGACTAGATTGCCCCGCCATCGTCATGTCCGACGACTATAGGGTCGTCTCCACGACCCCGGGACTAGGTTGGCCCGCCGCCGACTTGTCCGACGACTATAGGGACGTCCCCACGACCACGAGCCAAAGTTGCCCAGCCGCCGACATGTCCGACGACTATAGGGTCGTCCCCACGACACCGGGACTAGGTTGGCCCGCCGCCGACTTGTCCGACGACTATAGGCTCGTCCCCACGACACCGGGACTAGGTTGGCCCGCCGCCGACTTGTCCGACGACTATAGGGTCGTCCCCACGACCCCGGGACTAGATTGGCCCGCCACCATCGTGTCCGACGATTATAGGGTCGTCCCCACGACCACGGGCCAAAGTTGGCCAGCCGCCGACATGTCCGACGACTATAGGGTCGTCCCCACGACCCCGGGACTAGATTGGCCCGCCACCGACATGTCCGGCGACTATAGGGTCGCCCCACGATCCCGGGACTAGGTTGGCCCGCCGCCGACTTGTCCGACGACTATAGGGTCGTCCCCACGACCCCCGGAATAGATTGGCCCGCCGCCGACTTGTCCGACGACTATAGGGACCTCCCCACGACCACGGGCCAAAGTTGGCCAGCCGCCGACATGTCCGACGACTATAGGGTCGTCCCCACGACCACGGGCCAAAGCTGCCCAGACGCCGACATGTTCGACGACTATAGGGTCGTCCCCACGACCCCGGGACTAGATTGGCCCGCCACCGACATGTCCGGCGACTATAGGGTCGCCCCACGATCCCGGGATTAGGTTGGCCCGCCGCCGACTTGTCTGACGACTATAGGGTCGTCCCCACGACACCGGGACTATGTTGGCCCGCCGCCGACTTGTCCGACGACTATATGGTCGTCCCCACGACCCCCGGACTAGATTGGCCCGCTACAATCATGTCCGACGACTATAGGGTCGTCCCCACGACACCGGGACTAGGTTGGCCCGCCGCCGACTTGTCTGACGACTATAGGGTCGTCCCTACCACCCCGGGACTAGGTTGGCAAGCCGCCGACATGTCCGATGACTATAGGGTCGTCTCCACGACCCCGGGAATAGGTTGGCCCGCCACCGACATGTCCGGCGACTATAGGGTCGCCCCACGATCCCGGGAGTAGGTTGGCCCGCCGCCGACTTGTCCGACGACTATAGGGTCGTCCCCACCCACCCCGGAACTAGGTCGGCCAGCCGCCGACATGTCCGACGACTATAGGGTCGTCCCCACGACCCCGGGGCTAGATTGGCCCGCCACCGTCATGTCCGACGACTATAGGGTCGTCCCCACGACCACGGGCCAAAGTTGGTCAGCCGCCGACATGTCCGACGACTATAGGGTCGTCCCCACGATCCCGGGACTAGGTTGGCCAGCCGCCGACATGTCCGACGACTATAGGGTCGTCCCCGCGACCACGGGCCAAAGTTGGCCCGCCACCATCATGTCCGACGACTATAGGGTCGTCCCCACGACCCCGGGACTAGGTTGGCCCGCCGCCGACTTGTCCGACGACTATAGGGTCGTCCCTCCCACCCCGGAACTAGGTTGGCCAGCCGCCGACATGTCCGACGACTATAGGGTCGTCCCCACGACACCGGAGCCAGAGTGGCCCGCCACCGTCATGTCCGACGAGTATATGGTCGTACCCACGACCCCGGGACTAGGTTGGCCAGCCGCCGACATGTCCGACGACAATAGGGTCGTCCCCACGACCCCGGGACTAGATAGGCCCACCACCGTCATGTCCGACGACTATAGGGTCGTCCCCACCACCCCGCGACTAGGTTGGCCCGCCGCCGACTTGTTCGACGCCAATAGGGTCGTCCCTCCCACCCCGGAACAAGGTTGGCCAGCCGCCGACATGTCCGACGACTATAGGGTCGTCCCCACGACACCGGAGCTAGAGTGGCCCGCCACCGTCATGTCCGACGAGTATATGGTCGTCCCCACGACCCCGGGACTAGGTTTGGGCCGCCGCCGACCTGTCCGACGACTATAGGTTCGTGCCTACGACCCTGGGCATACGTTGGCCCGCCGCCGACATGTCCGACGACTATAGGGTCGTCCCCACGACCCTGGGCATACGTTGGCCCGCCGCCGACATGTCCGACGACTATAGGGTCGTCCCCACGATCCCGGCACTAGGTTGGCCAGCCGCCGACATGTCCGACGACAATAGGGTCGTCCCCACGACCCCGAGACTAGATTGGCCCACCACCGTCATGTCCGACGAATACAGGGTCGTCCCGATGACCCCGGGACTAGAGTGGCCCGCCACCGTCATGTCCGACGAGTATATGGTCGTACCCACGACCCCGGGACTAGGTTGGCCCGCCGCCGACTTGTCAGACGACTATAGGGTCGTCCCTCCCACCCCGGAACTAGGTTGGGCAGCCGCCGACATGTCCGACGACTATAGGGTCGCCCCACGACACCGGAGCTAGAGTGGCTAGCCACCGTAATGTCCGAAGAGTATATGGTCGTACCCACGACCCCGGGACTAGGTTGGCCAGCCGCCGACATGTCCGACGACAATAGGGTCGTCCCCACGACCCCGGGACTAGATTGGCCCACCACCGTCATGTCCGACGACTATAGGGTCGTCCCCACCACCCCGCGACTAGGTTGGCCCGCCGCCGACTTGTTCGACGCCAATAGGGACGTCCCTCCCACCCCGGAACTAGGTTGGCCAGCCGCCGTCATGTCCGACGACTATAGGGTCGTCCCCGCGACCACGGGCCAAAGTTGGTCAGCCACCGACATGTCCGACGACTATTGGGTCGTCCCCATGACCCCGGGACTAGAGTGGCCCGCCACCGTCATGTCCGACGAGCATATGGTCGTCCCCACGACCCCGGGACTAGATTGGCCCGCCACCATCATGTCCGACGACTATAGGGTCGTCCCCACGACCCCGGGACTAGGTTGGCCAGCCGCCGACTTGTCCGACGACTATAGGGTCGTCCCTCCCACCCCGGAACTAGGTTGGCCAGCCGCCGACATGTCTGACGACTATAGGGTCGTCCCCACGACACCGGAGCTAGAGTGGCCCGCCACCGTAATGTCCGACGAGTATATGGTCGTACCCACGACCCCGGGACTAGGTTGGCCAGCCGCCGACATGTCCGACGACAATAGGGTCGTCCCCACGACCCCGGGACTAGATTGGCCCACCACCGTCATGTCCGACGACTATAGGGTCGTCCCCACCACCCCGCGACTAGGTTGGCCCGCCGCCGACTTGTTCGACGCCAATAGGGTCGTCCCTCCCACCGCGGAACTAGGTTGGCCAGCCGCCGACATGTCCGACGACTATAGGGTCGTCTCCACGACCCCGGGACTAGGTTGGCCCGCCGCCGACTAGTCCGACGACTATAGGGTCGTCCCCACGACCCCGGGACTAGGTTGGCCCGCCGCCGACTTGTCCGACGACTATAGGTTCGTCCCTACGACCCTGGGCATACGTTGGCCCGCCGCCGACATGTCCGACGACTATGGGGTCGTCCCCACGACCCCGGGACTATGTTGGCCCGCCGCCGACTTGTCCGACGACTATAGGGTCGTCCCCACGACCCCGGGACTAGGTTGGCCCGCCGCCGACTTGTCCGACGACTATGGGGTCATCCCCACAACCCCAGGAGTAGATTGCCCCGCCACCGTCATGTCCGACGACTATAGGGTCGTCTCCACGACCCCTGGACTAGGTTGGCCCGCCGCCGAGTTGTCCGACGACTATAGGTTCGTCCCCAGGACCCCGGGACTTGATTGGCCAGCCGCGGACATGTTCGACGACTATGGGGTCGTCCCCACGACCCCGGGACTAGATTGGCCCCCCACCATCATATTCGACGGCTATAGGGTCGTCCCCACGACCCCGGGACTAGGGTGGCCCGCCGCCGACTTGTCCGACGATTATAGGGTCGTCCCCACGACCCCGGGACTAGGTTGGCCCGCCGCCGACTAGTCCGACGACTATAGGGTCGTCCCAACGACCCCGTGACTAGATTGGCCCGCCACCGTCATGTCCGACGAATATAGGTTCGTGCCTAAGACCCTGGGCATACGTTGGCCCGCCGCCGACATGTCCGACGACTATGGGGTCGTCCCCACGACCCCGGGAATATGTTGGCCCGCCGCCGACTTGTCCGACGACTATAGGGTCGTCCCCACGACCCCGGGACTAGATTGGCCCGCCACCATCATGTCCGACGACTATAGGGTCGTCCCCACGACCCCGGGACTAGGTTGGCCCGCCGCCGACTTGTCCGACGACTATAGGGTCGTCCCTCCCACCCCGGAACTAGGTTGGCCAGCCGCCGACATGTCCGACGACTATAGGGTCGTCCCCACGACACCGGAGCTAGATTGGCCCGCCACCGTCATGTCCGACGACTATAGGGTCGTCCCCGCGACCACGGGCCAAAGTTGGCCCGCCACCATCATGTCCGACGACTATAGGGTCGTCCCCACGACCCCGGGACTAGGTTGGCCCGCCGCCGACTTGTCCGACGACTATAGGGTCGTCCCTCCCACCCCGGAACTAGGTTGGCCAGCCGCCGACATGTCCGACGACTATAGGGTCGTCCCCACGACACCGGAGCCAGAGTGGCCCGCCACCGTCATGTCCGACGAGTATATGGTCGTACCCACGACCCCGGGACTAGGTTGGCCAGCCGCCGACATGTCCGACGACAATAGGGTCGTCCCCACGACCCCGGGACTAGATAGGCCCACCACCGTCATGTCCGACGACTATAGGGTCGTCCCCACCACCCCGCGACTAGGTTGGCCCGCCGCCGACTTGTTCGACGCCAATAGGGTCGTCCCTCCCACCCCGGAACAAGGTTGGCCAGCCGCCGACATGTCCGACGACTATAGGGTCGTCCCCACGACACCGGAGCTAGAGTGGCCCGCCACCGTCATGTCCGACGAGTATATGGTCGTCCCCACGACCCCGGGACTAGGTTTGGGCCGCCGCCGACCTGTCCGACGACTATAGGTTCGTGCCTACGACCCTGGGCATACGTTGGCCCGCCGCCGACATGTCCGACGACTATAGGGTCGTCCCCACGACCCTGGGCATACGTTGGCCCGCCGCCGACATGTCCGACGACTATAGGGTCGTCCCCACGATCCCGGCACTAGGTTGGCCAGCCGCCGACATGTCCGACGACAATAGGGTCGTCCCCACGACCCCGAGACTAGATTGGCCCACCACCGTCATGTCCGACGAATACAGGGTCGTCCCGATGACCCCGGGACTAGAGTGGCCCGCCACCGTCATGTCCGACGAGTATATGGTCGTACCCACGACCCCGGGACTAGGTTGGCCCGCCGCCGACTTGTCAGACGACTATAGGGTCGTCCCTCCCACCCCGGAACTAGGTTGGGCAGCCGCCGACATGTCCGACGACTATAGGGTCGCCCCACGACACCGGAGCTAGAGTGGCTAGCCACCGTAATGTCCGAAGAGTATATGGTCGTACCCACGACCCCGGGACTAGGTTGGCCAGCCGCCGACATGTCCGACGACAATAGGGTCGTCCCCACGACCCCGGGACTAGATTGGCCCACCACCGTCATGTCCGACGACTATAGGGTCGTCCCCACCACCCCGCGACTAGGTTGGCCCGCCGCCGACTTGTTCGACGCCAATAGGGACGTCCCTCCCACCCCGGAACTAGGTTGGCCAGCCGCCGACATGTCCGACGACTATAGGGTCGTCCCCACGACACCGGAGCTAGAGTGGCCCGCCACCGTCATGTCCGACGAGTATATGGTCGTCCCCACGACCCCGGGACTAGGTTTGGGCCGCCGCCGACTTGTCCGACGACTATAGGTTCGTCCCTACGACCCTGGGCATACGTTGGCCCGCCGCCGACATGTCCGACGACTATAGGGTCGTCCCCACGACCCTGGGCATACGTTGGCCCGCCGCCGACATGTCCGACGACTATAGGGTGGTCCCCACGATCCCGGGACTAGGTTGGCCAGCCGCCGACATGTCCGACGACAATAGGGTCGTCCCCACGACCCCGAGACTAGATTGGCCCACCACCGTCATGTCCGACGACTACAGGGTCGTCCCCACGGCCCCGGGAATAGATTGGCCCACCACCGTCATGTCCGACGACAACAGGATTGTCCCCACGACCCCCGGACTAGATTGCCCCGCCACCGTCATGTCCGACGACTGTAGGGTCGTCTCCACGACCCCGGGTCTCGGTTGGCCCGCCGCCGACTTGTCCGACGACTATAGGGTCGTCCCTCCCACCCCGGAACTAGGTTGGCCAGCCGCCGACATGTCCGACGACTATAGGGTCGTCCCCACGACACCGGAGCTAGATTGGCCCGCCACCGTCATGTCCGACGACTATAGGGTCGTCCCCGCGACCACGGGCCAAAGTTGGTCAGCCACCGACATGTCCGACGACTATTGGGTCGTCCCCATGACCCCGGGACTAGAGTGGCCCGCCACCGTCATGTCCTACGAGCATATGGTCGTACCCACGACCCTGGGACTTGGTTGGCCAGACGCCGACATGTCCGACGACAATAGGGACGTCCCCACGACCCCGGGCCAAAGTTGCCCAGCCGCCGACATGTCCGACGACTATAGGGTCGTCCCCACGACCCCGGGACTAGATTGGCCCGCCACCATCATGTCCGACGACTATAGGGTCGTCCCCACGACCCCGGGACTAGGTTGGCCCGCCGCCGACTTGTCCGACGACTATAGGGTCGTCCCTCCCACCCCGGAACTAGGTTGGCCAGCCGCCGTCATGTCCGACGACTATAGGGTCGTCCCCGCGACCACGGGCCAAAGTTGGTCAGCCACCGACATGTCCGACGACTATTGGGTCGTCCCCATGACCCCGGGACTAGAGTGGCCCGCCACCGTCATGTCCGACGAGCATATGGTCGTCCCCACGACCCCGGGACTAGATTGGCCCGCCACCATCATGTCCGACGACTATAGGGTCGTCCCCACGACCCCGGGACTAGGTTGGCCAGCCGCCGACTTGTCCGACGACTATAGGATCGTCCCTCCCACCCCGGAACTAGGTTGGCCAGCCGCCGACATGTCCGACGACTATAGGGTCGTCCCCACGACACCGGAGCTAGAGTGGCCCGCCACCGTAATGTCCGACGAGTATATGGTCGTACCCACGACCCCGGGACTAGGTTGGCCAGCCGCCGACATGTCCGACGACAATAGGGTCGTCCCCACGACCCCGGGACTAGATTGGCCCACCACCGTCATGTCCGACGACTATAGGGTCGTCCCCACCACCCAGCGACTAGGTTGGCCCGCCGCCGACTTGTTCGACGCCAATAGGGTCGTCCCTCCCACCGCGGAACTAGGTTGGCCAGCCGCCGACATGTCCGACGACTATAGGGTCGTCCCCACGACACCGGAGCTAGAGTGGCCCGCCACCGTCATGTCCGACGAGTATATGGTCGTCCCCACGACCCCGGGACTAGGTTTGGGCCGCCGCCGAACTGTCCGACGACTATAGGTTCGTGCCTACGACCCTGGGCATACGTTGGCCCGCCGCCGACATGTCCGACGACTATAGGGTCGTCCCCACGACCCTGGGCATACGTTGGCCCGCCGCCGACATGTCCGACGACTATAGGGTCGTCCCCACGATCCCGGGACTAGGTTGGCCAGCCGCCGACATGTCCGACGACAATAGGGTCGTCCCCACGACCCCGAGACTAGATTGGCCCACCACCGTCATGTCCGACGACTACAGGGTCGTCCCGATGACCCCGGGACTAGAGTGGCCCGCCACCGTCATGTCCGACGAGTATATGGTCGTACCCACGACCCCGGGAATAGGTTGGCCCGCCGCCGACTTGTCCGACGACTGTAGGGTCGTCCCCACGACCCCGGGGCTAGATTGGCCCGCCACCATCATGTCCGACGATTATAGGGTCGTCCCCACGACCACGGGCCAAACTGGGCCTGCCGCCGACATGTCCGACGACTATAGGGTCGTCCCCACGACCCCGGGACTAGATTGGCCCGCCACCATCATGTCCGACGACAAAAGGGTCGTCCCCACGATCCCGGGACTAGGTTGGCCTGCCGCCGACTTGTCTGACGACTATAGGGTCGTTCCTACCACCCCGGGACTAGGTTGGCACGCCGCCGACATGTCCGATGAATATAGGGTCGTCTCCACGACCCCGGGACTAGATTGGCCCGCCACCGTCATGTCCGACGACTATAGGGTCGTCCCCACGACACCAGGGCTAGGTTGGCCCGCCGCCGACTTGTCCGACGACTATAGGGTCGTCCCCACGACCCCGGGACTAGATTGGCCCGCCACCATCATGTCCGACGATTATAGGGTCGTCCCCACGACCACGGGCCAAAGTTGGCCAGCCGCCGACATGTCCGATGACAATAGGGTCGTCCCCACGACCCCGGGACTAGATTGACCCGCCACCATCATGTCCGACGACTATAGGGTCGTCCCCACGACCCCGGGACTAGGTTGGCCCGCCGCCGACTTGTCTGACGACTATAGGGTCGTCCCTACCACCCCGGGACTAGGTTGGCAAGCCGCCGACATGTCCCATCACTATAGGGTCGTCTCCACGACCCCGGGACTAGGTTGGCCCGCCGCCGACTTGTCCGGCGACTATAGGGACGTCCCGACGACCACGGGCCAGTGTTGCCCAGCCGCCGACATGTCCGACGACTATAGGGTCGTCCCCACGACCCCGGGACTAGATTGGCCCGCCACCGACATGTCCGGCGACTATAGGGTCGCCCCACGATCCCGGGACTAGGTTGGCCCGCCGCCGACTTGTCCGACGACTATAGGGTCGTCCCCACGACCCCGGGACTATGTTGGCCCGCTGCCGACTTGTCAGACGACTATAGGGTCGTCCCCACGACCCCGGGACTAGGTTGGCCCGCCGCCGACTTGTCCGACGACTATAGGGTCGTCCCTCCCACCCCGGAACTAGGTTGGCCAGCCGCCGAAATGTCCGACGACTATCGGGTCGTCCCCACGACCCCGGAGCTAGATTGGCGCGCCACCGTCATGTCCGACGACTATAGGGTCGTCCCCGCGACCACGGGCCAAAGTTGGTCAGCCACCGACATGTCCGACGACTATTGGGTCGTCCCCATGACCCCGGGACTAGAGTGGCCCGCCACCGTCATGTCCGGCGACTATAGGGTCGTCCCCGCGACCACGGGCCAAAGTTGGTCAGCCACCGACATGTCCGACGACTATTGGGTCGTCCCCATGACCCCGGGACTAGAGTGGCCCGCCACCGTCATGTCCGACGAGCATATGGTCGTACCCACGACCCCGGGACTAGGTTGGCCAGCCGCCGACATGTCCGACGACAATAGGGTCGTCCCCACGACCCCGGGACTAGATTGGCCCGCCACCATCATGTCCGACGACTATAGGGTCGTCCCCACGACCCCGGGACTAGGTTGGCCCGCCGCCGACTTGTCCGACGACTATAGGGTCGTCCCTCCCACCCCGGAACTAAGTTGGCCAGCCGCCGACATGTCCGACGACTATAGGGTCGTCCCCACGACACCGGAGCTAGAGTGGCCCGCCACCGTAATGTCCGACGAGTATATGGTCGTACCCACGACCCTGGGCATACGTTGGCCCGCCGCCGACATGTCCGACGACTATAGGGTCGTCCCCACGACCCCGAGACTAGATTGGCCCACCACCGTCATGTCCGACGACTACAGGGTCGTCCCGATGACCCCGGGACTAGAGTGGCCCGCCACCGTCATGTCCGACGAGTATATGGTCGTACCCACGACCCCGGGACTAGGTTGGCCAGCCGCCGACATGTCCGACGACAATAGGGTCGTCCCCACGACCCCGAGACTAGATTGGCCCACCACCGTCATGTCCGACGACTACAGGGTCGTCCCGATGACCCCGGGACTAGAGTGGCCCGCCACCGTCATGTCCGACGAGTATATGGTCGTACCCACGACCCCGGGACTAGGTTGGCCAGCCGCCGACATGTCCGACGACAATAGGGTCGTCCCCACGACCCCGGGACTAGATTGGCCCACCACCGTCATGTCCGACGACTATAGGGTCGTCCCCACCACCCCGCGACTAGGTTGGCCCGCCGCCGACTTGTTCGAAGCCAATAGGGTCGTCCCTCCCACCCCGGAACTAGGTTGGCCAGCCGCCGACATGTCCGACGACTATAGGGTCGTCCCCACGACACCGGAGCTAGAGTGGCCCGCCACCGTCATGTCCGACGAGTATATGGTCGTCCCCACGACCCCGGGACTAGGTTTGGGCCGCCGCCGACTTGTCCGACGACTATAGGTTCGTCCCTACGACCCTGGGCATACGTTGGCCCGCCGCCGACATGTCCGACGACTATAGGGTCGTCCCCACGACCCTGGGCATACGTTGGCCCGCCGCCGACATGTCCGACGACTATAGGGTCGTCCCCACGATCCCGGGACTAGGTTGGCCAGCCGACGACATGTCCGACGACATTAGGGTCGTCCCCACGACCCCGAGACTAGATTGGCCCACCACCGTCATGTCCGACGACTACAGGGTCGTCCCCACGGCCCCGGGAATAGATTGGCCCACCACCGTCATGTCCGACGACAACAGGATTGTCCCCACGACCCCCGGACTAGATTGCCCCGCCACCGTCATGTCCGACGACTATAGGGTCGTCTCCACGACCCCGGGTCTCGGTTGGCCCGCCGCCGACTTGTCCGACGACTATAGGGTCGTCCCTCCCACCGCGGAACTAGGTTGGCCAGCCGCCGACATGTCCGACGACTATAGGGTCGTCCCCACGATCCCGGCACTAGGTTGGCCAGCCGCCGACATGTCCGACGACAATAGGGTCGTCCCCACGACCCCGAGACTAGATTGGCCCACCACCGTCATGTCCGACGACTACAGGGTCGTCCCGATGACCCCGGGACTAGAGTGGCCCGCCACCGTCATGTCCGACGAGTATATGGTCGTACCCACGACCCCGGGACTAGGTTGGCCCGCCGCCGACTTGTCAGACGACTATAGGGTCGTCCCTCCCACCCCGGAACTAGGTTGGGCAGCCGCCGACATGTCCGACGACTATAGGGTCGTCCCCACGACACCGGAGCTAGAGTGGCCCGCCACCGTAATGTCCGACGAGTATATGGTCGTACCCACGACCCCGGGACTAGGTTGGCCAGCCGCCGACATGTCCGACGACAATAGGGTCGTCCCCACGACCCCGGGACTAGATTGGCCCACCACCGTCATGTCCGACGACTATAGGGTCGTCCCCACCACCCCGCGACTAGGTTGGCCCGCCGCCGACTTGTTCGACGCCAATAGGGTCGTCCCTCCCACCCCGGAACTAGGTTGGCCAGCCGCCGACATGTCCGACGACTATAGGGTCGTCCCCACGACACCGGAGCTAGAGTGGCCCGCCACCGTCATGTCCGACGAGTATATGGTCGTCCCCACGACCCCGGGACTAGGTTTGGGCCGCCGCCGACTTGTCCGACGACTATAGGTTCGTCCCTACGACCCTGGGCATACGTTGGCCCGCCGCCGACATGTCCGACGACTATAGGGTCGTCCCCACGACCCTGGGCATACGTTGGCCCGCCGCCGACATGTCCGACGACTATAGGGTCGTCCCCACGAACCCGGGACTAGGTTGGCCAGCCGACGACATGTCCGACGACAATAGGGTCGTCCCCACGACCCCGAGACTAGATTGGCCCACCACCGTCATGTCCGACGACTACAGGGTCGTCCCCACGGCCCCGGGAATAGATTGGCCCACCACCGTCATGTCCGACGACAACAGGATTGTCCCCACGACCCCCGGACTAGATTGCCCCGCCACCGTCATGTCCGACGACTATAGGGTCGTCCTCACGACCCCGGGACTAGGTTGGCCCGCCGCCGACTTGTCCGACGACTATAGGGTCGTCCCTCCCACCCCGGAACTAGGTTGGCCAGCCGCCGACATGTCCGACGACTATAGGGTCGTCCCCACGACACCGGAGCTAGAGTGGCCCGCCACCGTCATGTCCGACGAGTATATGGTCGTCCCCACGACCCCGGGACTAGGTTTGGGCCGCCGCCGACCTGTCCGACGACTATAGGTTCGTGCCTACGACCCTGGGCATACGTTGGCCCGCCGCCGACATGTCCGACGACTATAGGGTCGTCCCCACGACCCTGGGCATACGTTGGCCCGCCGCCGACATGTCCGACGACTATAGGGTCGTCCCCACGATCCCGGCACTAGGTTGGCCAGCCGCCGACATGTCCGACGACAATAGGGTCGTCCCCACGACCCCGAGACTAGATTGGCCCACCACCGTCATGTCCGACGACTACAGGGTCGTCCCGATGACCCCGGGACTAGAGTGGCCCGCCACCGTCATGTCCGACGAGTATATGGTCGTACCCACGACCCCGGGACTAGGTTGGCCAGCCGCCGACATGTCCGACGACAATAGGGTCGTCCCCACGACCCCGGGACTAGATTGGCCCACCACCGTCATGTCCGACGACTATAGGGTCGTCCCCACCACCCCGCGACTAGGTTGGCCCGCCGCCGACTTGTTCGAAGCCAATAGGGTCGTCCCTCCCACCCCGGAACTAGGTTGGCCAGCCGCCGACATGTCCGACGACTATAGGGTCGTCCCCACGACACCGGAGCTAGAGTGGCCCGCCACCGTCATGTCCGACGATTATATGGTCGTCCCCACGACCCCGGGACTAGGTTTGGGCCGCCGCCGACTTGTCCGACGACTATAGGTTCGTCCCTACGACCCTGGGCATACGTTGGCCCGCCGCCGACATGTCCGACGACTATAGGGTCGTCCCCACGACCCTGGGCATACGTTGGCCCGCCGCCGACATGTCCGACGACTATAGGGTCGTCCCTCCCACCCCGGAACTAGGTTGGCCAGCCGCCGACATGTCCGACGACTATAGGGTCGTCCCCACGACACCGGAGCTAGAGTGGCCCGCCACCGTCATGTCCGACGAGTATATGGTCGTACCCACGACCCCGGGACTAGGTTGGCCAGCCGCCGACATATCCGACGACAATAGGGTCGTCCCCACGACCCCGGGACTAGATTGGCCCACCACCGTCATGTCCGACGACTATAGGGTCGTCCCCACCACCCCGCGACTAGGTTGGCCCGCCGCCGACTTGTTCGAAGCCAATAGGGTCGTCCCTCCCACCCCGGAACTAGGTTGGCCAGCCGCCGACATGTCCGACGACTATAGGGTCGTCCCCACGACACCGGAGCTAGAGTGGCCCGCCACCGTCATGTCCGACGAGTATATGGTCGTCCCCACGATCCCGGGACTAGGTTGGCCAGCCGACGACATGTCCGACGACAATAGGGTCGTCCCCACGACCCCGAGACTAGATTGGCCCACCACCGTCATGTCCGACGACTACAGGGTCGTCCCCACGGCCCCGGGAATAGATTGGCCCACCACCGTCATGTCCGACGACAACAGGATTGTCCCCACGACCCCCGGACTAGATTGCCCCGCCACCGTCATGTCCGACGACTATAGGGTCGTCTCCACGACCCCGGGTCTCGGTTGGCCCGCCGCCGACTTGTCCGACGACTATAGGGTCGTCCCTCCCACCGCGGAACTAGGTTGGCCAGCCGCCGACATGTCCGACGACTATAGGGTCGTCCCCACGATCCCGGCACTAGGTTGGCCAGCCGCCGACATGTCCGACGACAATAGGGTCGTCCCCACGACCCCGAGACTAGATTGGCCCACCACCGTCATGTCCGACGACTACAGGGTCGTCCCGATGACCCCGGGACTAGAGTGGCCCGCCACCGTCATGTCCGACGAGTATATGGTCGTACCCACGACCCCGGGACTAGGTTGGCCCGCCGCCGACTTGTCAGACGACTATAGGGTCGTCCCTCCCACCCCGGAACTAGGTTGGGCAGCCGCCGACATGTCCGACGACTATAGGGTCGTCCCCACGACACCGGAGCTAGAGTGGCCCGCCACCGTAATGTCCGACGAGTATATGGTCGTACCCACGACCCCGGGACTAGGTTGGCCAGCCGCCGACATGTCCGACGACAATAGGGTCGTCCCCACGACCCCGGGACTAGATTGGCCCACCACCGTCATGTCCGACGACTATAGGGTCGTCCCCACCACCCCGCGACTAGGTTGGCCCGCCGCCGACTTGTTCGACGCCAATAGGGTCGTCCCTCCCACCCCGGAACTAGGTTGGCCAGCCGCCGACATGTCCGACGACTATAGGGTCGTCCCCACGACACCGGAGCTAGAGTGGCCCGCCACCGTCATGTCCGACGAGTATATGGTCGTCCCCACGACCCCGGGACTAGGTTTGGGCCGCCGCCGACTTGTCCGACGACTATAGGTTCGTCCCTACGACCCTGGGCATACGTTGGCCCGCCGCCGACATGTCCGACGACTATAGGGTCGTCCCCACGACCCTGGGCATACGTTGGCCCGCCGCCGACATGTCCGACGACTATAGGGTCGTCCCCACGAACCCGGGACTAGGTTGGCCAGCCGACGACATGTCCGACGACAATAGGGTCGTCCCCACGACCCCGAGACTAGATTGGCCCACCACCGTCATGTCCGACGACTACAGGGTCGTCCCCACGGCCCCGGGAATAGATTGGCCCACCACCGTCATGTCCGACGACAACAGGATTGTCCCCACGACCCCCGGACTAGATTGCCCCGCCACCGTCATGTCCGACGACTATAGGGTCGTCTCCACGACCCCGGGTCTCGGTTGGCCCGCCGCCGACTTGTCCGACGACTATAGGGTCGTCCCTCCCACCCCGGAACTAGGTTGGCCAGCCGCCGACATGTCCGACGACTATAGGGTCGTCCCCACGACACCGGAGCTAGATTGGCCCGCCACCGTCATGTCCGACGACTATAGGGTCGTCCCCGCGACCACGGGCCAAAGTTGGTCAGCCACCGACATGTCCGACGACTATTGGGTCGTCCCCATGACCCCGGGACTAGATTGGCCCACCACCGTCATGTCCGACGAGTATATGGTCGTACCCACGACCCCGGGACTAGGTTGGCCAGCCGCCGACATGTCCGACGACAATAGGGTCGTCCCCACGACCCCGGGACTAGATAGGCCCACCACCGTCATGTCCGACGACTATAGGGTCGTCCCCACCACCCCGCGACTAGGTTGGCCCGCCGCCGACTTGTTCGACGCCAATAGGGTCGTCCCTCCCACCCCGGAACAAGGTTGGCCAGCCGCCGACATGTCCGACGACTATAGGGTCGTCCCCACGACACCGGAGCTAGATTGGCCCGCCACCGTCATGTCCGACGACTATAGGGTCGTCCCCGCGACCACGGGCCAAAGTTGGTCAGCCACCGACATGTCCGACGACTATTGGGTCGTCCCCATGACCCCGGGACTAGATTGGCCCACCACCGTCATGTCCGACGAGTATATGGTCGTACCCACGACCCCGGGACTAGGTTGGCCAGCCGCCGACATGTCCGACGACAATAGGGTCGTCCCCACGACCCCGGGACTAGATAGGCCCACCACCGTCATGTCCGACGACTATAGGGTCGTCCCCACCACCCCGCGACTAGGTTGGCCCGCCGCCGACTTGTTCGACGCCAATAGGGTCGTCCCTCCCACCCCGGAACAAGGTTGGCCAGCCGCCGACATGTCCGACGACTATAGGGTCGTCCCCACGACCCCGGGACTAGGTTGGCCCGCCGCCGACTAGTCCGACGACTATAGGGTCGTCCCAACGACCCCGTGACTAGATTGGCCCGCCACCGTCATGTCCGACGAATATAGGTTCGTGCCTAAGACCCTGGGCATACGTTGGCCCGCCGCCGACATGTCCGACGACTATGGGGTCGTCCCCACGACCCCGGGAATATGTTGGCCCGCCGCCGACTTGTCCGACGACTATAGGGTCGTCCCCACGACCCCGGGACTAGATTGGCCCGCCACCATCATGTCCGACGACTATAGGGTCGTCCCCACGACCCCGGGACTAGGTTGGCCCGCCGCCGACTTGTCCGACGACTATAGGGTCGTCCCTCCCACCCCGGAACTAGGTTGGCCAGCCGCCGACATGTCCGACGACTATAGGGTCGTCCCCACGACACCGGAGCTAGATTGGCCCGCCACCGTCATGTCCGACGACTATAGGGTCGTCCCCGCGACCACGGGCCAAAGTTGGCCCGCCACCATCATGTCCGACGACTATAGGGTCGTCCCCACGACCCCGGGACTAGGTTGGCCCGCCGCCGACTTGTCCGACGACTATAGGGTCGTCCCTCCCACCCCGGAACTAGGTTGGCCAGCCGCCGACATGTCCGACGACTATAGGGTCGTCCCCACGACACCGGAGCCAGAGTGGCCCGCCACCGTCATGTCCGACGAGTATATGGTCGTACCCACGACCCCGGGACTAGGTTGGCCAGCCGCCGACATGTCCGACGACAATAGGGTCGTCCCCACGACCCCGGGACTAGATAGGCCCACCACCGTCATGTCCGACGACTATAGGGTCGTCCCCACCACCCCGCGACTAGGTTGGCCCGCCGCCGACTTGTTCGACGCCAATAGGGTCGTCCCTCCCACCCCGGAACAAGGTTGGCCAGCCGCCGACATGTCCGACGACTATAGGGTCGTCCCCACGACACCGGAGCTAGAGTGGCCCGCCACCGTCATGTCCGACGAGTATATGGTCGTCCCCACGACCCCGGGACTAGGTTTGGGCCGCCGCCGACCTGTCCGACGACTATAGGTTCGTGCCTACGACCCTGGGCATACGTTGGCCCGCCGCCGACATGTCCGACGACTATAGGGTCGTCCCCACGACCCTGGGCATACGTTGGCCCGCCGCCGACATGTCCGACGACTATAGGGTCGTCCCCACGATCCCGGCACTAGGTTGGCCAGCCGCCGACATGTCCGACGACAATAGGGTCGTCCCCACGACCCCGAGACTAGATTGGCCCACCACCGTCATGTCCGACGAATACAGGGTCGTCCCGATGACCCCGGGACTAGAGTGGCCCGCCACCGTCATGTCCGACGAGTATATGGTCGTACCCACGACCCCGGGACTAGGTTGGCCCGCCGCCGACTTGTCAGACGACTATAGGGTCGTCCCTCCCACCCCGGAACTAGGTTGGGCAGCCGCCGACATGTCCGACGACTATAGGGTCGCCCCACGACACCGGAGCTAGAGTGGCTAGCCACCGTAATGTCCGAAGAGTATATGGTCGTACCCACGACCCCGGGACTAGGTTGGCCAGCCGCCGACATGTCCGACGACAATAGGGTCGTCCCCACGACCCCGGGACTAGATTGGCCCACCACCGTCATGTCCGACGACTATAGGGTCGTCCCCACCACCCCGCGACTAGGTTGGCCCGCCGCCGACTTGTTCGACGCCAATAGGGACGTCCCTCCCACCCCGGAACTAGGTTGGCCAGCCGCCGACATGTCCGACGACTATAGGGTCGTCCCCACGACACCGGAGCTAGAGTGGCCCGCCACCGTCATGTCCGACGAGTATATGGTCGTCCCCACGACCCCGGGACTAGGTTTGGGCCGCCGCCGACTTGTCCGACGACTATAGGTTCGTCCCTACGACCCTGGGCATACGTTGGCCCGCCGCCGACATGTCCGACGACTATAGGGTCGTCCCCACGACCCTGGGCA
The DNA here is from genome assembly GCA_946251845.1 of Andrena fulva. NCBI lineage: Eukaryota > Metazoa > Arthropoda > Insecta > Hymenoptera > Andrenidae > Andrena > Andrena fulva. The sequence goes on from CAMITZ010000297.1 coordinate 620,601, forward strand.
TACGTTGGCCCGCCGCCGACATGTCCGACGACTATAGGGTGGTCCCCACGATCCCGGGACTAGGTTGGCCAGCCGCCGACATGTCCGACGACAATAGGGTCGTCCCCACGACCCCGAGACTAGATTGGCCCACCACCGTCATGTCCGACGACTACAGGGTCGTCCCCACGGCCCCGGGAATAGATTGGCCCACCACCGTCATGTCCGACGACAACAGGATTGTCCCCACGACCCCCGGACTAGATTGCCCCGCCACCGTCATGTCCGACGACTGTAGGGTCGTCTCCACGACCCCGGGTCTCGGTTGGCCCGCCGCCGACTTGTCCGACGACTATAGGGTCGTCCCTCCCACCCCGGAACTAGGTTGGCCAGCCGCCGACATGTCCGACGACTATAGGGTCGTCCCCACGACACCGGAGCTAGATTGGCCCGCCACCGTCATGTCCGACGACTATAGGGTCGTCCCCGCGACCACGGGCCAAAGTTGGTCAGCCACCGACATGTCCGACGACTATTGGGTCGTCCCCATGACCCCGGGACTAGAGTGGCCCGCCACCGTCATGTCCTACGAGCATATGGTCGTACCCACGACCCTGGGACTTGGTTGGCCAGACGCCGACATGTCCGACGACAATAGGGACGTCCCCACGACCCCGGGCCAAAGTTGCCCAGCCGCCGACATGTCCGACGACTATAGGGTCGTCCCCACGACCCCGGGACTAGATTGGCCCGCCACCATCATGTCCGACGACTATAGGGTCGTCCCCACGACCCCGGGACTAGGTTGGCCCGCCGCCGACTTGTCCGACGACTATAGGGTCGTCCCTCCCACCCCGGAACTAGGTTGGCCAGCCGCCGTCATGTCCGACGACTATAGGGTCGTCCCCGCGACCACGGGCCAAAGTTGGTCAGCCACCGACATGTCCGACGACTATTGGGTCGTCCCCATGACCCCGGGACTAGAGTGGCCCGCCACCGTCATGTCCGACGAGCATATGGTCGTCCCCACGACCCCGGGACTAGATTGGCCCGCCACCATCATGTCCGACGACTATAGGGTCGTCCCCACGACCCCGGGACTAGGTTGGCCAGCCGCCGACTTGTCCGACGACTATAGGATCGTCCCTCCCACCCCGGAACTAGGTTGGCCAGCCGCCGACATGTCCGACGACTATAGGGTCGTCCCCACGACACCGGAGCTAGAGTGGCCCGCCACCGTAATGTCCGACGAGTATATGGTCGTACCCACGACCCCGGGACTAGGTTGGCCAGCCGCCGACATGTCCGACGACAATAGGGTCGTCCCCACGACCCCGGGACTAGATTGGCCCACCACCGTCATGTCCGACGACTATAGGGTCGTCCCCACCACCCAGCGACTAGGTTGGCCCGCCGCCGACTTGTTCGACGCCAATAGGGTCGTCCCTCCCACCGCGGAACTAGGTTGGCCAGCCGCCGACATGTCCGACGACTATAGGGTCGTCCCCACGACACCGGAGCTAGAGTGGCCCGCCACCGTCATGTCCGACGAGTATATGGTCGTCCCCACGACCCCGGGACTAGGTTTGGGCCGCCGCCGAACTGTCCGACGACTATAGGTTCGTGCCTACGACCCTGGGCATACGTTGGCCCGCCGCCGACATGTCCGACGACTATAGGGTCGTCCCCACGACCCTGGGCATACGTTGGCCCGCCGCCGACATGTCCGACGACTATAGGGTCGTCCCCACGATCCCGGGACTAGGTTGGCCAGCCGCCGACATGTCCGACGACAATAGGGTCGTCCCCACGACCCCGAGACTAGATTGGCCCACCACCGTCATGTCCGACGACTACAGGGTCGTCCCGATGACCCCGGGACTAGAGTGGCCCGCCACCGTCATGTCCGACGAGTATATGGTCGTACCCACGACCCCGGGAATAGGTTGGCCCGCCGCCGACTTGTCCGACGACTGTAGGGTCGTCCCCACGACCCCGGGGCTAGATTGGCCCGCCACCATCATGTCCGACGATTATAGGGTCGTCCCCACGACCACGGGCCAAACTGGGCCTGCCGCCGACATGTCCGACGACTATAGGGTCGTCCCCACGACCCCGGGACTAGATTGGCCCGCCACCATCATGTCCGACGACAAAAGGGTCGTCCCCACGATCCCGGGACTAGGTTGGCCTGCCGCCGACTTGTCTGACGACTATAGGGTCGTTCCTACCACCCCGGGACTAGGTTGGCACGCCGCCGACATGTCCGATGAATATAGGGTCGTCTCCACGACCCCGGGACTAGATTGGCCCGCCACCGTCATGTCCGACGACTATAGGGTCGTCCCCACGACACCAGGACTAGGTTGGCCCGCCGCCGACTTGTCCGACGACTATAGGGTCGTCCCCACGACCCCGGGACTAGATTGGCCCGCCACCATCATGTCCGACGATTATAGGGTCGTCCCCACGACCACGGGCCAAAGTTGGCCAGCCGCCGACATGTCCGATGACAATAGGGTCGTCCCCACGACCCCGGGACTAGATTGACCCGCCACCATCATGTCCGACGACTATAGGGTCGTCCCCACGACCCCGGGACTAGGTTGGCCCGCCGCCGACTTGTCTGACGACTATAGGGTCGTCCCTACCACCCCGGGACTAGGTTGGCAAGCCGCCGACATGTCCCATCACTATAGGGTCGTCTCCACGACCCCGGGACTAGGTTGGCCCGCCGCCGACTTGTCCGGCGACTATAGGGACGTCCCGACGACCACGGGCCAGTGTTGCCCAGCCGCCGACATGTCCGACGACTATAGGGTCGTCCCCACGACCCCGGGACTAGATTGGCCCGCCACCGACATGTCCGGCGACTATAGGGTCGCCCCACGATCCCGGGACTAGGTTGGCCCGCCGCCGACTTGTCCGACGACTATAGGGTCGTCCCCACGACCCCGGGACTATGTTGGCCCGCTGCCGACTTGTCAGACGACTATAGGGTCGTCCCCACGACCCCGGGACTAGGTTGGCCCGCCGCCGACTTGTCCGACGACTATAGGGTCGTCCCTCCCACCCCGGAACTAGGTTGGCCAGCCGCCGAAATGTCCGACGACTATCGGGTCGTCCCCACGACCCCGGAGCTAGATTGGCGCGCCACCGTCATGTCCGACGACTATAGGGTCGTCCCCGCGACCACGGGCCAAAGTTGGTCAGCCACCGACATGTCCGACGACTATTGGGTCGTCCCCATGACCCCGGGACTAGAGTGGCCCGCCACCGTCATGTCCGGCGACTATAGGGTCGTCCCCGCGACCACGGGCCAAAGTTGGTCAGCCACCGACATGTCCGACGACTATTGGGTCGTCCCCATGACCCCGGGACTAGAGTGGCCCGCCACCGTCATGTCCGACGAGCATATGGTCGTACCCACGACCCCGGGACTAGGTTGGCCAGCCGCCGACATGTCCGACGACAATAGGGTCGTCCCCACGACCCCGGGACTAGATTGGCCCGCCACCATCATGTCCGACGACTATAGGGTCGTCCCCACGACCCCGGGACTAGGTTGGCCCGCCGCCGACTTGTCCGACGACTATAGGGTCGTCCCTCCCACCCCGGAACTAAGTTGGCCAGCCGCCGACATGTCCGACGACTATAGGGTCGTCCCCACGACACCGGAGCTAGAGTGGCCCGCCACCGTAATGTCCGACGAGTATATGGTCGTACCCACGACCCTGGGCATACGTTGGCCCGCCGCCGACATGTCCGACGACTATAGGGTCGTCCCCACGACCCCGAGACTAGATTGGCCCACCACCGTCATGTCCGACGACTACAGGGTCGTCCCGATGACCCCGGGACTAGAGTGGCCCGCCACCGTCATGTCCGACGAGTATATGGTCGTACCCACGACCCCGGGACTAGGTTGGCCAGCCGCCGACATGTCCGACGACAATAGGGTCGTCCCCACGACCCCGAGACTAGATTGGCCCACCACCGTCATGTCCGACGACTACAGGGTCGTCCCGATGACCCCGGGACTAGAGTGGCCCGCCACCGTCATGTCCGACGAGTATATGGTCGTACCCACGACCCCGGGACTAGGTTGGCCAGCCGCCGACATGTCCGACGACAATAGGGTCGTCCCCACGACCCCGGGACTAGATTGGCCCACCACCGTCATGTCCGACGACTATAGGGTCGTCCCCACCACCCCGCGACTAGGTTGGCCCGCCGCCGACTTGTTCGAAGCCAATAGGGTCGTCCCTCCCACCCCGGAACTAGGTTGGCCAGCCGCCGACATGTCCGACGACTATAGGGTCGTCCCCACGACACCGGAGCTAGAGTGGCCCGCCACCGTCATGTCCGACGAGTATATGGTCGTCCCCACGACCCCGGGACTAGGTTTGGGCCGCCGCCGACTTGTCCGACGACTATAGGTTCGTCCCTACGACCCTGGGCATACGTTGGCCCGCCGCCGACATGTCCGACGACTATAGGGTCGTCCCCACGACCCTGGGCATACGTTGGCCCGCCGCCGACATGTCCGACGACTATAGGGTCGTCCCCACGATCCCGGGACTAGGTTGGCCAGCCGACGACATGTCCGACGACAATAGGGTCGTCCCCACGACCCCGAGACTAGATTGGCCCACCACCGTCATGTCCGACGACTACAGGGTCGTCCCCACGGCCCCGGGAATAGATTGGCCCACCACCGTCATGTCCGACGACAACAGGATTGTCCCCACGACCCCCGGACTAGATTGCCCCGCCACCGTCATGTCCGACGACTATAGGGTCGTCTCCACGACCCCGGGTCTCGGTTGGCCCGCCGCCGACTTGTCCGACGACTATAGGGTCGTCCCTCCCACCGCGGAACTAGGTTGGCCAGCCGCCGACATGTCCGACGACTATAGGGTCGTCCCCACGATCCCGGCACTAGGTTGGCCAGCCGCCGACATGTCCGACGACAATAGGGTCGTCCCCACGACCCCGAGACTAGATTGGCCCACCACCGTCATGTCCGACGACTACAGGGTCGTCCCGATGACCCCGGGACTAGAGTGGCCCGCCACCGTCATGTCCGACGAGTATATGGTCGTACCCACGACCCCGGGACTAGGTTGGCCCGCCGCCGACTTGTCAGACGACTATAGGGTCGTCCCTCCCACCCCGGAACTAGGTTGGGCAGCCGCCGACATGTCCGACGACTATAGGGTCGTCCCCACGACACCGGAGCTAGAGTGGCCCGCCACCGTAATGTCCGACGAGTATATGGTCGTACCCACGACCCCGGGACTAGGTTGGCCAGCCGCCGACATGTCCGACGACAATAGGGTCGTCCCCACGACCCCGGGACTAGATTGGCCCACCACCGTCATGTCCGACGACTATAGGGTCGTCCCCACCACCCCGCGACTAGGTTGGCCCGCCGCCGACTTGTTCGACGCCAATAGGGTCGTCCCTCCCACCCCGGAACTAGGTTGGCCAGCCGCCGACATGTCCGACGACTATAGGGTCGTCCCCACGACACCGGAGCTAGAGTGGCCCGCCACCGTCATGTCCGACGAGTATATGGTCGTCCCCACGACCCCGGGACTAGGTTTGGGCCGCCGCCGACTTGTCCGACGACTATAGGTTCGTCCCTACGACCCTGGGCATACGTTGGCCCGCCGCCGACATGTCCGACGACTATAGGGTCGTCCCCACGACCCTGGGCATACGTTGGCCCGCCGCCGACATGTCCGACGACTATAGGGTCGTCCCCACGAACCCGGGACTAGGTTGGCCAGCCGACGACATGTCCGACGACAATAGGGTCGTCCCCACGACCCCGAGACTAGATTGGCCCACCACCGTCATGTCCGACGACTACAGGGTCGTCCCCACGGCCCCGGGAATAGATTGGCCCACCACCGTCATGTCCGACGACAACAGGATTGTCCCCACGACCCCCGGACTAGATTGCCCCGCCACCGTCATGTCCGACGACTATAGGGTCGTCCTCACGACCCCGGGACTAGGTTGGCCCGCCGCCGACTTGTCCGACGACTATAGGGTCGTCCCTCCCACCCCGGAACTAGGTTGGCCAGCCGCCGACATGTCCGACGACTATAGGGTCGTCCCCACGACACCGGAGCTAGAGTGGCCCGCCACCGTCATGTCCGACGAGTATATGGTCGTCCCCACGACCCCGGGACTAGGTTTGGGCCGCCGCCGACCTGTCCGACGACTATAGGTTCGTGCCTACGACCCTGGGCATACGTTGGCCCGCCGCCGACATGTCCGACGACTATAGGGTCGTCCCCACGACCCTGGGCATACGTTGGCCCGCCGCCGACATGTCCGACGACTATAGGGTCGTCCCCACGATCCCGGCACTAGGTTGGCCAGCCGCCGACATGTCCGACGACAATAGGGTCGTCCCCACGACCCCGAGACTAGATTGGCCCACCACCGTCATGTCCGACGACTACAGGGTCGTCCCGATGACCCCGGGACTAGAGTGGCCCGCCACCGTCATGTCCGACGAGTATATGGTCGTACCCACGACCCCGGGACTAGGTTGGCCAGCCGCCGACATGTCCGACGACAATAGGGTCGTCCCCACGACCCCGGGACTAGATTGGCCCACCACCGTCATGTCCGACGACTATAGGGTCGTCCCCACCACCCCGCGACTAGGTTGGCCCGCCGCCGACTTGTTCGAAGCCAATAGGGTCGTCCCTCCCACCCCGGAACTAGGTTGGCCAGCCGCCGACATGTCCGACGACTATAGGGTCGTCCCCACGACACCGGAGCTAGAGTGGCCCGCCACCGTCATGTCCGACGATTATATGGTCGTCCCCACGACCCCGGGACTAGGTTTGGGCCGCCGCCGACTTGTCCGACGACTATAGGTTCGTCCCTACGACCCTGGGCATACGTTGGCCCGCCGCCGACATGTCCGACGACTATAGGGTCGTCCCCACGACCCTGGGCATACGTTGGCCCGCCGCCGACATGTCCGACGACTATAGGGTCGTCCCTCCCACCCCGGAACTAGGTTGGCCAGCCGCCGACATGTCCGACGACTATAGGGTCGTCCCCACGACACCGGAGCTAGAGTGGCCCGCCACCGTCATGTCCGACGAGTATATGGTCGTACCCACGACCCCGGGACTAGGTTGGCCAGCCGCCGACATATCCGACGACAATAGGGTCGTCCCCACGACCCCGGGACTAGATTGGCCCACCACCGTCATGTCCGACGACTATAGGGTCGTCCCCACCACCCCGCGACTAGGTTGGCCCGCCGCCGACTTGTTCGAAGCCAATAGGGTCGTCCCTCCCACCCCGGAACTAGGTTGGCCAGCCGCCGACATGTCCGACGACTATAGGGTCGTCCCCACGACACCGGAGCTAGAGTGGCCCGCCACCGTCATGTCCGACGAGTATATGGTCGTCCCCACGATCCCGGGACTAGGTTGGCCAGCCGACGACATGTCCGACGACAATAGGGTCGTCCCCACGACCCCGAGACTAGATTGGCCCACCACCGTCATGTCCGACGACTACAGGGTCGTCCCCACGGCCCCGGGAATAGATTGGCCCACCACCGTCATGTCCGACGACAACAGGATTGTCCCCACGACCCCCGGACTAGATTGCCCCGCCACCGTCATGTCCGACGACTATAGGGTCGTCTCCACGACCCCGGGTCTCGGTTGGCCCGCCGCCGACTTGTCCGACGACTATAGGGTCGTCCCTCCCACCGCGGAACTAGGTTGGCCAGCCGCCGACATGTCCGACGACTATAGGGTCGTCCCCACGATCCCGGCACTAGGTTGGCCAGCCGCCGACATGTCCGACGACAATAGGGTCGTCCCCACGACCCCGAGACTAGATTGGCCCACCACCGTCATGTCCGACGACTACAGGGTCGTCCCGATGACCCCGGGACTAGAGTGGCCCGCCACCGTCATGTCCGACGAGTATATGGTCGTACCCACGACCCCGGGACTAGGTTGGCCCGCCGCCGACTTGTCAGACGACTATAGGGTCGTCCCTCCCACCCCGGAACTAGGTTGGGCAGCCGCCGACATGTCCGACGACTATAGGGTCGTCCCCACGACACCGGAGCTAGAGTGGCCCGCCACCGTAATGTCCGACGAGTATATGGTCGTACCCACGACCCCGGGACTAGGTTGGCCAGCCGCCGACATGTCCGACGACAATAGGGTCGTCCCCACGACCCCGGGACTAGATTGGCCCACCACCGTCATGTCCGACGACTATAGGGTCGTCCCCACCACCCCGCGACTAGGTTGGCCCGCCGCCGACTTGTTCGACGCCAATAGGGTCGTCCCTCCCACCCCGGAACTAGGTTGGCCAGCCGCCGACATGTCCGACGACTATAGGGTCGTCCCCACGACACCGGAGCTAGAGTGGCCCGCCACCGTCATGTCCGACGAGTATATGGTCGTCCCCACGACCCCGGGACTAGGTTTGGGCCGCCGCCGACTTGTCCGACGACTATAGGTTCGTCCCTACGACCCTGGGCATACGTTGGCCCGCCGCCGACATGTCCGACGACTATAGGGTCGTCCCCACGACCCTGGGCATACGTTGGCCCGCCGCCGACATGTCCGACGACTATAGGGTCGTCCCCACGAACCCGGGACTAGGTTGGCCAGCCGACGACATGTCCGACGACAATAGGGTCGTCCCCACGACCCCGAGACTAGATTGGCCCACCACCGTCATGTCCGACGACTACAGGGTCGTCCCCACGGCCCCGGGAATAGATTGGCCCACCACCGTCATGTCCGACGACAACAGGATTGTCCCCACGACCCCCGGACTAGATTGCCCCGCCACCGTCATGTCCGACGACTATAGGGTCGTCTCCACGACCCCGGGTCTCGGTTGGCCCGCCGCCGACTTGTCCGACGACTATAGGGTCGTCCCTCCCACCCCGGAACTAGGTTGGCCAGCCGCCGACATGTCCGACGACTATAGGGTCGTCCCCACGACACCGGAGCTAGATTGGCCCGCCACCGTCATGTCCGACGACTATAGGGTCGTCCCCGCGACCACGGGCCAAAGTTGGTCAGCCACCGACATGTCCGACGACTATTGGGTCGTCCCCATGACCCCGGGACTAGAGTGGCCCGCCACCGTCATGTCCTACGAGCATATGGTCGTACCCACGACCCTGGGACTAGGTTGGCCAGACGCCGACATGTCCGACGACAATAGGGACGTCCCCACGACCACGGGCCAAAGTTGCCCAGCCGCCGACATGTCCGACGACTATAGGGTGCGTCCCCACGACCCCGGGACTAGATTGGCCCGCCACCATCATGTCCGACGACTATAGGGTCGTCCCCACGACCCCGGGACTAGGTTGGCCCGCCGCCGACTTGTCCGACGACTATAGGGTCGTCCCTCCCACCCCGGAACTTGGTTGGCCAGCCGCCGACATGTCCGACGACTATAGGGTCGTCCCCACGACCCCGGGACTAGATTGGCCCGCCACCATCATGTCCGACGACAAAAGGGTCGTCCCCACGACCCCGAGACTAGATTGGCCCACCACCGACATGTCCGACGACTACAGGGTCGTCCCGATGACCCCGGGACTAGAGTGGCCCGCCACCGTAATGTCCGTCGAGTATATGGTCGTACCCACGACCCCGGGACTAGGTTGGCCAGCCGCCGACATGTCCGACGACTATTGGGTCGTCCCCATGACCCCGGGACTAGAGTGGCCCGCCACCGTCATGTCCGACGACTATAGGGTCGTCCCCGCGACCACGGGCCAAAGTTGGTCAGCCACCGACATGTCCGACGACTATTGGGTCGTCCCCATGACCCCGGGACTAGAGTGGCCCGCCACCGTCATGTCCGACGAGCATATGGTCGTACCCACGACCCCGGGACTAGGTTGGCCAGCCGCCGACATGACCGACGACAATAGGGTCGTCCCCACGACCCCGGGACTAGATTGGCCCGCCACCATCATGTCCGACGACTATAGGGTCGTCCCCACGACACCGGAGCTAGAGTGGCCCGCCACCGTCATGTCCGACGAGTATATGGTCGTCCCCACGACCCCGGGACTAGGTTTGGGCCGCCGCCGACCTGTCCGACGACTATAGGTTCGTGCCTACGACCCTGGGCATACGTTTGCCCGCCGCCGACATGTCCGACGACTATAGGGTCGTCCCCACGACCCTGGGCATACGTTGGCCCGCCGCCGACATGTCCGACGACTATAGGGTCGTCCCCACGACCCCGGGACTAGGTTGGCCAGCCGCCGACTTGTCCGACGACTATAGGATCGTCCCTCCCACCCCGGAACTAGGTTGGCCAGCCGCCGACATGTCCGACGACTATAGGGTCGTCCCCACGACACCGGAGCTAGAGTGGCCCGCCACCGTAATGTCCGACGAGTATATGGTCGTACCCACGACCCCGGGACTAGGTTGGCCAGCCGCCGACATGTCCGACGACAATAGGGTCGTCCCCACGACCCCGGGACTAGATTGGCCCACCACCGTCATGTCCGACGACTATAGGGTCGTCCCCACCACCCAGCGACTAGGTTGGCCCGCCGCCGACTTGTTCGACGCCAATAGGGTCGTCCCTCCCACCGCGGAACTAGGTTGGCCAGCCGCCGACATGTCCGACGACTATAGGGTCGTCCCCACGACACCGGAGCTAGAGTGGCCCGCCACCGTCATGTCCGACGAGTATATGGTCGTCCCCACGACCCCGGGACTAGGTTTGGGCCGCCGCCGAACTGTCCGACGACTATAGGTTCGTGCCTACGACCCTGGGCATACGTTGGCCCGCCGCCGACATGTCCGACGACTATAGGGTCGTCCCCACGACCCTGGGCATACGTTGGCCCGCCGCCGACATGTCCGACGACTATAGGGTCGTCCCCACGATCCCGGGACTAGGTTGGCCAGCCGCCGACATGTCCGACGACAATAGGGTCGTCCCCACGACCCCGAGACTAGATTGGCCCACCACCGTCATGTCCGACGACTACAGGGTCGTCCCGATGACCCCGGGACTAGAGTGGCCCGCCACCGTCATGTCCGACGAGTATATGGTCGTACCCACGACCCCGGGAATAGGTTGGCCCGCCGCCGACTTGTCCGACGACTGTAGGGTCGTCCCCACGACCCCGGGGCTAGATTGGCCCGCCACCATCATGTCCGACGATTATAGGGTCGTCCCCACGACCACGGGCCAAACTGGGCCTGCCGCCGACATGTCCGACGACTATAGGGTCGTCCCCACGACCCCGGGACTAGATTGGCCCGCCACCATCATGTCCGACGACAAAAGGGTCGTCCCCACGATCCCGGGACTAGGTTGGCCTGCCGCCGACTTGTCTGACGACTATAGGGTCGTTCCTACCACCCCGGGACTAGGTTGGCACGCCGCCGACATGTCCGATGAATATAGGGTCGTCTCCACGACCCCGGGACTAGATTGGCCCGCCACCGTCATGTCCGACGACTATAGGGTCGTCCCCACGACACCAGGACTAGGTTGGCCCGCCGCCGACTTGTCCGACGACTATAGGGTCGTCCCCACGACCCCGGGACTAGATTGGCCCGCCACCATCATGTCCGACGATTATAGGGTCGTCCCCACGACCACGGGCCAAAGTTGGCCAGCCGCCGACATGTCCGATGACAATAGGGTCGTCCCCACGACCCCGGGACTAGATTGACCCGCCACCATCATGTCCGACGACTATAGGGTCGTCCCCACGACCCCGGGACTAGGTTGGCCCGCCGCCGACTTGTCTGACGACTATAGGGTCGTCCCTACCACCCCGGGACTAGGTTGGCAAGCCGCCGACATGTCCCATCACTATAGGGTCGTCTCCACGACCCCGGGACTAGGTTGGCCCGCCGCCGACTTGTCCGGCGACTATAGGGACGTCCCGACGACCACGGGCCAGTGTTGCCCAGCCGCCGACATGTCCGACGACTATAGGGTCGTCCCCACGACCCCGGGACTAGATTGGCCCGCCACCGACATGTCCGGCGACTATAGGGTCGCCCCACGATCCCGGGACTAGGTTGGCCCGCCGCCGACTTGTCCGACGACTATAGGGTCGTCCCCACGACCCCGGGACTATGTTGGCCCGCTGCCGACTTGTCAGACGACTATAGGGTCGTCCCCACGACCCCGGGACTAGGTTGGCCCGCCGCCGACTTGTCCGACGACTATAGGGTCGTCCCTCCCACCCCGGAACTAGGTTGGCCAGCCGCCGAAATGTCCGACGACTATCGGGTCGTCCCCACGACCCCGGAGCTAGATTGGCGCGCCACCGTCATGTCCGACGACTATAGGGTCGTCCCCGCGACCACGGGCCAAAGTTGGTCAGCCACCGACATGTCCGACGACTATTGGGTCGTCCCCATGACCCCGGGACTAGAGTGGCCCGCCACCGTCATGTCCGGCGACTATAGGGTCGTCCCCGCGACCACGGGCCAAAGTTGGTCAGCCACCGACATGTCCGACGACTATTGGGTCGTCCCCATGACCCCGGGACTAGAGTGGCCCGCCACCGTCATGTCCGACGAGCATATTGTCGTACCCACGACCCCGGGACTAGGTTGGCCAGCCGCCGACATGTCCGACGACAATAGGGTCGTCCCCACGACCCCGGGACTAGATTGGCCCGCCACCATCATGTCCGACGACTATAGGGTCGTCCCCACGACCCCGGGACTAGGTTGGCCCGCCGCCGACTTGTCCGACGACTATAGGGTCGTCCCTCCCACCCCGGAACTAAGTTGGCCAGCCGCCGACATGTCCGACGACTATAGGGTCGTCCCCACGACACCGGAGCTAGAGTGGCCCGCCACCGTAATGTCCGACGAGTATATGGTCGTACCCACGACCCTGGGCATACGTTGGCCCGCCGCCGACATGTCCGACGACTATAGGGTCGTCCCCACGACCCCGAGACTAGATTGGCCCACCACCGTCATGTCCGACGACTACAGGGTCGTCCCGATGACCCCGGGACTAGAGTGGCCCGCCACCGTCATGTCCGACGAGTATATGGTCGTACCCACGACCCCGGGACTAGGTTGGCCAGCCGCCGACATGTCCGACGACAATAGGGTCGTCCCCACGACCCCGAGACTAGATTGGCCCACCACCGTCATGTCCGACGACTACAGGGTCGTCCCGATGACCCCGGGACTAGAGTGGCCCGCCACCGTCATGTCCGACGAGTATATGGTCGTACCCACGACCCCGGGACTAGGTTGGCCAGCCGCCGACATGTCCGACGACAATAGGGTCGTCCCCACGACCCCGGGACTAGATTGGCCCACCACCGTCATGTCCGACGACTATAGGGTCGTCCCCACCACCCCGCGACTAGGTTGGCCCGCCGCCGACTTGTTCGAAGCCAATAGGGTCGTCCCTCCCACCCCGGAACTAGGTTGGCCAGCCGCCGACATGTCCGACGACTATAGGGTCGTCCCCACGACACCGGAGCTAGAGTGGCCCGCCACCGTCATGTCCGACGAGTATATGGTCGTCCCCACGACCCCGGGACTAGGTTTGGGCCGCCGCCGACTTGTCCGACGACTATAGGTTCGTCCCTACGACCCTGGGCATACGTTGGCCCGCCGCCGACATGTCCGACGACTATAGGGTCGTCCCCACGACCCTGGGCATACGTTGGCCCGCCGCCGACATGTCCGACGACTATAGGGTCGTCCCCACGATCCCGGGACTAGGTTGGCCAGCCGACGACATGTCCGACGACAATAGGGTCGTCCCCACGACCCCGAGACTAGATTGGCCCACCACCGTCATGTCCGACGACTACAGGGTCGTCCCCACGGCCCCGGGAATAGATTGGCCCACCACCGTCATGTCCGACGACAACAGGATTGTCCCCACGACCCCCGGACTAGATTGCCCCGCCACCGTCATGTCCGACGACTATAGGGTCGTCTCCACGACCCCGGGTCTCGGTTGGCCCGCCGCCGACTTGTCCGACGACTATAGGGTCGTCCCTCCCACCGCGGAACTAGGTTGGCCAGCCGCCGACATGTCCGACGACTATAGGGTCGTCCCCACGATCCCGGCACTAGGTTGGCCAGCCGCCGACATGTCCGACGACAATAGGGTCGTCCCCACGACCCCGAGACTAGATTGGCCCACCACCGTCATGTCCGACGACTACAGGGTCGTCCCGATGACCCCGGGACTAGAGTGGCCCGCCACCGTCATGTCCGACGAGTATATGGTCGTACCCACGACCCCGGGACTAGGTTGGCCCGCCGCCGACTTGTCAGACGACTATAGGGTCGTCCCTCCCACCCCGGAACTAGGTTGGGCAGCCGCCGACATGTCCGACGACTATAGGGTCGTCCCCACGACACCGGAGCTAGAGTGGCCCGCCACCGTAATGTCCGACGAGTATATGGTCGTACCCACGACCCCGGGACTAGGTTGGCCAGCCGCCGACATGTCCGACGACAATAGGGTCGTCCCCACGACCCCGGGACTAGATTGGCCCACCACCGTCATGTCCGACGACTATAGGGTCGTCCCCACCACCCCGCGACTAGGTTGGCCCGCCGCCGACTTGTTCGACGCCAATAGGGTCGTCCCTCCCACCCCGGAACTAGGTTGGCCAGCCGCCGACATGTCCGACGACTATAGGGTCGTCCCCACGACACCGGAGCTAGAGTGGCCCGCCACCGTCATGTCCGACGAGTATATGGTCGTCCCCACGACCCCGGGACTAGGTTTGGGCCGCCGCCGACTTGTCCGACGACTATAGGTTCGTCCCTACGACCCTGGGCATACGTTGGCCCGCCGCCGACATGTCCGACGACTATAGGGTCGTCCCCACGACCCTGGGCATACGTTGGCCCGCCGCCGACATGTCCGACGACTATAGGGTCGTCCCCACGAACCCGGGACTAGGTTGGCCAGCCGACGACATGTCCGACGACAATAGGGTCGTCCCCACGACCCCGAGACTAGATTGGCCCACCACCGTCATGTCCGACGACTACAGGGTCGTCCCCACGGCCCCGGGAATAGATTGGCCCACCACCGTCATGTCCGACGACAACAGGATTGTCCCCACGACCCCCGGACTAGATTGCCCCGCCACCGTCATGTCCGACGACTATAGGGTCGTCCTCACGACCCCGGGACTAGGTTGGCCCGCCGCCGACTTGTCCGACGACTATAGGGTCGTCCCTCCCACCCCGGAACTAGGTTGGCCAGCCGCCGACATGTCCGACGACTATAGGGTCGTCCCCACGACACCGGAGCTAGAGTGGCCCGCCACCGTCATGTCCGACGAGTATATGGTCGTCCCCACGACCCCGGGACTAGGTTTGGGCCGCCGCCGACCTGTCCGACGACTATAGGTTCGTGCCTACGACCCTGGGCATACGTTGGCCCGCCGCCGACATGTCCGACGACTATAGGGTCGTCCCCACGACCCTGGGCATACGTTGGCCCGCCGCCGACATGTCCGACGACTATAGGGTCGTCCCCACGATCCCGGCACTAGGTTGGCCAGCCGCCGACATGTCCGACGACAATAGGGTCGTCCCCACGACCCCGAGACTAGATTGGCCCACCACCGTCATGTCCGACGACTACAGGGTCGTCCCGATGACCCCGGGACTAGAGTGGCCCGCCACCGTCATGTCCGACGAGTATATGGTCGTACCCACGACCCCGGGACTAGGTTGGCCAGCCGCCGACATGTCCGACGACAATAGGGTCGTCCCCACGACCCCGGGACTAGATTGGCCCACCACCGTCATGTCCGACGACTATAGGGTCGTCCCCACCACCCCGCGACTAGGTTGGCCCGCCGCCGACTTGTTCGAAGCCAATAGGGTCGTCCCTCCCACCCCGGAACTAGGTTGGCCAGCCGCCGACATGTCCGACGACTATAGGGTCGTCCCCACGACACCGGAGCTAGAGTGGCCCGCCACCGTCATGTCCGACGATTATATGGTCGTCCCCACGACCCCGGGACTAGGTTTGGGCCGCCGCCGACTTGTCCGACGACTATAGGTTCGTCCCTACGACCCTGGGCATACGTTGGCCCGCCGCCGACATGTCCGACGACTATAGGGTCGTCCCCACGACCCTGGGCATACGTTGGCCCGCCGCCGACATGTCCGACGACTATAGGGTCGTCCCTCCCACCCCGGAACTAGGTTGGCCAGCCGCCGACATGTCCGACGACTATAGGGTCGTCCCCACGACACCGGAGCTAGAGTGGCCCGCCACCGTCATGTCCGACGAGTATATGGTCGTACCCACGACCCCGGGACTAGGTTGGCCAGCCGCCGACATATCCGACGACAATAGGGTCGTCCCCACGACCCCGGGACTAGATTGGCCCACCACCGTCATGTCCGACGACTATAGGGTCGTCCCCACCACCCCGCGACTAGGTTGGCCCGCCGCCGACTTGTTCGAAGCCAATAGGGTCGTCCCTCCCACCCCGGAACTAGGTTGGCCAGCCGCCGACATGTCCGACGACTATAGGGTCGTCCCCACGACACCGGAGCTAGAGTGGCCCGCCACCGTCATGTCCGACGAGTATATGGTCGTCCCCACGATCCCGGGACTAGGTTGGCCAGCCGACGACATGTCCGACGACAATAGGGTCGTCCCCACGACCCCGAGACTAGATTGGCCCACCACCGTCATGTCCGACGACTACAGGGTCGTCCCCACGGCCCCGGGAATAGATTGGCCCACCACCGTCATGTCCGACGACAACAGGATTGTCCCCACGACCCCCGGACTAGATTGCCCCGCCACCGTCATGTCCGACGACTATAGGGTCGTCTCCACGACCCCGGGTCTCGGTTGGCCCGCCGCCGACTTGTCCGACGACTATAGGGTCGTCCCTCCCACCGCGGAACTAGGTTGGCCAGCCGCCGACATGTCCGACGACTATAGGGTCGTCCCCACGATCCCGGCACTAGGTTGGCCAGCCGCCGACATGTCCGACGACAATAGGGTCGTCCCCACGACCCCGAGACTAGATTGGCCCACCACCGTCATGTCCGACGACTACAGGGTCGTCCCGATGACCCCGGGACTAGAGTGGCCCGCCACCGTCATGTCCGACGAGTATATGGTCGTACCCACGACCCCGGGACTAGGTTGGCCCGCCGCCGACTTGTCAGACGACTATAGGGTCGTCCCTCCCACCCCGGAACTAGGTTGGGCAGCCGCCGACATGTCCGACGACTATAGGGTCGTCCCCACGACACCGGAGCTAGAGTGGCCCGCCACCGTAATGTCCGACGAGTATATGGTCGTACCCACGACCCCGGGACTAGGTTGGCCAGCCGCCGACATGTCCGACGACAATAGGGTCGTCCCCACGACCCCGGGACTAGATTGGCCCACCACCGTCATGTCCGACGACTATAGGGTCGTCCCCACCACCCCGCGACTAGGTTGGCCCGCCGCCGACTTGTTCGACGCCAATAGGGTCGTCCCTCCCACCCCGGAACTAGGTTGGCCAGCCGCCGACATGTCCGACGACTATAGGGTCGTCCCCACGACACCGGAGCTAGAGTGGCCCGCCACCGTCATGTCCGACGAGTATATGGTCGTCCCCACGACCCCGGGACTAGGTTTGGGCCGCCGCCGACTTGTCCGACGACTATAGGTTCGTCCCTACGACCCTGGGCATACGTTGGCCCGCCGCCGACATGTCCGACGACTATAGGGTCGTCCCCACGACCCTGGGCATACGTTGGCCCGCCGCCGACATGTCCGACGACTATAGGGTCGTCCCCACGAACCCGGGACTAGGTTGGCCAGCCGACGACATGTCCGACGACAATAGGGTCGTCCCCACGACCCCGAGACTAGATTGGCCCACCACCGTCATGTCCGACGACTACAGGGTCGTCCCCACGGCCCCGGGAATAGATTGGCCCACCACCGTCATGTCCGACGACAACAGGATTGTCCCCACGACCCCCGGACTAGATTGCCCCGCCACCGTCATGTCCGACGACTATAGGGTCGTCTCCACGACCCCGGGTCTCGGTTGGCCCGCCGCCGACTTGTCCGACGACTATAGGGTCGTCCCTCCCACCCCGGAACTAGGTTGGCCAGCCGCCGACATGTCCGACGACTATAGGGTCGTCCCCACGACACCGGAGCTAGATTGGCCCGCCACCGTCATGTCCGACGACTATAGGGTCGTCCCCGCGACCACGGGCCAAAGTTGGTCAGCCACCGACATGTCCGACGACTATTGGGTCGTCCCCATGACCCCGGGACTAGAGTGGCCCGCCACCGTCATGTCCTACGAGCATATGGTCGTACCCACGACCCTGGGACTAGGTTGGCCAGACGCCGACATGTCCGACGACAATAGGGACGTCCCCACGACCACGGGCCAAAGTTGCCCAGCCGCCGACATGTCCGACGACTATAGGGTGCGTCCCCACGACCCCGGGACTAGATTGGCCCGCCACCATCATGTCCGACGACTATAGGGTCGTCCCCACGACCCCGGGACTAGGTTGGCCCGCCGCCGACTTGTCCGACGACTATAGGGTCGTCCCTCCCACCCCGGAACTTGGTTGGCCAGCCGCCGACATGTCCGACGACTATAGGGTCGTCCCCACGACCCCGGGACTAGATTGGCCCGCCACCATCATGTCCGACGACAAAAGGGTCGTCCCCACGACCCCGAGACTAGATTGGCCCACCACCGACATGTCCGACGACTACAGGGTCGTCCCGATGACCCCGGGACTAGAGTGGCCCGCCACCGTAATGTCCGTCGAGTATATGGTCGTACCCACGACCCCGGGACTAGGTTGGCCAGCCGCCGACATGTCCGACGACTATTGGGTCGTCCCCATGACCCCGGGACTAGAGTGGCCCGCCACCGTCATGTCCGACGACTATAGGGTCGTCCCCGCGACCACGGGCCAAAGTTGGTCAGCCACCGACATGTCCGACGACTATTGGGTCGTCCCCATGACCCCGGGACTAGAGTGGCCCGCCACCGTCATGTCCGACGAGCATATGGTCGTACCCACGACCCCGGGACTAGGTTGGCCAGCCGCCGACATGACCGACGACAATAGGGTCGTCCCCACGACCCCGGGACTAGATTGGCCCGCCACCATCATGTCCGACGACTATAGGGTCGTCCCCACGACACCGGAGCTAGAGTGGCCCGCCACCGTCATGTCCGACGAGTATATGGTCGTCCCCACGACCCCGGGACTAGGTTTGGGCCGCCGCCGACCTGTCCGACGACTATAGGTTCGTGCCTACGACCCTGGGCATACGTTTGCCCGCCGCCGACATGTCCGACGACTATAGGGTCGTCCCCACGACACCGGAGCTAGAGTGGCCCGCCACCGTCATGTCCGACGAGTATATGGTCGTCCCCACGACCCCGGGACTAGGTTTGGGCCGCCGCCGACCTGTCCGACGACTATAGGTTCGTGCCTACGACCCTGGGCATACGTTTGCCCGCCGCCGACATGTCCGACGACTATAGGGTCGTCCCCACGACCCTGGGCATACGTTGGCCCGCCGCCGACATGTCCGACGACTATAGGGTCGTCCCCACGATCCCGGCACTAGGTTGGCCAGCCGCCGACATGTCCGACGACAATAGGGTCGTCCCCACGACCCCGAGACTAGATTGGCCCACCACCGTCATGTCCGACGACTACAGGGTCGTCCCGATGACCCCGGGACTAGAGTGGCCCGCCACCGTCATGGCCGACGAGTATATGGTCGTACCCACGACCCCGGGACTAGGTTGGCCCGCCGCCGACTTGTCCGACGACTGTAGGGTCGTCCCCACGACCCCGGGGCTAGATTGGCCCGCCACCATCATGTCCGACGATTATAGGGTCGTCCCCACGACCACGGGCCAAACTTGGCCAGCCGCCGACATGTCCGACGACTATAGGGTCGTCCCCACGACCCCGGGACTAGATTGGCCCGCCACCATCATGTCCGACGACAAAAGGGTCGTCCCCACGATCCCGGGACTAGGTTGGCCTGCCGCCGACTTGTCTGACGACTATAGGGTCGTTCCTACCACCCCGGGACTAGGTTGGCAAGCCGCCGACATGTCCGATGAATATAGGGTCGTCTCCACGACCCCGGGACTAGATTGGCCCGCCACCGTCATGTCCGACGACTATAGGGTCGTCCCCACGACACCGGGACTAGGTTGGCCCGCCGCCGACTTGTCCGACGACTATAGGGTCGTCCCCACGACCCCGGGACTAGATTGGCCCGCCACCATCATGTCCGACGACTATAGGGTCGTCCCCACGACCCCGGGACTAGGTTGGCCCGCCGCCGACTTGTCCGACGACTATAGGGTCGTCCCTCCCACCCCGGAACTAGGTTGGCCAGCCGCCGACATGTCCGACGACTATAGGGTCGTCCCCACGACACCGGAGCTAGATTGGCCCGCCACCGTCATGTCCGACGACTATAGGGTCGTCCCCGCGACAACGGGCCAAAGTTGGCCGCCACCATCATGTCCGACGACTATAGGGTCGTCCCCACGACCCCGGGACTAGGTTGGCCCGCCGCCGACTTGTCCGACGACTATAGGGTCGTCCCTCCCACCCCGGAACTAGGTTGGCCAGCCGCCGACATGTCCGACGACTATAGGGTCGTCCCCACGACACCGGAGCCAGAGTGGCCCGCCACCGTCATGTCCGACGAGTA
Source organism: Andrena fulva (assembly GCA_946251845.1). Lineage (NCBI taxonomy): Eukaryota > Metazoa > Arthropoda > Insecta > Hymenoptera > Andrenidae > Andrena > Andrena fulva. Next base: position 641,349 of record CAMITZ010000297.1, read on the forward strand.
TATGGTCGTACCCACGACCCCGGGACTAGGTTGGCCAGCCGCCGACATGTCCGACGACAATAGGGTCGTCCCCACGACCCCGGGACTAGATAGGCCCACCACCGTCATGTCCGACGACTATAGGGTCGTCCCCACCACCCCGCGACTAGGTTGGCCCGCCGCCGACTTGTTCGACGCCAATAGGGTCGTCCCTCCCACCCCGGAACAAGGTTGGCCAGCCGCCGACATGTCCGACGACTATAGGGTCGTCCCCACGACACCGGAGCTAGAGTGGCCCGCCACCGTCATGTCCGACGAGTATATGGTCGTCCCCACGACCCCGGGACTAGGTTTGGGCCGCCGCCGACCTGTCCGACGACTATAGGTTCGTGCCTACGACCCTGGGCATACGTTGGCCCGCCGCCGACATGTCCGACGACTATAGGGTCGTCCCCACGACCCTGGGCATACGTTGGCCCGCCGCCGACATGTCCGACGACTATAGGGTCGTCCCCACGATCCCGGCACTAGGTTGGCCAGCCGCCGACATGTCCGACGACAATAGGGTCGTCCCCACGACCCCGAGACTAGATTGGCCCACCACCGTCATGTCCGACGACTACAGGGTCGTCCCGATGACCCCGGGACTAGAGTGGCCCGCCACCGTCATGTCCGACGAGTATATGGTCGTACCCACGACCCCGGGACTAGGTTGGCCCGCCGCCGACTTGTCAGACGACTATAGGGTCGTCCCTCCCACCCCGGAACTAGGTTGGGCAGCCGCCGACATGTCCGACGACTATAGGGTCGCCCCACGACACCGGAGCTAGAGTGGCTAGCCACCGTAATGTCCGAAGAGTATATGGTCGTACCCACGACCCCGGGACTAGGTTGGCCAGCCGCCGACATGTCCGACGACAATAGGGTCGTCCCCACGACCCCGGGACTAGATTGGCCCACCACCGTCATGTCCGACGACTATAGGGTCGTCCCCACCACCCCGCGACTAGGTTGGCCCGCCGCCGACTTGTTCGACGCCAATAGGGACGTCCCTCCCACCCCGGAACTAGGTTGGCCAGCCGCCGACATGTCCGACGACTATAGGGTCGTCCCCACGACACCGGAGCTAGAGTGGCCCGCCACCGTCATGTCCGACGAGTATATGGTCGTCCCCACGACCCCGGGACTAGGTTTGGGCCGCCGCCGACTTGTCCGACGACTATAGGTTCGTCCCTACGACCCTGGGCATACGTTGGCCCGCCGCCGACATGTCCGACGACTATAGGGTGGTCCCCACGATCCCGGGACTAGGTTGGCCAGCCGCCGACATGTCCGACGACAATAGGGTCGTCCCCACGACCCCGAGACTAGATTGGCCCACCACCGTCATGTCCGACGACTACAGGGTCGTCCCCACGGCCCCCGGACTAGATTGCCCCGCCACCGTCATGTCCGACGACTGTAGGGTCGTCTCCACGACCCCGGGTCTCGGTTGGCCCGCCGCCGACTTGTCCGACGACTATAGGGTCGTCCCTCCCACCCCGGAACTAGGTTGGCCAGCCGCCGACATGTCCGACGACTATAGGGTCGTCCCCACGACACCGGAGCTAGATTGGCCCGCCACCGTCATGTCCGACGACTATAGGGTCGTCCCCGCGACCACGGGCCAAAGTTGGTCAGCCACCGACATGTCCGACGACTATTGGGTCGTCCCCATGACCCCGGGACTAGAGTGGCCCGCCACCGTCATGTCCTACGAGCATATGGTCGTACCCACGACCCTGGGACTTGGTTGGCCAGACGCCGACATGTCCGACGACAATAGGGACGTCCCCACGACCCCGGGCCAAAGTTGCCCAGCCGCCGACATGTCCGACGACTATAGGGTCGTCCCCACGACCCCGGGACTAGATTGGCCCGCCACCATCATGTCCGACGACTATAGGGTCGTCCCCACGACCCCGGGACTAGGTTGGCCCGCCGCCGACTTGTCCGACGACTATAGGGTCGTCCCTCCCACCCCGGAACTAGGTTGGCCAGCCGCCGTCATGTCCGACGACTATAGGGTCGTCCCCGCGACCACGGGCCAAAGTTGGTCAGCCACCGACATGTCCGACGACTATTGGGTCGTCCCCATGACCCCGGGACTAGAGTGGCCCGCCACCGTCATGTCCGACGAGCATATGGTCGTCCCCACGACCCCGGGACTAGATTGGCCCGCCACCATCATGTCCGACGACTATAGGGTCGTCCCCACGACCCCGGGACTAGGTTGGCCAGCCGCCGACTTGTCCGACGACTATAGGGTCGTCCCTCCCACCCCGGAACTAGGTTGGCCAGCCGCCGACATGTCCGACGACTATAGGGTCGTCCCCACGACACCGGAGCTAGAGTGGCCCGCCACCGTAATGTCCGACGAGTATATGGTCGTACCCACGACCCCGGGACTAGGTTGGCCAGCCGCCGACATGTCCGACGACAATAGGGTCGTCCCCACGACCCCGGGACTAGATTGGCCCACCACCGTCATGTCCGACGACTATAGGGTCGTCCCCACCACCCAGCGACTAGGTTGGCCCGCCGCCGACTTGTTCGACGCCAATAGGGTCGTCCCTCCCACCGCGGAACTAGGTTGGCCAGCCGCCGACATGTCCGACGACTATAGGGTCGTCCCCACGACACCGGAGCTAGAGTGGCCCGCCACCGTCATGTCCGACGAGTATATGGTCGTCCCCACGACCCCGGGACTAGGTTTGGGCCGCCGCCGAACTGTCCGACGACTATAGGTTCGTGCCTACGACCCTGGGCATACGTTGGCCCGCCGCCGACATGTCCGACGACTATAGGGTCGTCCCCACGACCCTGGGCATACGTTGGCCCGCCGCCGACATGTCCGACGACTATAGGGTCGTCCCCACGACCCTGGGCATACGTTGGCCCGCCACCGTCATGTCCGACGACTACAGGGTCGTCCCGATGACCCCGGGACTAGAGTGGCCCGCCACCGTCATGTCCGACGAGTATATGGTCGTACCCACGACCCCGGGACTAGGTTGGCCCGCCGCCGACTTGTCCGACGACTGTAGGGTCGTCCCCACGACCCCGGGGCTAGATTGGCCCGCCACCATCATGTCCGACGATTATAGGGTCGTCCCCACGACCACGGGCCAAACTGGGCCTGCCGCCGACATGTCCGACGACTATAGGGTCGTCCCCACGACCCCGGGACTAGATTGGCCCGCCACCATCATGTCCGACGACAAAAGGGTCGTCCCCACGATCCCGGGACTAGGTTGGCCTGCCGCCGACTTGTCTGACGACTATAGGGTCGTTCCTACCACCCCGGGACTAGGTTGGCACGCCGCCGACATGTCCGATGAATATAGGGTCGTCTCCACGACCCCGGGACTAGATTGGCCCGCCACCGTCATGTCCGACGACTATAGGGTCGTCCCCACGACACCAGGACTAGGTTGGCCCGCCGCCGACTTGTCCGACGACTATAGGGTCGTCCCCACGACCCCGGGACTAGATTGGCCCGCCACCATCATGTCCGACGATTATAGGGTCGTCCCCACGACCACGGGCCAAAGTTGGCCAGCCGCCGACATGTCCGATGACAATAGGGTCGTCCCCACGACCCCGGGACTAGATTGACCCGCCACCATCATGTCCGACGACTATAGGGTCGTCCCCACGACCCCGGGACTAGGTTGGCCCGCCGCCGACTTGTCTGACGACTATAGGGTCGTCCCTACCACCCCGGGACTAGGTTGGCAAGCCGCCGACATGTCCCATCACTATAGGGTCGTCTCCACGACCCCGGGACTAGGTTGGCCCGCCGCCGACTTGTCCGGCGACTATAGGGACGTCCCGACGACCACGGGCCAGTGTTGCCCAGCCGCCGACATGTCCGACGACTATAGGGTCGTCCCCACGACCCCGGGACTAGATTGGCCCGCCACCGACATGTCCGGCGACTATAGGGTCGCCCCACGATCCCGGGACTAGGTTGGCCCGCCGCCGACTTGTCCGACGACTATAGGGTCGTCCCCACGACCCCGGGACTATGTTGGCCCGCTGCCGACTTGTCAGACGACTATAGGGTCGTCCCCACGACCCCGGGACTAGGTTGGCCCGCCGCCGACTTGTCCGACGACTATAGGGTCGTCCCTCCCACCCCGGAACTAGGTTGGCCAGCCGCCGAAATGTCCGACGACTATCGGGTCGTCCCCACGACCCCGGAGCTAGATTGGCGCGCCACCGTCATGTCCGACGACTATAGGGTCGTCCCCGCGACCACGGGCCAAAGTTGGTCAGCCACCGACATGTCCGACGACTATTGGGTCGTCCCCATGACCCCGGGACTAGAGTGGCCCGCCACCGTCATGTCCGGCGACTATAGGGTCGTCCCCGCGACCACGGGCCAAAGTTGGTCAGCCACCGACATGTCCGACGACTATTGGGTCGTCCCCATGACCCCGGGACTAGAGTGGCCCGCCACCGTCATGTCCGACGAGCATATGGTCGTACCCACGACCCCGGGACTAGGTTGGCCAGCCGCCGACATGTCCGACGACAATAGGGTCGTCCCCACGACCCCGGGACTAGATTGGCCCGCCACCATCATGTCCGACGACTATAGGGTCGTCCCCACGACCCCGGGACTAGGTTGGCCCGCCGCCGACTTGTCCGACGACTATAGGGTCGTCCCTCCCACCCCGGAACTAAGTTGGCCAGCCGCCGACATGTCCGACGACTATAGGGTCGTCCCCACGACACCGGAGCTAGAGTGGCCCGCCACCGTAATGTCCGACGAGTATATGGTCGTACCCACGACCCCGGGACTAGGTTGGCCAGCCGCCAACATGTCCGACGACAATAGGGTCGTCCCCACGACCCCGGGACTAGATTGGCCCACCACCGTCATGTCCGACGACTATAGGGTCGTCCCCACCACCCCGCGACTAGGTTGGCCCGCCGCCGACTTGTTCGACGCCAATAGGGTCGTCCCTCCCACCCCGGAACTAGGTTGGCCAGCCGCCGACATGTCCGACGACTATAGGGTCGTCCCCACGACACCGGAGCTAGAGTGGCCCGCCACCGTCATGTCCGACGAGTATATGGTCGTCCCCACGACCCCGGGACTAGGTTTGGGCCGCCGCCGACCTGTCCGACGACTATAGGTTCGTGCCTACGACCCTGGGCATACGTTGGCCCGCCGCCGACATGTCCGACGACTATAGGTTCGTCCCCACGACCCTGGGCATACGTTGGCCCGCCTCCGACATGTCCGACGACTATAGGGTCGTCCCCACGATCCCGGCACTAGGTTGGCCAGCCGCCGACATGTCCGACGACAATAGGGTCGTCCCCACGACCCCGAGACTAGATTGGCCCACCACCGTCATGTCCGACGACTACAGGGTCGTCCCGATGACCCCGGGACTAGAGTGGCCCGCCACCGTCATGTCCGACGAGTATATGGTCGTACCCACGACCCCGGGACTAGGTTGGCCCGCCGCCGACTTGTCCGACGACTGTAGGGTCGTCCCCACGACCCCGGGGCTAGATTGGCCCGCCACCATCATGTCCGACGATTATAGGGTCGTCCCCACGACCACGGGCCAAACTTGGCCAGCCGCCGACATGTCCGACGACTATAGGGTCGTCCCCACTGTTGTGCCCAGGAAGCGCCCAAGCACACGCGCCGCCAGACATATTATACATATCATATTACATTTCGCTATGTTCGAGAAGTTTCCCAGCTGAGCCGCTAAGCGACCAAATCTATCAAATCAGCAATATGTAAGCGCATCGCCGCGACCGGGCTTAGTAACGCGTACCACGCCTAGCAGGCTATAAAAACCTACCTAACACAGCCAACGGGCATTCTGGTTTTGATACTCGACGTGCTAACGCGGCTTAACACTTGTAATTCCCAGTCTAGTTAAGTTAAGGTTATAATAAAGAGCAATATCTGAATATAACCGAGTAGTGCACCCCGTAGATTCCCATCTTTGATTCACTCCGTACCTACGACATCACCAAATCCCGTACCAGCCTTGCGAGCCACCACGCAGGGCACAACAAATGGTGGCAGCGGTGGGATTGTGCTTCGTAAAAATTTTACCGAGCCTTGACGCTACCGATTGATCAACGTCGACTGAGGTTGAACTACCTCCGACAAGATTATTGAATCATCGCAGTCACTTTGGCTAGGACAGGCAACCGTCGCTACCGAGGTAGCACGGAGGACCGAGGAACGGTCTTCGAGAAAAACGTTCGACGCAGTCCGAACGACGACGAGCCTGGAGACGAGTAAAATCAGCCTGAGAGTGAACGGGTGAAACTACAACTAACTAAACACCAAAATCCATCTACGAGGACGTCGCTGATCCGAGGACCAGGACGCACGAGAGGACTTGGGGACTGAGGAACGAGAGGAAGCCGCACCCAAAGAACGGACGGAGAGCCGTACGAAGGTAGCAGCCGTCGGAGCACGCAGTAAACAGCTGTACGGACCGACCTTGCTGAGTCCGATTCATCTCTTATCACCGCCGTCAGTTCACGGACGAAAGGACGCCTGACCGAGCTGTCGACATGTGGAGGAGAGTAGCGTTGTGAGTAACCTAATAGCGTAAACGTGCTTATTGTAAACCAGAGTCCTATTAAAAATTAGAAACGGTGCATGAATGCCTCTAGAAGACGAACGCGCAATTCGATTTAAACTTCCGGGTAAAAGAAGCTTGTCACGATCGTTCGAATCGTTTCTTGACAAAAAACTCATCTTCGTACGAGAAGAACTAGATATCCTACCTTCTTTAGACCATTCTAAACCGTCTCGCCGAACTCTTCGACCGTCGCCACTGCGACTAAGCGTTAGAAAACACGACGATTCAAGTGCCGAATCGTCCCCAGAAAACTTCGTAACGCCGAATAGAGAATACCCGATTTTGCTAGCGGACTTTAGTTTGTTGGACAGAGTAAATTCGGAAGGACAAGAAATGTCTTTGCTTGACGGAGCTAACCCCCCCGGACTACTGGACGTAAAAAGATTGTCTACTGCGCTGTCATTAGTTGATAAATTCATAGGAAAATCGTCAGACGAGCTAGCAGAATTCCTGAAGTCTTATACAAGCGCCGCGGAGTTTGTCCCCACGAATGAGTTGCCACGATTCTTGAAAACTGTGATAGGCACAAAAATTAAAGGCAAGGCAGCCAAGGTATTAGAGTACAAGGATGTAGATACTTTCGATAAATTGAAAGACATCTTAACTTCCTTATTCGTAGACAAAAGATCTATAGGAGCTGTCGGAGCAGAGTTTCATGCCTGCCACCAACGAGAAGGCGAAAGCGTGAAATTATTTGCGTGTAGAGTAGAAGAGTTAGCTGGAGAATTATCTGAACTATCGGTAAAACCAGGGAACAGCGACGAAGTAAATAAGGCGCTAACAGAATCGGTGCAAGAACGCGCCCTAGATGTTTTCACCCTCGGGTTAAATTTAAAATTGAGAACAATTATTAGATCAAGAAACTACGCTACGTTAAATGCGGCTGTAGCAGCAGCTATAGAAGAGGAGCAAGCAATGGGTTTAAATGCTTCGCGAAATTATCGGAAATTCAGTAATCTACCCAAAGGAAAGGAAGGGTCGAACGTACCGCGCTGCGATCGCTGCAATAAATTAGGGCATTTAGCTAGGAACTGCTATACGCGATTGAGCATGCCGCGGGAAAACTATCCGACGCAACAAACGCCTATAAAAAGGGAAGTACAGCGAGTAGCTATGATCTGCCACTACTGTAAAAAACCGGGGCACCAAATCAGGGAGTGCAGGGCAAGAGAAAGAGCAAATGGGCGAGATTATAGACCACGTTATACAAATACGAATTATAGACGCGAAGATACCGGACAGTATTTTAACAGAAATCAAGGTCGAGAACAATCTAGCGTTAACCAAGATCCCCCATCCACGAGCCGCGGAACGTCGGACGATAGACAAACGAACACAGGAACTCGAGTAGAGTCCTACCGCGCGAACATGGTGACAACTACTAAGTTCGAAAACACGATCGAAATAAAGGCGCCGGAATTGATAGACGAAACGGCGAGTATGTTAGTGGACACGGGAGCCGATATCACGTTAATAAAGATAGGGAAGGTACAAGATAAAGTCCGTGCTGAAGACGAAATAGTCTCTTTGCGAGGCATAGCCCCTATGGAAATTAAAACACTGTGCCTAGTACGAATAAACTTAAAAGTAGGAAACAAAACCGTAACACACCCCTGTCGGTTAGTCAGAAATGACTTCCCGTTAAGGGCAGACGGAATATTAGGACAAGATTTTATGGCCAAACACGACGTCTGTATCAGAGCAAACGTAGGAATAGAGTTGTACGGAATACAATTCCCATATTCGGGAAGAAACGTAACCTTAAAACCGCGTTCTGAGACCATTCTCCTAGCTAGAACAACGAACAAAGGTGAAGGAATAGTAGAAGGACGATCCATTAAGCCAGGAGTGTTCATAGGAAACTCGCTAACAGTAGGCCGGAACGGGAGATGTATAATAAGCGTAATGAATACTACTACAGAAGAAGTCCTTATCGACGCGCCAACCGTGACGTTAGAAACGCTGACGAGAAACGACATTGACCCGACAGATGCGGTCGAAGACGAAAAGCGCGATTCACCGACGTACATAGTACATGCCGTACACGGAAGAAACAGAATGCAAATCTTACGTGAAAACCTTAGGACGGAACACCTAAATAAGGAGGAAGAGGACAGCATACGCGGGCTGTGCGAAAAGTATAATGATATATTCGGATTAGACGGAGACAAGTTAGGATACACAACGAAGGCGGAACATTCCATTACATTAATCCCGGATACCAAACCCAAATACGTGAAGCCGTATAGATTACCCCAAGCGCATAAGGAAGAAGTAAACAGACAAGTTGACGAAATGATAAAAGAAGGAATAATTCGTCCAAGCGCTAGTCAATGGAACGCTCCGTTGCTAGTAGTCCCGAAAAAGCCTGACGCGACAGGAAAACGCAAACTCAGGGTAGTAGCTGATTTTACCCAATTAAATGAAGCAACGATAGGCGATTCGTACCCCTTACCGAACATAACCGATATATTAGACCAATTAGGCGGTGCGAAATATTTTTCAACCTTAGATTTAGCGTCTGGATTCCATCAAATCGCCATGAAAGAAGAAGATCGAGAGAAAACGGCCTTTTCAACACCCTACGGTCATTTCGAATATAATAGAATGCCTTTTGGCCTAAAGAACGCTCCCGCAACCTTCCAAAGGCTAATGAATACGGTACTATCGGGCCTTCAAGGAATAAAATGTTTCGTGTATTTAGATGACATAGTTGTATACGGACGTTCACTAAACGAACACCAAGATCGATTAGAACAAGTATTTGAACGCATACGCGAAAGTGGTTTAAAACTCCAACCCAACAAGTGCGAATTTTTACGAAAGGAAACCGTGTACTTAGGCCATGTGATAACCGAAAACGGGATCAAACCGGATCCCTCGAAGCTCGATGCTGTCAGAAACTTTCCTGTACCAAGATGTGTAAAAGACATACAATCATTCTTAGGCTTAGCCGGGTATTATAGGAGATTCATAGAACGTTTCTCACTAATCGCTAAACCCTTAACGCAATTATTAAAGAAAGATCAGGCATTCGGGTGGACTGCACAGGAACAGGAAGCCTTCGAAATACTGAAAGAAAAACTAACGACAGCACCGATATTACAATACCCCGACTTCTCAAAATCATTCGTTCTGACAACAGACGCCTCTGGAAAAGCATTAGGAGCAGTATTATCGCAGGGAAAGATTGGGCAAGATTTACCTATAGCATACGCAAGCAGAGTGTTAAACAAAGCGGAAGAAAACTATAGTACTATCGAAAAGGAGTTGTTAGCAATCGTATGGGCGACTCAACATTTCAGACCATACGTATACGGCACCAAGTTTACCGTCGTAACCGATCATAAACCTCTGGCTTGGCTCTTTAACGTAAAAGACCCAGGCTCTAGACTAATGAGATGGAAATTGAAACTAGCTGAGTACGACTACAGAATAGAATATAAAGCGGGTAAGACAAACAATAACGCAGACGCCCTCAGTAGAATGTTCGCGATTACGCGAGGAACGAAACGACAACTCAGCACCGATGCACTAAACGTCGACGGAGAAAGCACCAACGAAGAAGACAAGACCCGACCAGATGAAAACACAAACGATACGACATATACAGAGGATTTCAAAAATCAAATACTACGCGAATATCACGACACGCCTTTAGGTGGGCATCTAGGGGTAAAACGAACACTCGAACGTATAAAATTAAACCACTCATGGTCAGGAATGCGCCAAGACGTAGAAAAGTACGTCTCCAGATGCGAAAAATGTCAGAAAAATAAACTGTCGAGAATAACCAAAGCTCCCATGGTAATTACGGACACCCCCAAGGAACCATCTGAGAAATGTGCTCTAGACATTGTAGGACCTCTACCCGAGACCAGCAGACAAAACAAATACATATTAACCTTTCAAGATCTACTAACAAAATTCAGTAAAGCGATACCCCTCGAGAATCAGGAAGCGAACACTGTAGCAAAGGAATTCGTTACGGGAATAATTTGCGAATACGGTATTCCACAACGAGTGCTAACCGATCAAGGAACCAACTTCCTTAGCCAAGTATTCAAAAACGTTTGCAAACTGCTCAAGATTGAAAAAATACAAACCACAGCCTATCACCCTCAATCAAACGGAGCCCTAGAAAGAAGCCATAGAACACTAGCAGAATACCTGAAGAATTTTATCACCGAAGACCAGACCGACTGGGATGAATGGCTACCTTATGCAATGTTTACTTACAACACTACCCCGCACTCGTCCACTAGCTACACGCCCTACGAACTCGTATTCGGGAGACAAGCAACGTTGCCGACCTCACTAAACCAGGCACCGCAACTAACGTATACGTATGACAAATACGCTGAAGAACTACGCGAAAGACTAAGGTCCACAAATAACATGGCGCGCGAAACCTTAGGGACCAACAAAGACAAATCTAAAAGACAATACGATAAAAAGTCAGCCGAAAAGACCTTCAAGATAGGAGACCAAATACTATTACACGACGAGACCGTGAGACGCGGAAGATCAAAGAAATTAACCCCCGCGTGGATAGGTCCTTACACGATCCAAGGCGTACATGATAATAATAACTATACCATATTTAAAGGACGACGAACGCTCCGCGTACACGCTAACAGACTAAAACACTTTATCGAATAGTGAGCATAGGAAAAGGTCGCAGCCGTGAAGGAAAGTAAAAATTCACGAACAACTAAATTATAGTAAGTAATAGAAGCAGATAGCTAAATTTATTTGAGTAAGGCAATAAAAAGTTAGAAAATATGCACGTCTTATACGAAATCCTTACACTCTCTGCATTTTCGGATACAAAATCGATAACTGTTGTACTAGACATTCCACTACTAAACTCTAAAAAATTTAAATTAAGCAAAATACATTCAGTACCCACGAAAATAAACGAATCATACTATGCGTATATAGAACCCCTTGACTCCTATGTAGTACTCGATACCGCAGTGCAAGATTATATACAATTAAGCAAACAGGACCTAATGAAATGTAAAACTATAAACGACCTATATCTCTGCACCTCTAACCACCCTATATTCAAAGCGATACCATACGGACCGTGCGAAGTACAGTTGTACACCAAATTAACGAAAAAACCGAACAATTGTAAAATACGCATTATGACCCTGAACCACACTATCCTACTAGAATTACAGCAACCTGGTGCATGGATTTATATCGCACCAAAACCAATACAATTAGCAGCGACTTGCGACGATAACGGCACAAAAATGTATAGTATTAAGGACTCTGGTATAATAACTATAAAAAATAAATGTACTATCACTACCGCCGAATTTACGATAGAAACCGGAAAACAATATGGAATAGAAAAAACGTGGAACTACTTACCAGACTACAATTTGACGTTAGGCGAAATCACACTTCCACAAATCACTGTAAACTCGTATCGCAACACAAACTTCGAATTAAAAAGGATAATCAAACACCCAGAAGAGCTAAACAAAGTTAGTAAAAAATTAGACGAGCTACAAAATGACTTAGAAAAACCCGAGATAATACCTACCGAGTATCACTACAGTTTTTTTGCAATATCTTCGATAACGGGATTTTTAACAGTCACGTTTTGTATCTTTACACTCTACAAATGTATTGTTCACTTCAATATGAGAACACCACAACAATGTACGACGACCAACACTAGTAGTGACAAAACCACACAAAAACCCGAAGCTATAATAAAAATAGTTAGTAAGCAAGGAACGTCCTCCACCGATTCACTGTGAAACATTGTAATCTTATAATATAAGGGTCGTATCAAATGTAAACTAATAATATTCACATGTACCGAATTACTATTATAATCTAGTTATGAATTAAGGTTAAGCGACCGCTAAGAAAAAGCTATGGCTTTTTCTCCCTTAGGGGGAAGGGATGTTGTGCCCAGGAAGCGCCCAAGCACACGCGCCGCCAGACATATTATACATATCATATTACATTTCGCTATGTTCGAGAAGTTTCCCAGCTGAGCCGCTAAGCGACCAAATCTATCAAATCAGCAATATGTAAGCGCATCGCCGCGACCGGGCTTAGTAACGCGTACCACGCCCAGCAGGCTATAAAAACCTACCTAACACAGCCAACGGGCATTCTGGTTTTGATACTCGACGTGCTAACGCGGCTTAACACTTGTAATTCCCAGTCTAGTTAAGTTAAGGTTATAATAAAGAGCAATATCTGAATATAACCGAGTAGTGCACCCCGTAGATTCCCATCTTTGATTCACTCCGTACCTACGACATCACCAAATCCCGTACCAGCCTTGCGAGCCACCACGCAGGGCACAACACCACGACCCCGGGACTAGATTGGCCCGCCACCATCATGTCCGACGACAAAAGGGTCGTCCCCACGATCCCGGGACTAGGTTGGCCTGCCGCCGACTTGTCTGACGACTATAGGGTCGTTCCTACCACCCCGGGACTAGGTTGGCAAGCCGCCGACATGTCCGATGAATATAGGGTCGTCTCCACGACCCCGGGACTAGATTGGCCCGCCACCGTCATGTCCGACGACTATAGGGTCGTCCCCACGACACCGGGACTAGGTTGGCCCGCCGCCGACTTGTCCGACGACTATAGGGTCGTCCCCACGACCCCGGGACTAGATTGGCCCGCCACCATCATGTCCGACGATTATAGGGTCGTCCCCACGACCACGGGCCAAAGTTGGCCAGCCGCCGACATGTCCGATGACTATAGGGTCGTCCCCACGACCCCGGGACTAGATTGACCCGCCACCATCATGTCCGACGACTATAGGGTCGTCCCCACGACCCCGGGACTAGGTTGGCCCGCCGCCGACTTGTCTGACGACTATAGGGTCGTCCCTACCACCCCGGGACTAGGTTGGCAAGCCGCCGACATGTCCCATCACTATAGGGTCGTCTCCACGACCCCGGGACTAGGTTGGCCCGCCGCCGACTTGTCCGGCGACTATAGGGACGTCACGACGACCACGGGCCAGTGTTGCCCAGCCGCCGACATGTCCGACGACTATAGGGTCGTCCCCACGACCCCGGGACTAGATTGGCCCGCCACCGACATGTCCGGCGACTATAGGGTCGCCCCACGATCCCGGGACTGGGTTGGCCCGCCGCCGACTTGTCCGACGACTATAGGGTCGTCCCCACGACCCCGGGAATATGTTGGCCCGCTGCCGACTTGTCAGACGACTATAGGGTCGTCCCCACGACCCCGGGACTAGGTTGGCCCGCCGCCGACTTGTCCGACGACTATAGTGTCGTCCCTCCCATCCCGGAACTAGGTTGGCCAGCCGCCGAAATGTCCGACGACTATAGGGTCGTCCCCACGACCCCGGAGCTAGATTGGCGCGCCACCGTCATGTCCGACGACTATAGGGTCGTCCCCGCGACCACGGGCCAAAGTTGGTCAGCCACCGACATGTCCGACGACTATTGGGTCGTCCCCATGACCCCGGGACTAGAGTGGCCCGCCACCGTCATGTCCGACGACAAAAGGGTCGTCCCCACGGCCCCGGGACTAGATTGGCCCACCACCGTCATGTCCGACGACTACAGGGTCGTCCCCAAGGCCCCGGGACTAGATTGGCCCGCCACAGTCATGTCCGACGACAACAGGATCGTCCCCACGACCCCGGGACTAGGTTGGCCCGCCGCCGACTTGTCCGACGACTATAGGGTCGTCCCTCCCACCCCGGGACTAGGTTGGCCCGCCGCTGACTTGTCCGAATACTATAGGGACGTCCCCACGACAACGGGCCAAAGTTGCCCAGCCGCCGACATGTCCGACGACTGTAGGGTCGTCCCCACGACCCCGCGACTAGGTTGGCGCGCCGCCGACTTGTCCGACGCCTAAAGGGGCGTCCCCACGACCCCGGGGCTAGATTGGCCAGCCGCCGACATGTCCGACGACTATTGGGTCGTCCCCACGACCCCGCGACTAGGTTGGCCCGCCGCCGACTTGTCCGACGCCTATAGGGTCGTCCCCACGACCCCGGGACTAGATTGGCCCGCCACCGTCATGTCCGACGACTATAGGGTCGTCCCCACGACCCCGGGACTAGGTTGGCCCGCCGCCGACTTGTCCGACGACTATAGGGTCGTCCCTCCCACCCCGGAAATAGGTTGGCCAGCCGCCGACATGTCCGACGACTATAGGGTCGTCCCCACGACCCCAGAGTTAGATTGGCCCGCCACCGTCAGGTCCGACGACTATAGGGTCGTCCCCGCGACCACGGGCCAAAGTTGGTCAGCCGCCGACTTGTCCGACGACTATAGGGTCGTCCCCATGACCCCGGGACTAGAGTGGCCCGCCACCGTCATGTCCGACGAGTATAGGGTCGTACCCACGACCCTGGGACTAGATTGGCCCGCCACCGTCATGTCCGACGAATATAGGTTCGTCCGTACGACCCTGGGCATACGTTGGCCCGTCGCCGACATGTCCGACGACTATAGGGACGTCCCCACGAACCCGGGACTAGGTTGGCCCGCCGCCGACATGTCCGACGACTATAGGGTCGTCCCCACTACACCGGGACTAGATTGGCCCGCCACCGTCATGTCCGACGACTATAGGGTCGTCCCCACGACCCCGGGACTAGGTTGGCCCGCCGCCGACTTGTCCGACGACTATAGGGTCGTCCCTCCCACCCCGGAAATAGGTTGGCCAGCCGCCGACATGTCCGACGACTATAGGGTCGTCCCCACGACCCCGGAGTTAGATTGGCCCGCCACCGTCATGTCCGACGACTATAAGGTCGTCCCCACGACCCCGGGGCTAGATTGGCCAGCCGCCGACATGTCCGACGACTATTGGGTCGTCCCCACGACCCCGCTACTAGGTTGGACCGCCGCCGACTTGTCCGACGCCTATAGGGTCGTCCCCACGACCCCGGGACTAGATTGGCCCGCCACAGTCATATCCGACGACTATAGGGTCGTCCCCACCACCCCGCGACTAGGTTGGCCCGCCGCCGAATTGTCCGACGCCAATAGGGTCGGCCCCACGACCGCGGGGCTAGATTGGCCAGCCGCCGACATGTCCGACGACTATAGGGTCGTCCCAACGACCCCGTGACTAGATTGGCCCGCCACCGTCATGTCCGACGAATATAGGTTCGTGCCTAAGACCCTGGGCATACGTTGGCCCGCCGCCGACATGTCCGACGACTATGGGGTCGTCTCCACGACCCCGGACTAGGTTGGCCCGCCGCCGACTAGTCCGACGACTATAGGGTCGTCCCAACGACCCCGTGACTAGATTGGCCCGCCACCGTCATGCCCGACGAATATAGGTTCGTGCCTAAGACCCTGGGCATACGTTGGCCCGCCGCCGACATGTCCGACGACTATGGGGTCGTCCCCACGACCCCGGGACTATGTTGGCCCGCCGCCGACTTGTCCGACGACTATAGGGTCGTCCCCACGACCCCGGGACTAGGTTGGCCCGCCGCCGACTTGTCCGACGACTATAGGTTCGTCCCTACGACCCTGGGCATACGTTGGCCCGCCGCCGACATGTCCGACGACTATGGGGTCGTCCCCACGACCCCGGGACTATGTTGGCCCGCCGCCGACTTGTCCGACGACTATAGGGTCGTCCCCACGACCCCGGGACTAGGTTGGCCCGCCGCCGACTTGTCCGACGACTATGGGGTCATCCCCACAACCCCAGGAGTAGATTGCCCCGCCACCGTCATGTCCGACGACTATAGGGTCGTCTCCACGACCCCTGGACTAGGTTGGCCCGCCGCCGAGTTGTCCGACGACTATAGGTTCGTCCCCAGGACCCCGGGACTTGATTGGCCAGCCGCGGACATGTTCGACGACTATGGGGTCGTCCCCACGACCCCGGGACTAGATTGGCCCCCCACCATCATATTCGACGGCTATAGGGTCGTCCCCACGACCCCGGGACTAGGGTGGCCCGCCGCCGACTTGTCCGACGATTATAGGGTCGTCCCCACGACCCCGGGACTAGGTTGGCCCGCCGCCGACTAGTCCGACGACTATAGGGTCGTCCCAACGACCCCGTGACTAGATTGGCCCGCCACCGTCATGTCCGACGAATATAGGTTCGTGCCTAAGACCCTGGGCATACGTTGGCCCGCCGCCGACATGTCCGACGACTATGGGGTCGTCCCCACGACCCCGGGGCTAGATTGGCCCGCCACCGTCATGTCCGACGACTATAGGGTCGTCCCCACGACCACGGGCCAAAGTTGGCCAGCCGCCGACATGTCCGACGACTATAGGGTCGTCCCAACGACCCCGGGACTAGTTTGGCCCGCCACCGTCATGTCCGACGAATATAGGTTCGTCCCTACGACCCTGGGCATACGTTGGCCCGCCGCCGACATGCCCGACAACTATGGGGTCGTCCCCACGACCCCGGGACTATGTTGGCCCGCCGCCGACATGTCCGACGGCTATAGAATCGTCCCCACGACCCCGGGACTAGGATGACCCGCCGCCGACTTGTCCGACGACTATAGAGTCGTCCCCACGACCCCGGGACTAGGTTGGCCCGCCATCGTCATGTCCGACGACTATAGGGTCGTCTCCACGACCCCGGGACTAGATTGGCCCGCCACCGACATGTCCGACGATTATAGGGTCGTCCCCACGACCACGGGCCAAAGTTGGCCAGCCGCCGACATGTCCGACGACTATAGGATCGTCCCCACGACCCCCGGACTAGATTGGCCCGCTACAATCATGTCCGACGACTATAGGGTCGTCCCCACGACCCCGGGACTAGATTGGCCCGCCACCATCATGTCCGACGATTATAGGGTCGTCCCCACGACCACGGGCCAAAGTTGGCCAGCCGCCGACATGTCCGACGACTATAGGGTCGTCCCCACGACCCCCGGACTAGATTGGCCCGCTACAATCATGTCCGACGACTATAGGGTCGTCCCCACGACACCGGGACTAGGTTGGCCCGCCGCCGACGTGTCTGACGACTATAGGGTCGTCCCTACGACCCTGGGCATACGTTGGCCCGCCGCCGACATGTCCGACGACTATAGGGACGTCCCCACGACCCCGGCACTAGGTTGGCCCGCCACCGTCATGTCCGACGACTATAGGGTCGTCCCCACGACCCCGGGGCTAGATTGGCCCGCCACCGTCATGTCCGACGACTATAGGGTCGTCCCCACGACCACGGGCCAAAGTTGGCCAGCCGCCGACATGTCCGACGACTATAGGGTCGTCCCAACGACCCCGGGACTAGTTTGGCCCGCCACCGTCATGTCCGACGAATATAGGTTCGTCCCTACGACCCTGGGCATACGTTGGCCCGCCGCCGACATGCCCGACGACTATGGGGTCGTCCCCACGACCCCGGGACTATGTTGGCCCGCCGCCGACATGTCCGACGGCTATAGAATCGTCCCCACGACCCCGGGACTAGGATGACCCGCCGCCGACTTGTCCGACGACTATAGAGTCGTCCCCACGACCCCGGGACTAGGTTGGCCCGCCATCGTCATGTCCGACGACTATAGGGTCGTCTCCACGACCCCGGGACTAGATTGGCCCGCCACCGACATGTCCGACGATTATAGGGTCGTCCCCACGACCACGGGCCAAAGTTGGCCAGCCGCCGACATGTCCGACGACTATAGGATCGTCCCCACGACCCCCGGACTAGATTGGCCCGCTACAATCATGTCCGACGACTATAGGGTCGTCCCCACGACCCCGGGACTAGATTGGCCCGCCACCATCATGTCCGACGATTATAGGGTCGTCCCCACGACCACGGGCCAAAGTTGGCCAGCCGCCGACATGTCCGACGACTATAGGGTCGTCCCCACGACCCCCGGACTAGATTGGCCCGCTACAATCATGTCCGACGACTATAGGGTCGTCCCCACGACACCGGGACTAGGTTGGCCCGCCGCCGACGTGTCTGACGACTATAGGGTCGTCCCTACCACCCCGGGACTAGGTTGGCAAGCCGCCGACATGTCCGATGACTATAGGGTCGTCTCCACGACCCCGGGACTAGGTTGGCCCGCCACCGACATGTCCGGCGACTATAGGGTCGCCCCACGATCCCGGGAGTAGGTTGGCCCGCCGCCGACTTGTCCGACGACTATAGGGTCGTCCCCACCCACCCCGGAACTAGGTCGGCCAGCCGCCGACATGTCCGACGACTATTGGGTCGTCCCCACGATCCCGGGACTAGGTTGGCCCGCCGCCGACTTGTCCGACGACTATAGGGTCGTCCCCACGACCCCGGGACTATGTTGGCCCGCCGCCGACTTGTCCGACGACTATAGGGTCGTCCCCACGACCCCGGGATTAGATTGGCCCGCCACCATCATGTCCGACGATTATAGGGTCGTCCCCACGACCACGGGCCAAAGTTGGCCAGCCGCCGACATGTCCGACGACTATAGGGTCGTCCCCACGACCCCGGGACTAGATTGGCCCGCCACCGACATGTCCGGCGACTATAGGGTCGCCCCACGATCCCGGGACCAGGTTGGCCCGCCGCCGACTTGTCCGACGACTATAGGGTCGTCCCCACGACCCCGGGACTATGTTGGCCCGCCGCCGACTTGTCCGACGACTATAGGGTCGTCCCCACGACCCCGGGACTAGATTGGCCCGCCACCATCATCTCCGACGATTATAGGGTCGTCCCCACGACCATGGGCCAAAGTTGGCCAGCCGCCGACATGTCCGACGACTATAGGGTCGTCGCCACGACCCCGGGGCTAGATTGGCCCGCCACCGTCATGTCCGACGAGTATAGGGTCGTCCCCACGACCCCGGGACTAGGTTGGCCCGCCGCCGACTTGTTCGACGACTATAGGGTCGTCCCCATGACCACGGGCCAAAGTTGCCCAGCCGCCGACATGTCCGACGACTATAGGGTCGTCCCCACGACCCCGGGACTAGATTGGCCCGCCGCCGACTTGTCCGACGACTACAGGGTCGTCCCCACGGCCCCGGGAATAGATTGGCCCACCACCGTCATGTCCGACGACAACAGGATTGTCCCCACGACCCCCGGACTAGATGGCCCCGCCACCGTCATGTCCGACGACTATAGGGTCGTCTCCACGACCCCGGGACTAGGTTGGCCCGCCGCCGACTTGTCCGACGACTATAAGGTCGTCCCCACGACCCCGGGACTAGGTTGGCCCGCCGCCGGCTTGTCCGACGACTATAGGGACGTCCCCACGACCACGGGCCAAAGTTGGTCAGCCGCCGACTTGTGCCGACGACTATAGTGTCGTCCCCACGACCCCGGGACTAGATTGGCCCGCCGCCGACTTGTCCGACGACTATAGGGTCGTCCCTCCCCCCCGGGACTAGGTTGGCCCGCCGCTGACTTGTCCGAAGACTATAGGGACGTCCCCACGACCACGGGCCAAAGTTGCCCAGCCGCCGACATGTCCGACGACTATAGGGTCGTCCCCACTACCCCGGTTCTAGATTGGCCCGCCACCGTCATGTCCGACGACTATATGGTCGTTCCCACGACCCCCGGAATAGATTGACCCGCCACCGTCATGTCCGACGACTATAGGGTCGTCCCCACGACCCCGGGGCTAGATTGGCCCGCCACCGTCATGTCCGACGACTATAGGGTCGTCCCCACGACCACGGGCCAAAGTTGGTCAGCCGCCGACATGTCCGACGACTATAGGGTCGTCCCCACGACCCCGGGACTAGATTGGCCCGCCGCCGACTTGTCCGACGACTATAGTGTCGTCCCTCCCCCCCGGGACTAGGTTGGCCCGCCGCTGACATGTCCGACGACTATAGGGACGTCCCCACGACCACGGGCCAAAGTTGCCCAGCCGCCGACATGTCCGACGACTATAGGGTCGTCCCCACTACCCCGGTTCTAGATTGGCCCGCCACCGTCATGTCCGACGACTATAGGGTCGTCCCCACGACACCGCGACTAGGTTGGCCCGCCGCCGACTTGTCCGACGCCTATAGGGTCGTCCCCACGACCACGGGCCAAAGTTGGCCAGCCGCCGACATGTCCGACGACTATAGGGTCGTCCCCACGATCCCGGGACTAGGTTGGCCAGCCGCCGACATGTCCGACGACTATAGGGTCGTCCCCACGGCCCCGGGAATAGATTGGCTCACCACCGTCATGTCCGACGACTACAGGATCGTCCCCACGACCCCCGGACTAGATTGCCCCGCCATCGTCATGTCCGACGACTATAGGGTCGTCTCCACGACCCCGGGACTAGGTTGGCCCGCCGCCGACTTGTCCGACGACTATAGGGACGTCCCCACGACCACGGGCCAAAGCTGCCCAGACGCCGACATGTTCGACGACTATAGGGTCGTCCCCACGACCCCGGGACTAGATTGGCCCGCCACCGACATGTCCGACGATTATAGGGTCGTCCCCACGACCACGGGCCAAAGTTGGCCAGCCGCCGACATGTCCGACGACTATAGGGTCGTCCCCACGACCCCCGGACTAGATTGGCCCGCTACAATCATGTCCGACGACAATAGGGTCGTCCCAACGACCCCGGGACTAGATTGGCCCGCCACCATCATGTCCGACGATTATAGGGTCGTCCCCACGACCACGGGCCAAAGTTGGCCAGCCGCCGACATGTCCGACGACTATAGGGTCGTCCCCACGACCCCGGGACTAGATTGGCCCGCCACCGACATGTCCGGCGACTATAGGGTCGCCCCACGATCCCGGGACTAGGTTGGCCCGCCGCCGACTTGTCCGACGACTATAGGGTCGTCCCCACGACCCCGGGACTATGTTGGCCCGCCGCCGACTTGTCTGACGCCTATAGGGTCGTCCCCACGACCCCCGGAATAGATTGACCCTCCACCGTCATGTCCGACGACTATAGGGTCGTCCCAACGACCCCGGGGCTAGATTAGCCCGCCACCGTCATGTCCGACGACTATAGGGTCGTCCCCACGACCCCGGGACTAGATTGGCCCGCCACCATCATGTCCGACGATTATAGGGTCGTCTCCACGACCACGGGCCAAAGTTGGCCAGCCGCCGACATGTCCGACGACTATAGGGTCGTCCCCACTACCCCGGTTCTAGATTGGCCCGCCACCGTCATGTCCGACGACTATATGGTCGTTCCCACGACCCCCGGAATAGATTGACCCGCCACCGTCATGTCCGACGACTATAGGGTCGTCCCCACGACCCCGGGGCTAGATTGGCCCGCCACCGTCATGTCCGACGACTACAGGATCGTCCCCACGACCCCCGGACTAGATTGCCCCGCCATCGTCATGTCCGACGACTATAGGGTCGTCTCCACGACCCCGGGACTAGGTTGGCCCGCCGCCGACTTGTCCGACGACTATAGGGACGTCCCCACGACCACGAGCCAAAGTTGCCCAGCCGCCGACATGTCCGACGACTATAGGGTCGTCCCCACGACACCGGGACTAGGTTGGCCCGCCGCCGACTTGTCCGACGACTATAGGCTCGTCCCCACGACACCGGGACTAGGTTGGCCCGCCGCCGACTTGTCCGACGACTATAGGGTCGTCCCCACGACCCCGGGACTAGATTGGCCCGCCACCATCGTGTCCGACGATTATAGGGTCGTCCCCACGACCACGGGCCAAAGTTGGCCAGCCGCCGACATGTCCGACGACTATAGGGTCGTCCCCACGACCCCGGGACTAGATTGGCCCGCCACCGACATGTCCGGCGACTATAGGGTCGCCCCACGATCCCGGGACTAGGTTGGCCCGCCGCCGACTTGTCCGACGACTATAGGGTCGTCCCCACGACCCCGGGACTATGTTGGCCCGCCGCCGACTTGTCCGACGCCTATAGGGTCGTCCCCACGACCCCCGGAATAGATTGACCCGCCACCGTCATGTCCGACGACTATAGGGTCGTCCCCACGACCACGGGCCAAAGTTGGTCAGCCGCCGACATGTTCGACGACTATAGGGTCGTCTCCACGACCCCGGGACTAGGTTGGCCCGCCGCCGACTTGTCCGACGACTATAGGGACCTCCCCACGACCACGGGCCAAAGTTGGCCAGCCGCCGACATGTCCGACGACTATAGGGTCGTCCCCACGACCACGGGCCAAAGCTGCCCAGACGCCGACATGTTCGACGACTATAGGGTCGTCCCCACGACTCCGGGACTAGATTGGCCCGCCACCGACATGTCCGGCGACTATAGGGTCGCCCCACGATCCCGGGATTAGGTTGGCCCGCCGCCGACTTGTCTGACGACTATAGGGTCGTCCCCACGACCCCGGGACTATGTTGGCCCGCCGCCGACTTGTCCGACGACTATAGGGTCGTCCCCACGACCCCCGGACTAGATTGGCCCGCTACAATCATGTCCGACGACTATAGGGTCGTCCCCACGACACCGGGACTAGGTTGGCCCGCCGCCGACTTGTCTGACGACTATAGGGTCGTCCCTACCACCCCGGGACTAGGTTGGCAAGCCGCCGACATGTCCGATGACTATAGGGTCGTCTCCACGACCCCGGGACTAGGTTGGCCCGCCACCGACATGTCCGGCGACTATAGGGTCGCCCCACGATCCCGGGAGTAGGTTGGCCCGCCGCCGACTTGTCCGACGACTATAGGGTCGTCCCCACCCACCCCGGAACTAGGTCGGCCAGCCGCCGACATGTCCGACGACTATAGGGTCGTCCCCACGACCCCGGGGCTAGATTGGCCCGCCACCGTCATGTTCGACGACTATAGGGTCGTCCCCACGACCACGGGCCAAAGTTGGTCAGCCGCCGACATGTTCGACGACTATAGGGTCGTCTCCACGACCCCGGGACTAGGTTGGCCCGCCGCCGACTTGTCCGACGACTATAGGGACCTCCCCACGACCACGGGCCAAAGTTGGCCAGCCGCCGACATGTCCGACGACTATAGGGTCGTCCCCACGATCCCGGGACTAGGTTGGCCAGCCGCCGACATGTCCGACGACTATAGGGTCGTCCCCACGGCCCCGGGACTAGGTTGGCCCGCCGCCGGCTTGTCCGACGACTATAGGGACGTCCCCACGACCACGGGCCAAAGTTGGTCAGCCGCCGACTTGTGCCGACGACTATAGTGTCGTCCCCACGACCCCGGGACTAGATTGGCCCGCCGCCGACTTGTCCCACGACTATAGGGTCGTCCCTCCCCCCCGGGACTAGGTTGGCCCGCCGCTGACTTGTCCGAAGACTATAGGGACGTCCCCACGACCACGGGCCAAAGTTGCCCAGCCGCCGACATGTCCGACGACTATAGGGTCGTCCCCACTACCCCGGTTCTAGATTGGCCCGCCACCGTCATGTCCGACGACTATAGGGTCGTTCCCACGACCCCCGGAATAGATTGACCCGCCACCGTCATGTCCGACGACTATAGGGTCGTCCCCACGACCCCGGGACTAGATTGGCCCGCCGCCGACTTGTCCGACGACTATAGGGTCGTCCCTCCCCCCCGGGCCAAAGTTGGCCAGCCGCCGACATGTCCGACGACTATAGGGTCGTCCCCACGACCCCCGGACTAGATTGGCCCGCTACAATCATGTCCGACGACTATAGGGTCGTCCCCACGACACCGGGACTAGGTTGGCCCGCCGCCGACTTGTCTGACGACTATAGGGTCGTCCCTACCACCCCGGGACTAGGTTGGCAAGCCGCCGACATGTCCGATGACTATAGGGTCGTCTCCACGACCCCGGGACTAGGTTGGCCCGCCACCGACATGTCCGGCGACTATAGGGTCGCCCCACGATCCCGGGAGTAGGTTGGCCCGCCGCCGACTTGTCCGACGACTATAGGGTCGTCCCCACCCACCCCGGAACTAGGTCGGCCAGCCGCCGACATGTCCGACGACTATAGGGTCGTCCCCACGACCCCGGGGCTAGATTGGCCCGCCACCGTCATGTCCGACGACTATAGGGTCGTCCCCACGACCACGGGCCAAAGTTGGTCAGCCGCCGACATGTTCGACGACTATAGGGTCGTCTCCACGACCCCGGGACTAGGTTGGCCCGCCGCCGACTTGTCCGACGACTATAGGGACCTCCCCACGACCACGGGCCAAAGTTGGCCAGCCGCCGACATGTCCGACGACTATAGGGTCGTCCCCACGATCCCGGGACTAGGTTGGCCAGCCGCCGACATGTCCGACGACTATAGGGTCGTCCCCACGGCCCCGGGAATAGATTGGCTCACCACCGTCATGTCCGACGACTACAGGATCGTCCCCACGACCCCCGGACTAGATTGCCCCGCCATCGTCATGTCCGACGACTATAGGGTCGTCCCCACGACCCCGGGAATATGTTGGCCCGCCGCCGACTTGTCCGACGACTATAGGGTCGTCCCCACGACCCCGGGACTAGATTGGCCCGCCACCATCATGTCCGACGATTATAGGGTCGTCCCCACGACCACGGGCCAAAGATGGCCAGCCGCCGACATGTCCGACGACAATAGGGTCGTCGCCACGACCCCGGGGCTAGATTGGCCCGCCACCGTCATGTCCGACGAGTATAGGGTCGTCCCCACGACCCCGGGACTAGGTTGGCCCGCCGCCGACTTGTCCGACGACTATAGGGTCGTCCCCATGACCACGGGCCAAAGTTGCCCAGCCGCCGACATGTCCGACGACTATAGGGTCGTCCCCACGACCCCGGGACTAGATTGGCCCGCCGCCGACTTGTCCGACGACTACAGGGTCGTCCCCACGGCCCCGGGAATAGATTGGCCCACCACCGTCATGTCCGACGACAACAGGATTGTCCCCACGACCCCCGGACTAGATGGCCCCGCCACCGTCATGTCCGACGACTATAGGGTCGTCTCCACGACCCCGGGACTAGGTTGGCCCGCCGCCGACTTGTCCGACGACTATAGGGTCGTCCCCACGACCCCGGGACTAGGTTGGCCCGCCGCCGGCTTGTCCGACGACTATAGGGACGTCCCCACGACCACGGGCCAAAGTTGGTCAGCCGCCGACTTGTGCCGACGACTATAGTGTCGTCCCCACGACCCCGGGACTAGATTGGCCCGCCGCCGACTTGTCCCACGACTATAGGGTCGTCCCTCCCCCCCGGGACTAGGTTGGCCCGCCGCTGACTTGTCCGAAGACTATAGGGACGTCCCCACGACCACGGGCCAAAGTTGCCCAGCCGCCGACATGTCCGACGACTATAGGGTCGTCCCCACTACCCCGGTTCTAGATTGGCCCGCCACCGTCATGTCCGACGACAACAGGATTGTCCCCACGACCCCCGGACTAGATGGCCCCGCCACCGTCATGTCCGACGACTATAGGGTCGTCTCCACGACCCCGGGACTAGATTGGCCCGCCACCGACATGTCCGGCGACTATAGGGTCGTCTCCACGACCACGGGCCAAAGTTGGGCAGCCGCCGACATGTTCGACGACTATAGGGTCGTCTCCACGACCCCGGGACTAGGTTGGCCCGCCGCCGACTTGTCCGACGACTATAGGGACCTCCCCACGACCACGGGCCAAAGTTGGCCAGCCGCCGACATGTCCGACGACTATAGGGTCGTCCCCACGATCCCGGGACTAGGTTGGCCAGCCGCCGACATGTCCGACGACTATAGGGTCGTCCCCACGGCCCCGGGAATAGATTGGCTCACCACCGTCATGTCCGACGACTACAGGATCGTCCCCACGACCCCCGGACTAGATTGCCCCGCCATCGTCATGTCCGACGACTATAGGGTCGTCTCCACGACCCCGGGACTAGGTTGGCCCGCCGCCGACTTGTCCGACGACTATAGGGACGTCCCCACGACCACGGGCCAAAGCTGCCCAGACGCCGACATGTTCGACGACTATAGGGTCGTCCCCACGACCCCGGGACTAGATTGGCCCGCCACCGACATGTCCGGCGACTATAGGGTCGCCCCACGATCCCGGGACTAGGTTGGCCCGCCGCCGACTTGTCTGACGACTATAGGGTCGTCCCCACGACCCCGGGACTATGTTGGCCCGCCGCCGACTTGTCCGACGACTATAGGGTCGTCCCCACGACCCCGGGACTAGATTGGCCCGCCACCATCATGTCCGACGATTATAGGGTCGTCCCCACGACCACGGGCCAAAGTTGGCCAGCCGCCGACATGTCCGACGACTATAGGGTCGTCCCCACGACCCCCGGACTAGATTGGCCCGCTACAATCATGTCCGACGACTATAGGGTCGTCCCCACGACACCGGGACTAGGTTGGCCCGCCGCCGACTTGTCTGACGACTATAGGGTCGTCCCTACCACCCCGGGACTAGGTTGGCAAGCCGCCGACATGTCCGATGACTATAGGGTCGTCTCCACGACCCCGGGACTAGGTTGGCCCGCCACCGACATGTCCGGCGACTATAGGGTCGCCCCACGATCCCGGGAGTAGGTTGGCCCGCCGCCGACTTGTCCGACGACTATAGGGTCGTCCCCACCCACCCCGGAACTAGGTCGGCCAGCCGCCGACATGTCCGACGACTATAGGGTCGTCCCCACGACCCCGGGGCTAGATTGGCCCGCCACCGTCATGTCCGACGACTATAGGGTGGTCCCCACGACCACGGGCCAAAGTTGGTCAGCCGCCGACATGTTCGACGACTATAGGGTCGTCTCCACGACCCCGGGACTAGGTTGGCCCGCCGCCGACTTGTCCGACGACTATAGGGACCTCCCCACGACCACGGGCCAAAGTTGGCCAGCCGCCGACATGTCCGACGACTATAGGGTCGTCCCCACGATCCCGGGACTAGGTTGGCCAGCCGCCGACATGTCCGACGACTATAGGGTCGTCCCCACGGCCCCGGGAATAGATTGGCTCACCACCGTCATGTCCGACGACTACAGGATCGTCCCCACGACCCCCGGACTAGATTGCCCCGCCATCGTCATGTCCGACGACTATAGGGTCGTCCCCACGACCCCGGGAATATGTTGGCCCGCCGCCGACTTGTCCGACGACTATAGGGTCGTCCCCACGACCCCGGGACTAGATTGGCCCGCCACCATCATGTCCGACGATTATAGGGTCGTCCCCACGACCACGGGCCAAAGATGGCCAGCCGCCGACATGTCCGACGACTATAGGGTCGTCGCCACGACCCCGGGGCTAGATTGGCCCGCCACCGTCATGTCCGACGAGTATAGGGTCGTCCCCACGACCCCGGGACTAGGTTGGCCCGCCGCCGACTTGTCCGACAACTATAGGGTCGTCCCCATGACCACGGGCCAAAGTTGCCCAGCCGCCGACATGTCCGACGACTATAGGGTCGTCCCCACGACCCCGGGACTAGATTGGCCCGCCGCCGACTTGTCCGACGACTACAGGGTCGTCCCCACGGCCCCGGGAATAGATTGGCCCACCACCGTCATGTCCGACGACAACAGGATTGTCCCCACGACCCCCGGACTAGATGGCCCCGCCACCGTCATGTCCGACGACTATAGGGTCGTCTCCACGACCCCGGGACTAGGTTGGCCCGCCGCCGACTTGTCCGACGACTATAGGGTCGTCCCCACGACCCCGGGACTAGGTTGGCCCGCCGCCGGCTTGTCCGACGACTATAGGGACGTCCCCACGACCACGGGCCAAAGTTGGTCAGCCGCCGACTTGTGCCGACGACTATAGTGTCGTCCCCACGACCCCGGGACTAGATTGGCCCGCCGCCGACTTGTCCCACGACTATAGGGTCGTCCCTCCCCCCCGGGACTAGGTTGGCCCGCCGCTGACTTGTCCGAAGACTATAGGGACGTCCCCACGACCACGGGCCAAAGTTGCCCAGCCGCCGACATGTCCGACGACTATAGGGTCGTCCCCACTACCCCGGTTCTAGATTGGCCCGCCACCGTCATGTCCGACGACTATAGGGTCGTTCCCACGACCCCCGGAATAGATTGACCCGCCACCGTCATGTCCGACGACTATAGGGTCGTCCCCACGACCCCGGGACTAGATTGGCCCGCCGCCGACTTGTCCGACGACTATAGGGTCGTCCCTCCCCCCCGGGCCAAAGTTGGCCAGCCGCCGACATGTCCGACGACTATAGGGTCGTCCCCACGACCCCCGGACTAGATTGGCCCGCTACAATCATGTCCGACGACTATAGGGTCGTCCCCACGACACCGGGACTAGGTTGGCCCGCCGCCGACTTGTCTGACGACTATAGGGTCGTCCCTACCACCCCGGGACTAGGTTGGCAAGCCGCCGACATGTCCGATGACTATAGGGTCGTCTCCACGACCCCGGGACTAGGTTGGCCCGCCACCGACATGTCCGGCGACTATAGGGTCGCCCCACGATCCCGGGAGTAGGTTGGCCCGCCGCCGACTTGTCCGACGACTATAGGGTCGTCCCCACCCACCCCGGAACTAGGTCGGCCAGCCGCCGACATGTCCGACGACTATAGGGTCGTCCCCACGACCCCGGGGCTAGATTGGCCCGCCACCGTCATGTCCGACGACTATAGGGTCGTCCCCACGACCACGGGCCAAAGTTGGTCAGCCGCCGACATGTTCGACGACTATAGGGTCGTCTCCACGACCCCGGGACTAGGTTGGCCCGCCGCCGACTTGTCCGACGACTATAGGGACCTCCCCACGACCACGGGCCAAAGTTGGCCAGCCGCCGACATGTCCGACGACTATAGGGACGTCCCCACGACCACGGGCCAAAGTTGCCCAGCCGCCGACATGTCCGACGACTATAGGGTCGTCCCCACTACCCCGGTTCTAGATTGGCCCGCCACCGTCATGTCCGACGACTATAGGGTCGTTCCCACGACCCCCGGAATAGATTGACCCGCCGCCGACTTGTCCGACGACTATAGGGTCGTCCCCACGACCCCGGGACTAGGTTGGCCCGCCGCCGGCTTGTCCGACGACTATAGGGACGTCCCCACGACCACGGGCCAAAGTTGGTCAGCCGCCGACTTGTGCCGACGACTATAGTGTCGTCCCCACGACCCCGGGACTAGATTGGCCCGCCGCCGACTTGTCCCACGACTATAGGGTCGTCCCTCCCCCCCGGGACTAGGTTGGCCCGCCGCTGACTTGTCCGAAGACTATAGGGACGTCCCCACGACCACGGGCCAAAGTTGCCCAGCCGCCGACATGTCCGACGACTATAGGGTCGTCCCCACTACCCCGGTTCTAGATTGGCCCGCCACCGTCATGTCCGACGACAACAGGATTGTCCCCACGACCCCCGGACTAGATGGCCCCGCCACCGTCATGTCCGACGACTATAGGGTCGTCTCCACGACCCCGGGACTAGATTGGCCCGCCACCGACATGTCCGGCGACTATAGGGTCGTCTCCACGACCACGGGCCAAAGTTGGTCAGCCGCCGACATGTTCGACGACTATAGGGTCGTCTCCACGACCCCGGGACTAGGTTGGCCCGCCGCCGACTTGTCCGACGACTATAGGGACCTCCCCACGACCACGGGCCAAAGTTGGCCAGCCGCCGACATGTCCGACGACTATAGGGTCGTCCCCACGATCCCGGGACTAGGTTGGCCAGCCGCCGACATGTCCGACGACTATAGGGTCGTCCCCACGGCCCCGGGAATAGATTGGCTCACCACCGTCATGTCCGACGACTACAGGATCGTCCCCACGACCCCCGGACTAGATTGCCCCGCCATCGTCATGTCCGACGACTATAGGGTCGTCTCCACGACCCCGGGACTAGGTTGGCCCGCCGCCGACTTGTCCGACGACTATAGGGACGTCCCCACGACCACGGGCCAAAGCTGCCCAGACGCCGACATGTTCGACGACTATAGGGTCGTCCCCACGACCCCGGGACTAGATTGGCCCGCCACCGACATGTCCGGCGACTATAGGGTCGCCCCACGATCCCGGGACTAGGTTGGCCCGCCGCCGACTTGTCTGACGACTATAGGGTCGTCCCCACGACCCCGGGACTATGTTGGCCCGCCGCCGACTTGTCCGACGACTATAGGGTCGTCCCCACGACCCCGGGACTAGATTGGCCCGCCACCATCATGTCCGACGATTATAGGGTCGTCCCCACGACCACGGGCCAAAGTTGGCCAGCCGCCGACATGTCCGACGACTATAGGGTCGTCCCCACGACCCCCGGAGTAGATTGGCCCGCTACAATCATGTCCGACGACTATAGGGTCGTCCCCACGACACCGGGACTAGGTTGGCCCGCCGCCGACTTGTCTGACGACTATAGGGTCGTCCCTACCACCCCGGGACTAGGTTGGCAAGCCGCCGACATGTCCGATGACTATAGGGTCGTCTCCACGACCCCGGGACTAGGTTGGCCCGCCACCGACATGTCCGGCGACTATAGGGTCGCCCCACGATCCCGGGAGTAGGTTGGCCCGCCGCCGACTTGTCCGACGACTATAGGGTCGTCCCCACCCACCCCGGAACTAGGTCGGCCAGCCGCCGACATGTCCGACGACTATAGGGTCGTCCCCACGACCCCGGGGCTAGATTGGCCCGCCACCGTCATGTCCGACGACTATAGGGTCGTCCCCACGACCACGGGCCAAAGTTGGTCAGCCGCCGACATGTTCGACGACTATAGGGTCGTCTCCACGACCCCGGGACTAGGTTGGCCCGCCGCCGACTTGTCCGACGACTATAGGGACCTCCCCACGACCACGGGCCAAAGTTGGCCAGCCGCCGACATGTCCGACGACTATAGGGTCGTCCCCACGATCCCGGGACTAGGTTGGCCAGCCGCCGACATGTCCGACGACTATAGGGTCGTCCCCACGGCCCCGGGAATAGATTGGCTCACCACCGTCATGTCCGACGACTACAGGATCGTCCCCACGACCCCCGGACTAGATTGCCCCGCCATCGTCATGTCCGACGACTATAGGGTCGTCCCCACGACCCCGGGAATATGTTGGCCCGCCGCCGACTTGTCCGACGACTATAGGGTCGTCCCCACGACCCCGGGACTAGATTGGCCCGCCACCATCATGTCCGACGATTATAGGGTCGTCCCCACGACCACGGGCCAAAGATGGCCAGCCGCCGACATGTCCGACGACTATAGGGTCGTCGCCACGACCCCGGGGATAGATTGGCCCGCCACCGTCATGTCCGACGAGTATAGGGTCGTCCCCACGACCCCGGGACTAGGTTGGCCCGCCGCCGACTTGTCCGACAACTATAGGGTCGTCCCCATGACCACGGGCCAAAGTTGCCCAGCCGCCGACATGTCCGACGACTATAGGGTCGTCCCCACGACCCCGGGACTAGATTGGCCCGCCGCCGACTTGTCCGACGACTACAGGGTCGTCCCCACGGCCCCGGGAATAGATTGGCCCACCACCGTCATGTCCGACGACAACAGGATTGTCCCCACGACCCCCGGACTAGATGGCCCCGCCACCGTCATGTCCGACGACTATAGGGTCGTCTCCACGACCCCGGGACTAGGTTGGCCCGCCGCCGACTTGTCCGACGACTATAGGGTCGTCCCCACGACCCCGGGACTAGGTTGGCCCGCCGCCGGCTTGTCCGACGACTATAGGGACGTCCCCACGACCACGGGCCAAAGTTGGTCAGCCGCCGACTTGTGCCGACGACTATAGTGTCGTCCCCACGACCCCGGGACTAGATTGGCCCGCCGCCGACTTGTCCCACGACTATAGGGTCGTCCCTCCCCCCCGGGACTAGGTTGGCCCGCCGCTGACTTGTCCGAAGACTATAGGGACGTCCCCACGACCACGGGCCAAAGTTGCCCAGCCGCCGACATGTCCGACGACTATAGGGTCGTCCCCACTACCCCGGTTCTAGATTGGCCCGCCACCGTCATGTCCGACGACTATAGGGTCGTTCCCACGACCCCCGGAATAGATTGACCCGCCACCGTCATGTCCGACGACTATAGGGTCGTCCCCACGACCCCGGGACTAGATTGGCCCGCCGCCGACTTGTCCGACGACTATAGGGTCGTCCCTCCCCCCCGGGCCAAAGTTGGCCAGCCGCCGACATGTCCGACGACTATAGGGTCGTCCCCACGACCCCCGGACTAGATTGGCCCGCTACAATCATGTCCGACGACTATAGGGTCGTCCCCACGACACCGGGACTAGGTTGGCCCGCCGCCGACTTGTCTGACGACTATAGGGTCGTCCCTACCACCCCGGGACTAGGTTGGCAAGCCGCCGACATGTCCGATGACTATAGGGTCGTCTCCACGACCCCGGGACTAGGTTGGCCCGCCACCGACATGTCCGGCGACTATAGGGTCGCCCCACGATCCCGGGAGTAGGTTGGCCCGCCGCCGACTTGTCCGACGACTATAGGGTCGTCCCCTCCCACCCCGGAACTAGGTCGGCCAGCCGCCGACATGTCCGACGACTATAGGGTCGTCCCCACGACCCCGGGGCTAGATTGGCCCGCCACCGTCATGTCCGACGACTATAGGGTCGTCCCCACGACCACGGGCCAAAGTTGGTCAGCCGCCGACATGTTCGACGACTATAGGGTCGTCTCCACGACCCCGGGACTAGGTTGGCCCGCCGCCGACTTGTCCGACGACTATAGGGACCTCCCCACGACCACGGGCCAAAGTTGGCCAGCCGCCGACATGTCCGACGACTATAGGGTCGTCCCCACGATCCCGGGACTAGGTTGGCCAGCCGCCGACATGTCCGACGACTATAGGGTCGTCCCCACGGCCCCGGGAATAGATTGGCTCACCACCGTCATGTCCGACGACTACAGGATCGTCCCCACGACCCCCGGACTAGATTGCCCCGCCATCGTCATGTCCGACGACTATAGGGTCATCCCCACGACCCCGGGAATATGTTGGCCCGCCGCCGACATGTCCGACGACTATAGGGTCGTCGCCACGACCCCGGGGCTAGATTGGCCCGCCACCGTCATGTCCGACGAGTATAGGGTCGTCCCCACGACCCCGGGACTAGGTTGGCCCGCCGCCGACTTGTCCGACGACTATAGGGTCGTCCCCATGACCACGGGCCAAAGTTGCCCAGCCGCCGACATGTCCGACGACTATAGGGTCGTCCCCACGACCCCGGGACTAGATTGGCCCGCCGCCGACTTGTCCGACGACTACAGGGTCGTCCCCACGGCTCCGGGAATAGATTGGCCCACCACCGTCATGTCCGACGACAACAGGATTGTCCCCACGACCCCCAGACTAGATGGCCCCGCCACCGTCATGTCCGACGACTATAGGGTCGTCTCCACGACCCCGGGACTAGGTTGGCCCGCCGCCGACTTGTCCGACGACTATAGGGTCGTCCCCACGACCCCGGGACTAGGTTGGCCCGCCGCCGGCTTGTCCGACGACTATAGGGACGTCCCCACGACCACGGGCCAAAGTTGGTCAGCCGCCGACTTGTGCCGACGACTATAGTGTCGTCCCCACGACCCCGGGACTAGATTGGCCCGCCGCCGACTTGTCCGACGACTATAGGGTCGTCCCTCCCCCCCGGGACTAGGTTGGCCCGCCGCTGACTTGTCCGAAGACTATAGGGACGTCCCCACGACCACGGGCCAAAGTTGCCCAGCCGCCGACATGTCCGACGACTATAGGGTCGTCCCCACTACC
Organism: Andrena fulva; assembly: GCA_946251845.1. Taxonomy (NCBI): domain Eukaryota; kingdom Metazoa; phylum Arthropoda; class Insecta; order Hymenoptera; family Andrenidae; genus Andrena; species Andrena fulva. Next base: position 675,641 of record CAMITZ010000297.1, read on the forward strand.
CCGGTTCTAGATTGGCCCGCCACCGTCATGTCCGACGACTATATGGTCGTTCCCACGACCCCCGGAATAGATTGACCCGCCACCGTCATGTCCGACGACTATAGGGTCGTCCCCACGACCCCGGGGCTAGATTGGCCCGCCACCGTCATGTCCGACGACTATAGGGTCGTCCCCACGACCACGGGCCAAAGTTGGTCAGCCGCCGACATGTCCGACGACTATAGGGTCGTCCCCACGACCCCGGGACTAGATTGGCCCGCCGCCGACTTGTCCGACGACTATAGGGTCGTCCCTCCCCCCCGGGACTAGGTTGGCCCGCCGCTGACATGTCCGACGACTATAGGGACGTCCCCACGACCACGGGCCAAAGTTGCCCAGCCGCCGACATGTCCGACGACTATAGGGTCGTCCCCACTACCCCGGTTCTAGATTGGCCCGCCACCGTCATGTCCGACGACTATAGGGTCGTTCCCACGACCCCCGGAATAGATTGACCCGCCACCGTCATGTCCGACGACTATAGGGTCGTCCCCACGACCCCGGGGCTAGATTGGCCCGCCACCGTCATGTCCGACGACTATAGGGTCGTCCCCACGACCACGGGCCAAACTTGGCCAGCCGCCGACATGTCCGACGACTATAGGGTCGTCCCTACGACCCCAGGACTAGATTGGCCCGCCACCATCATGTCCGACGACAATAGGGTCGTCCCCACGATCCCGGGACTAGGTTGGCCTGCCGCCGACTTGTCCGACGACTATAGGGTCGTCCCCACGACCCGGGACTAGATTGGCCCGCCACCATCATGTCCGACGACTAGAGGGTCGTCCCCACGATCCCGGGACTAGGTTGGCCTGCCGCCGACATGTCCGATGAATATAGGGTCGTCTCCACGACCCCGGGACTAGATTGGCCCGCCACCGTCATGTCCGACGACTATAGGGTCGTCCCCACGACACCGGGACTAGGTTGGCCCGCCGCCGACTTGTCCGACGACTATAGGGTCGTCCCCACGACCCCGGGACTAGATTGGCCCGCCACCATCATGTCCGACGATTATAGGGTCGTCCCCACGACCACGGGCCAAAGTTGGCCAGCCGCCGACATGTCCGATGACTATAGGGTCGTCCCCACGACCCCGGGACTAGATTGACCCGCCACCATCATGTCCGATAACTATAGGGTCGTCCCCACGACCCCGGGACTAGGTTGGCCCGCCGCCGACTTGTCTGACGACTATAGAGGCGTCCCTACCACCCCGGGACTAGGTTGGCAAGCCGCCGACATGTCCCATGACTATAGGGTCGTCACCACGACCCCGGGACTAGGTTGGCCCGCCGCCGACTTGTCCGACGCCTATAGGGTCGTCCCCACGACCCCGGGACTAGATTGGCCCGCCACCGTCATGTCCGACGACTATAGGGTCGTCCCCACGACCCCGCGACTAGGTTGGCCCGCCGCCGACTTGTCTGACGCATATAGGGTCGTCCCCACGACCCCGGGACTAGATTGGCCCGCCACCGTCATGTCCGACGAGTATAGGGTCGTACCCACGACCCTGGGACTAGATTGGCCCGCCACCGTCATGTCCGACGAATATAGGTTCGTCCGTACGACCCTGGGCATACGTTGGCCCGTCGCCGACATGTCCGACGACAATAGGGACGTCCCCACGACCCCCGGACTAGGTTGGCCCGCCGCCGACCTGTCCGACGACTATAGGGTCGTCCCCACTACCCCGGGACTAGATTGGCCCGCCACCGTCATGTCCGACGACTATAGGGTTGTCCCCGCGACCACGGGCCAAAGTTGGTCAGCCGCCGACTTGTCCGACGACTATAGGGTCGTCCCCATGACCCCGGGACTAGAGTGGCCCGCCACCGTCATGTCCGACGACTATAGGGTTGTCCCCACGACCCCGCGACTAGGTTGGCGCGCCGCCGACTTGTCCGACGCCTATAAGGTCGTCCCCACGACCCCGGGGCTAGATTGGCCAGCCGCCGACATGTCCGACGACTATTGGGTCGTCCCCACGACCCCGCTACTAGGTTGGCCCGCCGCCGACTTGTCCGACGCCTATAGGGTCGTCCCCACGACTCCGGGACTAGGTTGGCCCGCCGCCGACTTGTCCGACGACTATAGGGTCGTCCCTCCCACCCCGGAACTAGGTTGGCCAGTCGCCGACATGTCCGACGACTATAGGGTCGTCCCCACGACCCCGGAGTTAGATTGGCCCGCCACCGTCATGTCCGACGACTATAGGGTCGTCCCCGCGACCACGGGCCAAAGTTGGTCAGCCGCCGACTTGTCCGACGACTATAGGGTCGTCCCCATGACCCCGGGACTAGAGTGGCCCGCTACCGTCATGTCCGACGAGTATAGGGTCGTACCCACGACCCTGGGACTAGATTGGCCCGCCACCGTCATGTCCGACGAATATAGGTTCGTCCGTACGACACTGGGCATACGTTGGCCCGTCGCCGACATGTCCGACGACTATAGGGACGTCCCCACGACCCCCGGACTAGGTTGGCCCGCCGCCGACCTGTCCGACGACTATAGGGTCGTCCCCACTACCCCGGGACTAGATTGGCCCGCCACCGTCATGTCCGACGACTATAGGGTTGTCCCCACGACCCCGCGACTAGGTTGGCGCGCCGCCGACTTGTCCGACGCCTATAAGGTCGTCCCCACGACCCCGGGGCTAGATTGGCCAGCCGCCGACATGTCCGACGACTATTGGGTCGTCCCCACGACCCCGCTACTAGGTTGGCCCGCCGCCGACTTGTCCGACGCCTATAGGGTCGTCCCCACGACCCCGGGACTAGATTGGCCCGCCACAGTCATGTCCGACGACTATAGGGTCGTCCCCACCACCCCGCGACTATGTTGGCCCGCCGCCGACTTGTCCGACGCCAATAGGGTCGTCCCCACGACCCCGGGACTAGATTGGCCCACCACCGTCATGTCCGACGACTACAGGGTCGTCCCCACGGCCCCGGGAATAGATTGGCCCACCACCGTCATGTCCGACGACAACAGGATTGTCCCCACGACCCTCGGACTAGATTGCCCCGCCACCGTCATGTCCGACGACTATAGGGTCGTCTCCACTACCCCGGGACTAGGTTGGCCCGCCGCCGACTTGTCCGACGACTATAGGGTCGTCCCCACGACCCCGGGACTAGATTGGCCCGCCACCGTCATGTCCGACGACTATAGGGTCGTCCCCACGACCCCCGGACTAGGTTGGCCCGCCGCCGACTTGTCCGACGACTATAGGGTCGTCCTTCCCACCCCGGAACTAGGTTGGCCAGCCGCCGACATGTCCGACGACAACAGGATCGTCCCCACGACCCCGGGACTAGGTTGGCACGCCGCCGACTTGTCCGACGACTATGGGGTCATCCCCACAACCCCAGGAGTAGATTGCCCGGCCACCGTCATGTCCGACGACTATAGGGTCGTCTCCACGCCCCTGGACTAGTTTGGCCCGCCGCCGAGTTGTCCGACGACTATAGGGTCGTCCCCACGACCCCGGGACTAGGTTGGCCCGCCGCCGACTTGTCCGACGACTATAGGGTCGTCCCCACGACCCCGGGACTAGGTTGGCCCGCCGCCGACTTGTCCGACGATTATAGGGTCGTCCCCACGACCACGGGCCAAAGATGGCCAGCCGCCGACATGTCCGACGACTATAGGGTCGTCCCCACGACCCCGGGACTAGATTGGCCCGCCACCGACATGTCCGGCGACTATAGGGTCGCCCCACGATCCCGGGACTAGGTTGGCCCGCCGCCGACTTGTCCGACGACTATAGGGTCGTCCCCACGACCCCGGGACTATGTTGGCCCGCCGCCGACTTGTCCGACGCCTATAGGGTCGTCCTCACGACCCCCGGAATAGATTGACCCGCCACCGTCATGTCCGACGACTATAGGGTCGTCCCAACGACCCCGGGGCTAGATTAGCCCGCCACCGCGATGTCCGACGACTATAGGGTCGTCCCCACGACCACGGGCCAAAGTTGGTCAGCCGCCGACATGTTCGACGACTATAGGGTCGTCTCCACGACCCCGGGACTAGGTTGGCCCGCCGCCGACTTGTCCGACGACTATAGGGACCTCCCCACGACCACGGGCCAAGGTTGGCCAGCCGCCGACATGTCCGACGACTATAGGGTCGTCCCCACGATCCCGGGACTAGGTTGGCCAGCCGCCGACATGTCCGACGACAATAGGGTCGTCCCCACGGCCCCGGGAATAGATTGGCTCACCACCGTCATGTCCGACGACTACAGGATCGTCCCCACGACCCCCGGACTAGATTGCCCCGCCATCGTCATGTCCGACGACTATAGGGTCGTCTCCACGAACCCGGGACTAGGTTGGCCCGCCGCCGACTTGTCCGACGACTATAGGGACGTCCCCACGACCACGGGCCAAAGCTGCCCAGACGCCGACATGTTCGACGACTATAGGGTCGTCCCCACGACCCCGGGACTAGATTGGCCCGCCACCGACATGTCCGGCGACTATAGGGTCGCCCCACGATCCCGGGACTAGGTTGGCCCGCCGCCGACTTGTCTGACGACTATAGGGTCGTCCCCACGACCCCGGGACTATGTTGGCCCGCCGCCGACTTGTCCGACGACTATAGGGTCGTCCCCACGACCCCGGGACTAGATTGGCCCGCCACCATCATGTCCGACGATTATAGGGTCGTCCCCACGACCACGGGCCAAAGTTGGCCAGCCGCCGACATGTCCGACGACTATAGGGTCGTCCCCACGACCCCGGGACTAGATTGGCCCGCCACCGACATGTCCGGCGACTATAGGGTCGCCCCACGATCCCGGGACTAGGTTGGCCCGCCACCGACATGTCCGGCGACTATAGGGTCGCCCCACGATCCCGGGACTAGGTTGGCCCGCCGCCGACTTGTCTGACGACTATAGGGTCGTCCCTACCACCCCGGGACTAGGTTGGCAAGCCGCCGACATGTCCGATGACTATAGGGTCGTCTCCACGACCCCGGGACTAGGTTGGCCCGCCACCGACATGTCCGGCGACTATAGGGTCGCCCCACGATCCCGGGAGTAGGTTGGCCCGCCGCCGACTTGTCCGACGACTATAGGGTCGTCCCCACCCACCCCGGAACTAGGTCGGCCAGCCGCCGACATGTCCGACGACTATTGGGTCGTCCCCACGATCCCGGGACTAGGTTGGCCCGCCGCCGACTTGTCCGATGACTATAGGGTCGTCCCCACCACCCCGGGACTATGTTGGCCCGCCGCCGACTTGTCCGACGACTATAGGGTCGTCCCCACGACCCCGGGACTAGATTGGCCCGCCACCATCATGTCCGACGATTATTGGGTCGTCCCCACGACCACGGGCCAAAGTTGGCCAGCCGCCGACATGTCCGACGACTATAGGGTCGTCCCCACGACCCCGGGACTAGATTGGCCCGCCACCGACATGTCCGGCGACTATAGGGTCGCCCCACGATCCCGGGACTAGGTTGGCCCGCCGCCGATTTGTCCGACGACTATAGGGTCGTCCCCACTACCCCGGGACTATGTTGGCCCGCCGCCGACTTGTCCGACGACTATAGGGTCGTCCCCACGACCCCGGGACTAGGTTGGCCCGCCGCCGACTTGTCCGACGACTATAGGGTCGTCCCCACGACCCCGGGAATATGTTGGCCCGCCGCCGACTTGTCCGACGACTATAGGGTCGTCCCCACGACCCCGGGACTAGATTGGCCCGCCACCATCATGTCCGACGATTATAGGGTCGTCCCCACGACCACGGGCCAAAGTTGGCCAGCCGCCGACATGTCCGACGACTATAGGGTCGTCGCCACGACCCCGGGGCTAGATTGGCCCGCCACCGTCATGTCCGACGAGTATAGGGTCGTCCCCACGACCCCGGGACTAGGTTGGCCCGCCGCCGACTTGTCCGACGACTATAGGGTCGTCCCCATGACCACGGGCCAAAGTTGCCCAGCCGCCGACATGTCCGACGACTATAGGGTCGTCCCCACGACCCCGGGACTAGATTGGCCCGCCGCCGACTTGTCCGACGACTATAGGGTCGTCCCTCCCCCCCGGGACTAGGTTGGCCCGCCGCTGACATGTCCGACGACTATAGGGACGTCCCCACGACCACGGGCCAAAGTTGCCCAGCCGCCGACATGTCCGACGACTATAGGGTCGTCCCCACTACCCCGGTTCTAGATTGGCCCGCCACCGTCATGTCCGACGACTATAGGGTCTTCCCCACGACACCGCGACTAGGTTGGCCCGCCGCCGACTTGTCCGACGCCTATAGGGTCGTCCCCACGACCCCGGGGCTACATTGGCCAGCCGCCGACATGTCCGACGACTATTGGGTCGTCCCCACGACCCCGCGACTAGGTTGGCCCGCCGCCGACATGTCCGACGACAATAGGGTCGTCCCCACGACCCCCGGACTAGATTGCCCCGCCACCGTCATGTCCAACGACTACAGGGTCGTCTCCACGTCCCCGGGACTAGGATGGCCCGCCGCCGACTTGTCCGACGACTATAGGGTCGTCCCCACGACCCCGGGAATAGGTTGGCCAGCCGCCGACATGTCCGACGACAATAGGGTCGTCCCCACGACCCCGGGACTAGATTGGCCCACCACCGTCATGTCCGACGACAACAGGGTCGTCCCCACGGCCCCGGGAATAGATTGGCCCACCACCGTCATGTCCGACGACTATAGGGTCGTCCCCACGACCCCGGGACTAGATTGGTCCGCCACCATCATGTCCGACGATTATAGGGTCGTCCCCACGACCACGGGCCAAAGTTGGCCAGCCGCCGACATGTCCGACGACTATAGGGTCGTCCCCACGACCCCGGGACTAGATTGGCCCGCCACCGTCATGTCCAACGACTATAGGGTCGCCTCCACGACCCCGGGACTAGGTTGGCCCGCCACCGACTTGTCCGACGACTTTAGGGTCGTCCCTCCCACCCCGGAACTAGGTTGGCCAGCCGCCGACATGTCCGACGACTATAGGGTCGTCCCCACGACCCCGGGACTAGGTTGGCCCGCCGCCGACTTGTCCGACGACTATAGGGACGTCCCCACGACCACGGGCCAAAGTTGCCCAGCCGCCGACATGTCCGACGACTATAGGGTCGTCCCCACGACCCCGGGACTAGATTGGCCCGCCACCATCATGTCCGACGACTATAGGGTCGTCCCCACGACCCCGGGACTAGGTTGGCCCGCCGCCGACTTGTCCGACGACTATTGGGTCGTCCCTCCCACCCCGGAAGTAGGTTGGCCAGCCGCCGATATGTCCGACGACGATAGGGTCGTCCCCACGACCCCGGGGCTAGATTGGCCCGCCACCGTCATGTCCGACGACTATAGGGTCGTCCCCTCGACCACGGGCCAAAGTTGGCCAGCCGCCGACATGTCCGACGGCTATAGGGTCGTCCCCACGACCCCGGGACTAGATTGGCCCACCACCGTCATGTCCGACGACAACAGGATCGTCCCCACGACCCCGGGACTAGGTTGGCCCGCCGCCGACTTGTCCGACGGCTATAGGGTCGTCCCCACGACCCCGGGACTAGGGTGGCCCGCCGCCCACATGTCCGACGATTATAGGGTCGTCCCCACGACCCCGGGACTAGGTTGGCCCGCCGCCGACTTGTCCGACGACGATGGGGTCATCCCCACGACCCCAGGAGTAGATTGCCCCGCCACCGTCATGCCCGACGACTATAGGGTCGTCTCCACGACCCCTAGACTAGGTTGGCCCGCCGCCGAGTTGTCCGACGACTATAGGGTCGTCCCCACGACCCAGGGCCAATGTTGCCCAGCCGCCGACATGTCCGACGACTATAGGGTCGTCCCCACGACCCCGGAACTAGATTGGCCCGCCGCCGAACTTGTCCAACGACTATAGGGTCGTCCCCACGACCCCGGGACTATGTTGGCCCGCCGCCGACTTGTCCGACGACTATAGGGTCGTCCCCACGACCCCGGGACTATGTTGGCCCGCCGCCGACTTGTCCGACGACTATAGGGTCGTCCCCACGACCCCGGGACTAGGTTGGCCCGCCGCCGACTTGTCCGACAACTATAGGGACGTCCCCACGACCACGGGCCAAAGTTGCCCAGCCGCCGACATGTCCGACGACTATAGGGTCGTCCCCACGACCCCGGGACTAGATTGGCCCGCCACCGTCATGTCCGACGACTATAGGGTCGTCCCCACGACCCCGGGACTAGGTTGGCCCGCCGCCGACTTGTCCGACGACTATAGGGTCGTCCCTACCACCCCGGGACTAGGCTGGCAAGCCGCCGACATGTCCGACGACTATAGGGTCGTCTCCACGACCGCGGGACTAGGTTGGCCCGCCGCCGACTTCTCCGGCGACTATAGGGACGTCCCCACGACCACGGGCCAAAGTTGGCCAGCCGCCGACATGTCCGACGGCTATAGGGTCGTCCCCACGACCCCGGGACTATGTTGGCCCGGCGCCGACTTGTCCGACGACGATAGGGTCGTCCCCACGACCCCGGGACTATGTTGGCCCGCCGCCGACTTGTCCGACGACTATAGGGTCGTCCCTACCACCCCGGGACTAGGCTGGCAAGCCGCCGACATGTCCGACGACTATAGGGTCGTCTCCACGACCCCGGGACTATGTTGGCCCGGCGCCGACTTGTCCGACGACTATAGGGTCGTCCCCACGACCCCGGGACTATGTTGGCCCGCCGCCGACTTGTCCGACGACTATAGGGTCGTCCCTACCACCCCGGGACTAGGCTGGCAAGCCGCCGACATGTCCGACGACTATAGGGTCGTCTCCACGACCCCGGGACTATGTTGGCCCGCCGCCGACTTGTCCGACGACTATAGGGTCGTCCCCACGACCCCGGGACTAGGTTGGCCCGCCACCGTCATGTCCGACGACTATAGGGTCGTCCCCACGACCACGGGCCAAAGTTGGCCAGCCGCCGACATGTCCGACGACTATAGGGTCGTCCCTACCACCCCGGGACTAGGCTGGCAAGCCGCCGACATGTCCGACGACTATAGGGTCGTCTCCACGACCCCGGGACTAGGTTGGCCCGCCGCCGACTTGTCCGGCGACTATAGGGACGTCCCCACGACCAAGCGCCAATGTTGCCCAGCCGCCGACATGTCCGACGACTATAGGGTCGTCCCCACGACCCCGGGACTATGTTGGCCCGCCGCCGACTTGTCCGACGACTATAGGGTCGTCCCCACGACCCCGGGACTATGTTGGCCCGCCGCCGACTTGTCCGACGACTATAGGGTCGTCCCCACGACCCCGGGACTAGGATGGCCCGCCGCCGACTTGTCCGACAACTATAGGGACGTCCCCACGACCACGGGCCAAAGTTGCCCAGCCGCCGACATGTCCGACGACTATAGGGTCGTCCCCACGACCCCGGGACTAGATTGGCCCGCCACCGTCATGTCCGACGACTATAGGGTCGTCCCCACGACACCGGGACTAGGTTCGCCCGCCGCCGACTTGTCCGACGACTATAGGGTCGTCCCCACGACCCCGGGACTAGGTTGGCCCGCCGCCGACTTGTCCGACGACTATAGGGTCGTCCCTACCACCCCGGGACTAGGCTGGCAAGCCGCCGACGTGTCCGACGACTATAGGGTCGTCTCCACGACCCCGGGACTAGGTTGGCCCGCCGCCGACTTGTCCGGCGACTATAGGGACGTCCCCACGACCAAGGGCCAATGTTGCCCAGCCGCCGACATGTCCGACGACTATAGGGTCGCCCCACGACCCCGGGACTAGGTTGGCCCGCCGCCGACTTGTCCGACGACTATAGGGTCGTCCCCACGACCACGGGCCAATGTTGCCCAGCCGCCGACATGTCCGACGACTATAGGGTCGCCCCACGACCCCGGGACTAGGTTGGCCCGCCGCCGACTTGTCCGACGACTATACACTCGTCCCCACGACCCCGGGGCTAGATTGGCCCGCCACCGTCATGTCCGACGACTATAGGGTCGCCCCACGACCCCGGGACTAGGTTGGCCCGCCGCCGACTTGTCCGACGACTATAGGGTCGTCCCCACGACCCCGGGACTATGTTGGCCCGCCGCCGACTTGTCCGACGACTATAGGGTCGTCCCCACGACCCCGGGACTAGGTTGGCCCGCCGCCGACTTGTCCGACGACTATAGGGTCGTCCCCAGGACCCCGGGACTAGATTGGCCCGCCGCCGACTTGTCCGACGACTATAGGGTCGCCCCCACGACCCCGGGACTATGTTGGCCCGCCGCCGACTTGTCCGACGACTATAGGGTCGTCCCCACGACCCCCGGACTAGATTGGCCCGCTACAATCATGTCCGACGACTATAGGGTCGTCCCCACGACCCCGGGACTAGATTGGCCCGCCACCATCATGTCCGACGATTATAGGGTCGTCCCCACGACCACGGGCCAAAGTTGGCCAGCCGCCGACATGTCCGACGACTATAGGGTCGTCCCCACGACCCCCGGACTAGATTGGCCCGCTACAATCATGTCCGACGACTATAGGGTCGTCCCCACGACCCCGGGACTAGATTGGCCCGCCACCATCATGTCCGACGATTATAGGGTCGTCCCCACGACCACGGGCCAAAGTTGGCCAGCCGCCGACATGTCCGACGACTATAGGGTCGTCCCCACGACCCCGGGACTAGATTGGCCCGCCACCGACATGTCCGGCGACTATAGGGTCGCCCCACGATCCCGGGACTAGGTTGGCCCGCCGCCAACTTGTCCGACGACTATAGGGTCGTCCCCACGACCCCGGGACTATGTTGGCCCGCCGCCGACTTGTCCGACGACTATAGGGTCGTCCCCACGACCCCGGGACTAGATTGGCCCGCCACCATCATGTCCGACGATTATAGGGTCGTCCCCACGACCACGGGCCAAAGTTGGCCAGCCGCCGACATGTCCGACGACTATAGGGTCGTCGCCACGACCCCGGGGCTAGATTGGCCCGCCACCGTCATGTCCGACGAGTATAGGGTCGTCCCCACGACCCCGGGACTAGGTTGGCCCGCCGCCGACTTGTCCGACGACTATAGGGTCGTCCCCATGACCACGGGCCAAAGTTGCCCAGCCGCCGACATGTCCGACGACTATAGGGTCGTCCCCTCGACCCCGGGACTAGATTGGCCCGCCGCCGACTTGTCCGACGACTACAGGGTCGTCCCCACGGCCCCGGGAATAGATTGGCCCACCACCGTCATGTCCGACGACAACAGGATTGTCCCCACGACCCCCGGACTAGATGGCCCCGCCACCGTCATGTCCGACGACTATAGGGTCGTCTCCACGACCCCGGGACTAGGTTGGCCCGCCGCCGACTTGTCCGACGACTATAGGGTCGTCCCCACGACCCCGGGACTAGGTTGGCCCGCCGCCGGCTTGTCCGACGACTATAGGGACGTCCCCACGACCACGGGCCAAAGTTGGTCAGCCGCCGACTTGTGCCGACGACTATAGTGTCGTCCCCACGACCCCGGGTCTAGATTGGCCCGCCGCCGACTTGTCCGACGACTATTGGGTCGTCCCTCCCCCCCGGGACTAGGTTGGCCCGTCGCTGACTTGTCCGAAGACTATAGGGACGTCCCCACGACCACGGGCCAAAGTTGCCCAGCCGCCGACATGTCCGACGACTATAGGGTCGTCCCCACTACCCCGGTTCTAGATTGGCCCGCCACCGTCATGTCCGACGACTATATGGTCGTTCCCACGACCCCCGGAATAGATTGACCCGCCACCGTCATGTCCGACGACTATAGGGTCGTCCCCACGACCCCGGGGCTAGATTGGCCCGCCACCGTCATGTCCGACGACTATAGGGTCGTCCCCACGACCACGGGCCAAAGTTGGTCAGCCGCCGACATGTCCGACGACTATAGGGTCGTCCCCACGACCCCGGGACTAGATTGGCCCGCCGCCGACTTGTCCGACGACTATAGGGTCGTCCCTCCCCCCCGGGACTAGGTTGGCCCGCCGCTGACATGTCCGACGACTATAGGGACGTCCCCACGACCACGGGCCAAAGTTGCCCAGCCGCCGACATGTCCGACGACTATAGGGTCGTCCCCACTACCCCGGTTCTAGATTGGCCCGCCACCGTCATGTCCGACGACTATAGGGTCTTCCCCACGACACCGCGACTAGGTTGGCCCGCCGCCGACTTGTCCGACGCCTATAGGGTCGTCCCCACGACCCCGGGGCTACATTGGCCAGCCGCCGACATGTCCGACGACTATTGGGTCGTCCCCACGACCCCGCGACTAGGTTGGCCCGCCGCCGACATGTCCGACGACAATAGGGTCGTCCCCACGACCCCCGGACTAGATTGCCCCGCCACCGTCATGTCCAACGACTACAGGGTCGTCTCCACGTCCCCGGGACTAGGATGGCCCGCCGCCGACTTGTCCGACGACTATAGGGTCGTCCCCACGACCCCGGGAATAGGTTGGCCAGCCGCCGACATGTCCGACGACAATAGGGTCGTCCCCACGACCCCGGGACTAGATTGGCCCACCACCGTCATGTCCGACGACAACAGGGTCGTCCCCACGGCCCCGGGAATAGATTGGCCCACCACCGTCATGTCCGACGACTATAGGGTCGTCCCCACGACCCCGGGACTAGATTGGTCCGCCACCATCATGTCCGACGATTATAGGGTCGTCCCCACGACCACGGGCCAAAGTTGGCCAGCCGCCGACATGTCCGACGACTATAGGGTCGTCCCCACGACCCCGGGACTAGATTGGCCCGCCACCGTCATGTCCAACGACTATAGGGTCGCCTCCACGACCCCGGGACTAGGTTGGCCCGCCACCGACTTGTCCGACGACTTTAGGGTCGTCCCTCCCACCCCGGAACTAGGTTGGCCAGCCGCCGACATGTCCGACGACTATAGGGTCGTCCCCACGACCCCGGGACTAGGTTGGCCCGCCGCCGACTTGTCCGACGACTATAGGGACGTCCCCACGACCACGGGCCAAAGTTGCCCAGCCGCCGACATGTCCGACGACTATAGGGTCGTCCCCACGACCCCGGGACTAGATTGGCCCGCCACCATCATGTCCGACGACTATAGGGTCGTCCCCACGACCCCGGGACTAGGTTGGCCCGCCGCCGACTTGTCCGACGACTATTGGGTCGTCCCTCCCACCCCGGAAGTAGGTTGGCCAGCCGCCGATATGTCCGACGACGATAGGGTCGTCCCCACGACCCCGGGGCTAGATTGGCCCGCCACCGTCATGTCCGACGACTATAGGGTCGTCCCCTCGACCACGGGCCAAAGTTGGCCAGCCGCCGACATGTCCGACGGCTATAGGGTCGTCCCCACGACCCCGGGACTAGATTGGCCCACCACCGTCATGTCCGACGACAACAGGATCGTCCCCACGACCCCGGGACTAGGTTGGCCCGCCGCCGACTTGTCCGACGGCTATAGGGTCGTCCCCACGACCCCGGGACTAGGGTGGCCCGCCGCCCACATGTCCGACGATTATAGGGTCGTCCCCACGACCCCGGGACTAGGTTGGCCCGCCGCCGACTTGTCCGACGACGATGGGGTCATCCCCACGACCCCAGGAGTAGATTGCCCCGCCACCGTCATGCCCGACGACTATAGGGTCGTCTCCACGACCCCTGGACTAGGTTGGCCCGCCGCCGAGTTGTCCGACGACTATAGGGTCGTCCCCACGACCCAGGGCCAATGTTGCCCAGCCGCCGACATGTCCGACGACTATAGGGTCGTCCCCACGACCCCGGAACTAGATTGGCCCGCCGCCGAACTTGTCCAACGACTATAGGGTCGTCCCCACGACCCCGGGACTATGTTGGCCCGCCGCCGACTTGTCCGACGACTATAGGGTCGTCCCCACGACCCCGGGACTATGTTGGCCCGCCGCCGACTTGTCCGACGACTATAGGGTCGTCCCCACGACCCCGGGACTAGGTTGGCCCGCCGCCGACTTGTCCGACAACTATAGGGACGTCCCCACGACCACGGGCCAAAGTTGCCCAGCCGCCGACATGTCCGACGACTATAGGGTCGTCCCCACGACCCCGGGACTAGATTGGCCCGCCACCGTCATGTCCGACGACTATAGGGTCGTCCCCACGACCCCGGGACTAGGTTGGCCCGCCGCCGACTTGTCCGACGACTATAGGGTCGTCCCTACCACCCCGGGACTAGGCTGGCAAGCCGCCGACATGTCCGACGACTATAGGGTCGTCTCCACGACCGCGGGACTAGGTTGGCCCGCCGCCGACTTCTCCGGCGACTATAGGGACGTCCCCACGACCACGGGCCAAAGTTGGCCAGCCGCCGACATGTCCGACGGCTATAGGGTCGTCCCCACGACCCCGGGACTATGTTGGCCCGGCGCCGACTTGTCCGACGACGATAGGGTCGTCCCCACGACCCCGGGACTATGTTGGCCCGCCGCCGACTTGTCCGACGACTATAGGGTCGTCCCTACCACCCCGGGACTAGGCTGGCAAGCCGCCGACATGTCCGACGACTATAGGGTCGTCTCCACGACCCCGGGACTATGTTGGCCCGGCGCCGACTTGTCCGACGACTATAGGGTCGTCCCCACGACCCCGGGACTATGTTGGCCCGCCGCCGACTTGTCCGACGACTATAGGGTCGTCCCTACCACCCCGGGACTAGGCTGGCAAGCCGCCGACATGTCCGACGACTATAGGGTCGTCTCCACGACCCCGGGACTATGTTGGCCCGCCGCCGACTTGTCCGACGACTATAGGGTCGTCCCCACGACCCCGGGACTAGGTTGGCCCGCCACCGTCATGTCCGACGACTATAGGGTCGTCCCCACGACCACGGGCCAAAGTTGGCCAGCCGCCGACATGTCCGACGACTATAGGGTCGTCCCTACCACCCCGGGACTAGGCTGGCAAGCCGCCGACATGTCCGACGACTATAGGGTCGTCTCCACGACCCCGGGACTAGGTTGGCCCGCCGCCGACTTGTCCGGCGACTATAGGGACGTCCCCACGACCAAGCGCCAATGTTGCCCAGCCGCCGACATGTCCGACGACTATAGGGTCGTCCCCACGACCCCGGGACTATGTTGGCCCGCCGCCGACTTGTCCGACGACTATAGGGTCGTCCCCACGACCCCGGGACTATGTTGGCCCGCCGCCGACTTGTCCGACGACTATAGGGTCGTCCCCACGACCCCGGGACTAGGATGGCCCGCCGCCGACTTGTCCGACAACTATAGGGACGTCCCCACGACCACGGGCCAAAGTTGCCCAGCCGCCGACATGTCCGACGACTATAGGGTCGTCCCCACGACCCCGGGACTAGATTGGCCCGCCACCGTCATGTCCGACGACTATAGGGTCGTCCCCACGACACCGGGACTAGGTTCGCCCGCCGCCGACTTGTCCGACGACTATAGGGTCGTCCCCACGACCCCGGGACTAGGTTGGCCCGCCGCCGACTTGTCCGACGACTATAGGGTCGTCCCTACCACCCCGGGACTAGGCTGGCAAGCCGCCGACATGTCCGACGACTATAGGGTCGTCTCCACGACCCCGGGACTAGGTTGGCCCGCCGCCGACTTGTCCGGCGACTATAGGGACGTCCCCACGACCAAGGGCCAATGTTGCCCAGCCGCCGACATGTCCGACGACTATAGGGTCGCCCCACGACCCCGGGACTAGGTTGGCCCGCCGCCGACTTGTCCGACGACTATAGGGTCGTCCCCACGACCACGGGCCAATGTTGCCCAGCCGCCGACATGTCCGACGACTATAGGGTCGCCCCACGACCCCGGGACTAGGTTGGCCCGCCGCCGACTTGTCCGACGACTATACACTCGTCCCCACGACCCCGGGGCTAGATTGGCCCGCCACCGTCATGTCCGACGACTATAGGGTCGCCCCACGACCCCGGGACTAGGTTGGCCCGCCGCCGACTTGTCCGACGACTATAGGGTCGTCCCCACGACCCCGGGACTATGTTGGCCCGCCGCCGACTTGTCCGACGACTATAGGGTCGTCCCCACGACCCCGGGACTAGGTTGGCCCGCCGCCGACTTGTCCGACGACTATAGGGTCGTCCCCAGGACCCCGGGACTAGATTGGCCCGCCGCCGACTTGTCCGACGACTATAGGGTCGCCCCCACGACCCCGGGACTATGTTGGCCCGCCGCCGACTTGTCCGACGACTATAGGGTCGTCCCCACGACCCCGGGACTATGTTGGCCCACCACCGTCATGTCCGACGACTATAGGGTCGTCCCCACGACCCAGGGCCAATGTTGCCCAGCCGCCGACATGTCCGACGACTATAGGGTCGTCCCCACGACCCCGGGACTAGATTGGCCCGCCACCGACATGTCCGACGACTATAGGGTCGCCCCACGATCCCGGGACTAGGTTGGCCCGCCGCCGAACTTGTCCGACGACTATAGGGTCGTCCCCACGACCCCGGGACTATGTTGGCCCGCCGCCGACTTGTCCGACGACTATAGGGTCGTCCCCACGACCCCGGGACTATGTTGGCCCGCCGCCGACTTGTCCGACGACTATAGGGTCGTCCCCACGACCCCGGGACTAGGTTGGCCCGCCGCCGACTTGTCCGACGACTATAGGGTCGTCCCCACGACCCCGGGACTATGTTGGCCCGCCGCCGACTTGTCCGACGACTATAGGGTCGTCCCCACGACCCCGGGACTAGGTTGGCCCGCCGCCGACTTGTCCGACGACTATAGGGTCGTCCCCAGGACCCCGGGACTAGATTGGCCCGCCGCCGACTTGTCCGACGACTATAGGGTCGCCCCCACGACCCCGGGACTATGTTGGCCCGCCGCCGACTTGTCCGACGACTATAGGGTCGTCCCCACGACCCCGGGACTATGTTGGCCCACCACCGTCATGTCCGACGACTATAGGGTCGTCCCCACGACCCAGGGCCAATGTTGCCCAGCCGCCGACATGTCCGACGACTATAGGGTCGTCCCCACGACCCCGGGACTAGATTGGCCCGCCACCGACATGTCCGACGACTATAGGGTCGCCCCACGATCCCGGGACTAGGTTGGCCCGCCGCCGAACTTGTCCGACGACTATAGGGTCGTCCCCACGACCCCGGGACTATGTTGGCCCGCCGCCGACTTGTCCGACGACTATAGGGTCGTCCCCACGACCCCGGGACTATGTTGGCCCGCCGCCGACTTGTCCGACGACTATAGGGTCGTCCCCACGACCCCGGGACTAGGTTGGCCCGCCGCCGACTTGTCCGACGACTATAGGGTCGTCACCACGACCCCGGGACTAGGTTGGCCCGCCGCCGACTTGTCCGACGACTATAGGGTCGTCCCCAGGACCCCGGGACTAGATTGGCCAGCCGCCGACATGTTCGACGACTATGGGGTCGTCCCCACAACCCCGGGACTAGAGTGGCCCGCCACCGTCATGTCCGACGAGTCTATCCGGCTCGAAGGACCAAAATGTTTGGGAAATTGATAGTTGAGCACGCTGGTGAAAGTGAGGTTAGGGATCGACAGTGAAGAGGTGCACACAACACAGTATATTGAGTAAAAATGATCGTAGTCTTTATTATAAAACACACTGAGAGAATTACTTGAGCAGTGAGACGATGCACGTTGTGCTGAGCTCTTAACAATATAAACTGGTTGAGAGTGTACCGCGCACCACGACCACGCGGTCGCACGCCGTCGGCGATTGAATCGATGATCGCGTGAGAATTGAGACGAGAGCAATGAATTGGTTGAGTAGGAAACGTTAACTGAGCACAGTAGAGCACGATTGAGCTGAGAGAATTCACGAGTTACATGTTAAACGTTTCCGTAAAACCGACGCGTCTACACACGTACTCTGCGTGAACCAGAGTCAGTCAACCAAGCTCAGGGTCGTCTTCAATGGCTCAAGCCCTTCGGGCTCCGGACACTCAATCAACGATCTCATGCACACCGGCAAAAATCTCCTGCTCAATGTCACCGACGTGCTGCTGTGGATACGTCAGCACAAATTCATATTTGCCACGGACGTGACGAAGATGTACCGTCAAGTCCAGGTGCATGAAGCCGATCAGGACCTGCAAAGGGTGCTGTGGTTCGACGGCAATCAGAAGGAGGTGCCATACAAGCTCACCACCGTCACATACGGATTGAAGGCTGCTCCTTTCTTGGCTGTCAGGGCTCTACTTCAACTCGTGGAAGACGAAGGCCATCGCTTCCCACTGGCAGTGCCATCGCTCACTCAAGCCAGATACGTCGACGACATATTCGGCGGAGCCGACACAGGTGAGAAACTCATTGAAATCGCTCAACAATTAAAAGACCTGTGCAACGCGGGAGGCTTTCCACTTGCCAAATGGCATGCTACTCACCCTCCGTTGCTTGATTCAATTTCCCCTACTCAGAGAGCTCTCGGCTCAATACTTTCACTAGACGACTGCAAAACCAAAGTTCTCGGATTACATTGGAACGTGCTCAAGGATAGCTTTTCATTCTCAGCCAAACCGGCAATGAGCTCAAAATTCACAAAACGCCTCATTCTCTCACAAGTAGCTCAAATATTTGATCCGCTCGGCTTTTTATCACCAGTCATCATTCAAGCAAAGATACTTTTACAAGAATTATGGCTGCACAAGCTCAGCTGGGATGATCCACTGTCATCCCAAGGGTGATCCAATCCCCAATCACTTCTCACCAGCTCCACATCAGAGAGGTAATCACATGCTTGCAAGCACTCAAGTTCTCAGTGGTCAACGATGGCCAAGGCTCAACAGTGGAACCCACAAACCTCTCGGATGTTCATCAATACGTCATGACAACGGTAATTTGCGTTACCACCACCTCACCGTCCACAGCTCACAAGTGTCGACACTCGATGCCTCATTAAGGGCATTCACTAGTGCGCTCCAAACTAAGGCTGCGCCATGCTCAACGCTCACTCTCTACTGCAGTAAAATCTGGCACGACTTGCCAATCAAATTCAATCAATTCTCATCTCAACTCAACGTTGCTACTACTCACATGTGGACGGATTCTCACGCTGCCTACACAATGGATCCCTCACGAACATCACACTGGAAGGTCCCGATCAACAATTCTCCTAACATGTGCGTTGGAAAGTTCCAAGCACGTCAACTCCAAATGATTGAAATCGACATCAACGGCTCAACGCCGGGAGCACCAGTAGCTCCGGTGCTCAAATCATCCAGACGGTCTCAACTCAGTTCACGTTCAATCTACACAAGAAGACTTGTGTCGTTGCAACAGCATTCATCACAGCCTGGCAGACAGAACTTACAACTTTGCCTGACCATCCCATTCACGCTCACCGGAGATCAGCTCTAGACTCTCTGACTCGCTCTACACTCATCTTTCAAGTATCATTTGGAGGCAACCTACAAACCTGAACACCATAACACTCCTACTCACCCCAGTTCAGTTTGTTTCAGAACCATCACAAGATTGAGGAGCGGAATCTCAGTCACACCCATTTCATCTCGACAATGTGGGTTGAAGATGGGCAGCAACTATGCAGATGACAGCCTCACTCTATCGTTGAGTGCTCCTTGCCTTGCACGTCTTTCGGACCTAGATCAGGGTCACGCTCACCAACTACGACTCAGAGTGGAACTCAGCGACGTCTCATTTCCATCTGAACACCACGCTGGATCTTTGGACGATAAGCTTCAGTGAGATGTCAACGACATCGGTGTGTGGGGTGTGCTCGACAAAGGGGGATCCGCGTCCATCATACGATGGGCCAACTACCTCTTTCAAGAGCCACACCCTCACAACGATCAACATCACTCGACGTCTGCAGTCACTACAGACAGCTGATTGTTCGCTCATGGCTCACCAATCATCATTCACGAATTGACGGAGATCGGCCTCAAAGGCAGTGCATCTACCCTCAACTCAACCACTTGCAACTACAATCCAGACGTGGCAAGGGCAAGAACAAACTCATCCAAGATCAACATAATCGGTGGAGCATGCGCCACATCAATGATCAGCTCAAACTCTTAACCAGGACTCACTGCGTTCAGCGAGGTAATACAACAGCTTGCTGGACTTATCATTCATTATGGTCGTACCCACGACCCCGGGACTGGATTGGCCCGCCACCGTCATGTCCGTCGACTATAGGGTCGTCCCCACGACCCCGGGACTATGTTGGCCCGCCGCCGACTTGTCCGACGACTATAGGGTCGTCCCCACGACCCCGGGACTAGGTTGGCCCGCCACCGTCATGTCCGACGACTATAAGGTCGCCCCACGACCCCGGGACTAGGTTGGCCAGCCGCCGACATGTCCGACGACTATAGGGTCGTCCCCACGACCCCGGGGCTACATTGGCCCGCCACCGTCATGTCCGACGACTATAGGGTCGTCCCCACGACCACGGGCCAAAGTTGGCCAGCCGCCGACATGTCCGACGGCTATAGGGTCGTCCCCACGACCCCGGGACTAGATTGGCCCACCACCGTCATGTCCGACGACAACAGGATCGTCCCCACGACCCCGGGACTAGGTTGGCCCGCCGCCGACTTGTCCGACGGCTATAGGATCGTCCCCACGACCCCGGGACTAGGTTGGCCCGCCGCCGACTTGTCCGACGACTATAGGGTAGTCACCACGACCCCGGGACTAGGTTGGCCCGCCGCCGACATGTCCGACGACTATAGGGTCGTCCCCACGACCCCGGGGCTACATTGGCCCGCCACCGTCATGTCTGACGACTATAGGGTCGTCCCCACGACCACGGGCCAAAGTTGGCCAGCCGCCGACATGTCCGACGACTATAGGGTCGTCCCCAGGACCCCGGGACTAGATTGGCCAGCCGCCGACATGTTCGACGACTATAGGGTAGTCACCACGACCCCGGGACTAGGTTGGCCCGCCGCCGACATGTCCGACGACAACAGGATCGTCCCCACGACCCCGGGACTAGATTGGCCCACCACCGTCATGTCCGACGACAACAGGTCCGTCCCCACGACCCCGGGACTGGATTGGCCCGCCACCGTCATGTCCGACGACTATAGGGTCGTCCCCACGACCCCAGGTCTGGGTTGGCCCGCCGCCGACTTGTCCGACGACTATAGGGTCGTCTCCACGACCCCGGGCCAAAGTTGGTCAGCCGCCGACATGTCCGACGACTATAGGCTCGTCCCCACGACCCCGGGACTAGATTGGCCCGCCACCGTCATGTCCGACAACTATAAGGTCGCCCCACGACCCCGAGACTAGGTTGGCCAGCCGCCGACATGTCCGACGACTATAGGGTCGTCCCCAGGACCCCGGGACTAGATTGGCCAGCCGCCGACATGTTCGACGACTATGGGGTCGTCCCCACAACCCCGGGACTAGAGTGGCCCGCCACCGTCATGTCCGACGAGTATAGGGTCGTACCCACGACCCCGGGACTGGATTGGCCCGCCACCGTCATGTCCGACGACTATAGGGTCGTCCCCACGACCCCAGGTCTGGGTTGGCCCGCCGCCGACTTGTCCGACGACTATAGGGTCGTCTCCACGACCCCGGGCCAAAGTTGGTCAGCCGCCGACATGTCCGACGACTATAGGCTCGTCCC
This sequence comes from Andrena fulva, assembly GCA_946251845.1. NCBI lineage: Eukaryota > Metazoa > Arthropoda > Insecta > Hymenoptera > Andrenidae > Andrena > Andrena fulva. The sequence goes on from CAMITZ010000297.1 coordinate 697,331, forward strand.
CACGACCCCGGGACTAGATTGGCCCGCCACCGTCATGTCCGACGACTATAGGGTCGCCCCACGACCCCGGGACTAGGTTGACCAGCCGCCGACATGTCCGACGACTATAGGGTCATCCCCACGACCCCGGGACTAGGTTGGCCCGCCGCCGACTAGTCCGACGACAATAGGGACGTCCCAACGACCCCGGGACTAGATTGGCCCGCCACCGTCATGTCCGACGAATATAGGTTCGTGCCTACGACCCTGGGCATAAGTTGGCCCGCCGCCGACATGTCCGACGACTATAGAGTCGTCCCCACGACCCCGGGACTATGTTGGCCCGCCGCCGACTAGTCCGACGACTATAGGGTCGTCCCCACGACCCCGGGACTAGATTGGCCCACCACCGTCATGTCCGACGACAACAGGATCGTCCCCACGACCCCGGGACTAGGTTGGCCCGCCGCCGACTTGTCCGACGGCTATAGGATCGTCCCCACGACCCCGGGACTAGGTTGGCCCGCCGCCGACTTGTCCGACGACTATAGGGTAGTCACCACGACCCCGGGACTAGGTTGGCCCGCCGCCGACATGTCCGACGACTATAGGGTCGTCCCCACGACCCCGGGGCTACATTGGCCCGCCACCGTCATGTCTGACGACTATAGGGTCGTCCCCACGACCACGGGCCAAAGTTGGCCAGCCGCCGACATGTCCGACGGCTATAGGGTCGTCCCCACGACCCCGGGACTAGATTGGCCCACCACCGTCATGTCCGACGACAACAGGATCGTCCCCACGACCCCGGGACTGGATTGGCCCGCCACCGTCATGTCCGACGACTATAGGGTCGTCCCCACGACCCCAGGTCTGGGTTGGCCCGCCGCCGACTTGTCCGACGACTATAGGGTCGTCTCCACGACCCCGGGCCAAAGTTGGTCAGCCGCCGACATGTCCGACGACTATAGGCTCGTCCCCACGACCCCGGGACTAGATTGGCCCGCCACCGTCATGTCCGACGACTATAAGGTCGCCCCACGACCCCGAGACTAGGTTGGCCAGCCGCCGACATCTCCGACGACTATAGGGTCGTCCCCAGGACCCCGGGACTAGATTGGCCAGCCGCCGACATGTTCGACGACTATGGGGTCGTCCCCACAACCCCGGGACTAGAGTGGCCCGCCACCGTCATGTCCGACGAGTATAGGGTCGTACCCACGACCCCGGGACTGGATTGGCCCGCCACCGTCATGTCCGACGACTATAGGGTCGTCCCCACGACCCCAGGTCTGGGTTGGCCCGCCGCCGACTTGTCCGACGACTATAGGGTCGTCTCCACGACCCCGGGCCAAAGTTGGTCAGCCGCCGACATGTCCGACGACTATAGGCTCGTCCCCACGACCCCGGGACTAGATTGGCCCGCCACCGTCATGTCCGACGACTATAGGGTCGCCCCACGACCCCGGGACTAGGTTGGCCAGCCGCCGACATGTCCGACGACTATAGGGTAATCCCCACGACCCCGGGACTAGGTTGGCCCGCCGCCGACTAGTCCGACGACAATAGGGACGTCCCAACGACCCCGGGACTAGATTGGCCCGCCACCGTCATGTCCGACGACTATAGGGTCGTCCCCACGACCCCGGGGCTACATTGGCCCGCCACCGTCATGTCCGACGACTATAGGGTCGTCCCCACGACCACGGGCCAAAGTTGGCCAGCCGCCGACATGTCCGACGGCTATAGGGTCGTCCCCACGACCCCGGGACTAGATTGGCCCACCACCGTCATGTCCGACGACAACAGGATCGTCCCCACGACCCCGGGACTAGGTTGGCCCGCCGCCGACTTGTCCGACGGCTATAGGATCGTCCCCACGACCCCGGGATTAGGTTGGCCCGCCGCCGACTTGTCCGACGACTATAGGGTAGTCACCACGACCCCGGGACTAGGTTGGCCCGCCGCCGACATGTCCGACGACTATAGGGTCGTCCCCACGACCCCGGGGCTACATTGGCCCGCCACCGTCATGTCTGACGACTATAGGGTCGTCCCCACGACCACGGGCCAAAGTTGGCCAGCCGCCGACATGTCCGACGACTATAGGGTCGTCCCCAGGACCCCGGGACTAGATTGGCCAGCCGCCGACATGTTCGACGACTATAGGGTAGTCACCACGACCCCGGGACTAGGTTGGCCCGCCGCCGACATGTCCGACGACAACAGGATCGTCCCCACGACCCCGGGACTAGATTGGCCCACCACCGTCATGTCCGACGACAACAGGATCGTCCCCACGACCCCGGGACTGGATTGGCCCGCCACCGTCATGTCCGACGACTATAGGGTCGTCCCCACGACCCCAGGTCTGGGTTGGCCCGCCGCCGACTTGTCCGACGACTATAGGGTCGTCTCCACGACCCCGGGCCAAAGTTGGTCAGCCGCCGACATGTCCGACGACTATAGGCTCGTCCCCACGACCCCGGGACTAGATTGGCCCGCCACCGTCATGTCCGACGACTATAAGGTCGCCCCACGACCCCGAGACTAGGTTGGCCAGCCGCCGACATGTCCGACGACTATAGGGTCGTCCCCAGGACCCCGGGACTAGATTGGCCAGCCGCCGACATGTTCGACGACTATGGGGTCGTCCCCACAACCCCGGGACTAGAGTGGCCCGCCACCGTCATGTCCGACGAGTATAGGGTCGTACCCACGACCCCGGGACTGGATTGGCCCGCCACCGTCATGTCCGACGACTATAGGGTCGTCCCCACGACCCCAGGTCTGGGTTGGCCCGCCGCCGACTTGTCCGACGACTATAGGGTCGTCTCCACGACCCCGGGCCAAAGTTGGTCAGCCGCCGACATGTCCGACGACTATAGGCTCGTCCCCACGACCCCGGGACTAGATTGGCCCGCCACCGTCATGTCCGACGACTATAGGGTCGCCCCACGACCCCGGGACTAGGTTGGCCAGCCGCCGACATGTCCGACGACTATAGGGTCATCCCCACGACCCCGGGACTAGGTTGGCCCGCCGCCGACTAGTCCGACGACAATAGGGACGTCCCAACGACCCCGGGACTAGATTGGCCCGCCACCGTCATGTCCGACGAATATAGGTTCGTGCCTACGACCCTGGGCATACGTTGGCCCGCCGCCGACATGTCCGACGACTATAGAGTCGTCCCCACGACCCCGGGACTATGTTGGCCCGCCGCCGACTAGTCCGACGACTATAGGGTCGTCCCCACGACCCCGGGACTAGATTGGCCCACCACCGTCATGTCCGACGACAACAGGATCGTCCCCACGACCCCGGGACTAGGTTGGCCCGCCGCCGACTTGTCCGACGGCTATAGGATCGTCCCCACGACCCCGGGACTAGGTTGGCCCGCCGCCGACTTGTCCGACGACTATAGGGTAGTCACCACGACCCCGGGACTAGGTTGGCCCGCCGCCGACATGTCCGACGACTATAGGGTCGTCCCCACGACCCCGGGGCTACATTGGCCCGCCACCGTCATGTCTGACGACTATAGGGTCGTCCCCACGACCACGGGCCAAAGTTGGCCAGCCGCCGACATGTCCGACGGCTATAGGGTCGTCCCCACGACCCCGGGACTAGATTGGCCCACCACCGTCATGTCCGACGACAACAGGATCGTCCCCACGACCCCGGGACTGGATTGGCCCGCCACCGTCATGTCCGACGACTATAGGGTCGTCCCCACGACCCCAGGTCTGGGTTGGCCCGCCGCCGACTTGTCCGACGACTATAGGGTCGTCTCCACGACCCCGGGCCAAAGTTGGTCAGCCGCCGACATGTCCGACGACTATAGGCTCGTCCCCACGACCCCGGGACTAGATTGGCCCGCCACCGTCATGTCCGACGACTATAAGGTCGCCCCACGACCCCGAGACTAGGTTGGCCAGCCGCCGACATGTCCGACGACTATAGGGTCGTCCCCAGGACCCCGGGACTAGATTGGCCAGCCGCCGACATGTTCGACGACTATGGGGTCGTCCCCACAACCCCGGGACTAGAGTGGCCCGCCACCGTCATGTCCGACGAGTATAGGGTCGTACCCACGACCCCGGGACTGGATTGGCCCGCCACCGTCATGTCCGACGACTATAGGGTCGTCCCCACGACCCCAGGTCTGGGTTGGCCCGCCGCCGACTTGTCCGACGACTATAGGGTCGTCTCCACGACCCCGGGCCAAAGTTGGTCAGCCGCCGACATGTCCGACGACTATAGGCTCGTCCCCACGACCCCGGGACTAGATTGGCCCGCCACCGTCATGTCCGAAGACTATAGGGTCGCCCCACGACCCCGGGACTAGGTTGGCCAGCCGCCGACATGTCCGACGACTATAGGGTCATCCCCACGACCCCGGGACTAGGTTGGCCCGCCGCCGACTAGTCCGACGACAATAGGGACGTCCCAACGACCCCGGGACTAGATTGGCCCGCCACCGTCATGTCCGACGAATATAGGTTCGTGCCTACGACCCTGGGCATACGTTGGCCCGCCGCCGACATGTCCGACGACTATAGAGTCGTCCCCACGACCCCGGGACTATGTTGGCCCGCCGCCGACTAGTCCGACGACTATAGGGTCGTCCCCACGACCCCGGGACTAGATTGGCCCACCACCGTCATGTCCGACGACAACAGGATCGTCCCCACGACCCCGGGACTAGGTTGGCCCGCCGCCGACTTGTCCGACGGCTATAGGATCGTCCCCACGACCCCGGGACTAGGTTGGCCCGCCGCCGAATTGTCCGACGACTATAGGGTAGTCACCACGACCCCGGGACTAGGTTGGCCCGCCGCCGACATGTCCGACGACTATAGGGTCGTCCCCACGACCCCGGGGCTACATTGGCCCGCCACCGTCATGTCTGACGACTATAGGGTCGTCCCCACGACCACGGGCCAAAGTTGGCCAGCCGCCGACATGTCCGACGGCTATAGGGTCGTCCCCACGACCCCGGGACTAGATTGGCCCACCACCGTCATGTCCGACGACAACAGGATCGTCCCCACGACCCCGGGACTGGATTGGCCCGCCACCGTCATGTCCGACGACTATAGGGTCGTCCCCACGACCCCAGGTCTGGGTTGGCCCGCCGCCGACTTGTCCGACGACTATAGGGTCGTCTCCACGACCCCGGGCCAAAGTTGGTCAGCCGCCGACATGTCCGACGACTATAGGCTCGTCCCCACGACCCCGGGACTAGATTGGCCCGCCACCGTCATGTCCGACGACTATAAGGTCGCCCCACGACCCCGAGACTAGGTTGGCCAGCCGCCGACATGTCCGACGACTATAGGGTCGTCCCCAGGACCCCGGGACTAGATTGGCCAGCCGCCGACATGTTCGACGACTATGGGGTCGTCCCCACAACCCCGGGACTAGAGTGGCCCGCCACCGTCATGTCCGACGAGTATAGGGTCGTACCCACGACCCCGGGACTGGATTGGCCCGCCACCGTCATGTCCGACGACTATAGGGTCGTCCCCACGACCCCAGGTCTGGGTTGGCCCGCCGCCGACTTGTCCGACGACTATAGGGTCGTCTCCACGACCCCGGGCCAAAGTTGGTCAGCCGCCGACATGTCCGACGACTATAGGCTCGTCCCCACGACCCCGGGACTAGATTGGCCCGCCACCATCATGTCCGACGACAAAAGGGTCGTCCCCACGATCCCGGGACTAGGTTGGCCTGCCGCCGACTTGTCTGACGACTATAGGGTCGTTCCTACCACCCCGGGACTAGGTTGGCACGCCGCCGACATGTCCGATGAATATAGGGTCGTCTCCACGACCCCGGGACTAGATTGGCCCGCCACCGTCATGTCCGACGACTATAGGGTCGTCCCCACGACACCAGGACTAGGTTGGCCCGCCGCCGACTTGTCCGACGACTATAGGGTCGTCCCCACGACCCCGGGACTAGATTGGCCCGCCACCATCATGTCCGACGATTATAGGGTCGTCCCCACGACCACGGGCCAAAGTTGGCCAGCCGCCGACATGTCCGATGACAATAGGGTCGTCCCCACGACCCCGGGACTAGATTGACCCGCCACCATCATGTCCGACGACTATAGGGTCGTCCCCACGACCCCGGGACTAGGTTGGCCCGCCGCCGACTTGTCTGACGACTATAGGGTCGTCCCTACCACCCCGGGACTAGGTTGGCAAGCCGCCGACATGTCCCATCACTATAGGGTCGTCTCCACGACCCCGGGACTAGGTTGGCCCGCCGCCGACTTGTCCGGCGACTATAGGGACGTCCCGACGACCACGGGCCAGTGTTGCCCAGCCGCCGACATGTCCGACGACTATAGGGTCGTCCCCACGACCCCGGGACTAGATTGGCCCGCCACCGACATGTCCGGCGACTATAGGGTCGCCCCACGATCCCGGGACTAGGTTGGCCCGCCGCCGACTTGTCCGACGACTATAGGGTCGTCCCCACGACCCCGGGACTATGTTGGCCCGCTGCCGACTTGTCAGACGACTATAGGGTCGTCCCCACGACCCCGGGACTAGGTTGGCCCGCCGCCGACTTGTCCGACGACTATAGGGTCGTCCCTCCCACCCCGGAACTAGGTTGGCCAGCCGCCGAAATGTCCGACGACTATCGGGTCGTCCCCACGACCCCGGAGCTAGATTGGCGCGCCACCGTCATGTCCGACGACTATAGGGTCGTCCCCGCGACCACGGGCCAAAGTTGGTCAGCCACCGACATGTCCGACGACTATTGGGTCGTCCCCATGACCCCGGGACTAGAGTGGCCCGCCACCGTCATGTCCGGCGACTATAGGGTCGTCCCCGCGACCACGGGCCAAAGTTGGTCAGCCACCGACATGTCCGACGACTATTGGGTCGTCCCCATGACCCCGGGACTAGAGTGGCCCGCCACCGTCATGTCCGACGAGCATATGGTCGTACCCACGACCCCGGGACTAGGTTGGCCAGCCGCCGACATGTCCGACGACAATAGGGTCATCCCCACGACCCCGGGACTAGATTGGCCCGCCACCATCATGTCCGACGACTATAGGGTCGTCCCCACGACCCCGGGACTAGGTTGGCCCGCCGCCGACTTGTCCGACGACTATAGGGTCGTCCCTCCCACCCCGGAACTAAGTTGGCCAGCCGCCGACATGTCCGACGACTATAGGGTCGTCCCCACGACACCGGAGCTAGAGTGGCCCGCCACCGTAATGTCCGACGAGTATATGGTCGTACCCACGACCCCGGGACTAGGTTGGCCAGCCGCCGACATGTCCGACGACAATAGGGTCGTCCCCACGACCCCGGGACTAGATTGGCCCACCACCGTCATGTCCGACGACTATAGGGTCGTCCCCACCACCCCGCGACTAGGTTGGCCCGCCGCCGACTTGTTCGACGCCAATAGGGTCGTCCCTCCCACCCCGGAACTAGGTTGGCCAGCCGCCGACATGTCCGACGACTATAGGGTCGTCCCGACGACACCGGAGCTAGAGTGGCCCGCCACCGTCATGTCCGACGAGTATATGGTCGTCCCCACGACCCCGGGACTAGGTTTGGGCCGCCGCCGACCTGTCCGACGACTATAGGTTCGTGCCTACGGCCCTGGGCATACGTTGGCCCGCCGCCGACATGTCCGACGACTATAGGGTCGTCCCCACGACCCTGGGCATACGTTGGCCCGCCTCCGACATGTCCGACGACTATAGGGTCGTCCCCACGATCCCGGCACTAGGTTGGCCAGCCGCCGACATGTCCGACGACAATAGGGTCGTCCCCACGACCCCGAGACTAGATTGGCCCACCACCGTCATGTCCGACGACTACAGGGTCGTCCCGATGACCCCGGGACTAGAGTGGCCCGCCACCGTCATGTCCGACGAGTATATGGTCGTACCCACGACCCCGGGACTAGGTTGGCCCGCCGCCGACTTGTCCGACGACTGTAGGGTCGTCCCCACGACCCCGGGGCTAGATTGGCCCGCCACCATCATGTCCGACGATTATAGGGTCGTCCCCACGACCACGGGCCAAACTTGGCCAGCCGCCGACATGTCCGACGACTATAGGGTCGTCCCCACTGTTGTGCCCAGGAAGCGCCCAAGCACACGCGCCGCCAGACATATTATACATATCATATTACATTTCGCTATGTTCGAGAAGTTTCCCAGCTGAGCCGCTAAGCGACCAAATCTATCAAATCAGCAATATGTAAGCGCATCGCCGCGACCGGGCTTAGTAACGCGTACCACGCCCAGCAGGCTATAAAAACCTACCTAACACAGCCAACGGGCATTCTGGTTTTGATACTCGACGTGCTAACGCGGCTTAACACTTGTAATTCCCAGTCTAGTTAAGTTAAGGTTATAATAAAGAGCAATATCTGAATATAACCGAGTAGTGCACCCCGTAGATTCCCATCTTTGATTCACTCCGTACCTACGACATCACCAAATCCCGTACCAGCCTTGCGAGCCACCACGCAGGGCACAACAAATGGTGGCAGCGGTGGGATTGTGCTTCGTAAAAATTTTACCGAGCCTTGACGCTACCGATTGATCAACGTCGACTGAGGTTGAACTACCTCCGACAAGATTATTGAATCATCGCAGTCACTTTGGCTAGGACAGGCAACCGTCGCTACCGAGGTAGCACGGAGGACCGAGGAACGGTCTTCGAGAAAAACGTTCGACGCAGTCCGAACGACGACGAGCCTGGAGACGAGTAAAATCAGCCTGAGAGTGAACGGGTGAAACTACAACTAACTAAACACCAAAATCCATCTACGAGGACGTCGCTGATCCGAGGACCAGGACGCACGAGAGGACTTGGGGACTGAGGAACGAGAGGAAGCCGCACCCAAAGAACGGACGGAGAGCCGTACGAAGGTAGCAGCCGTCGGAGCACGCAGTAAACAGCTGTACGGACCGACCTTGCTGAGTCCGATTCATCTCTTATCACCGCCGTCAGTTCACGGACGAAAGGACGCCTGACCGAGCTGTCGACATGTGGAGGAGAGTAGCGTTGTGAGTAACCTAATAGCGTAAACGTGCTTATTGTAAACCAGAGTCCTATTAAAAATTAGAAACGGTGCATGAATGCCTCTAGAAGACGAACGCGCAATTCGATTTAAACTTCCGGGTAAAAGAAGCTTGTCACGATCGTTCGAATCGTTTCTTGACAAAAAACTCATCTTCGTACGAGAAGAACTAGATATCCTACCTTCTTTAGACCATTCTAAACCGTCTCGCCGAACTCTTCGACCGTCGCCACTGCGACTAAGCGTTAGAAAACACGACGATTCAAGTGCCGAATCGTCCCCAGAAAACTTCGTAACGCCGAATAGAGAATACCCGATTTTGCTAGCGGACTTTAGTTTGTTGGACAGAGTAAATTCGGAAGGACAAGAAATGTCTTTGCTTGACGGAGCTAACCCCCCCGGACTACTGGACGTAAAAAGATTGTCTACTGCGCTGTCATTAGTTGATAAATTCATAGGAAAATCGTCAGACGAGCTAGCAGAATTCCTGAAGTCTTATACAAGCGCCGCGGAGTTTGTCCCCACGAATGAGTTGCCACGATTCTTGAAAACTGTGATAGGCACAAAAATTAAAGGCAAGGCAGCCAAGGTATTAGAGTACAAGGATGTAGATACTTTCGATAAATTGAAAGACATCTTAACTTCCTTATTCGTAGACAAAAGATCTATAGGAGCTGTCGGAGCAGAGTTTCATGCCTGCCACCAACGAGAAGGCGAAAGCGTGAAATTATTTGCGTGTAGAGTAGAAGAGTTAGCTGGAGAATTATCTGAACTATCGGTAAAACCAGGGAACAGCGACGAAGTAAATAAGGCGCTAACAGAATCGGTGCAAGAACGCGCCCTAGATGTTTTCACCCTCGGGTTAAATTTAAAATTGAGAACAATTATTAGATCAAGAAACTACGCTACGTTAAATGCGGCTGTAGCAGCAGCTATAGAAGAGGAGCAAGCAATGGGTTTAAATGCTTCGCGAAATTATCGGAAATTCAGTAATCTACCCAAAGGAAAGGAAGGGTCGAACGTACCGCGCTGCGATCGCTGCAATAAATTAGGGCATTTAGCTAGGAACTGCTATACGCGATTGAGCATGCCGCGGGAAAACTATCCGACGCAACAAACGCCTATAAAAAGGGAAGTACAGCGAGTAGCTATGATCTGCCACTACTGTAAAAAACCGGGGCACCAAATCAGGGAGTGCAGGGCAAGAGAAAGAGCAAATGGGCGAGATTATAGACCACGTTATACAAATACGAATTATAGACGCGAAGATACCGGACAGTATTTTAACAGAAATCAAGGTCGAGAACAATCTAGCGTTAACCAAGATCCCCCATCCACGAGCCGCGGAACGTCGGACGATAGACAAACGAACACAGGAACTCGAGTAGAGTCCTACCGCGCGAACATGGTGACAACTACTAAGTTCGAAAACACGATCGAAATAAAGGCGCCGGAATTGATAGACGAAACGGCGAGTATGTTAGTGGACACGGGAGCCGATATCACGTTAATAAAGATAGGGAAGGTACAAGATAAAGTCCGTGCTGAAGACGAAATAGTCTCTTTGCGAGGCATAGCCCCTATGGAAATTAAAACACTGTGCCTAGTACGAATAAACTTAAAAGTAGGAAACAAAACCGTAACACACCCCTGTCGGTTAGTCAGAAATGACTTCCCGTTAAGGGCAGACGGAATATTAGGACAAGATTTTATGGCCAAACACGACGTCTGTATCAGAGCAAACGTAGGAATAGAGTTGTACGGAATACAATTCCCATATTCGGGAAGAAACGTAACCTTAAAACCGCGTTCTGAGACCATTCTCCTAGCTAGAACAACGAACAAAGGTGAAGGAATAGTAGAAGGACGATCCATTAAGCCAGGAGTGTTCATAGGAAACTCGCTAACAGTAGGCCGGAACGGGAGATGTATAATAAGCGTAATGAATACTACTACAGAACAAGTCCTTATCGACGCGCCAACCGTGACGTTAGAAACGCTGACGAGAAACGACATTGACCCGACAGATGCGGTCGAAGACGAAAAGCGCGATTCACCGACGTACATAGTACATGCCGTACACGGAAGAAACAGAATGCAAATCTTACGTGAAAACCTTAGGACGGAACACCTAAATAAGGAGGAAGAGGACAGCATACGCGGGCTGTGCGAAAAGTATAATGATATATTCGGATTAGACGGAGACAAGTTAGGATACACAACGAAGGCGGAACATTCCATTACATTAATCCCGGATACCAAACCCAAATACGTGAAGCCGTATAGATTACCCCAAGCGCATAAGGAAGAAGTAAACAGACAAGTTGACGAAATGATAAAAGAAGGAATAATTCGTCCAAGCGCTAGTCAATGGAACGCTCCGTTGCTAGTAGTCCCGAAAAAGCCTGACGCGACAGGAAAACGCAAACTCAGGGTAGTAGCTGATTTTACCCAATTAAATGAAGCAACGATAGGCGATTCGTACCCCTTACCGAACATAACCGATATATTAGACCAATTAGGCGGTGCGAAATATTTTTCAACCTTAGATTTAGCGTCTGGATTCCATCAAATCGCCATGAAAGAAGAAGATCGAGAGAAAACGGCCTTTTCAACACCCTACGGTCATTTCGAATATAATAGAATGCCTTTTGGCCTAAAGAACGCTCCCGCAACCTTCCAAAGGCTAATGAATACGGTACTATCGGGCCTTCAAGGAATAAAATGTTTCGTGTATTTAGATGACATAGTTGTATACGGACGTTCACTAAACGAACACCAAGATCGATTAGAACAAGTATTTGAACGCATACGCGAAAGTGGTTTAAAACTCCAACCCAACAAGTGCGAATTTTTACGAAAGGAAACCGTGTACTTAGGCCATGTGATAACCGAAAACGGGATCAAACCGGATCCCTCGAAGCTCGATGCTGTCAGAAACTTTCCTGTACCAAGATGTGTAAAAGACATACAATCATTCTTAGGCTTAGCCGGGTATTATAGGAGATTCATAGAACGTTTCTCACTAATCGCTAAACCCTTAACGCAATTATTAAAGAAAGATCAGGCATTCAGGTGGACTGCACAGGAACAGGAAGCCTTCGAAATACTGAAAGAAAAACTAACGACAGCACCGATATTACAATACCCCGACTTCTCAAAATCATTCGTTCTGACAACAGACGCCTCTGGAAAAGCATTAGGAGCAGTATTATCGCAGGGAAAGATTGGGCAAGATTTACCTATAGCATACGCAAGCAGAGTGTTAAACAAAGCGGAAGAAAACTATAGTACTATCGAAAAGGAGTTGTTAGCAATCGTATGGGCGACTCAACATTTCAGACCATACGTATACGGCACCAAGTTTACCGTCGTAACCGATCATAAACCTCTGGCTTGGCTCTTTAACGTAAAAGACCCAGGCTCTAGACTAATGAGATGGAAATTGAAACTAGCTGAGTACGACTACAGAATAGAATATAAAGCGGGTAAGACAAACAATAACGCAGACGCCCTCAGTAGAATGTTCGCGATTACGCGAGGAACGAAACGACAACTCAGCACCGATGCACTAAACGTCGACGGAGAAAGCACCAACGAAGAAGACAAGACCCGACCAGATGAAAACACAAACGATACGACATATACAGAGGATTTCAAAAATCAAATACTACGCGAATATCACGACACGCCTTTAGGTGGGCATCTAGGGGTAAAACGAACACTCGAACGTATAAAATTAAACCACTCATGGTCAGGAATGCGCCAAGACGTAGAAAAGTACGTCTCCAGATGCGAAAAATGTCAGAAAAATAAACTGTCGAGAATAACCAAAGCTCCCATGGTAATTACGGACACCCCCAAGGAACCATCTGAGAAATGTGCTCTAGACATTGTAGGACCTCTACCCGAGACCAGCAGACAAAACAAATACATATTAACCTTTCAAGATCTACTAACAAAATTCAGTAAAGCGATACCCCTCGAGAATCAGGAAGCGAACACTGTAGCAAAGGAATTCGTTACGGGAATAATTTGCGAATACGGTATTCCACAACGAGTGCTAACCGATCAAGGAACCAACTTCCTTAGCCAAGTATTCAAAAACGTTTGCAAACTGCTCAAGATTGAAAAAATACAAACCACAGCCTATCACCCTCAATCAAACGGAGCCCTAGAAAGAAGCCATAGAACACTAGCAGAATACCTGAAGAATTTTATCACCGAAGACCAGACCGACTGGGATGAATGGCTACCTTATGCAATGTTTACTTACAACACTACCCCGCACTCGTCCACTAGCTACACGCCCTACGAACTCGTATTCGGGAGACAAGCAACGTTGCCGACCTCACTAAACCAGGCACCGCAACTAACGTATACGTATGACATATACGCTGAAGAACTACGCGAAAGACTAAGGTCCACAAATAACATGGCGCGCGAAACCTTAGGGACCAACAAAGACAAATCTAAAAGACAATACGATAAAAAGTCAGCCGAAAAGACCTTCAAGATAGGAGACCAAATACTATTACACGACGAGACCGTGAGACGCGGAAGATCAAAGAAATTAACCCCCGCGTGGATAGGTCCTTACACGATCCAAGGCGTACATGATAATAATAACTATACCATATTTAAAGGACGACGAACGCTCCGCGTACACGCTAACAGACTAAAACACTTTATCGAATAGTGAGCATAGGAAAAGGTCGCAGCCGTGAAGGAAAGTAAAAATTCACGAACAACTAAATTATAGTAAGTAATAGAAGCAGATAGCTAAATTTATTTGAGTAAGGCAATAAAAAGTTAGAAAATATGCACGTCTTATACGAAATCCTTACACTCTCTGCATTTTCGGATACAAAATCGATAACTGTTGTACTAGACATTCCACTACTAAACTCTAAAAAATTTAAATTAAGCAAAATACATTCAGTACCCACGAAAATAAACGAATCATACTATGCGTATATAGAACCCCTTGACTCCTATGTAGTACTCGATACCGCAGTGCAAGATTATATACAATTAAGCAAACAGGACCTAATGAAATGTAAAACTATAAACGACCTATATCTCTGCACCTCTAACCACGCTATATTCAAAGCGATACCATACGGACCGTGCGAAGTACAGTTGTACACCAAATTAACGAAAAAACCGAACAATTGTAAAATACGCATTATGACCCTGAACCACACTATCCTACTAGAATTACAGCAACCTGGTGCATGGATTTATATCGCACCAAAACCAATACAATTAGCAGCGACTTGCGACGATAACGGCACAAAAATGTATAGTATTAAGGACTCTGGTATAATAACTATAAAAAATAAATGTACTATCACTACCGCCGAATTTACGATAGAAACCGGAAAACAATATGGAATAGAAAAAACGTGGAACTACTTACCAGACTACAATTTGACGTTAGGCGAAATCACACTTCCACAAATCACTGTAAACTCGTATCGCAACACAAACTTCGAATTAAAAAGGATAATCAAACACCCAGAAGAGCTAAACAAAGTTAGTAAAAAATTAGACGAGCTACAAAATGACTTAGAAAAACCCGAGATAATACCTACCGAGTATCACTACAGTTTTTTTGCAATATCTTCGATAACGGGATTTTTAACAGTCACGTTTTGTATCTTTACACTCTACAAATGTATTGTTCACTTCAATATGAGAACACCACAACAATGTACGACGACCAACACTAGTAGTGACAAAACCACACAAAAACCCGAAGCTATAATAAAAATAGTTAGTAAGCAAGGAACGTCCTCCACCGATTCACTGTGAAACATTGTAATCTTATAATATAAGGGTCGTATCAAATGTAAACTAATAATATTCACATGTACCGAATTACTATTATAATCTAGTTATGAATTAAGGTTAAGCGACCGCTAAGAAAAAGCTATGGCTTTTTCTCCCTTAGGGGGAAGGGATGTTGTGCCCAGGAAGCGCCCAAGCACACGCGCCGCCAGACATATTATACATATCATATTACATTTCGCTATGTTCGAGAAGTTTCCCAGCTGAGCCGCTAAGCGACCAAATCTATCAAATCAGCAATATGTAAGCGCATCGCCGCGACCGGGCTTAGTAACGCGTACCACGCCCAGCAGGCTATAAAAACCTACCTAACACAGCCAACGGGCATTCTGGTTTTGATACTCGACGTGCTAACGCGGCTTAACACTTGTAATTCCCAGTCTAGTTAAGTTAAGGTTATAATAAAGAGCAATATCTGAATATAACCGAGTAGTGCACCCCGTAGATTCCCATCTTTGATTCACTCCGTACCTACGACATCACCAAATCCCGTACCAGCCTTGCGAGCCACCACGCAGGGCACAACACCACGACCCCGGGACTAGATTGGCCCGCCACCATCATGTCCGACGACAAAAGGGTCGTCCCCACGATCCCGGGACTAGGTTGGCCTGCCGCCGACTTGTCTGACGACTATAGGGTCGTTCCTACCACCCCGGGACTAGGTTGGCAAGCCGCCGACATGTCCGATGAATATAGGGTCGTCTCCACGACCCCGGGACTAGATTGGCCCGCCACCGTCATGTCCGACGACTATAGGGTCGTCCCCACGACACCGGGACTAGGTTGGCCCGCCGCCGACTTGTCCGACGACTATAGGGTCGTCCCCACGACCCCGGGACTAGATTGGCCCGCCACCATCATGTCCGACGATTATAGGGTCGTCCCCACGACCACGGGCCAAAGTTGGCCAGCCGCCGACATGTCCGATGACTATAGGGTCGTCCCCACGACCCCGGGACTAGATTGACCCGCCACCATCATGTCCGACGACTATAGGGTCGTCCCCACGACCCCGGGACTAGGTTGGCCCGCCGCCGACTTGTCTGACGACTATAGGGTCGTCCCTACCACCCCGGGACTAGGTTGGCAAGCCGCCGACATGTCCCATCACTATAGGGTCGTCTCCACGACCCCGGGACTAGGTTGGCCCGCCGCCGACTTGTCCGGCGACTATAGGGACGTCCCGACGACCACGGGCCAGTGTTGCCCAGCCGCCGACATGTCCGACGACTATAGGGTCGTCCCCACGACCCCGGGACTAGATTGGCCCGCCACCGACATGTCCGGCGACTATAGGGTCGCCCCACGATCCCGGGACTGGGTTGGCCCGCCGCCGACTTGTCCGACGACTATAGGGTCGTCCCCACGACCCCGGGAATATGTTGGCCCGCTGCCGACTTGTCAGACGACTATAGGGTCGTCCCCACGACCCCGGGACTAGGTTGGCCCGCCGCCGACTTGTCCGACGACTATAGGGTCGTCCCTCCCATCCCGGAACTAGGTTGGCCAGCCGCCGAAATGTCCGACGACTATAGGGTCGTCCCCACGACCCCGGAGCTAGATTGGCGCGCCACCGTCATGTCCGACGACTATAGGGTCGTCCCCGCGACCACGGGCCAAAGTTGGTCAGCCACCGACATGTCCGACGACTATTGGGTCGTCCCCATGACCCCGGGACTAGAGTGGCCCGCCACCGTCATGTCCGACGACAAAAGGGTCGTCCCCACGGCCCCGGGACTAGATTGGCCCACCACCGTCATGTCCGACGACTACAGGGTCGTCCCCAAGGCCCCGGGACTAGATTGGCCCGCCACAGTCATGTCCGACGACAACAGGATCGTCCCCACGACCCCGGGACTAGGTTGGCGCGCCGCCGACTTGTCCGACGCCTAAAGGGGCGTCCCCACGACCCCGGGGCTAGATTGGCCAGCCGCCGACATGTCCGACGACTATTGGGTCGTCCCCACGACCCCGCGACTAGGTTGGCCCGCCGCCGACTTGTCCGACGCCTATAGGGTCGTCCCCACGACCCCGGGACTAGATTGGCCCGCCACCGTCATGTCCGACGACTATAGGGTCGTCCCCACGACCCCGGGACTAGGTTGGCCCGCCGCCGACTTGTCCGACGACTATAGGGTCGTCCCTCCCACCCCGGAAATAGGTTGGCCAGCCGCCGACATGTCCGACGACTATAGGGTCGTCCCCACGACCCCAGAGTTAGATTGGCCCGCCACCGTCAGGTCCGACGACTATAGGGTCGTCCCCGCGACCACGGGCCAAAGTTGGTCAGCCGCCGACTTGTCCGACGACTATAGGGTCGTCCCCATGACCCCGGGACTAGAGTGGCCCGCCACCGTCATGTCCGACGAGTATAGGGTCGTACCCACGACCCTGGGACTAGATTGGCCCGCCACCGTCATGTCCGACGAATATAGGTTCGTCCGTACGACCCTGGGCATACGTTGGCCCGTCGCCGACATGTCCGACGACTATAGGGACGTCCCCACGAACCCGGGACTAGGTTGGCCCGCCGCCGACATGTCCGACGACTATAGGGTCGTCCCCACTACACCGGGACTAGATTGGCCCGCCACCGTCATGTCCGACGACTATAGGGTCGTCCCCACGACCCCGGGACTAGGTTGGCCCGCCGCCGACTTGTCCGACGACTATAGGGTCGTCCCTCCCACCCCGGAAATAGGTTGGCCAGCCGCCGACATGTCCGACGACTATAGGGTCGTCCCCACGACCCCGGAGTTAGATTGGCCCGCCACCGTCATGTCCGACGACTATAAGGTCGTCCCCACGACCCCGGGGCTAGATTGGCCAGCCGCCGACATGTCCGACGACTATAGGGTCGTCCCAACGACCCCGTGACTAGATTGGCCCGCCACCGTCATGTCCGACGAATATAGGTTCGTGCCTAAGACCCTGGGCATACGTTGGCCCGCCGCCGACATGTCCGACGACTATGGGGTCGTCTCCACGACCCCGGGACTAGGTTGGCCCGCCGCCGACTAGTCCGACGACTATAGGGTCGTCCCAACGACCCCGTGACTAGATTGGCCCGCCACCGTCATGCCCGACGAATATAGGTTCGTGCCTAAGACCCTGGGCATACGTTGGCCCGCCGCCGACATGTCCGACGACTATGGGGTCGTCCCCACGACCCCGGGACTATGTTGGCCCGCCGCCGACTTGTCCGACGACTATAGGGTCGTCCCCACGACCCCGGGACTAGGTTGGCCCGCCGCCGACTTGTCCGACGACTATAGGTTCGTCCCTACGACCCTGGGCATACGTTGGCCCGCCGCCGACATGTCCGACGACTATGGGGTCGTCCCCACGACCCCGGGACTATGTTGGCCCGCCGCCGACTTGTCCGACGACTATAGGGTCGTCCCCACGACCCCGGGACTAGGTTGGCCCGCCACCGACTTGTCCGATGACTATGGGGTCATCCCCACAACCCCAGGAGTAGATTGCCCCGCCACCGTCATGTCCGACGACTATAGGGTCGTCTCCACGACCCCTGGACTAGGTTGGCCCGCCGCCGAGTTGTCCGACGACTATAGGTTCGTCCCCAGGACCCCGGGACTTGATTGGCCAGCCGCGGACATGTTCGACGACTATGGGGTCGTCCCCACGACCCCGGGACTAGATTGGCCCCCCACCATCATATTCGACGGCTATAGGGTCGTCCCCACGACCCCGGGACTAGGGTGGCCCGCCGCCGACTTGTCCGACGATTATAGGGTCGTCCCCACGACCCCGGGACTAGGTTGGCCCGCCGCCGACTAGTCCGACGACTATAGGGTCGTCCCAACGACCCCGTGACTAGATTGGCCCGCCACCGTCATGTCCGACGAATATAGGTTCGTGCCTAAGACCCTGGGCATACGTTGGCCCGCCGCCGACATGTCCGACGACTATGGGGTCGTCCCCACGACCCCGGGACTATGTTGGCCCGCTGCCGACTTGTCCGACGACTATAGGGTCGTCCCCACGACCCCGGGACTAGGTTGGCCCGCCGCCGACTTGTCCGACGACTATAGGGTCGTCCCCAGGACCCCGGGACTAGATTGGCCAGCCGCCGACATGTTCGACGACTATAGGGTCGTCCCCACGACCCCGGGACTAGGTTGGCCCGCCGCCAACTAGTCCGACGACTATAGGGTCGTCCCAACGACCCCGGGACTAGTTTGGCCCGCCACCGTCATGTCCGACAAATATAGGTTCGTCCCTACGACCCTGGGCATACGTTGGCCCGCCGCCGACATGTCCGACGACTATAGGGACGTCCCCACGACCCCGGCACTAGGTTGGCCCGCCACCGTCATGTCCGACGACTATAGGGTCGTCCCCACGACCCCGGGGCTAGATTGGCCCGCCACCGTCATGTCCGACGACTATAGGGTCGTCCCCACGACCACGGGCCAAAGTTGGCCAG
Source organism: Andrena fulva (assembly GCA_946251845.1). Classification (NCBI taxonomy): domain Eukaryota; kingdom Metazoa; phylum Arthropoda; class Insecta; order Hymenoptera; family Andrenidae; genus Andrena; species Andrena fulva. The sequence goes on from CAMITZ010000297.1 coordinate 716,691, forward strand.
CCGCCGACATGTCCGACGACTATAGGGTCGTCCCAACGACCCCGGGACTAGTTTGGCCCGCCACCGTCATGTCCGACGAATATAGGTTCGTCCCTACGACCCTGGGCATACGTTGGCCCGCCGCCGACATGCCCGACGACTATGGGGTCGTCCCCACGACCCCGGGACTATGTTGGCCCGCCGCCGACATGTCCGACGGCTATAGAATCGTCCCCACGACCCCGGGACTAGGATGACCCGCCGCCGACTTGTCCGACGACTATAGAGTCGTCCCCACGACCCCGGGACTAGGTTGGCCCGCCATCGTCATGTCCGACGACTATAGGGTCGTCTCCACGACCCCGGGACTAGATTGGCCCGCCACCGACATGTCCGACGATTATAGGGTCGTCCCCACGACCACGGGCCAAAGTTGGCCAGCCGCCGACATGTCCGACGACTATAGGATCGTCCCCACGACCCCCGGACTAGATTGGCCCGCTACAATCATGTCCGACGACTATAGGGTCGTCCCCACGACCCCGGGACTAGATTGGCCCGCCACCATCATGTCCGACGATTATAGGGTCGTCCCCACGACCACGGGCCAAAGTTGGCCAGCCGCCGACATGTCCGACGACTATAGGGTCGTCCCCACGACCCCCGGACTAGATTGGCCCGCTACAATCATGTCCGACGACTATAGGGTCGTCCCCACGACACCGGGACTAGGTTGGCCCGCCGCCGACGTGTCTGACGACTATAGGGTCGTCCCTACCACCCCGGGACTAGGTTGGCAAGCCGCCGACATGTCCGATGACTATAGGGTCGTCTCCACGACCCCGGGACTAGGTTGGCCCGCCACCGACATGTCCGGCGACTATTGGGTCGCCCCACGATCCCGGGAGTAGGTTGGCCCGCCGCCGACTTGTCCGACGACTATAGGGTCGTCCCCACCCACCCCGGAACTAGGTCGGCCAGCCGCCGACATGTCCGACGACTATTGGGTCGTCCCCACGATCCCGGGACTAGGTTGGCCCGCCGCCGACTTGTCCGACGACTATAGGGTCGTCCCCACGACCCCGGGACTATGTTGGCCCGCCGCCGACTTGTCCGACGACTATAGGGTCGTCCCCACGACCCCGGGACTAGATTGGCCCGCCACCATCATGTCCGACGATTATAGGGTCGTCCCCACGACCACGGGCCAAAGTTGGCCAGCCGCCGACATGTCCGACGACTATAGGGTCGTCCCCACGACCCCGGGACTAGATTGGCCCGCCACCGACATGTCCGGCGACTATAGGGTCGCCCCACGATCCCGGGACCAGGTTGGCCCGCCGCCGACTTGTCCGACGACTATAGGGTCGTCCCCACGACCCCGGGACTATGTTGGCCCGCCGCCGACTTGTCCGACGACTATAGGGTCGTCCCCACGACCCCGGGACTAGATTGGCCCGCCACCATCATGTCCGACGATTATAGGGTCGTCCCCACGACCATGGGCCAAAGTTGGCCAGCCGCCGACATGTCCGACGACTATAGGGTCGTCGCCACGACCCCGGGGCTAGATTGGCCCGCCACCGTCATGTCCGACGAGTATAGGGTCGTCCCCACGACCCCGGGACTAGGTTGGCCCGCCGCCGACTTGTTCGACGACTATAGGGTCGTCCCCATGACCACGGGCCAAAGTTGCCCAGCCGCCGACATGTCCGACGACTATAGGGTCGTCCCCACGACCCCGGGACTAGATTGGCCCGCCGCCGACTTGTCCGACGACTACAGGGTCGTCCCCACGGCCCCGGGTATAGATTGGCCCACCACCGTCATGTCCGACGACAACAGGATTGTCCCCACGACCCCCGGACTAGATGGCCCCGCCACCGTCATGTCCGACGACTATAGGGTCGTCTCCACGACCCCGGGACTAGGTTGGCCCGCCGCCGACTTGTCCGACGACTATAAGGTCGTCCCCACGACCCCGGGACTAGGTTGGCCCGCCGCCGGCTTGTCCGACGACTATAGGGACGTCCCCACGACCACGGGCCAAAGTTGGTCAGCCGCCGACTTGTGCCGACGACTATAGTGTCGTCCCCACGACCCCGGGACTAGATTGGCCCGCCGCCGACTTGTCCGACGACTATAGGGTCGTCCCTCCCCCCGGGACTAGGTTGGCCCGCCGCTGACTTGTCCGAAGACTATAGGGACGTCCCCACGACCACGGGCCAAAGTTGCCCAGCCGCCGACATGTCCGACGACTATAGGGTCGTCCCCACTACCCCGGTTCTAGATTGGCCCGCCACCGTCATGTCCGACGACTATATGGTCGTTCCCACGACCCCCGGAATAGATTGACCCGCCGCCGACTTGTCCGACGACTATAGTGTCGTCCCTCCCCCCCGGGACTAGGTTGGCCCGCCGCTGACATGTCCGACGACTATAGGGACGTCCCCACGACCACGGGCCAAAGTTGCCCAGCCGCCGACATGTCCGACGACTATAGGGTCGTCCCCACTACCCCGGTTCTAGATTGGCCCGCCACCGTCATGTCCGACGACTATAGGGTCGTCACCACGACCCCGGGGCTAGATTGGCCCGCCACCGTCATGTCCGACGACTATAGGGTCGTCCCCACGACCACGGGCCAAAGTTGGTCAGCCGCCGACATGTCCGACGACTATAGGGTCGTCCCCACGACCCCGGGACTAGATTGGCCCGCCGCCGACTTGTCCGACGACTATAGTGTCGTCCCTCCCCCCCGGGACTAGGTTGGCCCGCCGCTGACATGTCCGACGACTATAGGGACGTCCCCACGACCACGGGCCAAAGTTGCCCAGCCGCCGACATGTCCGACGACTATAGGGTCGTCCCCACTACCCCGGTTCTAGATTGGCCCGCCACCGTCATGTCCGACGACTATAGGGTCGTCCCCACGACACCGCGACTAGGTTGGCCCGCCGCCGACTTGTCCGACGCCTATAGGGTCGTCCCCACGACCACGGGCCAAAGTTGGCCAGCCGCCGACATGTCCGACGACTATAGGGTCGTCCCCACGATCCCGGGACTAGGTTGGCCAGCCGCCGACATGTCCGACGACTATAGGGTCGTCCCCACGGCCCCGGGAATAGATTGGCTCACCACCGTCATGTCCGACGACTACAGGATCGTCCCCACGACCCCCGGACTAGATTGCCCCGCCATCGTCATGTCCGACGACTATAGGGTCGTCTCCACGACCCCGGGACTAGGTTGGCCCGCCGCCGACTTGTCCGACGACTATAGGGACGTCCCCACGACCACGGGCCAAAGCTGCCCAGACGCCGACATGTTCGACGACTATAGGGTCGTCCCCACGACCCCGGGACTAGATTGGCCCGCCACCGACATGTCCGACGATTATAGGGTCATCCCCACGACCACGGGCCAAAGTTGGCCAGCCGCCGGCATGTCCGACGACTATAGGGTCGTCCCCACGACCCCCGGACTAGATTGGCCCGCTACAATCATGTCCGACGACTATAGGGTCGTCCCAACGACCCCGGGACTAGATTGGCCCGCCACCATCATGTCCGACGATTATAGGGTCGTCCCCACGACCACGGGCCAAAGTTGGCCAGCCGCCGACATGTCCGACGACTATAGGGTCGTCCCCACGACCCCGGGACTAGATTGGCCCGCCACCGACATGTCCGGCGACTATAGGGTCGCCCCACGATCCCGGGACTAGGTTGGCCCGCCGCCGACTTGTCCGACGACTATAGGGTCGTCCCCACGACCCCGGGACTATGTTGGCCCGCCGCCGACTTGTCTGACGCCTATAGGGTCGTCCCCACGACCCCCGGAATAGATTGACCCGCCACCGTCATGTCCGACGACTATAGGGTCGTCCCAACGACCCCGGGGCTAGATTAGCCCGCCACCGTCATGTCCGACGACTATAGGGTCGTCCCCACGACCCCGGGACTAGATTGGCCCGCCACCATCATGTCCGACGATTATAGGGTCGTCTCCACGACCACGGGCCAAAGTTGGCAAGCCGCCGACATGTCCGACGACTATAGGGTCGTCCCCACTACCCCGGTTCTAGATTGGCCCGCCACCGTCATGTCCGACGACTATATGGTCGTTCCCACGACCCCCGGAATAGATTGACCCGCCACCGTCATGTCCGACGACTATAGGGTCGTCCCCACGACCCCGGGGCTAGATTGGCCCGCCACCGTCATGTCCGACGACTACAGGATCGTCCCCACGACCCCCGGACTAGATTGCCCCGCCATCGTCATGTCCGACGACTATAGGGTCGTCTCCACGACCCCGGGACTAGGTTGGCCCGCCGCCGACTTGTCCGACGACTATAGGGACGTCCCCACGACCACGAGCCAAAGTTGCCCAGCCGCCGACATGTCCGACGACTATAGGGTCGTCCCCACGACACCGGGACTAGGTTGGCCCGCCGCCGACTTGTCCGACGACTATAGGCTCGTCCCCACGACACCGGGACTAGGTTGGCCCGCCGCCGACTTGTCCGACGACTATAGGGTCGTCCCCACGACCCCGGGACTAGATTGGCCCGCCACCATCGTGTCCGACGATTATAGGGTCGTCCCCACGACCACGGGCCAAAGTTGGCCAGCCGCCGACATGTCCGACGACTATAGGGTCGTCCCCACGACCCCGGGACTAGATTGGCCCGCCACCGACATGTCCGGCGACTATAGGGTCGCCCCACGATCCCGGGACTAGGTTGGCCCGCCGCCGACTTGTCCGACGACTATAGGGTCGTCCCCACGACCCCCGGAATAGATTGGCCCGCCGCCGACTTGTCCGACGACTATAGGGACCTCCCCACGACCACGGGCCAAAGTTGGCCAGCCGCCGACATGTCCGACGACTATAGGGTCGTCCCCACGACCACGGGCCAAAGCTGCCCAGACGCCGACATGTTCGACGACTATAGGGTCGTCCCCACGACCCCGGGACTAGATTGGCCCGCCACCGACATGTACGGCGACTATAGGGTCGCCCCACGATCCCGGGATTAGGTTGGCCCGCCGCCGACTTGTCTGACGACTATAGGGTCGTCCCCACGACCCCGGGACTATGTTGGCCCGCCGCCGACTTGTCCGACGACTATATGGTCGTCCCCACGACCCCCGGACTAGATTGGCCCGCTACAATCATGTCCGACGACTATAGGGTCGTCCCCACGACACCGGGACTAGGTTGGCCCGCCGCCGACTTGTCTGACGACTATAGGGTCGTCCCTACCACCCCGGGACTAGGTTGGCAAGCCGCCGACATGTCCGATGACTATAGGGTCGTCTCCACGACCCCGGGAATAGGTTGGCCCGCCACCGACATGTCCGGCGACTATAGGGTCGCCCCACGATCCCGGGAGTAGGTTGGCCCGCCGCCGACTTGTCCGACGACTATAGGGTCGTCCCCACCCACCCCGGAACTAGGTCGGCCAGCCGCCGACATGTCCGACGACTATAGGGTCGTCCCCACGACCCCGGGGCTAGATTGGCCCGCCACCGTCATGTCCGACGACTATAGGGTCGTCCCCACGACCACGGGCCAAAGTTGGTCAGCCGCCGACATGTTCGACGACTATAGGGTCGTCTCCACGACCCCGGGACTAGGTTGGCCCGCCGCCGACTTGTCCGACGACTATAGGGACCTCCCCACGACCACGGGCCAAAGTTGGCCAGCCGCCGACATGTCCGACGACTATAGGGTCGTCCCCACGATCCCGGGACTAGGTTGGCCAGCCGCCGACATGTCCGACGACTATAGGGTCGTCCCCACGGCCCCGGAAATAGATTGGCTCACCACCGTCATGTCCGACGACTACAGGATCGTCCCCACGACCCCCGGACTAGATTGCCCCGCCATCGTCATGTCCGACGACTATAGGGTCGTCCCCACGACCCCGGGAATATGTTGGCCCGCCGCCGACTTGTCCGACGACTATAGGGTCGTCCCCACGACCCCGGGACTAGATTGGCCCGCCACCATCATGTCCGACGATTATAGGGTCGTCCCCACGACCACGGGCCAAAGATGGCCAGCCGCCGACATGTCCGACGACTATAGGGTCGTCGCCACGACCCCGGGGCTAGATTGGCCCGCCACCGTCATGTCCGACGAGTATAGGGTCGTCCCCACGACCCCGGGACTAGGTTGGCCCGCCGCCGACTTGTCCGACGACTATAGGGTCGTCCCCATGACCACGGGCCAAAGTTGCCCAGCCGCCGACATGTCCGACGACTATAGGGTCGTCCCCACGACCCCGGGACTAGATTGGCCCGCCGCCGACTTGTCCGACGACTACAGGGTCGTCCCCACGGCCCCGGGAATAGATGGGCCCACCACCGTCATGTCCGACGACAACAGGATTGTCCCCACGACCCCCGGACTAGATGGCCCCGCCACCGTCATGTCCGACGACTATAGGGTCGTCTCCACGACCCCGGGACTAGGTTGGCCCGCCGCCGACTTGTCCGACGACTATAGGGTCGTCCCCACGACCCCGGGACTAGGTTGGCCCGCCGCCGGCTTGTCCGACGACTATAGGGACGTCCCCACGACCACGGGCCAAAGTTGGTCAGCCGCCGACTTGTGCCGACGACTATAGTGTCGTCCCCACGACCCCGGGACTAGATTGGCCCGCCGCCGACTTGTCCCACGACTATAGGGTCGTCCCTCCCCCCCGGGACTAGGTTGGCCCGCCGCTGACTTGTCCGAAGACTATAGGGACGTCCCCACGACCACGGGCCAAAGTTGCCCAGCCGCCGACATGTCCGACGACTATAGGGTCGTCCCCACTACCCCGGTTCTAGATTGGCCCGCCACCGTCATGTCCGACGACTATAGGGTCGTTCCCACGACCCCCGGAATAGATTGACCCGCCACCGTCATGTCCGACGACTATAGGGTCGTCCCCACGACCCCGGGACTAGATTGGCCCGCCGCCGACTTGTCCGACGACTATAGGGTCGTCCCTCCCCCCCGGGCCAAAGTTGGCCAGCCGCCGACATGTCCGACGACTATAGGGTCGTCCCCACGACCCCCGGACTAGATTGGCCCGCTACAATCATGTCCGACGACTATAGGGTCGTCCCCACGACACCGGGACTAGGTTGGCCCGCCGCCGACTTGTCTGACGACTATAGGGTCGTCCCTACCACCCCGGGACTAGGTTGGCAAGCCGCCGACATGTCCGATGAGTATAGGGTCGTCCCCACGACCCCGGGAATATGTTGGCCCGCCGCCGACTTGTCCGACGACTATAGGGTCGTCCCCACGACCCCGGGACTAGATTGGCCCGCCACCATCATGTCCGACGATTATAGGGTCGTCCCCACGACCACGGGCCAAAGATGGCCAGCCGCCGACATGTCCGACGACTATAGGGTCGTCGCCACGACCCCGGGGCTAGATTGGCCCGCCACCGTCATGTCCGACGACTACAGGGTCGTCCCCACGGCCCCGGGAATAGATTGGCCCACCACCGTCATGTCCGACGACAACAGGATTGTCCCCACGACCCCCGGACTAGACGGCCCCGCCACCGTCATGTCCGACGACTATAGGGTCGTCTCCACGACCCCGGGACTAGGTTGGCCCGCCGCCGACTTGTCCGACGACTATAGGGTCGTCCCCACGACCCCGGGACTAGGTTGGCCCGCCGCCGGCTTGTCCGACGACTATAGGGACGTCCCCACGACCACGGGCCAAAGTTGGTCAGCCGCCGACTTGTGCCGACGACTATAGTGTCGTCCCCACGACCCCGGGACTAGATTGGCCCGCCGCCGACTTGTCCGACGACTACAGGGTCGTCCCCACGGCCCCGGGAATAGATTGGCCCACCACCGTCATGTCCGACGACAACAGGATTGTCCCCACGACCCCCGGACTAGATGGCCCCGCCACCGTCATGTCCGACGATTATAGGGTCGTCCCCACGACCCCGGGACTAGGTTGGCCCGCCACCGTCATGTCCGACGAATATAGGTTCGTGCCTAAGACCCTGGGCATACGTTGGCCCGCCGCTGACATGTCCGACGACTATGGGGTCGTCCCCACGACCCCGGGACTATGTTGGCCCGCTGCCGACTTGTCCGACGACTATAGGGTCGTCCCCACGACCCCGGGACTAGGTTGGCCCGCCGCCGACTTGTCCGACAACTATAGGGTCGTCCCCATGACCACGGGCCAAAGTTGCCCAGCCGCCGACATGTCCGACGACTATAGGGTCGTCCCCACGACCCCGGGACTAGATTGGCCCGCCGCCGACTTGTCCGACGACTACAGGGTCGTCCCCACGGCCCCGGGAATAGATTGGCCCACCACCGTCATGTCCGACGACAACAGGATTGTCCCCACGACCCCCGGACTAGATGGCCCCGCCACCGTCATGTCCGACGACTATAGGGTCGTCTCCACGACCCCGGGACTAGGTTGGCCCGCCGGCGACTTGTCCGACAACTATAGGGTCGTCCCCATGACCACGGGCCAAAGTTGCCCAGCCGCCGAAATGTCCGACGACTATAGGGTCGTCCCCACGACCCCGGGACTAGATTGGCCCGCCGCCGACTTGTCCGACGACTACAGGGTCGTCCCCACGGCCCCGGGAATAGATTGGCCCACCACCGTCATGTCCGACGACAACAGGATTGTCCCCACGACCCCCGGACTAGATGGCCCCGCCACCGTCATGTCCGACGATTATAGGGTCGTCCCCACGACCCCGGGACTAGGTTGGCCCGCCACCGTCATGTCCGACGAATATAGGTTCGTGCCTAAGACCCTGGGCATACGTTGGCCCGCCGCCGACATGTCCGACGACTATGGGGTCGTCCCCACGACCCCGGGACTATGTTGGCCCGCTGCCGACTTGTCCGACGACTATAGGGTCGTCCCCACGACCCCGGGACTAGGTTGGCCCGCCGCCGACTTGTCCGACGACTATAGGGTCGTCCCCAGGACCCCGGGACTAGATTGGCCAGCCGCCGACATGTTCGACGACTATAGGGTCGTCCCCACGACCCCGGGACTAGGTTGGCCCGCCGCCAACTAGTCCGACGACTATAGGGTCGTCCCAACGACCCCGGGACTAGTTTGGCCCGCCACCGTCATGTCCGACAAATATAGGTTCGTCCCTACGACCCTGGGCATACGTTGGCCCGCCGCCGGCATGTCCGACGACTATAGGGACGTCCCCACGACCCCGGCACTAGGTTGGCCCGCCACCGTCATGTCCGACGACTATAGGGTCGTCCCCACGACCCCGGGGCTAGATTGGCCCGCCACCGTCATGTCCGACGACTATAGGGTCGTCCCCACGACCACGGGCCAAAGTTGGCCAGCCGCCGACATGTCCGACGACTATAGGGTCGTCCCAACGACCCCGGGACTAGTTTGGCCCGCCACCGTCATGTCCGACGAATATAGGTTCGTCCCTACGACCCTGGGCATACGTTGGCCCGCCGCCGACATGCCCGACGACTATGGGGTCGTCCCCACGACCCCGGGACTATGTTGGCCCGCCGCCGACATGTCCGACGGCTATAGAATCGTCCCCACGACCCCGGGACTAGGATGACCCGCCGCCGACTTGTCCGACGACTATAGAGTCGTCCCCACGACCCCGGGACTAGGTTGGCCCGCCATCGTCATGTCCGACGACTATAGGGTCGTCTCCACGACCCCGGGACTAGATTGGCCCGCCACCGACATGTCCGACGATTATAGGGTCGTCCCCACGACCACGGGCCAAAGTTGGCCAGCCGCCGACATGTCCGACGACTATAGGATCGTCCCCACGACCCCCGGACTAGATTGGCCCGCTACAATCATGTCCGACGACTATAGGGTCGTCCCCACGACCCCGGGACTAGATTGGCCCGCCACCATCATGTCCGACGATTATAGGGTCGTCCCCACGACCACGGGCCAAAGTTGGCCAGCCGCCGACATGTCCGACGACTATAGGGTCGTCCCCACGACCCCCGGACTAGATTGGCCCGCTACAATCATGTCCGACGACTATAGGGTCGTCCCCACGACACCGGGACTAGGTTGGCCCGCCGCCGACTTGTCCGACGACTATAGGGTCGTCCCCACGACCCCGGGACTATGTTGGCCCGCCGCCGACTTGTCCGACGACTATAGGGTCGTCCCCACGACCCCGGGACTAGATTGGCCCGCCACCATCATGTCCGACGATTATAGGGTCGTCCCCACGACCACGGGCCAAAGTTGGCCAGCCGCCGACATGTCCGACGACTATAGGGTCGTCCCCACGACCCCGGGACTAGATTGGCCCGCCACCGACATGTCCGGCGACTATAGGGTCGCCCCACGATCCCGGGACCAGGTTGGCCCGCCGCCGACTTGTCCGACGACTATAGGGTCGTCCCCACGACCCCGGGACTATGTTGGCCCGCCGCCGACTTGTCCGACGACTATAGGGTCGTCCCCACGACCCCGGGACTAGATTGGCCCGCCACCATCATGTCCGACGATTATAGGGTCGTCCCCACGACCATGGGCCAAAGTTGGCCAGCCGCCGACATGTCCGACGACTATAGGGTCGTCGCCACGACCCCGGGGCTAGATTGGCCCGCCACCGTCATGTCCGACGAGTATAGGGTCGTCCCCACGACCCCGGGACTAGGTTGGCCCGCCGCCGACTTGTTCGACGACTATAGGGTCGTCCCCATGACCACGGGCCAAAGTTGCCCAGCCGCCGACATGTCCGACGACTATAGGGTCGTCCCAACGACCCCGGGACTAGATTGGCCCGCCACCATCATGTCCGACGATTATAGGGTCGTCCCCACGACCACGGGCCAAAGTTGGCCAGCCGCCGACATGTCCGACGACTATAGGGTCGTCCCCACGACCCCGGGACTAGATTGGCCCGCCACCGACATGTCCGGCGACTATAGGGTCGCCGCACGATCCCGGGACTAGGTTGGCCCGCCGCCGACTTGTCCGACGACTATAGGGACGTCCCCACGACCACGGGCCAAAGCTGCCCAGACGCCGACATGTTCGACGACTATAGGGTCGTCCCCACGACCCCGGGACTAGATTGGCCCGCCACCGACATGTCCGACGATTATAGGGTCGTCCCCACGACCACGGGCCAAAGTTGGCCAGCCGCCGACATGTCCGACGACTATAGGGTCGTCCCCACGACCCCCGGAATAGATTGACCCGCCACCGTCATGTCCGACGACTATAGGGTCGTCCCAACGACCCCGGGGCTAGATTAGCCCGCCACCGTCATGTCCGACGACTATATGGTCGTTCCCACGACCCCCGGAATAGATTGACCCGCCACCGTCATGTCCGACGACTATAGGGTCGTCCCCACGACCCCGGGGCTAGATTGGCCCGCCACCGTCATGTCCGACGACTACAGGATCGTCCCCACGACCCCCGGACTAGATTGCCCCGCCATCGTCATGTCCGACGACTATAGGGTCGTCTCCACGACCCCGGGACTAGGTTGGCCCGCCGCCGACTTGTCCGACGACTATAGGGACGTCCCCACGACCACGAGCCAAAGTTGCCCAGCCGCCGACATGTCCGACGACTATAGGGTCGTCCCCACGACACCGGGACTAGGTTGGCCCGCCGCCGACTTGTCCGACGACTATAGGCTCGTCCCCACGACACCGGGACTAGGTTGGCCCGCCGCCGACTTGTCCGACGACTATAGGGTCGTCCCCACGACCCCGGGACTAGATTGGCCCGCCACCATCGTGTCCGACGATTATAGGGTCGTCCCCACGACCACGGGCCAAAGTTGGCCAGCCGCCGACATGTCCGACGACTATAGGGTCGTCCCCACGACCCCGGGACTAGATTGGCCCGCCACCGACATGTCCGGCGACTATAGGGTCGCCCCACGATCCCGGGACTAGGTTGGCCCGCCGCCGACTTGTCCGACGACTATAGGGTCGTCCCCACGACCCCGGGACTATGTTGGCCCGCCGCCGACTTGTCCGACGCCTATAGGGTCGTCCCCACGACCCCCGGAATAGATTGACCCGCCACCGTCATGTCCGACGACTATAGGGTCGTCCCCACGACCACGGGCCAAAGTTGGTCAGCCGCCGACATGTTCGACGACTATAGGGTCGTCTCCACGACCCCGGGACTAGGTTGGCCCGCCGCCGACTTGTCCGACGACTATAGGGACCTCCCCACGACCACGGGCCAAAGTTGGCCAGCCGCCGACATGTCCGACGACTATAGGGTCGTCCCCACGACCACGGGCCAAAGCTGCCCAGACGCCGACATGTTCGACGACTATAGGGTCGTCCCCACGACCCCGGGACTAGATTGGCCCGCCACCGACATGTCCGGCGACTATAGGGTCGCCCCACGATCCCGGGATTAGGTTGGCCCGCCGCCGACTTGTCTGACGACTATAGGGTCGTCCCCACGACCCCGGGACTATGTTGGCCCGCCGCCGACTTGTCCGACGACTATATGGTCGTCCCCACGACCCCCGGACTAGATTGGCCCGCTACAATCATGTCCGACGACTATAGGGTCGTCCCCACGACACCGGGACTAGGTTGGCCCGCCGCCGACTTGTCTGACGACTATAGGGTCGTCCCTACCACCCCGGGACTAGGTTGGCAAGCCGCCGACATGTCCGATGACTATAGGGTCGTCTCCACGACCCCGGGACTAGGTTGGCCCGCCACCGACATGTCCGGCGACTATAGGGTCGCCCCACGATCCCGGGAGTAGGTTGGCCCGCCGCCGACTTGTCCGACGACTATAGGGTCGTCCCCACCCACCCCGGAACTAGGTCGGCCAGCCGCCGACATGTCCGACGACTATAGGGTCGTCCCCACGACCCCGGGGCTAGATTGGCCCGCCACCGTCATGTCCGACGACTATAGGGTCGTCCCCACGACCACGGGCCAAAGTTGGTCAGCCGCCGACATGTTCGACGACTATAGGGTCGTCTCCACGACCCCGGGACTAGGTTGGCCCGCCGCCGACTTGTCCGACGACTATAGGGACCTCCCCACGACCACGGGCCAAAGTTGGCCAGCCGCCGACATGTCCGACGACTATAGGGTCGTCCCCACGATCCCGGGACTAGGTTGGCCAGCCGCCGACATGTCCGACGACTATAGGGTCGTCCCCACGGCCCCGGGAATAGATTGGCTCACCACCGTCATGTCCGACGACTACAGGATCGTCCCCACGACCCCCGGACTAGATTGCCCCGCCATCGTCATGTCCGACGACTATAGGGTCGTCCCCACGACCCCGGGAATATGTTGGCCCGCCGCCGACTTGTCCGACGACTATAGGGTCGTCCCCACGACCCCGGGACTAGATTGGCCCGCCACCATCATGTCCGACGATTATAGGGTCGTCCCCACGACCACGGGCCAAAGATGGCCAGCCGCCGACATGTCCGACGACTATAGGGTCGTCGCCACGACCCCGGGGCTAGATTGGCCCGCCACCGTCATGTCCGACGAGTATAGGGTCGTCCCCACGACCCCGGGACTAGGTTGGCCCGCCGCCGACTTGTCCGACGACTATAGGGTCGACCCCATGACCACGGGCCAAAGTTGCCCAGCCGCCGACATGTCCGACGACTATAGGGTCGTCCCCACGACCCCGGGACTAGATTGGCCCGCCGCCGACTTGTCCGACGACTACAGGGTCGTCCCCACGACCCCGGGACTAGATTGGCCCGCCGCCGACTTGTCCGACGACTATAGGGTCGTCCCTCCCCCCCGGGCCAAAGTTGGCCAGCCGCCGACATGTCCGACGACTATAGGGTCGTCCCCACGACCCCCGGACTAGATTGGCCCGCTACAATCATGTCCGACGACTATAGGGTCGTCCCCACGACACCGGGACTAGGTTGGCCCGCCGCCGACTTGTCTGACGACTATAGGGTCGTCCCTACCACCCCGGGACTAGGTTGGCAAGCCGCCGACATGTCCGATGACTATAGGGTCGTCCCCACGACCCCGGGAATATGTTGGCCCGCCGCCGACTTGTCCGACGACTATAGGGTCGTCCCCACGACCCTGGGACTAGATTGGCCCGCCACCATCATGTCCGACGATTATAGGGTCGTCCCCACGACCACGGGCCAAAGATGGCCAGCCGCCGACATGTCCGACGACTATAGGGTCGTCGCCACGACCCCGGGGCTAGATTGGCCCGCCACCGTCATGTCCGACGACTACAGGGTCGTCCCCACGGCCCCGGGAATAGATTGGCCCACCACCGTCATGTCCGACGACAACAGGATTGTCCCCACGACCCCCGGACTAGATGGCCCCGCCACCGTCATGTCCGACGACTATAGGGTCGTCTCCACGACCCCGGGACTAGGTTGGCCCGCCGCCGACTTGTCCGACGACTATAGGGTCGTCCCCACGACCCCGGGACTAGGTTGGCCCGCCGCCGGCTTGTCCGACGACTATAGGGACGTCCCCACGACCACGGGCCAAAGTTGGTCAGCCGCCGACTTGTGCCGACGACTATAGTGTCGTCCCCACGACCCCGGGACTAGATTGGCCCGCCGCCGACTTGTCCCACGACTATAGGGTCGTCCCTCCCCCCCGGGACTAGGTTGGCCCGCCGCTGACTTGTCCGAAGACTATAGGGACGTCCCCACGACCACGGGCCAAAGTTGCCCAGCCGCCGACATGTCCGACGACTATAGGGTCGTCCCCACTACCCCGGTTCTAGATTGGCCCGCCACCGTCATGTCCGACGACAACAGGATTGTCCCCACGACCCCCGGACTAGATGGCCCCGCCATCGTCATGTCCGACGACTATAGGGTCGTCTCCACGACCCCGGGACTAGATTGGCCCGCCACCGACATGTCCGGCGACTATAGGGTCGTCTCCACGACCACGGGCCAAAGTTGGTCAGCCGCCGACATGTTCGACGACTATAGGGTCGTCTCCACGACCCCGGGACTAGGTTGGCCCGCCGCCGACTTGTCCGACGACTATAGGGACCTCCCCACGACCACGGGCCAAAGTTGGCCAGCCGCCGACATGTCCGACGACTATAGGGTCGTCCCCACGATCCCGGGACTAGGTTGGCCAGCCGCCGACATGTCCGACGACTATAGGGTCGTCCCCACGGCCCCGGGAATAGATTGGCTCACCACCGTCATGTCCGACGACTACAGGATCGTCCCCACGACCCCCGGACTAGATTGCCCCGCCATCGTCATGTCCGACGACTATAGGGTCGTCTCCACGACCACGGGCCAAAGTTGGCCAGCCGCCGACATGTCCGACGACTATAGGGTCGTCCCCACGACCACGGGCCAAACTTGGCCAGCCGCCGACATGTCCGACGACTATAGGGTCGTCCCCACTGTTGTGCCCAGGAAGCGCCCAAGCACACGCGCCGCCAGACATATTATACATATCATATTACATTTCGCTATGTTCGAGAAGTTTCCCAGCTGAGCCGCTAAGCGACCAAATCTATCAAATCAGCAATATGTAAGCGCATCGCCGCGACCGGGCTTAGTAACGCGTACCACGCCCAGCAGGCTATAAAAACCTACCTAACACAGCCAACGGGCATTCTGGTTTTGATACTCGACGTGCTAACGCGGCTTAACACTTGTAATTCCCAGTCTAGTTAAGTTAAGGTTATAATAAAGAGCAATATCTGAATATAACCGAGTAGTGCACCCCGTAGATTCCCATCTTTGATTCACTCCGTACCTACGACATCACCAAATCCCGTACCAGCCTTGCGAGCCACCACGCAGGGCACAACAAATGGTGGCAGCGGTGGGATTGTGCTTCGTAAAAATTTTACCGAGCCTTGACGCTACCGATTGATCAACGTCGACTGAGGTTGAACTACCTCCGACAAGATTATTGAATCATCGCAGTCACTTTGGCTAGGACAGGCAACCGTCGCTACCGAGGTAGCACGGAGGACCGAGGAACGGTCTTCGAGAAAAACGTTCGACGCAGTCCGAACGACGACGAGCCTGGAGACGAGTAAAATCAGCCTGAGAGTGAACGGGTGAAACTACAACTAACTAAACACCAAAATCCATCTACGAGGACGTCGCTGATCCGAGGACCAGGACGCACGAGAGGACTTGGGGACTGAGGAACGAGAGGAAGCCGCACCCAAAGAACGGACGGAGAGCCGTACGAAGGTAGCAGCCGTCGGAGCACGCAGTAAACAGCTGTACGGACCGACCTTGCTGAGTCCGATTCATCTCTTATCACCGCCGTCAGTTCACGGACGAAAGGACGCCTGACCGAGCTGTCGACATGTGGAGGAGAGTAGCGTTGTGAGTAACCTAATAGCGTAAACGTGCTTATTGTAAACCAGAGTCCTATTAAAAATTAGAAACGGTGCATGAATGCCTCTAGAAGACGAACGCGCAATTCGATTTAAACTTCCGGGTAAAAGAAGCTTGTCACGATCGTTCGAATCGTTTCTTGACAAAAAACTCATCTTCGTACGAGAAGAACTAGATATCCTACCTTCTTTAGACCATTCTAAACCGTCTCGCCGAACTCTTCGACCGTCGCCACTGCGACTAAGCGTTAGAAAACACGACGATTCAAGTGCCGAATCGTCCCCAGAAAACTTCGTAACGCCGAATAGAGAATACCCGATTTTGCTAGCGGACTTTAGTTTGTTGGACAGAGTAAATTCGGAAGGACAAGAAATGTCTTTGCTTGACGGAGCTAACCCCCCCGGACTACTGGACGTAAAAAGATTGTCTACTGCGCTGTCATTAGTTGATAAATTCATAGGAAAATCGTCAGACGAGCTAGCAGAATTCCTGAAGTCTTATACAAGCGCCGCGGAGTTTGTCCCCACGAATGAGTTGCCACGATTCTTGAAAACTGTGATAGGCACAAAAATTAAAGGCAAGGCAGCCAAGGTATTAGAGTACAAGGATGTAGATACTTTCGATAAATTGAAAGACATCTTAACTTCCTTATTCGTAGACAAAAGATCTATAGGAGCTGTCGGAGCAGAGTTTCATGCCTGCCACCAACGAGAAGGCGAAAGCGTGAAATTATTTGCGTGTAGAGTAGAAGAGTTAGCTGGAGAATTATCTGAACTATCGGTAAAACCAGGGAACAGCGACGAAGTAAATAAGGCGCTAACAGAATCGGTGCAAGAACGCGCCCTAGATGTTTTCACCCTCGGGTTAAATTTAAAATTGAGAACAATTATTAGATCAAGAAACTACGCTACGTTAAATGCGGCTGTAGCAGCAGCTATAGAAGAGGAGCAAGCAATGGGTTTAAATGCTTCGCGAAATTATCGGAAATTCAGTAATCTACCCAAAGGAAAGGAAGGGTCGAACGTACCGCGCTGCGATCGCTGCAATAAATTAGGGCATTTAGCTAGGAACTGCTATACGCGATTGAGCATGCCGCGGGAAAACTATCCGACGCAACAAACGCCTATAAAAAGGGAAGTACAGCGAGTAGCTATGATCTGCCACTACTGTAAAAAACCGGGGCACCAAATCAGGGAGTGCAGGGCAAGAGAAAGAGCAAATGGGCGAGATTATAGACCACGTTATACAAATACGAATTATAGACGCGAAGATACCGGACAGTATTTTAACAGAAATCAAGGTCGAGAACAATCTAGCGTTAACCAAGATCCCCCATCCACGAGCCGCGGAACGTCGGACGATAGACAAACGAACACAGGAACTCGAGTAGAGTCCTACCGCGCGAACATGGTGACAACTACTAAGTTCGAAAACACGATCGAAATAAAGGCGCCGGAATTGATAGACGAAACGGCGAGTATGTTAGTGGACACGGGAGCCGATATCACGTTAATAAAGATAGGGAAGGTACAAGATAAAGTCCGTGCTGAAGACGAAATAGTCTCTTTGCGAGGCATAGCCCCTATGGAAATTAAAACACTGTGCCTAGTACGAATAAACTTAAAAGTAGGAAACAAAACCGTAACACACCCCTGTCGGTTAGTCAGAAATGACTTCCCGTTAAGGGCAGACGGAATATTAGGACAAGATTTTATGGCCAAACACGACGTCTGTATCAGAGCAAACGTAGGAATAGAGTTGTACGGAATACAATTCCCATATTCGGGAAGAAACGTAACCTTAAAACCGCGTTCTGAGACCATTCTCCTAGCTAGAACAACGAACAAAGGTGAAGGAATAGTAGAAGGACGATCCATTAAGCCAGGAGTGTTCATAGGAAACTCGCTAACAGTAGGCCGGAACGGGAGATGTATAATAAGCGTAATGAATACTACTACAGAACAAGTCCTTATCGACGCGCCAACCGTGACGTTAGAAACGCTGACGAGAAACGACATTGACCCGACAGATGCGGTCGAAGACGAAAAGCGCGATTCACCGACGTACATAGTACATGCCGTACACGGAAGAAACAGAATGCAAATCTTACGTGAAAACCTTAGGACGGAACACCTAAATAAGGAGGAAGAGGACAGCATACGCGGGCTGTGCGAAAAGTATAATGATATATTCGGATTAGACGGAGACAAGTTAGGATACACAACGAAGGCGGAACATTCCATTACATTAATCCCGGATACCAAACCCAAATACGTGAAGCCGTATAGATTACCCCAAGCGCATAAGGAAGAAGTAAACAGACAAGTTGACGAAATGATAAAAGAAGGAATAATTCGTCCAAGCGCTAGTCAATGGAACGCTCCGTTGCTAGTAGTCCCGAAAAAGCCTGACGCGACAGGAAAACGCAAACTCAGGGTAGTAGCTGATTTTACCCAATTAAATGAAGCAACGATAGGCGATTCGTACCCCTTACCGAACATAACCGATATATTAGACCAATTAGGCGGTGCGAAATATTTTTCAACCTTAGATTTAGCGTCTGGATTCCATCAAATCGCCATGAAAGAAGAAGATCGAGAGAAAACGGCCTTTTCAACACCCTACGGTCATTTCGAATATAATAGAATGCCTTTTGGCCTAAAGAACGCTCCCGCAACCTTCCAAAGGCTAATGAATACGGTACTATCGGGCCTTCAAGGAATAAAATGTTTCGTGTATTTAGATGACATAGTTGTATACGGACGTTCACTAAACGAACACCAAGATCGATTAGAACAAGTATTTGAACGCATACGCGAAAGTGGTTTAAAACTCCAACCCAACAAGTGCGAATTTTTACGAAAGGAAACCGTGTACTTAGGCCATGTGATAACCGAAAACGGGATCAAACCGGATCCCTCGAAGCTCGATGCTGTCAGAAACTTTCCTGTACCAAGATGTGTAAAAGACATACAATCATTCTTAGGCTTAGCCGGGTATTATAGGAGATTCATAGAACGTTTCTCACTAATCGCTAAACCCTTAACGCAATTATTAAAGAAAGATCAGGCATTCAGGTGGACTGCACAGGAACAGGAAGCCTTCGAAATACTGAAAGAAAAACTAACGACAGCACCGATATTACAATACCCCGACTTCTCAAAATCATTCGTTCTGACAACAGACGCCTCTGGAAAAGCATTAGGAGCAGTATTATCGCAGGGAAAGATTGGGCAAGATTTACCTATAGCATACGCAAGCAGAGTGTTAAACAAAGCGGAAGAAAACTATAGTACTATCGAAAAGGAGTTGTTAGCAATCGTATGGGCGACTCAACATTTCAGACCATACGTATACGGCACCAAGTTTACCGTCGTAACCGATCATAAACCTCTGGCTTGGCTCTTTAACGTAAAAGACCCAGGCTCTAGACTAATGAGATGGAAATTGAAACTAGCTGAGTACGACTACAGAATAGAATATAAAGCGGGTAAGACAAACAATAACGCAGACGCCCTCAGTAGAATGTTCGCGATTACGCGAGGAACGAAACGACAACTCAGCACCGATGCACTAAACGTCGACGGAGAAAGCACCAACGAAGAAGACAAGACCCGACCAGATGAAAACACAAACGATACGACATATACAGAGGATTTCAAAAATCAAATACTACGCGAATATCACGACACGCCTTTAGGTGGGCATCTAGGGGTAAAACGAACACTCGAACGTATAAAATTAAACCACTCATGGTCAGGAATGCGCCAAGACGTAGAAAAGTACGTCTCCAGATGCGAAAAATGTCAGAAAAATAAACTGTCGAGAATAACCAAAGCTCCCATGGTAATTACGGACACCCCCAAGGAACCATCTGAGAAATGTGCTCTAGACATTGTAGGACCTCTACCCGAGACCAGCAGACAAAACAAATACATATTAACCTTTCAAGATCTACTAACAAAATTCAGTAAAGCGATACCCCTCGAGAATCAGGAAGCGAACACTGTAGCAAAGGAATTCGTTACGGGAATAATTTGCGAATACGGTATTCCACAACGAGTGCTAACCGATCAAGGAACCAACTTCCTTAGCCAAGTATTCAAAAACGTTTGCAAACTGCTCAAGATTGAAAAAATACAAACCACAGCCTATCACCCTCAATCAAACGGAGCCCTAGAAAGAAGCCATAGAACACTAGCAGAATACCTGAAGAATTTTATCACCGAAGACCAGACCGACTGGGATGAATGGCTACCTTATGCAATGTTTACTTACAACACTACCCCGCACTCGTCCACTAGCTACACGCCCTACGAACTCGT
Organism: Andrena fulva; assembly: GCA_946251845.1. NCBI lineage: Eukaryota > Metazoa > Arthropoda > Insecta > Hymenoptera > Andrenidae > Andrena > Andrena fulva. The sequence continues at coordinate 737,358 of CAMITZ010000297.1, forward strand.
ATTCGGGAGACAAGCAACGTTGCCGACCTCACTAAACCAGGCACCGCAACTAACGTATACGTATGACATATACGCTGAAGAACTACGCGAAAGACTAAGGTCCACAAATAACATGGCGCGCGAAACCTTAGGGACCAACAAAGACAAATCTAAAAGACAATACGATAAAAAGTCAGCCGAAAAGACCTTCAAGATAGGAGACCAAATACTATTACACGACGAGACCGTGAGACGCGGAAGATCAAAGAAATTAACCCCCGCGTGGATAGGTCCTTACACGATCCAAGGCGTACATGATAATAATAACTATACCATATTTAAAGGACGACGAACGCTCCGCGTACACGCTAACAGACTAAAACACTTTATCGAATAGTGAGCATAGGAAAAGGTCGCAGCCGTGAAGGAAAGTAAAAATTCACGAACAACTAAATTATAGTAAGTAATAGAAGCAGATAGCTAAATTTATTTGAGTAAGGCAATAAAAAGTTAGAAAATATGCACGTCTTATACGAAATCCTTACACTCTCTGCATTTTCGGATACAAAATCGATAACTGTTGTACTAGACATTCCACTACTAAACTCTAAAAAATTTAAATTAAGCAAAATACATTCAGTACCCACGAAAATAAACGAATCATACTATGCGTATATAGAACCCCTTGACTCCTATGTAGTACTCGATACCGCAGTGCAAGATTATATACAATTAAGCAAACAGGACCTAATGAAATGTAAAACTATAAACGACCTATATCTCTGCACCTCTAACCACGCTATATTCAAAGCGATACCATACGGACCGTGCGAAGTACAGTTGTACACCAAATTAACGAAAAAACCGAACAATTGTAAAATACGCATTATGACCCTGAACCACACTATCCTACTAGAATTACAGCAACCTGGTGCATGGATTTATATCGCACCAAAACCAATACAATTAGCAGCGACTTGCGACGATAACGGCACAAAAATGTATAGTATTAAGGACTCTGGTATAATAACTATAAAAAATAAATGTACTATCACTACCGCCGAATTTACGATAGAAACCGGAAAACAATATGGAATAGAAAAAACGTGGAACTACTTACCAGACTACAATTTGACGTTAGGCGAAATCACACTTCCACAAATCACTGTAAACTCGTATCGCAACACAAACTTCGAATTAAAAAGGATAATCAAACACCCAGAAGAGCTAAACAAAGTTAGTAAAAAATTAGACGAGCTACAAAATGACTTAGAAAAACCCGAGATAATACCTACCGAGTATCACTACAGTTTTTTTGCAATATCTTCGATAACGGGATTTTTAACAGTCACGTTTTGTATCTTTACACTCTACAAATGTATTGTTCACTTCAATATGAGAACACCACAACAATGTACGACGACCAACACTAGTAGTGACAAAACCACACAAAAACCCGAAGCTATAATAAAAATAGTTAGTAAGCAAGGAACGTCCTCCACCGATTCACTGTGAAACATTGTAATCTTATAATATAAGGGTCGTATCAAATGTAAACTAATAATATTCACATGTACCGAATTACTATTATAATCTAGTTATGAATTAAGGTTAAGCGACCGCTAAGAAAAAGCTATGGCTTTTTCTCCCTTAGGGGGAAGGGATGTTGTGCCCAGGAAGCGCCCAAGCACACGCGCCGCCAGACATATTATACATATCATATTACATTTCGCTATGTTCGAGAAGTTTCCCAGCTGAGCCGCTAAGCGACCAAATCTATCAAATCAGCAATATGTAAGCGCATCGCCGCGACCGGGCTTAGTAACGCGTACCACGCCCAGCAGGCTATAAAAACCTACCTAACACAGCCAACGGGCATTCTGGTTTTGATACTCGACGTGCTAACGCGGCTTAACACTTGTAATTCCCAGTCTAGTTAAGTTAAGGTTATAATAAAGAGCAATATCTGAATATAACCGAGTAGTGCACCCCGTAGATTCCCATCTTTGATTCACTCCGTACCTACGACATCACCAAATCCCGTACCAGCCTTGCGAGCCACCACGCAGGGCACAACACCACGACCCCGGGACTAGATTGGCCCGCCACCATCATGTCCGACGACAAAAGGGTCGTCCCCACGATCCCGGGACTAGGTTGGCCTGCCGCCGACTTGTCTGACGACTATAGGGTCGTTCCTACCACCCCGGGACTAGGTTGGCAAGCCGCCGACATGTCCGATGAATATAGGGTCGTCTCCACGACCCCGGGACTAGATTGGCCCGCCACCGTCATGTCCGACGACTATAGGGTCGTCCCCACGACACCGGGACTAGGTTGGCCCGCCGCCGACTTGTCCGACGACTATAGGGTCGTCCCCACGACCCCGGGACTAGATTGGCCCGCCACCATCATGTCCGACGATTATAGGGTCGTCCCCACGACCACGGGCCAAAGTTGGCCAGCCGCCGACATGTCCGATGACTATAGGGTCGTCCCCACGACCCCGGGACTAGATTGACCCGCCACCATCATGTCCGACGACTATAGGGTCGTCCCCACGACCCCGGGACTAGGTTGGCCCGCCGCCGACTTGTCTGACGACTATAGGGTCGTCCCTACCACCCCGGGACTAGGTTGGCAAGCCGCCGACATGTCCCATCACTATAGGGTCGTCTCCACGACCCCGGGACTAGGTTGGCCCGCCGCCGACTTGTCCGGCGACTATAGGGACGTCCCGACGACCACGGGCCAGTGTTGCCCAGCCGCCGACATGTCCGACGACTATAGGGTCGTCCCCACGACCCCGGGACTAGATTGGCCCGCCACCGACATGTCCGGCGACTATAGGGTCGCCCCACGATCCCGGGACTGGGTTGGCCCGCCGCCGACTTGTCCGACGACTATAGGGTCGTCCCCACGACCCCGGGAATATGTTGGCCCGCTGCCGACTTGTCAGACGACTATAGGGTCGTCCCCACGACCCCGGGACTAGGTTGGCCCGCCGCCGACTTGTCCGACGACTATAGGGTCGTCCCTCCCATCCCGGAACTAGGTTGGCCAGCCGCCGAAATGTCCGACGACTATAGGGTCGTCCCCACGACCCCGGAGCTAGATTGGCGCGCCACCGTCATGTCCGACGACTATAGGGTCGTCCCCGCGACCACGGGCCAAAGTTGGTCAGCCACCGACATGTCCGACGACTATTGGGTCGTCCCCATGACCCCGGGACTAGAGTGGCCCGCCACCGTCATGTCCGACGACAAAAGGGTCGTCCCCACGGCCCCGGGACTAGATTGGCCCACCACCGTCATGTCCGACGACTACAGGGTCGTCCCCAAGGCCCCGGGACTAGATTGGCCCGCCACAGTCATGTCCGACGACAACAGGATCGTCCCCACGACCCCGGGACTAGGTTGGCGCGCCGCCGACTTGTCCGACGCCTAAAGGGGCGTCCCCACGACCCCGGGGCTAGATTGGCCAGCCGCCGACATGTCCGACGACTATTGGGTCGTCCCCACGACCCCGCGACTAGGTTGGCCCGCCGCCGACTTGTCCGACGCCTATAGGGTCGTCCCCACGACCCCGGGACTAGATTGGCCCGCCACCGTCATGTCCGACGACTATAGGGTCGTCCCCACGACCCCGGGACTAGGTTGGCCCGCCGCCGACTTGTCCGACGACTATAGGGTCGTCCCTCCCACCCCGGAAATAGGTTGGCCAGCCGCCGACATGTCCGACGACTATAGGGTCGTCCCCACGACCCCAGAGTTAGATTGGCCCGCCACCGTCAGGTCCGACGACTATAGGGTCGTCCCCGCGACCACGGGCCAAAGTTGGTCAGCCGCCGACTTGTCCGACGACTATAGGGTCGTCCCCATGACCCCGGGACTAGAGTGGCCCGCCACCGTCATGTCCGACGAGTATAGGGTCGTACCCACGACCCTGGGACTAGATTGGCCCGCCACCGTCATGTCCGACGAATATAGGTTCGTCCGTACGACCCTGGGCATACGTTGGCCCGTCGCCGACATGTCCGACGACTATAGGGACGTCCCCACGAACCCGGGACTAGGTTGGCCCGCCGCCGACATGTCCGACGACTATAGGGTCGTCCCCACTACACCGGGACTAGATTGGCCCGCCACCGTCATGTCCGACGACTATAGGGTCGTCCCCACGACCCCGGGACTAGGTTGGCCCGCCGCCGACTTGTCCGACGACTATAGGGTCGTCCCTCCCACCCCGGAAATAGGTTGGCCAGCCGCCGACATGTCCGACGACTATAGGGTCGTCCCCACGACCCCGGAGTTAGATTGGCCCGCCACCGTCATGTCCGACGACTATAAGGTCGTCCCCACGACCCCGGGGCTAGATTGGCCAGCCGCCGACATGTCCGACGACTATAGGGTCGTCCCAACGACCCCGTGACTAGATTGGCCCGCCACCGTCATGTCCGACGAATATAGGTTCGTGCCTAAGACCCTGGGCATACGTTGGCCCGCCGCCGACATGTCCGACGACTATGGGGTCGTCTCCACGACCCCGGGACTAGGTTGGCCCGCCGCCGACTAGTCCGACGACTATAGGGTCGTCCCAACGACCCCGTGACTAGATTGGCCCGCCACCGTCATGCCCGACGAATATAGGTTCGTGCCTAAGACCCTGGGCATACGTTGGCCCGCCGCCGACATGTCCGACGACTATGGGGTCGTCCCCACGACCCCGGGACTATGTTGGCCCGCCGCCGACTTGTCCGACGACTATAGGGTCGTCCCCACGACCCCGGGACTAGGTTGGCCCGCCGCCGACTTGTCCGACGACTATAGGTTCGTCCCTACGACCCTGGGCATACGTTGGCCCGCCGCCGACATGTCCGACGACTATGGGGTCGTCCCCACGACCCCGGGACTATGTTGGCCCGCCGCCGACTTGTCCGACGACTATAGGGTCGTCCCCACGACCCCGGGACTAGGTTGGCCCGCCACCGACTTGTCCGATGACTATGGGGTCATCCCCACAACCCCAGGAGTAGATTGCCCCGCCACCGTCATGTCCGACGACTATAGGGTCGTCTCCACGACCCCTGGACTAGGTTGGCCCGCCGCCGAGTTGTCCGACGACTATAGGTTCGTCCCCAGGACCCCGGGACTTGATTGGCCAGCCGCGGACATGTTCGACGACTATGGGGTCGTCCCCACGACCCCGGGACTAGATTGGCCCCCCACCATCATATTCGACGGCTATAGGGTCGTCCCCACGACCCCGGGACTAGGGTGGCCCGCCGCCGACTTGTCCGACGATTATAGGGTCGTCCCCACGACCCCGGGACTAGGTTGGCCCGCCGCCGACTAGTCCGACGACTATAGGGTCGTCCCAACGACCCCGTGACTAGATTGGCCCGCCACCGTCATGTCCGACGAATATAGGTTCGTGCCTAAGACCCTGGGCATACGTTGGCCCGCCGCCGACATGTCCGACGACTATGGGGTCGTCCCCACGACCCCGGGACTATGTTGGCCCGCTGCCGACTTGTCCGACGACTATAGGGTCGTCCCCACGACCCCGGGACTAGGTTGGCCCGCCGCCGACTTGTCCGACGACTATAGGGTCGTCCCCAGGACCCCGGGACTAGATTGGCCAGCCGCCGACATGTTCGACGACTATAGGGTCGTCCCCACGACCCCGGGACTAGGTTGGCCCGCCGCCAACTAGTCCGACGACTATAGGGTCGTCCCAACGACCCCGGGACTAGTTTGGCCCGCCACCGTCATGTCCGACAAATATAGGTTCGTCCCTACGACCCTGGGCATACGTTGGCCCGCCGCCGACATGTCCGACGACTATAGGGACGTCCCCACGACCCCGGCACTAGGTTGGCCCGCCACCGTCATGTCCGACGACTATAGGGTCGTCCCCACGACCCCGGGGCTAGATTGGCCCGCCACCGTCATGTCCGACGACTATAGGGTCGTCCCCACGACCACGGGCCAAAGTTGGCCAGCCGCCGACATGTCCGACGACTATAGGGTCGTCCCAACGACCCCGGGACTAGTTTGGCCCGCCACCGTCATGTCCGACGAATATAGGTTCGTCCCTACGACCCTGGGCATACGTTGGCCCGCCGCCGACATGCCCGACGACTATGGGGTCGTCCCCACGACCCCGGGACTATGTTGGCCCGCCGCCGACATGTCCGACGGCTATAGAATCGTCCCCACGACCCCGGGACTAGGATGACCCGCCGCCGACTTGTCCGACGACTATAGAGTCGTCCCCACGACCCCGGGACTAGGTTGGCCCGCCATCGTCATGTCCGACGACTATAGGGTCGTCTCCACGACCCCGGGACTAGATTGGCCCGCCACCGACATGTCCGACGATTATAGGGTCGTCCCCACGACCACGGGCCAAAGTTGGCCAGCCGCCGACATGTCCGACGACTATAGGATCGTCCCCACGACCCCCGGACTAGATTGGCCCGCTACAATCATGTCCGACGACTATAGGGTCGTCCCCACGACCCCGGGACTAGATTGGCCCGCCACCATCATGTCCGACGATTATAGGGTCGTCCCCACGACCACGGGCCAAAGTTGGCCAGCCGCCGACATGTCCGACGACTATAGGGTCGTCCCCACGACCCCCGGACTAGATTGGCCCGCTACAATCATGTCCGACGACTATAGGGTCGTCCCCACGACACCGGGACTAGGTTGGCCCGCCGCCGACGTGTCTGACGACTATAGGGTCGTCCCTACCACCCCGGGACTAGGTTGGCAAGCCGCCGACATGTCCGATGACTATAGGGTCGTCTCCACGACCCCGGGACTAGGTTGGCCCGCCACCGACATGTCCGGCGACTATTGGGTCGCCCCACGATCCCGGGAGTAGGTTGGCCCGCCGCCGACTTGTCCGACGACTATAGGGTCGTCCCCACCCACCCCGGAACTAGGTCGGCCAGCCGCCGACATGTCCGACGACTATTGGGTCGTCCCCACGATCCCGGGACTAGGTTGGCCCGCCGCCGACTTGTCCGACGACTATAGGGTCGTCCCCACGACCCCGGGACTATGTTGGCCCGCCGCCGACTTGTCCGACGACTATAGGGTCGTCCCCACGACCCCGGGACTAGATTGGCCCGCCACCATCATGTCCGACGATTATAGGGTCGTCCCCACGACCACGGGCCAAAGTTGGCCAGCCGCCGACATGTCCGACGACTATAGGGTCGTCCCCACGACCCCGGGACTAGATTGGCCCGCCACCGACATGTCCGGCGACTATAGGGTCGCCCCACGATCCCGGGACCAGGTTGGCCCGCCGCCGACTTGTCCGACGACTATAGGGTCGTCCCCACGACCCCGGGACTATGTTGGCCCGCCGCCGACTTGTCCGACGACTATAGGGTCGTCCCCACGACCCCGGGACTAGATTGGCCCGCCACCATCATGTCCGACGATTATAGGGTCGTCCCCACGACCATGGGCCAAAGTTGGCCAGCCGCCGACATGTCCGACGACTATAGGGTCGTCGCCACGACCCCGGGGCTAGATTGGCCCGCCACCGTCATGTCCGACGAGTATAGGGTCGTCCCCACGACCCCGGGACTAGGTTGGCCCGCCGCCGACTTGTTCGACGACTATAGGGTCGTCCCCATGACCACGGGCCAAAGTTGCCCAGCCGCCGACATGTCCGACGACTATAGGGTCGTCCCCACGACCCCGGGACTAGATTGGCCCGCCGCCGACTTGTCCGACGACTACAGGGTCGTCCCCACGGCCCCGGGTATAGATTGGCCCACCACCGTCATGTCCGACGACAACAGGATTGTCCCCACGACCCCCGGACTAGATGGCCCCGCCACCGTCATGTCCGACGACTATAGGGTCGTCTCCACGACCCCGGGACTAGGTTGGCCCGCCGCCGACTTGTCCGACGACTATAAGGTCGTCCCCACGACCCCGGGACTAGGTTGGCCCGCCGCCGGCTTGTCCGACGACTATAGGGACGTCCCCACGACCACGGGCCAAAGTTGGTCAGCCGCCGACTTGTGCCGACGACTATAGTGTCGTCCCCACGACCCCGGGACTAGATTGGCCCGCCGCCGACTTGTCCGACGACTATAGGGTCGTCCCTCCCCCCGGGACTAGGTTGGCCCGCCGCTGACTTGTCCGAAGACTATAGGGACGTCCCCACGACCACGGGCCAAAGTTGCCCAGCCGCCGACATGTCCGACGACTATAGGGTCGTCCCCACTACCCCGGTTCTAGATTGGCCCGCCACCGTCATGTCCGACGACTATATGGTCGTTCCCACGACCCCCGGAATAGATTGACCCGCCGCCGACTTGTCCGACGACTATAGTGTCGTCCCTCCCCCCCGGGACTAGGTTGGCCCGCCGCTGACATGTCCGACGACTATAGGGACGTCCCCACGACCACGGGCCAAAGTTGCCCAGCCGCCGACATGTCCGACGACTATAGGGTCGTCCCCACTACCCCGGTTCTAGATTGGCCCGCCACCGTCATGTCCGACGACTATAGGGTCGTCACCACGACCCCGGGGCTAGATTGGCCCGCCACCGTCATGTCCGACGACTATAGGGTCGTCCCCACGACCACGGGCCAAAGTTGGTCAGCCGCCGACATGTCCGACGACTATAGGGTCGTCCCCACGACCCCGGGACTAGATTGGCCCGCCGCCGACTTGTCCGACGACTATAGTGTCGTCCCTCCCCCCCGGGACTAGGTTGGCCCGCCGCTGACATGTCCGACGACTATAGGGACGTCCCCACGACCACGGGCCAAAGTTGCCCAGCCGCCGACATGTCCGACGACTATAGGGTCGTCCCCACTACCCCGGTTCTAGATTGGCCCGCCACCGTCATGTCCGACGACTATAGGGTCGTCCCCACGACACCGCGACTAGGTTGGCCCGCCGCCGACTTGTCCGACGCCTATAGGGTCGTCCCCACGACCACGGGCCAAAGTTGGCCAGCCGCCGACATGTCCGACGACTATAGGGTCGTCCCCACGATCCCGGGACTAGGTTGGCCAGCCGCCGACATGTCCGACGACTATAGGGTCGTCCCCACGGCCCCGGGAATAGATTGGCTCACCACCGTCATGTCCGACGACTACAGGATCGTCCCCACGACCCCCGGACTAGATTGCCCCGCCATCGTCATGTCCGACGACTATAGGGTCGTCTCCACGACCCCGGGACTAGGTTGGCCCGCCGCCGACTTGTCCGACGACTATAGGGACGTCCCCACGACCACGGGCCAAAGCTGCCCAGACGCCGACATGTTCGACGACTATAGGGTCGTCCCCACGACCCCGGGACTAGATTGGCCCGCCACCGACATGTCCGACGATTATAGGGTCATCCCCACGACCACGGGCCAAAGTTGGCCAGCCGCCGGCATGTCCGACGACTATAGGGTCGTCCCCACGACCCCCGGACTAGATTGGCCCGCTACAATCATGTCCGACGACTATAGGGTCGTCCCAACGACCCCGGGACTAGATTGGCCCGCCACCATCATGTCCGACGATTATAGGGTCGTCCCCACGACCACGGGCCAAAGTTGGCCAGCCGCCGACATGTCCGACGACTATAGGGTCGTCCCCACGACCCCGGGACTAGATTGGCCCGCCACCGACATGTCCGGCGACTATAGGGTCGCCCCACGATCCCGGGACTAGGTTGGCCCGCCGCCGACTTGTCCGACGACTATAGGGTCGTCCCCACGACCCCGGGACTATGTTGGCCCGCCGCCGACTTGTCTGACGCCTATAGGGTCGTCCCCACGACCCCCGGAATAGATTGACCCGCCACCGTCATGTCCGACGACTATAGGGTCGTCCCAACGACCCCGGGGCTAGATTAGCCCGCCACCGTCATGTCCGACGACTATAGGGTCGTCCCCACGACCCCGGGACTAGATTGGCCCGCCACCATCATGTCCGACGATTATAGGGTCGTCTCCACGACCACGGGCCAAAGTTGGCAAGCCGCCGACATGTCCGACGACTATAGGGTCGTCCCCACTACCCCGGTTCTAGATTGGCCCGCCACCGTCATGTCCGACGACTATATGGTCGTTCCCACGACCCCCGGAATAGATTGACCCGCCACCGTCATGTCCGACGACTATAGGGTCGTCCCCACGACCCCGGGGCTAGATTGGCCCGCCACCGTCATGTCCGACGACTACAGGATCGTCCCCACGACCCCCGGACTAGATTGCCCCGCCATCGTCATGTCCGACGACTATAGGGTCGTCTCCACGACCCCGGGACTAGGTTGGCCCGCCGCCGACTTGTCCGACGACTATAGGGACGTCCCCACGACCACGAGCCAAAGTTGCCCAGCCGCCGACATGTCCGACGACTATAGGGTCGTCCCCACGACACCGGGACTAGGTTGGCCCGCCGCCGACTTGTCCGACGACTATAGGCTCGTCCCCACGACACCGGGACTAGGTTGGCCCGCCGCCGACTTGTCCGACGACTATAGGGTCGTCCCCACGACCCCGGGACTAGATTGGCCCGCCACCATCGTGTCCGACGATTATAGGGTCGTCCCCACGACCACGGGCCAAAGTTGGCCAGCCGCCGACATGTCCGACGACTATAGGGTCGTCCCCACGACCCCGGGACTAGATTGGCCCGCCACCGACATGTCCGGCGACTATAGGGTCGCCCCACGATCCCGGGACTAGGTTGGCCCGCCGCCGACTTGTCCGACGACTATAGGGTCGTCCCCACGACCCCCGGAATAGATTGGCCCGCCGCCGACTTGTCCGACGACTATAGGGACCTCCCCACGACCACGGGCCAAAGTTGGCCAGCCGCCGACATGTCCGACGACTATAGGGTCGTCCCCACGACCACGGGCCAAAGCTGCCCAGACGCCGACATGTTCGACGACTATAGGGTCGTCCCCACGACCCCGGGACTAGATTGGCCCGCCACCGACATGTACGGCGACTATAGGGTCGCCCCACGATCCCGGGATTAGGTTGGCCCGCCGCCGACTTGTCTGACGACTATAGGGTCGTCCCCACGACCCCGGGACTATGTTGGCCCGCCGCCGACTTGTCCGACGACTATATGGTCGTCCCCACGACCCCCGGACTAGATTGGCCCGCTACAATCATGTCCGACGACTATAGGGTCGTCCCCACGACACCGGGACTAGGTTGGCCCGCCGCCGACTTGTCTGACGACTATAGGGTCGTCCCTACCACCCCGGGACTAGGTTGGCAAGCCGCCGACATGTCCGATGACTATAGGGTCGTCTCCACGACCCCGGGAATAGGTTGGCCCGCCACCGACATGTCCGGCGACTATAGGGTCGCCCCACGATCCCGGGAGTAGGTTGGCCCGCCGCCGACTTGTCCGACGACTATAGGGTCGTCCCCACCCACCCCGGAACTAGGTCGGCCAGCCGCCGACATGTCCGACGACTATAGGGTCGTCCCCACGACCCCGGGGCTAGATTGGCCCGCCACCGTCATGTCCGACGACTATAGGGTCGTCCCCACGACCACGGGCCAAAGTTGGTCAGCCGCCGACATGTTCGACGACTATAGGGTCGTCTCCACGACCCCGGGACTAGGTTGGCCCGCCGCCGACTTGTCCGACGACTATAGGGACCTCCCCACGACCACGGGCCAAAGTTGGCCAGCCGCCGACATGTCCGACGACTATAGGGTCGTCCCCACGATCCCGGGACTAGGTTGGCCAGCCGCCGACATGTCCGACGACTATAGGGTCGTCCCCACGGCCCCGGAAATAGATTGGCTCACCACCGTCATGTCCGACGACTACAGGATCGTCCCCACGACCCCCGGACTAGATTGCCCCGCCATCGTCATGTCCGACGACTATAGGGTCGTCCCCACGACCCCGGGAATATGTTGGCCCGCCGCCGACTTGTCCGACGACTATAGGGTCGTCCCCACGACCCCGGGACTAGATTGGCCCGCCACCATCATGTCCGACGATTATAGGGTCGTCCCCACGACCACGGGCCAAAGATGGCCAGCCGCCGACATGTCCGACGACTATAGGGTCGTCGCCACGACCCCGGGGCTAGATTGGCCCGCCACCGTCATGTCCGACGAGTATAGGGTCGTCCCCACGACCCCGGGACTAGGTTGGCCCGCCGCCGACTTGTCCGACGACTATAGGGTCGTCCCCATGACCACGGGCCAAAGTTGCCCAGCCGCCGACATGTCCGACGACTATAGGGTCGTCCCCACGACCCCGGGACTAGATTGGCCCGCCGCCGACTTGTCCGACGACTACAGGGTCGTCCCCACGGCCCCGGGAATAGATGGGCCCACCACCGTCATGTCCGACGACAACAGGATTGTCCCCACGACCCCCGGACTAGATGGCCCCGCCACCGTCATGTCCGACGACTATAGGGTCGTCTCCACGACCCCGGGACTAGGTTGGCCCGCCGCCGACTTGTCCGACGACTATAGGGTCGTCCCCACGACCCCGGGACTAGGTTGGCCCGCCGCCGGCTTGTCCGACGACTATAGGGACGTCCCCACGACCACGGGCCAAAGTTGGTCAGCCGCCGACTTGTGCCGACGACTATAGTGTCGTCCCCACGACCCCGGGACTAGATTGGCCCGCCGCCGACTTGTCCCACGACTATAGGGTCGTCCCTCCCCCCCGGGACTAGGTTGGCCCGCCGCTGACTTGTCCGAAGACTATAGGGACGTCCCCACGACCACGGGCCAAAGTTGCCCAGCCGCCGACATGTCCGACGACTATAGGGTCGTCCCCACTACCCCGGTTCTAGATTGGCCCGCCACCGTCATGTCCGACGACTATAGGGTCGTTCCCACGACCCCCGGAATAGATTGACCCGCCACCGTCATGTCCGACGACTATAGGGTCGTCCCCACGACCCCGGGACTAGATTGGCCCGCCGCCGACTTGTCCGACGACTATAGGGTCGTCCCTCCCCCCCGGGCCAAAGTTGGCCAGCCGCCGACATGTCCGACGACTATAGGGTCGTCCCCACGACCCCCGGACTAGATTGGCCCGCTACAATCATGTCCGACGACTATAGGGTCGTCCCCACGACACCGGGACTAGGTTGGCCCGCCGCCGACTTGTCTGACGACTATAGGGTCGTCCCTACCACCCCGGGACTAGGTTGGCAAGCCGCCGACATGTCCGATGAGTATAGGGTCGTCCCCACGACCCCGGGAATATGTTGGCCCGCCGCCGACTTGTCCGACGACTATAGGGTCGTCCCCACGACCCCGGGACTAGATTGGCCCGCCACCATCATGTCCGACGATTATAGGGTCGTCCCCACGACCACGGGCCAAAGATGGCCAGCCGCCGACATGTCCGACGACTATAGGGTCGTCGCCACGACCCCGGGGCTAGATTGGCCCGCCACCGTCATGTCCGACGACTACAGGGTCGTCCCCACGGCCCCGGGAATAGATTGGCCCACCACCGTCATGTCCGACGACAACAGGATTGTCCCCACGACCCCCGGACTAGACGGCCCCGCCACCGTCATGTCCGACGACTATAGGGTCGTCTCCACGACCCCGGGACTAGGTTGGCCCGCCGCCGACTTGTCCGACGACTATAGGGTCGTCCCCACGACCCCGGGACTAGGTTGGCCCGCCGCCGGCTTGTCCGACGACTATAGGGACGTCCCCACGACCACGGGCCAAAGTTGGTCAGCCGCCGACTTGTGCCGACGACTATAGTGTCGTCCCCACGACCCCGGGACTAGATTGGCCCGCCGCCGACTTGTCCGACGACTACAGGGTCGTCCCCACGGCCCCGGGAATAGATTGGCCCACCACCGTCATGTCCGACGACAACAGGATTGTCCCCACGACCCCCGGACTAGATGGCCCCGCCACCGTCATGTCCGACGATTATAGGGTCGTCCCCACGACCCCGGGACTAGGTTGGCCCGCCACCGTCATGTCCGACGAATATAGGTTCGTGCCTAAGACCCTGGGCATACGTTGGCCCGCCGCTGACATGTCCGACGACTATGGGGTCGTCCCCACGACCCCGGGACTATGTTGGCCCGCTGCCGACTTGTCCGACGACTATAGGGTCGTCCCCACGACCCCGGGACTAGGTTGGCCCGCCGCCGACTTGTCCGACAACTATAGGGTCGTCCCCATGACCACGGGCCAAAGTTGCCCAGCCGCCGACATGTCCGACGACTATAGGGTCGTCCCCACGACCCCGGGACTAGATTGGCCCGCCGCCGACTTGTCCGACGACTACAGGGTCGTCCCCACGGCCCCGGGAATAGATTGGCCCACCACCGTCATGTCCGACGACAACAGGATTGTCCCCACGACCCCCGGACTAGATGGCCCCGCCACCGTCATGTCCGACGACTATAGGGTCGTCTCCACGACCCCGGGACTAGGTTGGCCCGCCGGCGACTTGTCCGACAACTATAGGGTCGTCCCCATGACCACGGGCCAAAGTTGCCCAGCCGCCGAAATGTCCGACGACTATAGGGTCGTCCCCACGACCCCGGGACTAGATTGGCCCGCCGCCGACTTGTCCGACGACTACAGGGTCGTCCCCACGGCCCCGGGAATAGATTGGCCCACCACCGTCATGTCCGACGACAACAGGATTGTCCCCACGACCCCCGGACTAGATGGCCCCGCCACCGTCATGTCCGACGATTATAGGGTCGTCCCCACGACCCCGGGACTAGGTTGGCCCGCCACCGTCATGTCCGACGAATATAGGTTCGTGCCTAAGACCCTGGGCATACGTTGGCCCGCCGCCGACATGTCCGACGACTATGGGGTCGTCCCCACGACCCCGGGACTATGTTGGCCCGCTGCCGACTTGTCCGACGACTATAGGGTCGTCCCCACGACCCCGGGACTAGGTTGGCCCGCCGCCGACTTGTCCGACGACTATAGGGTCGTCCCCAGGACCCCGGGACTAGATTGGCCAGCCGCCGACATGTTCGACGACTATAGGGTCGTCCCCACGACCCCGGGACTAGGTTGGCCCGCCGCCAACTAGTCCGACGACTATAGGGTCGTCCCAACGACCCCGGGACTAGTTTGGCCCGCCACCGTCATGTCCGACAAATATAGGTTCGTCCCTACGACCCTGGGCATACGTTGGCCCGCCGCCGGCATGTCCGACGACTATAGGGACGTCCCCACGACCCCGGCACTAGGTTGGCCCGCCACCGTCATGTCCGACGACTATAGGGTCGTCCCCACGACCCCGGGGCTAGATTGGCCCGCCACCGTCATGTCCGACGACTATAGGGTCGTCCCCACGACCACGGGCCAAAGTTGGCCAGCCGCCGACATGTCCGACGACTATAGGGTCGTCCCAACGACCCCGGGACTAGTTTGGCCCGCCACCGTCATGTCCGACGAATATAGGTTCGTCCCTACGACCCTGGGCATACGTTGGCCCGCCGCCGACATGCCCGACGACTATGGGGTCGTCCCCACGACCCCGGGACTATGTTGGCCCGCCGCCGACATGTCCGACGGCTATAGAATCGTCCCCACGACCCCGGGACTAGGATGACCCGCCGCCGACTTGTCCGACGACTATAGAGTCGTCCCCACGACCCCGGGACTAGGTTGGCCCGCCATCGTCATGTCCGACGACTATAGGGTCGTCTCCACGACCCCGGGACTAGATTGGCCCGCCACCGACATGTCCGACGATTATAGGGTCGTCCCCACGACCACGGGCCAAAGTTGGCCAGCCGCCGACATGTCCGACGACTATAGGATCGTCCCCACGACCCCCGGACTAGATTGGCCCGCTACAATCATGTCCGACGACTATAGGGTCGTCCCCACGACCCCGGGACTAGATTGGCCCGCCACCATCATGTCCGACGATTATAGGGTCGTCCCCACGACCACGGGCCAAAGTTGGCCAGCCGCCGACATGTCCGACGACTATAGGGTCGTCCCCACGACCCCCGGACTAGATTGGCCCGCTACAATCATGTCCGACGACTATAGGGTCGTCCCCACGACACCGGGACTAGGTTGGCCCGCCGCCGACTTGTCCGACGACTATAGGGTCGTCCCCACGACCCCGGGACTATGTTGGCCCGCCGCCGACTTGTCCGACGACTATAGGGTCGTCCCCACGACCCCGGGACTAGATTGGCCCGCCACCATCATGTCCGACGATTATAGGGTCGTCCCCACGACCACGGGCCAAAGTTGGCCAGCCGCCGACATGTCCGACGACTATAGGGTCGTCCCCACGACCCCGGGACTAGATTGGCCCGCCACCGACATGTCCGGCGACTATAGGGTCGCCCCACGATCCCGGGACCAGGTTGGCCCGCCGCCGACTTGTCCGACGACTATAGGGTCGTCCCCACGACCCCGGGACTATGTTGGCCCGCCGCCGACTTGTCCGACGACTATAGGGTCGTCCCCACGACCCCGGGACTAGATTGGCCCGCCACCATCATGTCCGACGATTATAGGGTCGTCCCCACGACCATGGGCCAAAGTTGGCCAGCCGCCGACATGTCCGACGACTATAGGGTCGTCGCCACGACCCCGGGGCTAGATTGGCCCGCCACCGTCATGTCCGACGAGTATAGGGTCGTCCCCACGACCCCGGGACTAGGTTGGCCCGCCGCCGACTTGTTCGACGACTATAGGGTCGTCCCCATGACCACGGGCCAAAGTTGCCCAGCCGCCGACATGTCCGACGACTATAGGGTCGTCCCAACGACCCCGGGACTAGATTGGCCCGCCACCATCATGTCCGACGATTATAGGGTCGTCCCCACGACCACGGGCCAAAGTTGGCCAGCCGCCGACATGTCCGACGACTATAGGGTCGTCCCCACGACCCCGGGACTAGATTGGCCCGCCACCGACATGTCCGGCGACTATAGGGTCGCCGCACGATCCCGGGACTAGGTTGGCCCGCCGCCGACTTGTCCGACGACTATAGGGACGTCCCCACGACCACGGGCCAAAGCTGCCCAGACGCCGACATGTTCGACGACTATAGGGTCGTCCCCACGACCCCGGGACTAGATTGGCCCGCCACCGACATGTCCGACGATTATAGGGTCGTCCCCACGACCACGGGCCAAAGTTGGCCAGCCGCCGACATGTCCGACGACTATAGGGTCGTCCCCACGACCCCCGGAATAGATTGACCCGCCACCGTCATGTCCGACGACTATAGGGTCGTCCCAACGACCCCGGGGCTAGATTAGCCCGCCACCGTCATGTCCGACGACTATATGGTCGTTCCCACGACCCCCGGAATAGATTGACCCGCCACCGTCATGTCCGACGACTATAGGGTCGTCCCCACGACCCCGGGGCTAGATTGGCCCGCCACCGTCATGTCCGACGACTACAGGATCGTCCCCACGACCCCCGGACTAGATTGCCCCGCCATCGTCATGTCCGACGACTATAGGGTCGTCTCCACGACCCCGGGACTAGGTTGGCCCGCCGCCGACTTGTCCGACGACTATAGGGACGTCCCCACGACCACGAGCCAAAGTTGCCCAGCCGCCGACATGTCCGACGACTATAGGGTCGTCCCCACGACACCGGGACTAGGTTGGCCCGCCGCCGACTTGTCCGACGACTATAGGCTCGTCCCCACGACACCGGGACTAGGTTGGCCCGCCGCCGACTTGTCCGACGACTATAGGGTCGTCCCCACGACCCCGGGACTAGATTGGCCCGCCACCATCGTGTCCGACGATTATAGGGTCGTCCCCACGACCACGGGCCAAAGTTGGCCAGCCGCCGACATGTCCGACGACTATAGGGTCGTCCCCACGACCCCGGGACTAGATTGGCCCGCCACCGACATGTCCGGCGACTATAGGGTCGCCCCACGATCCCGGGACTAGGTTGGCCCGCCGCCGACTTGTCCGACGACTATAGGGTCGTCCCCACGACCCCGGGACTATGTTGGCCCGCCGCCGACTTGTCCGACGCCTATAGGGTCGTCCCCACGACCCCCGGAATAGATTGACCCGCCACCGTCATGTCCGACGACTATAGGGTCGTCCCCACGACCACGGGCCAAAGTTGGTCAGCCGCCGACATGTTCGACGACTATAGGGTCGTCTCCACGACCCCGGGACTAGGTTGGCCCGCCGCCGACTTGTCCGACGACTATAGGGACCTCCCCACGACCACGGGCCAAAGTTGGCCAGCCGCCGACATGTCCGACGACTATAGGGTCGTCCCCACGACCACGGGCCAAAGCTGCCCAGACGCCGACATGTTCGACGACTATAGGGTCGTCCCCACGACCCCGGGACTAGATTGGCCCGCCACCGACATGTCCGGCGACTATAGGGTCGCCCCACGATCCCGGGATTAGGTTGGCCCGCCGCCGACTTGTCTGACGACTATAGGGTCGTCCCCACGACCCCGGGACTATGTTGGCCCGCCGCCGACTTGTCCGACGACTATATGGTCGTCCCCACGACCCCCGGACTAGATTGGCCCGCTACAATCATGTCCGACGACTATAGGGTCGTCCCCACGACACCGGGACTAGGTTGGCCCGCCGCCGACTTGTCTGACGACTATAGGGTCGTCCCTACCACCCCGGGACTAGGTTGGCAAGCCGCCGACATGTCCGATGACTATAGGGTCGTCTCCACGACCCCGGGACTAGGTTGGCCCGCCACCGACATGTCCGGCGACTATAGGGTCGCCCCACGATCCCGGGAGTAGGTTGGCCCGCCGCCGACTTGTCCGACGACTATAGGGTCGTCCCCACCCACCCCGGAACTAGGTCGGCCAGCCGCCGACATGTCCGACGACTATAGGGTCGTCCCCACGACCCCGGGGCTAGATTGGCCCGCCACCGTCATGTCCGACGACTATAGGGTCGTCCCCACGACCACGGGCCAAAGTTGGTCAGCCGCCGACATGTTCGACGACTATAGGGTCGTCTCCACGACCCCGGGACTAGGTTGGCCCGCCGCCGACTTGTCCGACGACTATAGGGACCTCCCCACGACCACGGGCCAAAGTTGGCCAGCCGCCGACATGTCCGACGACTATAGGGTCGTCCCCACGATCCCGGGACTAGGTTGGCCAGCCGCCGACATGTCCGACGACTATAGGGTCGTCCCCACGGCCCCGGGAATAGATTGGCTCACCACCGTCATGTCCGACGACTACAGGATCGTCCCCACGACCCCCGGACTAGATTGCCCCGCCATCGTCATGTCCGACGACTATAGGGTCGTCCCCACGACCCCGGGAATATGTTGGCCCGCCGCCGACTTGTCCGACGACTATAGGGTCGTCCCCACGACCCCGGGACTAGATTGGCCCGCCACCATCATGTCCGACGATTATAGGGTCGTCCCCACGACCACGGGCCAAAGATGGCCAGCCGCCGACATGTCCGACGACTATAGGGTCGTCGCCACGACCCCGGGGCTAGATTGGCCCGCCACCGTCATGTCCGACGAGTATAGGGTCGTCCCCACGACCCCGGGACTAGGTTGGCCCGCCGCCGACTTGTCCGACGACTATAGGGTCGACCCCATGACCACGGGCCAAAGTTGCCCAGCCGCCGACATGTCCGACGACTATAGGGTCGTCCCCACGACCCCGGGACTAGATTGGCCCGCCGCCGACTTGTCCGACGACTACAGGGTCGTCCCCACGACCCCGGGACTAGATTGGCCCGCCGCCGACTTGTCCGACGACTATAGGGTCGTCCCTCCCCCCCGGGCCAAAGTTGGCCAGCCGCCGACATGTCCGACGACTATAGGGTCGTCCCCACGACCCCCGGACTAGATTGGCCCGCTACAATCATGTCCGACGACTATAGGGTCGTCCCCACGACACCGGGACTAGGTTGGCCCGCCGCCGACTTGTCTGACGACTATAGGGTCGTCCCTACCACCCCGGGACTAGGTTGGCAAGCCGCCGACATGTCCGATGACTATAGGGTCGTCCCCACGACCCCGGGAATATGTTGGCCCGCCGCCGACTTGTCCGACGACTATAGGGTCGTCCCCACGACCCTGGGACTAGATTGGCCCGCCACCATCATGTCCGACGATTATAGGGTCGTCCCCACGACCACGGGCCAAAGATGGCCAGCCGCCGACATGTCCGACGACTATAGGGTCGTCGCCACGACCCCGGGGCTAGATTGGCCCGCCACCGTCATGTCCGACGACTACAGGGTCGTCCCCACGGCCCCGGGAATAGATTGGCCCACCACCGTCATGTCCGACGACAACAGGATTGTCCCCACGACCCCCGGACTAGATGGCCCCGCCACCGTCATGTCCGACGACTATAGGGTCGTCTCCACGACCCCGGGACTAGGTTGGCCCGCCGCCGACTTGTCCGACGACTATAGGGTCGTCCCCACGACCCCGGGACTAGGTTGGCCCGCCGCCGGCTTGTCCGACGACTATAGGGACGTCCCCACGACCACGGGCCAAAGTTGGTCAGCCGCCGACTTGTGCCGACGACTATAGTGTCGTCCCCACGACCCCGGGACTAGATTGGCCCGCCGCCGACTTGTCCCACGACTATAGGGTCGTCCCTCCCCCCCGGGACTAGGTTGGCCCGCCGCTGACTTGTCCGAAGACTATAGGGACGTCCCCACGACCACGGGCCAAAGTTGCCCAGCCGCCGACATGTCCGACGACTATAGGGTCGTCCCCACTACCCCGGTTCTAGATTGGCCCGCCACCGTCATGTCCGACGACAACAGGATTGTCCCCACGACCCCCGGACTAGATGGCCCCGCCATCGTCATGTCCGACGACTATAGGGTCGTCTCCACGACCCCGGGACTAGATTGGCCCGCCACCGACATGTCCGGCGACTATAGGGTCGTCTCCACGACCACGGGCCAAAGTTGGTCAGCCGCCGACATGTTCGACGACTATAGGGTCGTCTCCACGACCCCGGGACTAGGTTGGCCCGCCGCCGACTTGTCCGACGACTATAGGGACCTCCCCACGACCACGGGCCAAAGTTGGCCAGCCGCCGACATGTCCGACGACTATAGGGTCGTCCCCACGATCCCGGGACTAGGTTGGCCAGCCGCCGACATGTCCGACGACTATAGGGTCGTCCCCACGGCCCCGGGAATAGATTGGCTCACCACCGTCATGTCCGACGACTACAGGATCGTCCCCACGACCCCCGGACTAGATTGCCCCGCCATCGTCATGTCCGACGACTATAGGGTCGTCTCCACGACCCCGGGACTAGGTTGGCCCGCCGCCGACTTGTCCGACGACTATAGGGACGTCCCCACGACCACGGGCCAAAGCTGCCCAGACGCCGACATGTTCGACGACTATAGGGTCGTCCCCACGACCCCGGGACTAGATTGGCCCGCCACCGACATGTCCGGCGACTATAGGGTCGCCCCACGATCCCGGGACTAGGTTGGCCCGCCGCCGACTTGTCCGACGACTATAGGGACCTCCCCACGACCACGGGCCAAAGTTGGCCAGCCGCCGACATGTCCGACGACTATAGGGTCGTCCCCACGATCCCGGGACTAGGTTGGCCCGCCGCCGACTTGTCCGACAACTATAGGGTCGTCCCCATGACCACGGGCCAAAGTTGCCCAGCCGCCGACATGTCCGACGACTATAGGGTCGTCCCCACGACCCCGGGACTAGATTGGCCCGCCGCCGACTTGTCCGACGACTACAGGGTCGTCCCCACGGCCCCGGGAATAGATTGGCCCACCACCGTCATGTCCGACGACAACAGGATTGTCCCCACGACCCCCGGACTAGATGGCCCCGCCACCGTCATGTCCGACGACTATAGGGTCGTCTCCACGACCCCGGGACTAGGTTGGCCCGCCGCCGACTTGTCCGACGATTATAGGGTCGTCCCCACGACCCCGGGACTAGGTTGGCCCGCCGCCGGCTTGTCCGACGACTATAGGGACGTCCCCACGACCACGGGCCAAAGTTGGTCAGCCGCCGACTTGTGCCGACGACTATAGTGTCGTCCCCACGACCCCGGGACTAGATTGGCCCGCCGCCGACTTGTCCCACGACTATAGGGTCGTCCCTCCCCCCCGGGACTAGGTTGGCCCGCCGCTGACTTGTCCGAAGACTATAGGGACGTCCCCACGACCACGGGCCAAAGTTGCCCAGCCGCCGACATGTCCGACGACTATAGGGTCGTCCCCACTACCCCGGTTCTAGATTGGCCCGCCACCGTCATGTCCGACGACTATAGGGTCGTTCCCACGACCCCCGGAATAGATTGACCCGCCACCGTCATGTCCGACGACTATAGGGTCGTCCCCACGACCCCGGGACTAGATTGGCCCGCCGCCGACTTGTCCGACGACTATAGGGTCGTCCCTCCCCCCCGGGCCAAAGTTGGCCAGCCGCCGACATGTCCGACGACTATAGGGTCGTCCCCACGACCCCCGGACTAGATTGGCCCGCTACAATCATGTCCGACGACTATAGGGTCGTCCCCACGACACCGGGACTAGGTTGGCCCGCCGCCGACTTGTCTGACGACTATAGGGTCGTCCCCACCACCCCGCGACTATGTTGGCCCGCCGCCGACTTGTCCGACGCCAATAGGGTCGTCCCCACGACCCCGGGACTAGATTGGCCCACCACCGTCATGTCCGACGACTACAGGGTCGTCCCCACGGCCCCGGGAATAGATTGGCCCACCACCGTCATGTCCGACGACAACAGGATTGTCCCCACGACCCTCGGACTAGATTGCCCCGCCACCGTCATGTCCGACGACTATAGGGTCGTCTCCACTACCCCGGGACTAGGTTGGCCCGCCGCCGACTTGTCCGACGACTATAGGGTCGTCCCCACGACCCCGGGACTAGATTGGCCCGCCACCGTCATGTCCGACGACTATAGGGTCGTCCCCACGACCCCCGGACTAGGTTGGCCCGCCGCCGACTTGTCCGACGACTATAGGGTCGTCCCTCCCACCCCGGAACTAGGTTGGCCAGCCGCCGACATGTCCGACGACAACAGGATCGTCCCCACGACCCCGGGACTAGGTTGGCACGCCGCCGACTTGTCCGACGACTATGGGGTCATCCCCACAACCCCAGGAGTAGATTGCCCGGCCACCGTCATGTCCGACGACTATAGGGTCGTCTCCACGACCCCTGGACTAGGTTGGCCCGCCGCCGACTAGTCCGACGACTATAGGGTCGTCCCAACGACCCCGTGACTAGATTGGCCCGCCACCGTCATGTCCGAAGAATATAGGTTCGTGCCTAAGACCCTGGGCATACGTTGGCCCGCCGCCGACTAGTCCGACGACTATAGGGTCGTCCCAACGACCCCGTGACTAGATTGGCCCGCCACCGTCATGTCCGAAGAATATAGGTTCGTGCCTAAGACCCTGGGCATACGTTGGCCCGCCGCCGACTTGTCCGACGACTATAGGGTCGTCTCCACGACCCCTGGACTAGTTTGGCCCGCCGCCGAGTTGTCCGACGACTATAGGGTCGTCCCCACGACCCCGGGACTAGGTTGGCCCGCCGCCGACTTGTCCGACGACTATAGGGTCGTCCCCACGACCCCGGGACTAGGTTGGCCCGCCGCCGACTTGTCCGACGACTATAGGGTCGTCCCCACGACCCCGGGACTAGGTTGGCCCGCCGCCGACTATTCCGACGACTATAGGGTCGTCCCAACGACCCCGTGACTAGATTGGCCCGCCACCGTCATGTCCGACGAATATAGGTTCGTGCCTAAGACCCTGGGCATACGTTGGCCCGCCGCCGTCATGTCCGACGACTATAGGGTTGTCCCCACGACCCCGGGACTAGATTGGCCCGCCACCATCGTGTCCGACGATTATAGGGTCGTCCCCACGACCACGGGCCAAAGTTGGCCAGCCGCCGACATGTCCGACGACTATAGGGTCGTCCCCACGACCCCGGGACTAGATTGGCCCGCCACCGACATGTCCGGCGACTATAGGGTCGCCCCACGATCCCGGGACTAGGTTGGCCCGCCGCCGACTTGTCCGACGACTATAGGGTCGTCCCCACGACCCCGGGACTATGTTGGCCCGCCGCCGACTTGTCCGACGCCTATAGGGTCGTCCCCACGACCCCCGGAATAGATTGACCCGCCACCGTCATGTCCGACGACTATAGGGTCGTCCCAACGACCCCGGGGCTAGATTAGCCCGCCACCGCGATGTCCGACGACTATAGGGTCGTCCCCACGACCACGGGCCAAAGTTGGTCAGCCGCCGACATGTTCGACGACTATAGGGTCGTCTCCACGACCCCGGGACTAGGTTGGCCCGCCGCCGA
The DNA here is from genome assembly GCA_946251845.1 of Andrena fulva. Classification (NCBI taxonomy): domain Eukaryota; kingdom Metazoa; phylum Arthropoda; class Insecta; order Hymenoptera; family Andrenidae; genus Andrena; species Andrena fulva. The sequence continues at coordinate 761,693 of CAMITZ010000297.1, forward strand.
CTTGTCCGACGACTATAGGGACCTCCCCACGACCACGGGCCAAAGTTGGCCAGCCGCCGACATGTCCGACGACTATAGGGTCGTCCCCACGATCCCGGGACTAGGTTGGCCAGCCGCCGACATGTCCGACGACAATAGGGTCGTCCCCACGGCCCCGGGAATAGATTGGCTCACCACCGTCATGTCCGACGACTACAGGATCGTCCCCACGACCCCCGGACTAGATTGCCCCGCCATCGTCATGTCCGACGACTATAGGGTCGTCTCCACGAACCCGGGACTAGGTTGGCCCGCCGCCGACTTGTCCGACGACTATAGGGACGTCCCCACGACCACGGGCCAAAGCTGCCCAGACGCCGACATGTTCGACGACTATAGGGTCGTCCCCACGACCCCGGGACTAGATTGGCCCGCCACCGACATGTCCGGCGACTATAGGGTCGCCCCACGATCCCGGGACTAGGTTGGCCCGCCGCCGACTTGTCTGACGACTATAGGGTCGTCCCCACGACCCCGGGACTATGTTGGCCCGCCGCCGACTTGTCCGACGACTATAGGGTCGTCCCCACGACCCCGGGACTAGATTGGCCCGCCACCATCATGTCCGACGATTATAGGGTCGTCCCCACGACCACGGGCCAAAGTTGGCCAGCCGCTGACATGTCCGACGACTATAGGGTCGTCCCCACGACCCCGGGACTATATTGGCCCGCCACCGACATGTCCGGCGACTATAGGGTCGCCCCACGATCCCGGGACTAGGTTGGCCCGCCACCGACATGTCCGGCGACTATAGGGTCGCCCCACGATCCCGGGACTAGGTTGGCCCGCCGCCGACTTGTCTGACGACTATAGGGTCGTCCCTACCACCCCGGGACTAGGTTGGCAAGCCGCCGACATGTCCGATGACTATAGGGTCGTCTCCACGACCCCGGGACTAGGTTGGCCCGCCACCGACATGTCCGGCGACTATAGGGTCGCCCCACGATCCCGGGAGTAGGTTGGCCCGCCGCCGACTTGTCCGACGACTATAGGGTCGTCCCCACCCACCCCGGAACTAGGTCGGCCAGCCGCCGACATGTCCGACGACTATTGGGTCGTCCCCACGATCCCGGGACTAGGTTGGCCCGCCGCCGACTTGTCCGACGACTATAGGGTCGTCCCCACGACCCCGGGACTATGTTGGCCCGCCGCCGACTTGTCCGACGACTATAGGGTCGTCCCCACGACCCCGGGACTAGATTGGCCCGCCACCATCATGTCCGACGATTATTGGGTCGTCCCCACGACCACGGGCCAAAGTTGGCCAGCCGCCGACATGTCCGACGACTATAGGGTCGTCCCCACGACCCCGGGACTAGATTGGCCCGCCACCGACATGTCCGGCGACTATAGGGTCGCCCCATGATCCCGGGACTAGGTTGGCCCGCCGCCGACTTGTCCGACGACTATAGGGTCGTCCCCACTACCCCGGGACTATGTTGGCCCGCCGCCGACTTGTCCGACGACTATAGGGTCGTCCCCACGACCCCGGGACTAGGTTGGCCCGCCGCCGACTTGTCCGACGACTATAGGGTCGTCCCCACGACCCCGGGAATATGTTGGCCCGCCGCCGACTTGTCCGACGACTATAGGGTCGTCCCCACGACCCCGGGACTAGATTGGCCCGCCACCATCATGTCCGACGATTATAGGGACGGCCCCACGACCACGGGCCAAAGTTGGCCAGCCGCCGACATGTCCGACGACTATAGGGTCGTCGCCACGACCCCGGGGCTAGATTGGCCCGCCACCGTCATGTCCGACGAGTATAGGGTCGTCCCCACGACCCCGGGACTAGGTTGGCCCGCCGCCGACTTGTCCGACGACTATAGGGTCGTCCCCATGACCACGGGCCAAAGTTGCCCAGCCGCCGACATGTCCGACGACTATAGGGTCGTCCCCACGACCCCGGGACTAGATTGGCCCGCCGCCGACTTGTCCGACGACTACAGGGTCGTCCCCACGGCCCCGGGAATAGATTGGCCCACCACCGTCATGTCCGACGACTATAGGGTCGTCTCCACGACCCCGGGACTAGGTTGGCCCGCCGCCGACTTGTCCGACGACTATAGGGTCGTCCCCACGACCCCGGGACTAGGTTGGCCCGCCGCCGGCTTGTCCGACGACTATAGGGACGTCCCCACGACCACGGGCCAAAGTTGGTCAGCCGCCGAAATGTGCCGACGACTATAGTGTCGTCCCCACGACCCCGGGACTAGATTGGCCCGCCGCCGACTTGTCCGACGACTATAGGGACGTCCCCACGACCACGGGCCAAAGCTGCCCAGACGCCGACATGTTCGACGACTATAGGGTCGTCCCCACGACCCCGGGACTAGATTGGCCCGCCACCGACATGTCCGACGATTATAGGGTCGTCCCCACGACCACGGGCCAAAGTTGGCCAGCCGCCGACATGTCCGACGACTATAGGATCGTCCCCAAGACCCCCGGACTAGATTGGCCCGCTACAATCATGTCCGACGACTATAGGGTCGTCCCCACGACCCCGGGACTAGATTGGCCCGCCACCATCATGTCCGACGATTATAGGGTCGTCCCCACGACCACGGGCCAAAGTTGGCCAGCCGCCGACATGTCCGACGACTATAGGGTCGTCCCCACGACCCCCGGACTAGATTGGCCCGCTACAATCATGTCCGACGACTATAGGGTCGTCCCCACGACCCCGGGACTAGATTGGCCCGCCACCATCATGTCCGACGATTATAGGGTCGTCCCCACGACCACGGGCCAAAGTTGGCCAGCCGCCGACATGTCCGACGACTATAGGGTCGTCCCCACGACCCCGGGACTAGATTGGCCCGCCACCGACATGCCCGGCGACTATAGGGTCGCCCCACGATCCCGGGACTAGGTTGGCCCGCCGCCGACTTGTCCGACGACTATAGGGTCGTCCCCACGACCCCGGGACTATGTTGGCCCGCCGCCGACTTGTCCGACGACTATAGGGTCGTCCCCACGACCCCGGGACTAGATTGGCCCGCCACCATCATGTCCGACGATTATAGGGTCGTCCCCACGACCACGGGCCAAAGTTGGCCAGCCGCCGACATGTCCGACGACTATAGGGTCGTCGCCACGACCCCGGGGCTAGATTGGCCCGCCACCGTCATGTCCGACGAGTATAGGGTCGTCCCCACGACCCCGGGACTAGGTTGGCCCGCCGCCGACTTGTCCGACGACTATAGGGTCGTCCCCATGACCACGGGCCAAAGTTGCCCAGCCGCCGACATGTCCGACGACTATAGGGTCGTCCCCACGACCCCGGGACTAGATTGGCCCGCCGCCGACTTGTCCGACGACTACAGGGTCGTCCCCACGGCCCCGGGAATAGATTGGCCCACCACCGTCATGTCCGACGACAACAGGATTGTCCCCACGACCCCCGGACTAGATGGCCCCGCCACCGTCATGTCCGACGACTATAGGGTCGTCTCCACGACCCCGGGACTAGGTTGGCCCGCCGCCGACTTGTCCGACGACTATAGGGTCGTCCCCACGACCCCGGGACTAGGTTGGCCCGCCGCCGGCTTGTCCGACGACTATAGGGACGTCCCCACGACCACGGGCCAAAGTTGGTCAGCCGCCGACTTGTGCCGACGACTATAGTGTCGTCCCCACGACCCCGGGTCTAGATTGGCCCGCCGCCGACTTGTCCGACGACTATTGGGTCGTCCCTCCCCCCCGGGACTAGGTTGGCCCGTCGCTGACTTGTCCGAAGACTATAGGGACGTCCCCACGACCACGGGCCAAAGTTGCCCAGCCGCCGACATGTCCGACGACTATAGGGTCGTCCCCACTACCCCGGTTCTAGATTGGCCCGCCACCGTCATGTCCGACGACTATATGGTCGTTCCCACGACCCCCGGAATAGATTGACCCGCCACCGTCATGTCCGACGACTATAGGGTCGTCCCCACGACCCCGGGGCTAGATTGGCCCGCCACCGTCATGTCCGACGACTATAGGGTCGTCCCCACGACCACGGGCCAAAGTTGGTCAGCCGCCGACATGTCCGACGACTATAGGGTCGTCCCCACGACCCCGGGACTAGATTGGCCCGCCGCCGACTTGTCCGACGACTATAGGGTCGTCCCTCCCCCCCGGGACTAGGTTGGCCCGCCGCTGACATGTCCGACGACTATAGGGACGTCCCCACGACCACGGGCCAAAGTTGCCCAGCCGCCGACATGTCCGACGACTATAGGGTCGTCCCCACTACCCCGGTTCTAGATTGGCCCGCCACCGTCATGCCCGACGACTATAGGGTCTTCCCCACGACACCGCGACTAGGTTGGCCCGCCGCCGACTTGTCCGACGCCTATAGGGTCGTCCCCACGACCCCGGGGCTACATTGGCCAGCCGCCGACATGTCCGACGACTATTGGGTCGTCCCCACGACCCCGCGACTAGGTTGGCCCGCCGCCGACATGTCCGACGACAATAGGGTCGTCCCCACGACCCCCGGACTAGATTGCCCCGCCACCGTCATGTCCAACGACTACAGGGTCGTCTCCACGTCCCCGGGACTAGGATGGCCCGCCGCCGACTTGTCCGACGACTATAGGGTCGTCCCCACGACCCCGGGAATAGGTTGGCCAGCCGCCGACATGTCCGACGACAATAGGGTCGTCCCCACGACCCCGGGACTAGATTGGCCCACCACCGTCATGTCCGACGACAACAGGGTCGTCCCCACGGCCCCGGGAATAGATTGGCCCACCACCGTCATGTCCGACGACTATAGGGTCGTCCCCACGACCCCGGGACTAGATTGGTCCGCCACCATCATGTCCGACGATTATAGGGTCGTCCCCACGACCACGGGCCAAAGTTGGCCAGCCGCCGACATGTCCGACGACTATAGGGTCGTCCCCACGACCCCGGGACTAGATTGGCCCGCCACCGTCATGTCCAACGACTATAGGGTCGCCTCCACGACCCCGGGACTAGGTTGGCCCGCCACCGACTTGTCCGACGACTTTAGGGTCGTCCCTCCCACCCCGGAACTAGGTTGGCCAGCCGCCGACATGTCCGACGACTATAGGGTCGTCCCCACGACCCCGGGACTAGGTTGGCCCGCCGCCGACTTGTCCGACGACTATAGGGACGTCCCCACGACCACGGGCCAAAGTTGCCCAGCCGCCGACATGTCCGACGACTATAGGGTCGTCCCCACGACCCCGGGACTAGATTGGCCCGCCACCATCATGTCCGACGACTAGAGGGTCGTCCCCACGATCCCGGGACTAGGTTGGCCTGCCGCCGACATGTCCGATGAATATAGGGTCGTCTCCACGACCCCGGGACTAGGTTGGCCCGCCGCCGACTTGTCTGACGACTATAGAGGCGTCCCTACCACCCCGGGACTAGGTTGGCAAGCCGCCGACATGTCCCATGACTATAGGGTCGTCACCACGACCCCGGGACTAGGTTGGCCCGCCGCCGACTTGTCCGACGCCTATAGGGTCGTCCCCACGACCCCGGGACTAGATTGGCCCGCCACCGTCATGTCCGACGACTATAGGGTCGTCCCCACGACACCGGGACTAGGTTGGCCCGCCGCCGACTTGTCCGACGACTATAGGGTCGTCCCCACGACCCCGGGACTAGATTGGCCCGCCACCATCATGTCCGACGATTATAGGGTCGTCCCCACGACCACGGGCCAAAGTTGGCCAGCCGCCGACATGTCCGATGACTATAGGGTCGTCCCCACGACCCCGGGACTAGATTGACCCGCCACCATCATGTCCGATAACTATAGGGTCGTCCCCACGACCCCGGGACTAGGTTGGCCCGCCGCCGACTTGTCTGACGACTATAGAGGCGTCCCTACCACCCCGGGACTAGGTTGGCAAGCCGCCGACATGTCCCATGACTATAGGGTCGTCACCACGACCCCGGGACTAGGTTGGCCCGCCGCCGACTTGTCCGACGCCTATAGGGTCGTCCCCACGACCCCGGGACTAGATTGGCCCGCCACCGTCATGTCCGACGAGTATAGGGTCGTCCCCACGACCCCGCGACTAGGTTGGCCCGCCGCCGACTTGTCTGACGCATATAGGGTCGTCCCCACGACCCCGGGACTAGATTGGCCCGCCACCGTCATGTCCGACGACTATAGGGTCGTCCCCACGACTCCGGGACTAGGTTGGCCCGCCGCCGACTTGTCCGACGACTATAGGGTCGTCCCTCCCATCCCGGAACTAGGTTGGCCAGCCGCCGACATGTCCGACGACTATAGGGTCGTCCCCACGACCCCGGAGTTAGATTGGCCCGCCACCGTCATGTCCGACGACTATAGGGTCGTCCCCGCGACCACGGGCCAAAGTTGGTCAGCCGCCGACTTGTCCGACGACTATAGGTTCGTCCCCATGAACCCGGGACTAGAGTGGCCCGCCACCGTCATGTCCGACGAGTATAGGGTCGTACCCACGACCCTGGGACTAGATTGGCCCGCCACCGTCATGTCCGACGAATATAGGTTCGTCCGTACGACCCTGGGCATACGTTGGCCCGTCGCCGACATGTCCGACGACTATAGGGACGTCCCCACGACCCCCGGACTAGGTTGGCCCGCCGCCGACCTGTCCGACGACTATAGGGTCGTCCCCACTACCCCGGGACTAGATTGGCCCGCCACCGTCATGTCCGACGACTATAGGGTTGTCCCCACGACCCCGCGACTAGGTTGGCGCGCCGCCGACTTGTCCGACGCCTATAAGGTCGTCCCCACGACCCCGGGGCTAGATTGGCCAGCCGCCGACATGTCCGACGACTATTGGGTCGTCCCCACGACCCCGCTACTAGGTTGGCCCGCCGCCGACTTGTCCGACGCCTATAGGGTCGTCCCCACGACCCCGGGACTAGATTGGCCCGCCACAGTCATGTCCGACGACTATAGGGTCGTCCCCACCACCCCGCGACTATGTTGGCCCGCCGCCGACTTGTCCGACGCCAATAGGGTCGTCCCCACGACCCCGGGACTAGATTGGCCCACCACCGTCATGTCCGACGACTACAGGGTCGTCCCCACGGCCCCGGGAATAGATTGGCCCACCACCGTCATGTCCGACGACAACAGGATTGTCCCCACGACCCTCGGACTAGATTGCCCCGCCACCGTCATGTCCGACGACTATAGGGTCGTCTCCACTACCCCGGGACTAGGTTGGCCCGCCGCCGACTTGTCCGACGACTATAGGGTCGTCCCCACGACCCCGGGACTAGATTGGCCCGCCACCGTCATGTCCGACGACTATAGGGTCGTCCCCACGACCCCCGGACTAGGTTGGCCCGCCGCCGACTTGTCCGACGACTATAGGGTCGTCCCTCCCACCCCGGAACTAGGTTGGCCAGCCGCCGACATGTCCGACGACAACAGGATCGTCCCCACGACCCCGGGACTAGGTTGGCACGCCGCCGACTTGTCCGACGACTATGGGGTCATCCCCACAACCCCAGGAGTAGATTGCCCGGCCACCGTCATGTCCGACGACTATAGGGTCGTCTCCACGACCCCTGGACTAGGTTGGCCCGCCGCCGACTAGTCCGACGACTATAGGGTCGTCCCAACGACCCCGTGACTAGATTGGCCCGCCACCGTCATGTCCGAAGAATATAGGTTCGTGCCTAAGACCCTGGGCATACGTTGGCCCGCCGCCGACTAGTCCGACGACTATAGGGTCGTCCCAACGACCCCGTGACTAGATTGGCCCGCCACCGTCATGTCCGAAGAATATAGGTTCGTGCCTAAGACCCTGGGCATACGTTGGCCCGCCGCCGACTTGTCCGACGACTATAGGGTCGTCTCCACGACCCCTGGACTAGTTTGGCCCGCCGCCGAGTTGTCCGACGACTATAGGGTCGTCCCCACGACCCCGGGACTAGGTTGGCCCGCCGCCGACTTGTCCGACGACTATAGGGTCGTCCCAACGACCCCGGGACTAGGTTGGCCCGCCGCCGACTTGTCCGACGACTATAGGGTCGTCCCCACGACCCCGGGACTAGGTTGGCCCGCCGCCGACTAGTCCGACGACTATAGGGTCGTCCCAACGACCCCGTGACTAGATTGGCCCGCCACCGTCATGTCCGACGAATATAGGTTCGTGCCTAAGACCCTGGGCATACGTTGGCCCGCCGCCGTCATGTCCGACGACTATAGGGTTGTCCCCACGACCCCGGGACTAGATTGGCCCGCCACCATCGTGTCCGACGATTATAGGGTCGTCCCCACGACCACGGGCCAAAGTTGGCCAGCCGCCGACATGTCCGACGACTATAGGGTCGTCCCCACGACCCCGGGACTAGATTGGCCCGCCACCGACATGTCCGGCGACTATAGGGTCGCCCCACGATCCCGGGACTAGGTTGGCCCGCCGCCGACTTGTCCGACGACTATAGGGTCGTCCCCACGACCCCGGGACTATGTTGGCCCGCCGCCGACTTGTCCGACGCCTATAGGGTCGTCCCCACGAACCCCGGAATAGATTGACCCGCCACCGTCATGTCCGACGACTATAGGGTCGTCCCAACGACCCCGGGGCTAGATTAGCCCGCCACCGCGATGTCCGACGACTATAGGGTCGTCCCCACGACCACGGGCCAAAGTTGGTCAGCCGCCGACATGTTCGACGACTATAGGGTCGTCTCCACGACCCCGGGACTAGGTTGGCCCGCCGCCGACTTGTCCGACGACTATAGGGACCTCCCCACGACCACGGGCCAAAGTTGGCCAGCCGCCGACATGTCCGACGACTATAGGGTCGTCCCCACGATCCCGGGACTAGGTTGGCCAGCCGCCGACATGTCCGACGACAATAGGGTCGTCCCCACGGCCCCGGGAATAGATTGGCTCACCACCGTCATGTCCGACGACTACAGGATCGTCCCCACGACCCCCGGACTAGATTGCCCCGCCATCGTCATGTCCGACGACTATAGGGTCGTCTCCACGAACCCGGGACTAGGTTGGCCCGCCGCCGACTTGTCCGACGACTATAGGGACGTCCCCACGACCACGGGCCAAAGCTGCCCAGACGCCGACATGTTCGACGACTATAGGGTCGTCCCCACGACCCCGGGACTAGATTGGCCCGCCACCGACATGTCCGGCGACTATAGGGTCGCCCCACGATCCCGGGACTAGGTTGGCCCGCCGCCGACTTGTCTGACGACTATAGGGTCGTCCCCACGACCCCGGGACTATGTTGGCCCGCCGCCGACTTGTCCGACGACTATAGGGTCGTCCCCACGACCCCGGGACTAGATTGGCCCGCCACCATCATGTCCGACGATTATAGGGTCGTCCCCACGACCACGGGCCAAAGTTGGCCAGCCGCTGACATGTCCGACGACTATAGGGTCGTCCCCACGACCCCGGGACTATATTGGCCCGCCACCGACATGTCCGGCGACTATAGGGTCGCCCCACGATCCCGGGACTAGGTTGGCCCGCCACCGACATGTCCGGCGACTATAGGGTCGCCCCACGATCCCGGGACTAGGTTGGCCCGCCGCCGACTTGTCTGACGACTATAGGGTCGTCCCTACCACCCCGGGACTAGGTTGGCAAGCCGCCGACATGTCCGATGACTATAGGGTCGTCTCCACGACCCCGGGACTAGGTTGGCCCGCCACCGACATGTCCGGCGACTATAGGGTCGCCCCACGATCCCGGGAGTAGGTTGGCCCGCCGCCGACTTGTCCGACGACTATAGGGTCGTCCCCACCCACCCCGGAACTAGGTCGGCCAGCCGCCGACATGTCCGACGACTATTGGGTCGTCCCCACGATCCCGGGACTAGGTTGGCCCGCCGCCGACTTGTCCGACGACTATAGGGTCGTCCCCACGACCCCGGGACTATGTTGGCCCGCCGCCGACTTGTCCGACGACTATAGGGTCGTCCCCACGACCCCGGGACTAGATTGGCCCGCCACCATCATGTCCGACGATTATTGGGTCGTCCCCACGACCACGGGCCAAAGTTGGCCAGCCGCCGACATGTCCGACGACTATAGGGTCGTCCCCACGACCCCGGGACTAGATTGGCCCGCCACCGACATGTCCGGCGACTATAGGGTCGCCCCACGATCCCGGGACTAGGTTGGCCCGCCGCCGACTTGTCCGACGACTATAGGGTCGTCCCCACGACCCCGGGACTAGGTTGGCCCGCCGCCGACTTGTCCGACGACTATAGGGTCGTCCCCACGACCCCGGGACTAGATTGGCCCGCCACCATCATGTCCGACGATTATAGGGTCGTCCCCACGACCACGGGCCAAAGTTGGCCAGCCGCCGACATGTCCGACGACTATAGGGTCGTCGCCACGACCCCGGGGCTAGATTGGCCCGCCACCGTCATGTCCGACGAGTATAGGGTCGTCCCCACGACCCCGGGACTAGGTTGGCCCGCCGCCGACTTGTCCGACGACTATAGGGTCGTCCCCATGACCACGGGCCAAAGTTGCCCAGCCGCCGACATGTCCGACGACTATAGGGTCGTCCCCACGACCCCGGGACTAGATTGGCCCGCCGCCGACTTGTCCGACGACTACAGGGTCGTCCCCACGGCCCCGGGAATAGATTGGCCCACCACCGTCATGTCCGACGACTATAGGGTCGTCTCCACGACCCCGGGACTAGGTTGGCCCGCCGCCGACTTGTCCGACGACTATAGGGTCGTCCCCACGACCCCGGGACTAGGTTGGCCCGCCGCCGGCTTGTCCGACGACTATAGGGACGTCCCCACGACCACGGGCCAAAGTTGGTCAGCCGCCGAAATGTGCCGACGACTATAGTGTCGTCCCCACGACCCCGGGACTAGATTGGCCCGCCGCCGACTTGTCCGACGACTATAGGGACGTCCCCACGACCACGGGCCAAAGCTGCCCAGACGCCGACATGTTCGACGACTATAGGGTCGTCCCCACGACCCCCGGACTAGATTGGCCCGCTACAATCATGTCCGACGACTATTGGGTCGTCCCCACGACCCCGGGACTAGATTGGCCCGCCACCATCATGTCCGACGATTATAGGGTCGTCCCCACGACCACGGGCCAAAGTTGGCCAGCCGCCGACATGTCCGACGACTATAGGGTCGTCCCCACGACCCCGGGACTAGATTGGCCCGCCACCGACATGCCCGGCGACTATAGGGTCGCCCCACGATCCCGGGACTAGGTTGGCCCGCCGCCGACTTGTCCGACGACTATAGGGTCGTCCCCACGACCCCGGGACTATGTTGGCCCGCCGCCGACTTGTCCGACGACTATAGGGTCGTCCCCACGACCCCGGGACTAGATTGGCCCGCCACCATCATGTCCGACGATTATAGGGTCGTCCCCACGACCACGGGCCAAAGTTGGCCAGCCGCCGACATGTCCGACGACTATAGGGTCGTCGCCACGACCCCGGGGCTAGATTGGCCCGCCACCGTCATGTCCGACGAGTATAGGGTCGTCCCCACGACCCCGGGACTAGGTTGGCCCGCCGCCGACTTGTCCGACGACTATAGGGTCGTCCCCATGACCACGGGCCAAAGTTGCCCAGCCGCCGACATGTCCGACGACTATAGGGTCGTCCCCACGACCCCGGGACTAGGTTGGCCCGCCGCCGGCTTGTCCGACGACTATAGGGACGTCCCCACGACCACGGGCCAAAGTTGGTCAGCCGCCGACTTGTGCCGACGACTATAGTGTCGTCCCCACGACCCCGGGTCTAGATTGGCCCGCCGCCGACTTGTCCGACGACTATTGGGTCGTCCCTCCCCCCCGGGACTAGGTTGGCCCGTCGCTGACTTGTCCGAAGACTATAGGGACGTCCCCACGACCACGGGCCAAAGTTGCCCAGCCGCCGACATGTCCGACGACTATAGGGTCGTCCCCACTACCCCGGTTCTAGATTGGCCCGCCACCGTCATGTCCGACGACTATATGGTCGTTCCCACGACCCCCGGAATAGATTGACCCGCCACCGTCATGTCCGACGACTATAGGGTCGTCCCCACGACCCCGGGGCTAGATTGGCCCGCCACCGTCATGTCCGACGACTATAGGGTCGTCCCCACGACCACGGGCCAAAGTTGGTCAGCCGCCGACATGTCCGACGACTATAGGGTCGTCCCCACGACCCCGGGACTAGATTGGCCCGCCGCCGACTTGTCCGACGACTATAGGGTCGTCCCTCCCCCCCGGGACTAGGTTGGCCCGCCGCTGACATGTCCGACGACTATAGGGACGTCCCCACGACCACGGGCCAAAGTTGCCCAGCCGCCGACATGTCCGACGACTATAGGGTCGTCCCCACTACCCCGGTTCTAGATTGGCCCGCCACCGTCATGTCCGACGACTATAGGGTCTTCCCCACGACACCGCGACTAGGTTGGCCCGCCGCCGACTTGTCCGACGCCTATAGGGTCGTCCCCACGACCCCGGGGCTACATTGGCCAGCCGCCGACATGTCCGACGACTATTGGGTCGTCCCCACGACCCCGCGACTAGGTTGGCCCGCCGCCGACATGTCCGACGACAATAGGGTCGTCCCCACGACCCCCGGACTAGATTGCCCCGCCACCGTCATGTCCAACGACTACAGGGTCGTCTCCACGTCCCCGGGACTAGGATGGCCCGCCGCCGACTTGGCCGACGACTATAGGGTCGTCCCCACGACCCCGGGAATAGGTTGGCCAGCCGCGGACATGTCCGACGACAATAGGGTCGTCCCCACGACCCCGGGACTAGATTGGCCCACCACCGTCATGTCCGACGACAACAGGGTCGTCCCCACGGCCCCGGGAATAGATTGGCCCACCACCGTCATGTCCGACGACTATAGGGTCGTCCCCACGACCCCGGGACTAGATTGGTCCGCCACCATCATGTCCGACGATTATAGGGTCGTCCCCACGACCCCGCGACTAGGTTGGCCCGCCGCCGACATGTCCGACGACAATAGGGTCGTCCCCACGACCCCCGGACTAGATTGCCCCGCCACCGTCATGTCCAACGACTACAGGGTCGTCTCCACGACCCCGGGACTAGGTTGGCCCGCCGCCGGCTTGTCCGACGACTATAGGGACGTCCCCACGACCACGGGCCAAAGTTGGTCAGCCGCCGACTTGTGCCGACGACTATAGTGTCGTCCCCACGACCCCGGGTCTAGATTGGCCCGCCGCCGACTTGTCCGACGACTATTGGGTCGTCCCTCCCCCCCGGGACTAGGTTGGCCCGTCGCTGACTTGTCCGAAGACTATAGGGACGTCCCCACGACCACGGGCCAAAGTTGCCCAGCCGCCGACATGTCCGACGACTATAGGGTCGTCCCCACTACCCCGGTTCTAGATTGGCCCGCCACCGTCATGTCCGACGACTATATGGTCGTTCCCACGACCCCCGGAATAGATTGACCCGCCACCGTCATGTCCGACGACTATAGGGTCGTCCCCACGACCCCGGGGCTAGATTGGCCCGCCACCGTCATGTCCGACGACTATAGGGTCGTCCCCACGACCACGGGCCAAAGTTGGTCAGCCGCCGACATGTCCGACGACTATAGGGTCGTCCCCACGACCCCGGGACTAGATTGGCCCGCCGCCGACTTGTCCGACGACTATAGGGTCGTCCCTCCCCCCCGGGACTAGGTTGGCCCGCCGCTGACATGTCCGACGACTATAGGGACGTCCCCACGACCACGGGCCAAAGTTGCCCAGCCGCCGACATGTCCGACGACTATAGGGTCGTCCCCACTACCCCGGTTCTAGATTGGCCCGCCACCGTCATGTCCGACGACTATTGGGTCTTCCCCACGACACCGCGACTAGGTTGGCCCGCCGCCGACTTGTCCGACGCCTATAGGGTCGTCCCCACGACCCCGGGGCTACATTGGCCAGCCGCCGACATGTCCGACGACTATTGGGTCGTCCCCACGACCCCGCGACTAGGTTGGCCCGCCGCCGACATGTCCGACGACAATAGGGTCGTCCCCACGACCCCCGGACTAGATTGCCCCGCCACCGTCATGTCCAACGACTACAGGGTCGTCTCCACGTCCCCGGGACTAGGATGGCCCGCCGCCGACTTGTCCGACGACTATAGGGTCGTCCCCACGACCCCGGGAATAGGTTGGCCAGCCGCGGACATGTCCGACGACAATAGGGTCGTCCCCACGACCCCGGGACTAGATTGGCCCACCACCGTCATGTCCGACGACAACAGGGTCGTCCCCACGGCCCCGGGAATAGATTGGCCCACCACCGTCATGTCCGACGACTATAGGGTCGTCCCCACGACCCCGGGACTAGATTGGTCCGCCACCATCATGTCCGACGATTATAGGGTCGTCCCCACGACCACGGGCCAAAGTTGGCCAGCCGCCGACATGTCCGACGACTATAGGGTCGTCCCCACGACCCCGGGACTAGATTGGCCCGCCACCGTCATGTCCAACGACTATAGGGTCGCCTCCACGACCCCGGGACTAGGTTGGCCCGCCACCGACTTGTCCGACGACTTTAGGGTCGTCCCTCCCACCCCGGAACTAGGTTGGCCAGCCGCCGACATGTCCGACGACTATAGGGTCGTCCCCACGACCCCGGGACTAGGTTGGCCCGCCGCCGACTTGTCCGACGACTATAGGGACGTCCCCACGACCACGGGCCAAAGTTGCCCAGCCGCCGACATGTCCGACGACTATAGGGTCGTCCCCACGACCCCGGGACTAGATTGGCCCGCCACCATCATGTCCGACGACTATAGGGTCGTCCCCACGACCCCGGGACTAGGTTGGCCTGCCGCCGACTTGTCCGACGACTATTGGGTCGTCCCTCCCACCCCGGAAGTAGGTTGGCCAGCCGCCGATATGTCCGACGGCTATAGGGTCGTCCCCACGACCCCGGGACTAGATTGGCCCACCACCGTCATGTCCGACGACAACAGGATCGTCCCCACGACACCGGGACTAGGTTGGCCCGCCGCCGACTTGTCCGACGGCTATAGGGTCGTCCCCACGACCCCGGGACTAGGGTGGCCCGCCGCCCACATGTCCGACGATTATAGGGTCGTCCCCACGACCCCGGGACTAGGTTGGCCCGCCGCCGACTTGTCCGACGACGATGGGGTCATCCCCACGACCCCAGGAGTAGATTGCCCCGCCACCGTCATGTCCGACGACTATAGGGTCGTCTCCACGACCCCTGGACTAGGTTGGCCCGCCGCCGAGTTGTCCGACGACTATAGGGTCGTCCCCACGACCCAGGGCCAATGTTGCCCAGCCGCCGACATGTCCGACGACTATAGGGTCGTCCCCACGACCCCGGAACTAGATTGGCCCGCCGCCGAACTTGTCCAACGACTATAGGGTCGTCCCCACGACCCCGGGACTATGTTGGCCCGCCGCCGACTTGTCCGACGACTATAGGGTCGTCCCCACGACCCCGGGACTATGTTGGCCCGCCGCCGACTTGTCCGACGACTATAGGGTCGTCCCCACGACCCCGGGACTAGGTTGGCCCGCCGCCGACTTGTCCGACAACTATAGGGACGTCCCCACGACCACGGGCCAAAGTTGCCCAGCCGCCGACATGTCCGACGACTATAGGGTCGTCCCCACGACCCCGGGACTAGATTGGCCCGCCACCGTCATGTCCGACGACTATAGGGTCGTCCCCACGACCCCGGGACTAGGTTGGCCCGCCGCCGACTTGTCCGACGACTATAGGGTCGTCCCTACCACCCCGGGACTAGGCTGGCAAGCCGCCGACATGTCCGACGACTATAGGGTCGTCTCCACGACCCCGGGACTAGGTTGGCCCGCCGCCGACTTGTCCGGCGACTATAGGGACGTCCCCACGACCACGGGCCAATGTTGCCCAGCCGCCGACATGTCCGACGACTATAGGGTCGCCCCACGACCCCGGGACTAGGTTGGCCCGCCTCCGACTTGTCCGACGACTATAGGGTCGTCCCCACGACCACGGGCCAATGTTGCCCAGCCGCCGACATGTCCCACGACTATAGGGTCGCCCCACGACCCCGGGACTAGGTTGGCCCGCCGCCGACTTGTCCGACGACTATAGGGTCGTCCCCACGACCCCGGGACTAGATTGGCCCGCCACCGTCATGTCCGACGACTATAGGGTCGTCCCCACGACCACGGGCCAAAGTTGGCCAGCCGCCGACATGTCCGACGGCTATAGGGTCGTCCCCACGACCCCGGGACTAGGTTGGCCCGCCGCCGACTTGTCCGACGACTATAGGGTCGTCCCTACCACCCCGGGACTAGGCTGGCAAGCCGCCGACATGTCCGACGACTATAGGGTCGTCTCCACGACCCCGGGACTAGGTTGGCCCGCCGCCGACTTGTCCGGCGACTATAGGGACGTCCCCACGACCACGGGCCAATGTTGCCCAGCCGCCGACATGTCCGACGACTATAGGGTCGCCCCACGACCCCGGGACTAGGTTGGCCCGCCGCCGACTTGTCCGACGACTATAGGGTCGTCCCCACGACCACGGGCCAATGTTGCCCAGCCGCCGACATGTCCCACGACTATAGGGTCGCCCCACGACCCCGGGACTAGGTTGGCCCGCCGCCGACTTGTCCGACGACTATAGGCTCGTCCCCACGACCCCGGGGCTAGATTGGCCCGCCACCGTCATGTCCGACGACTATAGGGTCGCCCCACGACCCCGGGACTAGGTTGGCCAGCCGCCGACTTGTCCGACGACTATAGGGTCGTCCCCACGACCCCGGGACTATGTTGGCCCGCCGCCGACTTGTCCGACGACTATAGGGTCGTCCCCACGACCCCGGGACTAGGTTGGCCCGCCACCGTCATGTCCGACGACTATAGGGTCGTCCCCACGACCACGGGCCAAAGTTGGCCAGCCGCCGACATGTCCGACGGCTATAGGGTCGTCCCCACGACCCCGGGACTATGTTGGCCCGGCGCCGACTTGTCCGACGACGATAGGGTCGTCCCCACGACCCCGGGACTATGTTGGCCCGCCGCCGACTTGTCCGACGACTATAGGGTCGTCCCTACCACCCCGGGACTAGGCTGGCAAGCCGCCGACATGTCC
This sequence comes from Andrena fulva, assembly GCA_946251845.1. NCBI lineage: Eukaryota > Metazoa > Arthropoda > Insecta > Hymenoptera > Andrenidae > Andrena > Andrena fulva. The sequence continues at coordinate 778,844 of CAMITZ010000297.1, forward strand.
GACGACTATAGGGTCGTCTCCACGACCCCGGGACTATGTTGGCCCGGCGCCGACTTGTCCGACGACTATAGGGTCGTCCCCACGACCCCGGGACTATGTTGGCCCGCCGCCGACTTGTCCGACGACTATAGGGTCGTCCCTACCACCCCGGGACTAGGCTGGCAAGCCGCCGACATGTCCGACGACTATAGGGTCGTCTCCACGACCCCGGGACTATGTTGGCCCGCCGCCGACTTGTCCGACGACTATAGGGTCGTCCCCACGACCCCGGGACTAGGTTGGCCCGCCACCGTCATGTCCGACGACTATAGGGTCGTCCCCACGACCACGGGCCAAAGTTGGCCAGCCGCCGACATGTCCGACGACTATAGGGTCGTCCCTACCACCCCGGGACTAGGCTGGCAAGCCGCCGACATGTCCGACGACTATAGGGTCGTCTCCACGACCCCGGGACTATGTTGGCCCGCCGCCGACTTGTCCGACGACTATAGGGTCGTCCCCACGACCCCGGGACTAGGTTGGCCCGCCACCGTCATGTCCGACGACTATAGGGTCGTCCCCACGACCACGGGCCAAAGTTGGCCAGCCGCCGACATGTCCGACGGCTATAGGGTCGTCCCCACGACCCCGGGACTATGTTGGCCCGGCGCCGACTTGTCCGACGACGATAGGTTCGTCCCCACGACCCCGGGACTATGTTGGCCCGCCGTCGACTTGTCCGACGACTATAGGGTCGTCCCTACCACCCCGGGACTAGGCTGGCAAGCCGCCGACATGTCCGACGACTATAGGGTCGTCTCCACGACCCCGGGACTATGTTGGCCCGCCGCCGACTTGTCCGACGACTATAGGGTCGTCCCCACGACCCCGGGACTAGGTTGGCCCGCCACCGTCATGTCCGACGACTATAGGGTCGTCCCCACGACCACGGGCCAAAGTTGGCCAGCCGCCGACATGTCCGACGGCTATAGGGTCGTCCCCACGACCCCGGGACTATGTTGGCCCGGCGCCGACTTGTCCGACGACGATAGGGTCGTCCCCACGACCCCGGGACTAGGTTGGCCCGCCGCTGACTTGTCCGAAGACTATAGGGACGTCCCCACGACCACGGGCCAAAGTTGCCCAGCCGCCGACATGTCCGACGACTATAGGGTCGTCCCCACTACCCCGGTTCTAGATTGGCCCGCCACCGTCATGTCCGACGACTATATGGTCGTTCCCACGACCCCCGGAATAGATTGACCCGCCACCGTCATGTCCGACGACTATAGGGTCGTCCCCACGACCCCGGGGCTAGATTGGCCCGCCACCGTCATGTCCGACGACTATAGGGTCGTCCCCACGACCACGGGCCAAAGTTGGTCAGCCGCCGACATGTCCGACGATTATAGGGTCGTCCCCACGACCCCGGGACTAGATTGGCCCGCCGCCGACTTGTCCGACGACTATAGGGTCGTCCCTCCCCCCCGGGACTAGGTTGGCCCGCCGCTGACATGTCCGACGACTATAGGGACGTCCCCACGACCACGGGCCAAAGTTGCCCAGCCGCCGACATGTCCGACGACTATAGGGTCGTCCCCACTACCCCGGTTCTAGATTGGCCCGCCACCGTCATGTCCGACGACTATAGGGTCGTCCCCACGACACCGCGACTAGGTTGGCCCGCCGCCGACTTGTCCGACGCCTATAGGCTCGTCCCCACGACCCCGGGACTAGATTGGCCCGCCACCGTCATGTCCGACGACTATAGGGTCGTCCCCACGACCCCGGGACTAGGTTGGCCCGCCGCCGACTTGTCCGACGCCTATATGGTCGTCCCCACGACCCCCGGAATAGATTGACCCGCCAACGACATGTCCGACGACTATAGGGACGTCCCTACGACCCCAGGACTAGATTGGCCCGCCACCGTCATGTCCGACGACTATAGGGTCGTCCGCACGACACCGGGACTAGGTTGGCCCGCCGCCGACTTGTCCGACGACTGTAGGGTCGTCCCCACGACCCCGGGGCTAGATTGGCCCGCCACCATCATGTCCGACGATTATAGGGTCGTCCCCACGACCACGGGCCAAACTTGGCCAGCCGCCGACATGTCCGACGACTATAGGGTCGTCCCTACGACCCCAGGACTAGATTGGCCCGCCACCATCATGTCCGACGACAATAGGGTCGTCCCCACGATCCCGGGACTAGGTTGGCCTGCCGCCGACTTGTCCGACGACTATAGGGTCGTCCCCACGACCCGGGACTAGATTGGCCCGCCACCATCATGTCCGACGACTAGAGGGTCGTCCCCACGATCCCGGGACTAGGTTGGCCTGCCGCCGACATGTCCGATGAATATAGGGTCGTCTCCACGACCCCGGGACTAGATTGGCCCGCCACCGTCATGTCCGACGACTATAGGGTCGTCCCCACGACACCGGGACTAGGTTGGCCCGCCGCCGACTTGTCCGACGACTATAGGGTCGTCCCCACGACCCCGGGACTAGATTGGCCCGCCACCATCATGTCCGACGATTATAGGGTCGTCCCCACGACCACGGGCCAAAGTTGGCCAGCCGCCGACATGTCCGATGACTATAGGGTCGTCCCCACGACCCCGGGACTAGATTGACCCGCCACCATCATGTCCGATAACTATAGGGTCGTCCCCACGACCCCGGGACTAGGTTGGCCCGCCGCCGACTTGTCTGACGACTATAGAGGCGTCCCTACCACCCCGGGACTAGGTTGGCAAGCCGCCGACATGTCCCATGACTATAGGGTCGTCACCACGACCCCGGGACTAGGTTGGCCCGCCGCCGACTTGTCCGACGCCTATAGGGTCGTCCCCACGACCCCGGGACTAGATTGGCCCGCCACCGTCATGTCCGACGACTATAGGGTCGTCCCCACGACCCCGCGACTAGGTTGGCCCGCCGCCGACTTGTCTGACGCATATAGGGTCGTCCCCACGACCCCGGGACTAGATTGGCCCGCCACCGTCATGTCCGACGACTATAGGGTCGTCCCCACGACTCCGGGACTAGGTTGGCCCGCCGCCGACTTGTCCGACGACTATAGGGTCGTCCCCATGACCCCGGGACTAGAGTGGCCCGCCACCGTCATGTCCGACGAGTATAGGGTCGTACCCACGACCCTGGGACTAGATTGGCCCGCCACCGTCATGTCCGACGAATATAGGTTCGTCCGTACGACCCTGGGCATACGTTGGCCCGTCGCCGACATGTCCGACGACTATAGGGACGTCCCCACGACCCCCGGACTAGGTTGGCCCGCCGCCGACCTGTCCGACGACTATAGGGTCGTCCCCACTACCCCGGGACTAGATTGGCCCGCCACCGTCATGTCCGACGACTATAGGGTTGTCCCCACGACCCCGCGACTAGGTTGGCGCGCCGCCGACTTGTCCGACGCCTATAAGGTCGTCCCCACGACCCCGGGGCTAGATTGGCCAGCCGCCGACATGTCCGACGACTATTGGGTCGTCCCCACGACCCCGCTACTAGGTTGGCCCGCCGCCGACTTGTCCGACGCCTATAGGGTCGTCCCCACGACCCCGGGACTAGATTGGCCCGCCACAGTCATGTCCGACGATTATAGGGTCGTCCCCACGACCACGGGCCAAAGTTGGCCAGCCGCCGACATGTCCGACGACTATAGGGTCGTCCCCACGACCCCGGGACTAGATTGGCCCGCCACCGACATGTCCGGCGACTATAGGGTCGCCCCACGATCCCGGGACTAGGTTGGCCCGCCGCCGACTTGTCCGACGACTATAGGGTCGTCCCCACGACCCCGGGACTATGTTGGCCCGCCGCCGACTTGTCCGACGCCTATAGGGTCGTCCCCACGACCCCCGGAATAGATTGACCCGCCACCGTCATGTCCGACGACTATAGGGTCGTCCCAACGACCCCGGGGCTAGATTAGCCCGCCACCGCGATGTCCGACGACTATAGGGTCGTCCCCACGACCACGGGCCAAAGTTGGTCAGCCGCCGACATGTTCGACGACTATAGGGTCGTCTCCACGACCCCGGGACTAGGTTGGCCCGCCGCCGACTTGTCCGACGACTATAGGGACCTCCCCACGACCACGGGCCAAAGTTGGCCAGCCGCCGACATGTCCGACGACTATAGGGTCGTCCCCACGATCCCGGGACTAGGTTGGCCAGCCGCCGACATGTCCGACGACAATAGGGTCGTCCCCACGGCCCCGGGAATAGATTGGCTCACCACCGTCATGTCCGACGACTACAGGATCGTCCCCACGACCCCCGGACTAGATTGCCCCGCCATCGTCATGTCCGACGACTATAGGGTCGTCTCCACGAACCCGGGACTAGGTTGGCCCGCCGCCGACTTGTCCGACGACTATAGGGACGTCCCCACGACCACGGGCCAAAGCTGCCCAGACGCCGACATGTTCGACGACTATAGGGTCGTCCCCACGACCCCGGGACTAGATTGGCCCGCCACCGACATGTCCGGCGACTATAGGGTCGCCCCACGATCCCGGGACTAGGTTGGCCCGCCGCCGACTTGTCTGACGACTATAGGGTCGTCCCCACGACCCCGGGACTATGTTGGCCCGCCGCCGACTTGTCCGACGACTATAGGGTCGTCCCCACGACCCCGGGACTAGATTGGCTCGCCACCATCATGTCCGACGATTATAGGGTCGTCCCCACGACCACGGGCCAAAGTTGGCCAGCCGCTGACATGTCCGACGACTATAGGGTCGTCCCCACGCCCCCGGGACTATATTGGCCCGCCACCGACATGTCCGGCGACTATAGGGTCGCCCCACGATCCCGGGACTAGGTTGGCCCGCCACCGACATGTCCGGCGACTATAGGGTCGCCCCACGATCCCGGGACTAGGTTGGCCCGCCGCCGACTTGTCTGACGACTATAGGGTCGTCCCTACCACCCCGGGACTAGGTTGGCAAGCCGCCGACATGTCCGATGACTATAGGGTCGTCTCCACGACCCCGGGACTAGGTTGGCCCGCCACCGACATGTCCGGCGACTATAGGGTCGCCCCACGATCCCGGGAGTAGGTTGGCCCGCCGCCGACTTGTCCGACGACTATAGGGTCGTCCCCACCCACCCCGGAACTAGGTCGGCCCGCCGCCGACATGTCCGACGACTATTGGGTCGTCCCCACGATCCCGGGACTAGGTTGGCCCGCCGCCGACTTGTCCGACGACTATAGGGTCGTCCCCACGACCCCGGGACTATGTTGGCCCGCCGCCGACTTGTCCGACGACTATAGGGTCGTCCCCACGACCCCGGGACTAGATTGGCCCGCCACCATCATGTCCGACGATTATTGGGTCGTCCCCACGACCACGGGCCAAAGTTGGCCAGCCGCCGACATGTCCGACGACTATAGGGTCGTCCCCACGACCCCGGGACTAGATTGGCCCGCCACCGACATGTCCGGCGACTATAGGGTCGCCCCACGATCCCGGGACTAGGTTGGCCCGCCGCCGACTTGTCCGACGACTATAGGGTCGTCCCCACTACCCCGGGACTATGTTGGCCCGCCGCCGACTTGTCCGACGACTATAGGGTCGTCCCCACGACCCCGGGACTAGGTTGGCCCGCCGCCGACTTGTCCGACGACTATAGGGTCGTCCCCACGACCCCGGGAATATGTTCGCCCGCCGCCGACTTGTCCGACGACTATAGGGTCGTCCCCACGACGCCGGGACTAGATTGGCCCGCCACCATCATGTCCGACGATTATAGGGTCGTCCCCACGACCACGGGCCAAAGTTGGCCAGCCGCCGACATGTCCGACGACTATAGGGTCGTCGCCACGACCCCGGGGCTAGATTGGCCCGCCACCGTCATGTCCGACGAGTATAGGGTCGTCCCCACGACCCCGGGACTAGGTTGGCCCGCCGCCGACTTGTCCGACGACTATAGGGTCGTCCCCATGACCACGGGCCAAAGTTGCCCAGCCGCCGACATGTCCGAAGACTATAGGGTCGTCCCCACGACCCCGGGACTAGATTGGCCCGCCGCCGACTTGTCCGACGACTACAGGGTCGTCCCCACGGCCCCGGGAATAGATTGGCCCACCACCGTCATGTCCGACGACTATAGGGTCGTCTCCACGACCCCGGGACTAGGTTGGCCCGCCGCCGACTTGTCCGACGACTATAGGGTCGTCCCCACGACCCCGGGACTAGGTTGGCCCGCCGCCGGCTTGTCCGACGACTATAGGGACGTCCCCACGACCACGGGCCAAAGTTGGTCAGCCGCCGAAATGTGCCGACGACTATAGTGTCGTCCCCACGACCCCGGGACTAGATTGGCCCGCCGCCGACTTGTCCGACGACTATAGGGACGTCCCCACGACCACGGGCCAAAGCTGCCCAGACGCCGACATGTTCGACGACTATAGGGTCGTCCCCACGACCCCGGGACTAGATTGGCCCGCCACCATCATGTCCGACGATTATAGGGTCGTCCCCACGACCACGGGCCAAAGTTGGCCAGCCGCCGACATGTCCGACGACTATAGGGTCGTCCCCACGACCCCCGGACTAGATTGGCCCGCTACAATCATGTCCGACGACTATAGGGTCGTCCCCACGACCCCGGGACTAGATTGGCCCGCCACCATCATGTCCGACGATTATAGGGTCGTCCCCACGACCACGGGCCAAAGTTGGCCAGCCGCCGACATGTCCGACGACTATAGGGTCGTCCCCACGACCCCGGGACTAGATTGGCCCGCCACCGACATGCCCGGCGACTATAGGGTCGCCCCACGATCCCGGGACTAGGTTGGCCCGCCGCCGACTTGTCCGACGACTATAGGGTCGTCCCCACGACCCCGGGACTATGTTGGCCCGCCGCCGACTTGTCCGACGACTATAGGGTCGTACCCACGACCCCGGGACTAGATTGGCCCGCCACCATCATGTCCGACGATTATAGGGTCGTCCCCACGACCACGGGCCAAAGTTGGCCAGCCGCCGACATGTCCGACGACTATAGGGTCGTCGCCACGACCCCGGGGCTAGATTGGCCCGCCACCGTCATGTCCGACGAGTATAGGGTCGTCCCCACGACCCCGGGACTAGGTTGGCCCGCCGCCGACTTGTCCGACGACTATAGGGTCGTCCCCATGACCACGGGCCAAAGTTGCCCAGCCGCCGACATGTCCGACGACTATAGGGTCGTCCCCACGACCCCGGGACTAGATTGGCCCGCCGCCGACTTGTCCGACGACTACAGGGTCGTCCCCACGGCCCCGGGAATAGATTGGCCCACCACCGTCATGTCCGACGACAACAGGATTGTCCCCACGACCCCCGGACTAGATGGCCCCGCCACCGTCATGTCCGACGACTATAGGGTCGTCTCCACGACCCCGGGACTAGGTTGGCCCGCCGCCGACTTGTCCGACGACTATAGGGTCGCCCCACGATCCCGGGACTAGGTTGGCCCGCCGCCGACTTGTCCGACGACTATAGGGTCGTCCCCACGACCCCGGGACTATGTTGGCCCGCCGCCGACTTGTCCGACGACTATAGGGTCGTCCCCACGACCCCGGGACTAGATTGGCCCGCCACCATCATGTCCGACGATTATAGGGTCGTCCCCACGACCACGGGCCAAAGTTGGCCAGCCGCCGACATGTCCGACGACTATAGGGTCGTCGCCACGACCCCGGGGCTAGATTGGCCCGCCACCGTCATGTCCGACGAGTATAGGGTCGTCCCCACGACCCCGGGACTAGGTTGGCCCGCCGCCGACTTGTCCGACGACTATAGGGTCGTCCCCATGACCACGGGCCAAAGTTGCCCAGCCGCCGACATGTCCGACGACTATAGGGTCGTCCCCACGACCCCGGGACTAGATTGGCCCGCCGCCGACTTGTCCGACGACTACAGGGTCGTCCCCACGGCCCCGGGAATAGATTGGCCCACCACCGTCATGTCCGACGACAACAGGATTGTCCCCACGACCCCCGGACTAGATGGCCCCGCCACCGTCATGTCCGACGACTATAGGGTCGTCTCCACGACCCCGGGACTAGGTTGGCCCGCCGCCGACTTGTCCGACGACTATAGGGTCGTCCCCACGACCCCGGGACTAGGTTGGCCCGCCGCCGGCTTGTCCGACGACTATAGGGACGTCCCCACGACCACGGGCCAAAGTTGGTCAGCCGCCGACTTGTGCCGACGACTATAGTGTCGTCCCCACGACCCCGGGTCTAGATTGGCCCGCCGCCGACTTGTCCGACGACTATTGGGTCGTCCCTCCCCCCCGGGACTAGGTTGGCCCGTCGCTGACTTGTCCGAAGACTATAGGGACGTCCCCACGACCACGGGCCAAAGTTGCCCAGCCGCCGACATGTCCGACGACTATAGGGTCGTCCCCACTACCCCGGTTCTAGATTGGCCCGCCACCGTCATGTCCGACTACTATATGGTCGTTCCCACGACCCCCGGAATAGATTGACCCGCCACCGTCATGTCCGACGACTATAGGGTCGTCCCCACGACCCCGGGGCTAGATTGGCCCGCCACCGTCATGTCCGACGACTATAGGGTCGTCCCCACGACCACGGGCCAAAGTTGGTCAGCCGCCGACATGTCCGACGACTATAGGGTCGTCCCCACGACCCCGGGACTAGATTGGCCCGCCGCCGACTTGTCCGACGACTATAGGGTCGTCCCTCCCCCCCGGGACTAGGTTGGCCCGCCGCTGACATGTCCGACGACTATAGGGACGTCCCCACGACCACGGGCCAAAGTTGCCCAGCCGCCGACATGTCCGACGACTATAGGGTCGTCCCCACTACCCCGGTTCTAGATTGGCCCGCCACCGTCATGTCCGACGACTATAGGGTCTTCCCCACGACACCGCGACTAGGTTGGCCCGCCGCCGACTTGTCCGACGCCTATAGGGTCGTCCCCACGACCCCGGGGCTACATTGGCCAGCCGCCGACATGTCCGACGACTATTGGGTCGTCCCCACGACCCCGCGACTAGGTTGGCCCGCCGCCGACATGTCCGACGACAATAGGGTCGTCCCCACGACCCCCGGACTAGATTGCCCCGCCACCGTCATGTCCAACGACTACAGGGTCGTCTCCACGTCCCCGGGACTAGGATGGCCCGCCGCCGACTTGTCCGACGACTATAGGGTCGTCCCCACGACCCCGGGAATAGGTTGGCCAGCCGCCGACATGTCCGACGACAATAGGGTCGTCCCCACGACCCCGGGACTAGATTGGCCCACCACCGTCATGTCCGACGACAACAGGGTCGTCCCCACGGCCCCGGGAATAGATTGGCCCACCACCGTCATGTCCGACGACTATAGGGTCGTCCCCACGACCCCGGGACTAGATTGGTCCGCCACCATCATGTCCGACGATTATAGGGTCGTCCCCACGACCACGGGCCAAAGTTGGCCAGCCGCCGACATGTCCGACGACTATAGGGTCGTCCCCACGACCCCGGGACTAGATTGGCCCGCCACCGTCATGTCCAACGACTATAGGGTCGCCTCCACGACCCCGGGACTAGGTTGGCCCGCCACCGACTTGTCCGACGACTTTAGGGTCGTCCCTCCCACCCCGGAACTAGGTTGGCCAGCCGCCGACATGTCCGACGACTATAGGGTCGTCCCCACGACCCCGGGACTAGGTTGGCCCGCCGCCGACTTGTCCGACGACTATAGGGACGTCCCCACGACCACGGGCCAAAGTTGCCCAGCCGCCGACATGTCCGACGACTATAGGGTCGTCCCCACGACCCCGGGACTAGATTGGCCCGCCACCATCATGTCCGACGACTATAGGGTCGTCCCCACGACCCCGGGACTAGGTTGGCCCGCCGCCGACTTGTCCGACGACTATTGGGTCGTCCCTCCCACCCCGGAAGTAGGTTGGCCAGCCGCCGATATGTCCGACGACGATAGGGTCGTCCCCACGACCCCGGGGCTAGATTGGCCCGCCACCGTCATGTCCGACGACTATAGGGTCGTCCCCTCGACCACGGGCCAAAGTTGGCCAGCCGCCGACATGTCCGACGGCTATAGGGTCGTCCCCACGACCCCGGGACTAGATTGGCCCACCACCGTCATGTCCGACGACAACAGGATCGTCCCCACGACCCCGGGACTAGGTTGGCCCGCCGCCGACTTGTCCGACGGCTATAGGGTCGTCCCCACGACCCCGGGACTAGGGTGGCCCGCCGCCCACATGTCCGACGATTATAGGGTCGTCCCCACGACCCCGGGACTAGGTTGGCCCGCCGCCGACTTGTCCGACGACGATGGGGTCATCCCCACGACCCCAGGAGTAGATTGCCCCGCCACCGTCATGTCCGACGACTATAGGGTCGTCTCCACGACCCCTGGACTAGGTTGGCCCGCCGCCGAGTTGTCCGACGACTATAGGGTCGTCCCCACGACCCAGGGCCAATGTTGCCCAGCCGCCGACATGTCCGACGACTATAGGGTCGTCCCCACGACCCCGGAACTAGATTGGCCCGCCGCCGAACTTGTCCAACGACTATAGGGTCGTCCCCACGACCCCGGGAATATGTTGGCCCGCCGCCGACTTGTCCGACGACTATAGGGTCGTCCCCACGACCCCGGGACTATGTTGGCCCGCCGCCGACTTGTCCGACGACTATAGGGTCGTCCCCACGACCCCGGGACTAGGTTGGCCCGCCGCCGACTTGTCCGACAACTATAGGGACGTCCCCACGACCACGGGCCAAAGTTGCCCAGCCGCCGACATGTCCGACGACTATAGGGTCGTCCCCACGACCCCGGGACTAGATTGGCCCGCCACCGTCATGTCCGACGACTATAGGGTCGTCCCCACGACCCCGGGACTAGGTTGGCCCGCCGCCGACTTGTCCGACGACTATAGGGTCGTCCCTACCACCCCGGGACTAGGCTGGCAAGCCGCCGACATGTCCGACGACTATAGGGTCGTCTCCACGACCCCGGGACTAGGTTGGCCCGCCGCCGACTTGTCCGGCGACTATAGGGACGTCCCCACGACCACGGGCCAATGTTGCCCAGCCGCCGACATGTCCGACGACTATAGGGTCGCCCCACGACCCCGGGACTAGGTTGGCCCGCCTCCGACTTGTCCGACGACTATAGGGTCGTCCCCACGACCACGGGCCAATGTTGCCCAGCCGCCGACATGTCCCACGACTATAGGGTCGCCCCACGACCCCGGGACTAGGTTGGCCCGCCGCCGACTTGTCCGACGACTATAGGGTCGTCCCCACGACCCCGGGACTAGATTGGCCCGCCACCGTCATGTCCGACGACTATAGGGTCGTCCCCACGACCACGGGCCAAAGTTGGCCAGCCGCCGACATGTCCGACGGCTATAGGGTCGTCCCCACGACCCCGGGACTAGGTTGGCCCGCCGCCGACTTGTCCGACGACTATAGGGTCGTCCCTACCACCCCGGGACTAGGCTGGCAAGCCGCCGACATGTCCGACGACTATAGGGTCGTCTCCACGACCCCGGGACTAGGTTGGCCCGCCGCCGACTTGTCCGGCGACTATAGGGACGTCCCCACGACCACGGGCCAATGTTGCCCAGCCGCCGACATGTCCGACGACTATAGGGTCGCCCCACGACCCCGGGACTAGGTTGGCCCGCCGCCGACTTGTCCGACGACTATAGGGTCGTCCCCACGACCACGGGCCAATGTTGCCCAGCCGCCGACATGTCCCACGACTATAGGGTCGCCCCACGACCCCGGGACTAGGTTGGCCCGCCGCCGACTTGTCCGACGACTATAGGCTCGTCCCCACGACCCCGGGGCTAGATTGGCCCGCCACCGTCATGTCCGACGACTATAGGGTCGCCCCACGACCCCGGGACTAGGTTGGCCAGCCGCCGACTTGTCCGACGACTATAGGGTCGTCCCCACGACCCCGGGACTATGTTGGCCCGCCGCCGACTTGTCCGACGACTATAGGGTCGTCCCCACGACCCCGGGACTAGGTTGGCCCGCCACCGTCATGTCCGACGACTATAGGGTCGTCCCCACGACCACGGGCCAAAGTTGGCCAGCCGCCGACATGTCCGACGGCTATAGGGTCGTCCCCACGACCCCGGGACTATGTTGGCCCGGCGCCGACTTGTCCGACGACGATAGGGTCGTCCCCACGACCCCGGGACTATGTTGGCCCGCCGCCGACTTGTCCGACGACTATAGGGTCGTCCCCACGACCCCGGGACTAGGTTGGCCCGCCACCGTCATGTCCGACGACTATAGGGTCGTCCCCACGACCACGGGCCAAAGTTGGCCAGCCGCCGACATGTCCGACGACTATAGGGTCGTCCCTACCACCCCGGGACTAGGCTGGCAAGCCGCCGACATGTCCGACGACTATAGGGTCGTCTCCACGACCCCGGGACTAGGTTGGCCCGCCGCCGACTTGTCCGGCGACTATAGGGACGTCCCCACGACCAAGCGCCAATGTTGCCCAGCCGCCGACATGTCCGACGACTATAGGGTCGTCCCCACGACCCCGGGACTATGTTGGCCCGCCGCCGACTTGTCCGACGACTATAGGGTCGTCCCCACGACCCCGGGACTATGTTGGCCCGCCGCCGACTTGTCCGACGACTATAGGGTCGTCCCCACGACCCCGGGACTAGGATGGCCCGCCGCCGACTTGTCCGACAACTATAGGGACGTCCCCACGACCACGGGCCAAAGTTGCCCAGCCGCCGACATGTCCGACGACTATAGGGTCGTCCCCACGACCCCGGGACTAGATTGGCCCGCCACCGTCATGTCCGACGACTATAGGGTCGTCCCCACGACACCGGGACTAGGTTGGCCCGCCGCCGACTTGTCCGACGACTATAGGGTCGTCCCCACGACCCCGGGACTAGGTTGGCCCGCCGCCGACTTGTCCGACGACTATAGGGTCGTCCCTACCACCCCGGGACTAGGCTGGCAAGCCGCCGACATGTCCGACGACTATAGGGTCGTCTCCACGACCCCGGGACTAGGTTGGCCCGCCGCCGACTTGTCCGGCGACTATAGGGACGTCCCCACGACCAAGGGCCAATGTTGCCCAGCCGCCGACATGTCCGACGACTATAGGGTCGCCCCACGACCCCGGGACTAGGTTGGCCCGCCGCCGACTTGTCCGACGACTATAGGGTCGTCCCCACGACCACGGGCCAATGTTGCCCAGCCGCCGACATGTCCGACGACTATAGGGTCGCCCCACGACCCCGGGACTAGGTTGGCCCGCCGCCGACTTGTCCGACGACTATAGGCTCGTCCCCACGACCCCGGGGCTAGATTGGCCCGCCACCGTCATGTCCGACGACTATAGGGTCGCCCCACGACCCCGGGACTAGGTTGGCCCGCCGCCGACTTGTCCGACGACTATAGGGTCGTCCCCACGACCCCGGGACTATGTTGGCCCGCCGCCGACTTGTCCGACGACTATAGGGTCGTCCCCACGACCCCGGGACTAGGTTGGCCCGCCGCCGACTTGTCCGACGACTATAGGGTCGTCCCCAGGACCCCGGGACTAGATTGGCCCGCCGCCGACTTGTCCGACGACTATAGGGTCGCCCCCACGACCCCGGGACTATGTTGGCCCGCCGCCGACTTGTCCGACGACTATAGGGTCGTCCCCACGACCCCGGGACTATGTTGGCCCACCACCGTCATGTCCGACGACTATAGGGTCGTCCCCACGACCCAGGGCCAATGTTGCCCAGCCGCCGACATGTCCGACGACTATAGGGTCGTCCCCACGACCCCGGGACTAGATTGGCCCGCCACCGACATGTCCGACGACTATAGGGTCGCCCCACGATCCCGGGACTAGGTTGGCCCGCCGCCGAACTTGTCCGACGACTATAGGGTCGTCCCCACGACCCCGGGACTATGTTGGCCCGCCGCCGACTTGTCCGACGACTATAGGGTCGTCCCCACGACCCCGGGACTATGTTGGCCCGCCGCCGACTTGTCCGACGACTATAGGGTCGTCCCCACGACCCCGGGACTAGGTTGGCCCGCCGCCGACTTGTCCGACGACTATAGGGTCGTCACCACGACCCCGGGACTAGGTTGGCCCGCCGCCGACTTGTCCGACGACTATAGGGTCGTCCCCAGGACCCCGGGACTAGATTGGCCAGCCGCCGACATGTTCGACGACTATGGGGTCGTCCCCACAACCCCGGGACTAGAGTGGCCCGCCACCGTCATGTCCGACGAGTCTATCCGGCTCGAAGGACCAAAATGTTTGGGAAATTGATAGTTGAGCACGCTGGTGAAAGTGAGGTTAGGGATCGACAGTGAAGAGGTGCACACAACACAGTATATTGAGTAAAAATGATCGTAGTCTTTATTATAAAACACACTGAGAGAATTACTTGAGCAGTGAGACGATGCACGTTGTGCTGAGCTCTTAACAATATAAACTGGTTGAGAGTGTACCGCGCACCACGACCACGCGGTCGCACGCCGTCGGCGATTGAATCGATGATCGCGTGAGAATTGAGACGAGAGCAATGAATTGGTTGAGTAGGAAACGTTAACTGAGCACAGTAGAGCACGATTGAGCTGAGAGAATTCACGAGTTACATGTTAAACGTTTCCGTAAAACCGACGCGTCTACACACGTACTCTGCGTGAACCAGAGTCAGTCAACCAAGCTCAGGGTCGTCTTCAATGGCTCAAGCCCTTCGGGCTCCGGACACTCAATCAACGATCTCATGCACACCGGCAAAAATCTCCTGCTCAATGTCACCGACGTGCTGCTGTGGATACGTCAGCACAAATTCATATTTGCCACGGACGTGACGAAGATGTACCGTCAAGTCCAGGTGCATGAAGCCGATCAGGACCTGCAAAGGGTGCTGTGGTTCGACGGCAATCAGAAGGAGGTGCCATACAAGCTCACCACCGTCACATACGGATTGAAGGCTGCTCCTTTCTTGGCTGTCAGGGCTCTACTTCAACTCGTGGAAGACGAAGGCCATCGCTTCCCACTGGCAGTGCCATCGCTCACTCAAGCCAGATACGTCGACGACATATTCGGCGGAGCCGACACAGGTGAGAAACTCATTGAAATCGCTCAACAATTAAAAGACCTGTGCAACGCGGGAGGCTTTCCACTTGCCAAATGGCATGCTACTCACCCTCCGTTGCTTGATTCAATTTCCCCTACTCAGAGAGCTCTCGGCTCAATACTTTCACTAGACGACTGCAAAACCAAAGTTCTCGGATTACATTGGAACGTGCTCAAGGATAGCTTTTCATTCTCAGCCAAACCGGCAATGAGCTCAAAATTCACAAAACGCCTCATTCTCTCACAAGTAGCTCAAATATTTGATCCGCTCGGCTTTTTATCACCAGTCATCATTCAAGCAAAGATACTTTTACAAGAATTATGGCTGCACAAGCTCAGCTGGGATGATCCACTGTCATCCCAAGGGTGATCCAATCCCCAATCACTTCTCACCAGCTCCACATCAGAGAGGTAATCACATGCTTGCAAGCACTCAAGTTCTCAGTGGTCAACGATGGCCAAGGCTCAACAGTGGAACCCACAAACCTCTCGGATGTTCATCAATACGTCATGACAACGGTAATTTGCGTTACCACCACCTCACCGTCCACAGCTCACAAGTGTCGACACTCGATGCCTCATTAAGGGCATTCACTAGTGCGCTCCAAATTAAGGCTGCGCCATGCTCAACGCTCACTCTCTACTGCAGTAAAATCTGGCACGACTTGCCAATCAAATTCAATCAATTCTCATCTCAACTCAACGTTGCTACTACTCACATGTGGACGGATTCTCACGCTGCCTACACAATGGATCCCTCACGAACATCACACTGGAAGGTCCCGATCAACAATTCTCCTAACATGTGCGTTGGAAAGTTCCAAGCACGTCAACTCCAAATGATTGAAATCGACATCAACGGCTCAACGCCGGGAGCACCAGTAGCTCCGGTGCTCAAATCATCCAGACGGTCTCAACTCAGTTCACGTTCAATCTACACAAGAAGACTTGTGTCGTTGCAACAGCATTCATCACAGCCTGGCAGACAGAACTTACAACTTTGCCTGACCATCCCATTCACGCTCACCGGAGATCAGCTCTAGACTCTCTGACTCGCTCTACACTCATCTTTCAAGTATCATTTGGAGGCAACCTACAAACCTGAACACCATAACACTCCTACTCACCCCAGTTCAGTTTGTTTCAGAACCATCACAAGATTGAGGAGCGGAATCTCAGTCACACCCATTTCATCTCGACAATGTGGGTTGAAGATGGGCAGCAACTATGCAGATGACAGCCTCACTCTATCGTTGAGTGCTCCTTGCCTTGCACGTCTTTCGGACCTAGATCAGGGTCACGCTCACCAACTACGACTCAGAGTGGAACTCAGCGACGTCTCAATTCCATCTGAACACCACGCTGGATCTTTGGACGATAAGCTTCAGTGAGATGTCAACGACATCGGTGTGTGGGGTGTGCTCGACAAAGGGGGATCCGCGTCCATCATACGATGGGCCAACTACCTCTTTCAAGAGCCACACCCTCACAACGATCAACATCACTCGACGTCTGCAGTCACTACAGACAGCTGATTGTTCGCTCATGGCTCACCAATCATCATTCACGAATTGACGGAGATCGGCCTCAAAGGCAGTGCATCTACCCTCAACTCAACCACTTGCAACTACAATCCAGACGTGGCAAGGGCAAGAACAAACTCATCCAAGATCAACATAATCGGTGGAGCATGCGCCACATCAATGATCAGCTCAAACTCTTAACCAGGACTCACTGCGTTCAGCGAGGTAATACAACAGCTTGCTGGACTTATCATTCATTATGGTCGTACCCACGACCCCGGGACTGGATTGGCCCGCCACCGTCATGTCCGACGACTATAGGGTCGTCCCCACGACCCCGGGACTATGTTGGCCCGCCGCCGACTTGTCCGACGACTATAGGGTCGTCCCCACGACCCCGGGACTAGGTTGGCCCGCCACCGTCATGTCCGACGACTATAAGGTCGCCCCACGACCCCGGGACTAGGTTGGCCAGCCGCCGACATGTCCGACGACTATAGGGTCGTCCCCACGACCCCGGGGCTACATTGGCCCGCCACCGTCATGTCCGACGACTATAGGGTCGTCCCCACGACCACGGGCCAAAGTTGGCCAGCCGCCGACATGTCCGACGGCTATAGGGTCGTCCCCACGACCCCGGGACTAGATTGGCCCACCACCGTCATGTCCGACGACAACAGGATCGTCCCCACGACCCCGGGACTAGGTTGGCCCGCCGCCGACTTGTCCGACGGCTATAGGATCGTCCCCACGTCCCCGGGACTAGGTTGGCCCGCCGCCGACTTGTCCGACGACTATAGGGTAGTCACCACGACCCCGGGACTAGGTTGGCCCGCCGCCGACATGTCCGACGACTATAGGGTCGTCCCCACGACCCCGGGGCTACATTGGCCCGCCACCGTCATGTCTGACGACTATAGGGTCGTCCCCACGACCACGGGCCAAAGTTGGCCAGCCGCCGACATGTCCGACGGCTATAGGGTCGTCCCCACGACCCGGGACTAGATTGGCCCACCACCGTCATGTCCGACGACAACAGGATCGTCCCCACGACCCCGGGACTGGATTGGCCCGCCACCGTCATGTCCGACGACTATAGGGTCGTCCCCACGACCCCAGGTCTGGGTTGGCCCGCCGCCGACTTGTCCGACGACTATAGGGTCGTCTCCACGACCCCGGGCCAAAGTTGGTCAGCCGCCGACATGTCCGACGACTATAGGCTCGTCCCCACGACCCCGGGACTAGATTGGCCGCCACCGTCATGTCCGACGACTATAAGGTCGCCCCACGACCCCGAGACTAGGTTGGCCAGCCGCCGACATGTCCGACGACTATAGGGTCGTCCCCAGGACCCCGGGGCTACATTGGCCCGCCACCGTCATGTCTGACGACTATAGGGTCGTCCCCACGACCACGGGCCAAAGTTGGCCAGCCGCCGACTTGTCCGACGACTATAGGGTAGTCACCACGACCCCGGGACTAGGTTGGCCCGCCGCCGACATGTCCGACGACTATAGGGTCGTCCCCACGACCCCGGGGCTACATTGGCCCGCCACCGTCATGTCTGACGACTATAGGGTCGTCCCCACGACCACGGGCCAAAGTTGGCCAGCCGCCGACATGTCCGACGGCTATAGGGTCGTCCCCACGACCCGGGACTAGATTGGCCCGCCACCGTCATGTCCGACGACTATAGGGTCGTCCCCACGACCCCAGGTCTGGGTTGGCCCGCCGCCGACTTGTCCGACGACTATAGGGTCGTCTCCACGACCCCGGGCCAAAGTTGGTCAGCCGCCGACATGTCCGACGACTATAGGCTCGTCCCCACGACCCCGGGACTAGATTGGCCCGCCACCGTCATGTCCGACGACTATAGGGTCGCCCCACGACCCCGGGACTAGGTTGGCCAGCCGCCGACATGTCCGACGACTATAGGGTCATCCCCACGACCCCGGGACTAGGTTGGCCCGCCGCCGACTAGTCCGACGACAATAGGGACGTCCCAACGACCCCGGGACTAGATTGGCCCGCCACCGTCATGTCCGACGAATATAGGTTCGTGCCTACGACCCTGGGCATACGTTGGCCCGCCGCCGACATGTCCGACGACTATAGAGTCGTCCCCACGACCCCGGGACTATGTTGGCCCGCCGCCGACTAGTCCGACGACTATAGGGTCGTCCCCACGACCCCGGGACTAGATTGGCCCACCACCGTCATGTCCGACGACAACAGGATCGTCCCCACGACCCCGGGACTAGGTTGGCCCGCCGCCGACTTGTCCGACGGCTATAGGATCGTCCCCACGACCCCGGGACTAGGTTGGCCCGCCGCCGACTTGTCCGACGACTATAGGGTAGTCACCACGACCCCGGGACTAGGTTGGCCCGCCGCCGACATGTCCGACGACTATAGGGTCGTCCCCACGACCGCGGGGCTACATTGGCCCGCCACCGTCATGTCTGACGACTATAGGGTCGTCCCCACGACCACGGGCCAAAGTTGGCCAGCCGCCGACATGTCCGACGGCTATAGGGTCGTCCCCACGACCCCGGGACTAGATTGGCCCACCACCGTCATGTCCGACGACAACAGGATCGTCCCCACGACCCCGGGACTGGATTGGCCCGCCACCGTCATGTCCGACGACTATAGGGTCGTCCCCACGACCCCAGGTCTGGGTTGGCCCGCCGCCGACTTGTCCGACGACTATAGGGTCGTCTCCACGACCCCGGGCCAAAGTTGGTCAGCCGCCGACATGTCCGACGACTATAGGCTCGTCCCCACGACCCCGGGACTAGATTGGCCCGCCACCGTCATGTCCGACGACTATAAGGTCGCCCCACGACCCCGAGACTAGGTTGGCCAGCCGCCGACATGTCCGACGACTATAGGGTCGTCCCCAGGACCCCGGGACTAGATTGGCCAGCCGCCGACATGTTCGACGACTATGGGGTCGTCCCCACAACCCCGGGACTAGAGTGGCCCGCCACCGTCATGTCCGACGAGTATAGGGTCGTACCCACGACCCCGGGACTGGATTGGCCCGCCACCGTCATGTCCGACGACTATAGGGTCGTCCCCACGACCCCAGGTCTGGGTTGGCCCGCCGCCGACTTGTCCGACGACTATAGGGTCGTCTCCACGACCCCGGGCCAAAGTTGGTCAGCCGCCGACATGTCCGACGACTATAGGCTCGTCCCCACGACCCCGGGACTAGATTGGCCCGCCACCGTCATGTCCGACGACTATAGGGTCGCCCCACGACCCCGGGACTAGGTTGGCCAGCCGCCGACATGTCCGACGACTATAGGGTCATCCCCACGACCCCGGGACTAGGTTGGCCCGCCGCCGACTAGTCCGACGACAATAGGGACGTCCCAACGACCCCGGGACTAGATTGGCCCGCCACCGTCATGTCCGACGAATATAGGTTCGTGCCTACGACCCTGGGCATACGTTGGCCCGCCGCCGACATGTCCGACGACTATAGAGTCGTCCCCACGACCCCGGGACTATGTTGGCCCGCCGCCGACTAGTCCGACGACTATAGGGTCGTCCCAACGACCCCGGGACTAGTTTGGCCCGCCACCGTCATGTCCGACGAATATAGGTTCGTCCCTACGACACTGGGCATACGTTGGCCCACCGCTGACATGTCCGACGGCAACAGGATTGTCCCCACGACCCTCGGACTAGATTGCCCCGCCACCGTCATGTCCGACGAATATAGGTTCGTCCCTACGACCCTGGGCATACGTTGGCCCACCGCCGACATGTCCGACGACAACAGGATTGTCCCCACGACCCTCGGACTAGATTGCCCCGCCACCGTCATGTCCGACGACTATAGGGTCGTCCCCACGACCCCGGGACTAGATTGGCCCGCCACCATCATGTCCGAGGACTATAGGGTCGTCCCCACGACCCCGGGACTAGGGTGGCCCGCCGCCGACTTGTCCGACGACTATAGGGTCGTCCCCACGACCCCGGGACTAGATTGGCCCACCACCGTCATGTCCGACGACTACAGGGTCGTCCCCACGGCCCCGGGAATAGATTGGCCCACCACCGTCATGTCCGACGACAACAGGATTGTCCCCACGACCCTCGGACTAGATTGCCCCGCCACCGTCATGTCCGACGACTATAGGGTCGTCCCCACGACCCCGGGACTAGATTGGCCCGCCACCATCATGTCCGAGGACTATAGGGTCGTCCCCACGACCCCGGGACTAGGTTGGCCCGCCACCGTCATGTCCGACGACTATAGGGTCGTCCCCACGACCACGGGCCAAAGTTGGCCAGCCGCCGACATGTCCGACGGCTATAGGGTCGTCCCCACGACCCCGGGACTAGATTGGCCCACCACCGTCATGTCCGACGACAACAGGATCGTCCCCACGACCCCGAGACTAGGTTGGCCAGCCGCCGACATGTCCGACGACTATAGGGTCGTCCCCAGGACCCCGGGACTAGATTGGCCAGCCGCCGACATGTTCGACGACTATGGGGTCGTCCCCACAACCCCGGGACTAGAGTGGCCCGCCACCGTCATGTCCGACGAGTATAGGGTCGTACCCACGACCCCGGGACTGGATTGGCCCGCCACCGTCATGTCCGACGACTATAGGGTCGTCCCCACGACCCCAGGTCTGGGTTGGCCCGCCGCCGACTTGTCCGACGACTATAGGGTCGTCTCCACGACCCCGGGCCAAAGTTGGTCAGCCGCCGACATGTCCGACGACTATAGGCTCGTCCCCACGACCCCGGGACTAGATTGGCCCGCCACCGTCATGTCCGACGACTATAGGGTCGCCCCACGACCCCGGGACTAGGTTGGCCAGCCGCCGACATGTCCGACGACTATAGGGTCATCCCCACGACCCCGGGACTAGGTTGGCCCGCCGCCGACTAGTCCGACGACAATAGGGACGTCCCAACGACCCCGGGACTAGATTGGCCCGCCACCGTCATGTCCGACGAATATAGGTTCGTGCCTACGACCCTGGGCATACGTTGGCCCGCCGCCGACATGTCCGACGACTATAGAGTCGTCCCCACGACCCCGGGACTATGTTGGCCCGCCGCCGACTAGTCCGACGACTATAGGGTCGTCCCCACGACCCCGGGACTAGATTGGCCCACCACCGTCATGTCCGACGACAACAGGATCGTCCCCACGACCCCGGGACTAGGTTGGCCCGCCGCCGACTTGTCCGACGGCTATAGGATCGTCCCCACGACCCCGGGACTAGGTTGGCCCGCCGCCGACTTGTCCGACGACTATAGGGTAGTCACCACGACCCCGGGACTAGGTTGGCCCGCCGCCGACATGTCCGACGACTATAGGGTCGTCCCCACGACCCCGGGGCTACATTGGCCCGCCACCGTCATGTCTGACGACTATAGGGTCGTCCCCACGACCACGGGCCAAAGTTGGCCAGCCGCCGACATGTCCGACGGCTATAGGGTCGTCCCCACGACCCCGGGACTAGATTGGCCCGCCACCGTCATGTCCGACGACTATAGGGTCGCCCCACGACCCCGGGACTAGGTTGGCCAGCCGCCGACATGTCCGACGACTATAGGGTCATCCCCACGACCCCGGGACTAGGTTGGCCCGCCGCCGACTAGTCCGACGACAATAGGGACGTCCCAACGACCCCGGGACTAGATTGGCCCGCCACCGTCATGTCCGACGAATATAGGTTCGTGCCTACGACCCTGGGCATACGTTGGCCCGCCGCCGACATGTCCGACGACTATAGAGTCGTCCCCACGACCCCGGGACTATGTTGGCCCGCCGCCGACTAGTCCGACGACTATAGGGTCGTCCCAACGACCCCGGGACTAGTTTGGCCCGCCACCGTCATGTCCGACGAATATAGGTTCGTCCCTACGACACTGGGCATACGTTGGCCCACCGCTGACATGTCCGACGGCAACAGGATTGTCCCCACGACCCTCGGACTAGATTGCCCCGCCACCGTCATGTCCGACGAATATAGGTTCGTCCCTACGACCCTGGGCATACGTTGGCCCACCGCCGACATGTCCGACGACAACAGGATTGTCCCCACGACCCTCGGACTAGATTGCCCCGCCACCGTCATGTCCGACGACTATAGGGTCGTCCCCACGACCCCGGGACTAGATTGGCCCGCCACCATCATGTCCGAGGACTATAGGGTCGTCCCCACGACCCCGGGACTAGGGTGGCCCGCCGCCGACTTGTCCGACGACTATAGGGTCGTCCCCACGACCCCGGGACTAGATTGGCCCACCACCGTCATGTCCGACGACTACAGGGTCGTCCCCACGGCCCCGGGAATAGATTGGCCCACCACCGTCATGTCCGACGACAACAGGATTGTCCCCACGACCCTCGGACTAGATTGCCCCGCCACCGTCATGTCCGACGACTATAAGGTCGTCTCCACGACCCCGGGACTAGGTTGGCCCACCACCGTCATGTCCGACGACTACAGGGTCGTCCCCACGACCCCGGGACTAGGTTGGCCAGCCGCCGACATGTCCGACGACTATAGGGTCGTCCCCACGACCCCGGGGCTACATTGGCCCGCCACCGTCATGTCCGACGACTATAGGGTCGTCCCCACGACCACGGGCCAAAGTTGGCCAGCCGCCGACATGTCCGACGGCTATAGGGTCGTCCCCACGACCCCGGGACTAGATTGGCCCACCACCGTCATGTCCGACGACAACAGGATCGTCCCCACGACCCCGGGACTAGGTTGGCCCGCCGCCGACTTGTCCGACGGCTATAGGATCGTCCCCACGACCCCGGGACTAGGTTGGCCCGCCGCCGACTTGTCCGACGACTATAGGGTCGTCACCACGACCCCGGGACTAGGTTGGCCCGCCGCCGACATGTCCGACGACTATAGGGTCGTCCCCACGACCCCGGGGCTACATTGGCCCGCCACCGTCATGTCCGACGACTATAGGGTCGTCCCCACGACCACGGGCCAAAGTTGGCCAGCCGCCGACATGTCCGACGGCTATAGGGTCGTCCCCACGACCCCGGGACTAGATTGGCCCACCACCGTCATGTCCGACGACAACAGGATCGTCCCCACGACCCCGGGACTGGATTGGCCCGCCACCGTCATGTCCGACGACTATAGGGTCGTCCCCACGACCCCAGGTCTGGGTTGGCCCGCCGCCGACTTGTCCGACGACTATAGGGTCGTCTCCACGACCCCGGGCCAAAGTTGGTCAGCCGCCGACATGTCCGACGACTATAGGGTCGTCCCCACGACCCCGGGACTAGATTGGCCCACCACCGTCATGTCCGACGACAACAGGATCGTCCCCACGACCCCGGGACTGGATTGGCCCGCCACCGTCATGTCCGACGAGTATAGGGTCGTACCCACGACCCCGGGACTGGGTTGGCCCGCCGCCGACTTGTCCGACGACTATAGGGTCGTCCTCACGACCCAGGGACTAGGTTGGCCCGCCGCCGACTAGTCCGACGACAATAGGGACGTCCCAACGACCCCGGGACTAGATTGGCCCGCCACCGTCATGTCCGACGAATATAGGTTCGTGCCTACGACCCTGGGCATACGTTGGCCCGCCGCCGACATGTCCGACGACTATAGAGTCGTCCCCACGACCCCAGGAGTAGATTGCCCCGCCACCGTCATGTCCGACGACTATAGGGTCGTCTCCACGACCCCTGGACTAGGTTGGCCCGCCGCCGAGTTGTCCGACGACTATAGGGTCGTCCCCACGACCCCGGGACTGGGTTGGCCCGCCGCCGACTTGTCCGACGACTATAGGGTCGTCCTCACGACCCAGGGACTAGGATGACCCGCCGCCGACTTGTCCGACGACTATAGAGTCGTCTCCACGACCCCGGGCCAAAGTTGGTCAGCCGCCGACATGTCCGACGACTATAGGCTCGTCCCCACGACCCCGGGACTAGATTGGCCCGCCAGCGTCATGTCCGACGACTATAGGGTCGCCCCACGACCCCGGGACTAGGTTGGCCAGCCGCCGACATGTCCGCCGACTATAGGGTCATCCCCACGACCCCAGGAGTAGATTGCCCCGCCACCGTCATGTCCGACGACTATAGGGTCGTCTCCACGACCCCTGGACTAGGTTGGCCCGCCGCCGAGTTGTCCGACGACTATAGGGTCGTCCCCACGACCCCGGGACTGGGTTGGCCCGCCGCCGACTTGTCCGACGACTATAGGGTCGTCCTCACGACCCAGGGACTAGGATGACCCGCCGCCGACATGTCCGACGACTATAGAGTCGTCCCCACGACCCCGGGACTATGTTGGCCCGCCGCCGACTAGTCCGACGACTATAGGGTCGTCCCCACGACCCCGGGACTAGATTGGCCCGCCACCGTCATGTCCGACGAGTATAGGGTCGTACCCACGACCCCGGGACTGGATTGGCCCGCCACCGTCATGTCCGACGACTATATGGTCGTCCCCACGACCCCAGGTCTGGGTTGGCCCGCCGCCGACTTGTCCGACGACTATAGGGTCGTCTCCACGACCCCGGGCCAAAGTTGGTCAGCCGCCGACATGTCCGACGACTATAGGCTCGTCCCCACGACCCCAGGACTAGATTGGCCCGCCACCGTCATGTCCGACGACTATAGGGTCGCCCCACGACCCCGGGACTAGATTGGCCCGCCGCCGACTTGTCCGACGACTATAGGGTCGTCCCCACGACCCCGGGACTAGGTTGGCCCGCCGCCGACTAGTCCGACGACAATAGGGTCGTCCCAACGATCCCGGGACTAGATTGGCCCGCCACCGTCATGTCCGACGACTATAGGGTCGCCCCACGACCCCGGGACTAGGTTGGCCAGCCGCCGACATGTCCGACGACTATAGGGTCGTCCCCAGGACCCCGGGACTAGATTGGCCAGCCGCCGACATGTTCGACGACTATGGGGTCGTCCCCACAACCCCGGGACTAGAGTGGCCCGCCACCGTCATGTCCGACGAGTATAGGGTCGTACCCACGACCCCGGGACTGGATTGGCCCGCCACCGTCATGTCCGACGACTATAGGGTCGTCCCCACGACCCCAGGTCTGGGTTGGCCCGCCGCCGACTTGTCCGACGACTATAGGGTCGTCTCCACGACCCCGGGCCAAAGTTGGTCAGCCGCCGACATGTCCGACGACTATAGGCTCGTCCCCACGACCCCGGGACTAGATTGGCCCGCCACCGTCATGTCCGACGACTATAGGGTCGCCCCACGACCCCGGGACTAGGTTGGCCAGCCGCCGACATGTCCGACGACTATAGGGTCATCCCCACGACCCCGGGACTAGGTTGGCCCGCCGCCGACTAGTCCGACGACAATAGGGACGTCCCAACGACCCCGGGACTAGATTGGCCCGCCACCGTCATGTCCGACGAATATAGGTTCGTGCCTACGACCCTGGGCATACGTTGGCCCGCCGCCGACATGTCCGACGACTATAGAGTCGTCCCCACGACCCCGGGACTATGTTGGCCCGCCGCCGACTAGTCCGACGACTATAGGGTCGTCCCAACGACCCCGGGACTAGTTTGGCCCGCCACCGTCATGTCCGACGAATATAGGTTCGTCCCTACGACACTGGGCATACGTTGGCCCACCGCTGACATGTCCGACGGCAACAGGATTGTCCCCACGACCCTCGGACTAGATTGCCCCGCCACCGTCATGTCCGACGAATATAGGTTCGTCCCTACGACCCTGGGCATACGTTGGCCCACCGCCGACATGTCCGACGACAACAGGATTGTCCCCACGACCCTCGGACTAGATTGCCCCGCCACCGTCATGTCCGACGACTATAGGGTCGTCCCCACGACCCCGGGACTAGATTGGCCCGCCACCATCATGTCCGAGGACTATAGGGTCGTCCCCACGACCCCGGGACTAGGGTGGCCCGCCGCCGACTTGTCCGACGACTATAGGGTCGTCCCCACGACCCCGGGACTAGATTGGCCCACCACCGTCATGTCCGACGACTACAGGGTCGTCCCCACGGCCCCGGGAATAGATTGGCCCACCACCGTCATGTCCGACGACAACAGGATTGTCCCCACGACCCTCGGACTAGATTGCCCCGCCACCGTCATGTCCGACGACTATAGGGTCGTCTCCACGACCCCGGGACTAGGTTGGCCCACCACCGTCATGTCCGACGACTACAGGGTCGTCCCCACGACCCCGGGACTAGGTTGGCCAGCCGCCGACATGTCCGACGACTATAGGGTCGTCCCCACGACCCCGGGGCTACATTGGCCCGCCACCGTCATGTCCGACGACTATAGGGTCGTCCCCACGACCACGGGCCAAAGTTGGCCAGCCGCCGACATGTCCGACGGCTATAGGGTCGTCCCCACGACCCCGGGACTAGATTGGCCCACCACCGTCATGTCCGACGACAACAGGATCGTCCCCACGACCCCGGGACTAGGTTGGCCCGCCGCCGACTTGTCCGACGGCTATAGGATCGTCCCCACGACCCCGGGACTAGGTTGGCCCGCCGCCGACTTGTCCGACGACTATAGGGTCGTCACCACGACCCCGGGACTAGGTTGGCCCGCCGCCGACATGTCCGACGACTATAGGGTCGTCCCCACGACCCCGGGGCTACATTGGCCCGCCACCGTCATGTCCGACGACTATAGGGTCGTCCCCACGACCACGGGCCAAAGTTGGCCAGCCGCCGACATGTCCGACGGCTATAGGGTCGTCCCCACGACCCCGGGACTAGATTGGCCCACCACCGTCATGTCCGACGACAACAGGATCGTCCCCACGACCCCGGGACTGGATTGGCCCGCCACCGTCATGTCCGACGACTATAGGGTCGTCCCCACGACCCCAGGTCTGGGTTGGCCCGCCGCCGACTTGTCCGACGACTATAGGGTCGTCTCCACGACCCCGGGCCAAAGTTGGTCAGCCGCCGACATGTCCGACGACTATAGGGTCGTCCCCACGACCCCGGGACTAGATTGGCCCACCACCGTCATGTCCGACGACAACAGGATCGTCCCCACGACCCCGGGACTGGATTGGCCCGCCACCGTCATGTCCGACGAGTATAGGGTCGTACCCACGACCCCGGGACTGGGTTGGCCCGCCGCCGACTTGTCCGACGACTATAGGGTCGTCCTCACGACCCAGGGACTAGGTTGGCCCGCCGCCGACTAGTCCGACGACAATAGGGACGTCCCAACGACCCCGGGACTAGATTGGCCCGCCACCGTCATGTCCGACGAATATAGGTTCGTGCCTACGACCCTGGGCATACGTTGGCCCGCCGCCGACATGTCCGACGACTATAGAGTCGTCCCCACGACCCCAGGAGTAGATTGCCCCGCCACCGTCATGTCCGACGACTATAGGGTCGTCTCCACGACCCCTGGACTAGGTTGGCCCGCCGCCGAGTTGTCCGACGACTATAGGGTCGTCCCCACGACCCCGGGACTGGGTTGGCCCGCCGCCGACTTGTCCGACGACTATAGGGTCGTCCTCACGACCCAGGGACTAGGATGACCCGCCGCCGACTTGTCCGACGACTATAGAGTCGTCTCCACGACCCCGGGCCAAAGTTGGTCAGCCGCCGACATGTCCGACGACTATAGGCTCGTCCCCACGACCCCGGGACTAGATTGGCCCGCCAGCGTCATGTCCGACGACTATAGGGTCGCCCCACGACCCCGGGACTAGGTTGGCCAGCCGCCGACATGTCCGCCGACTATAGGGTCATCCCCACGACCCCAGGAGTAGATTGCCCCGCCACCGTCATGTCCGACGACTATAGGGTCGTCTCCACGACCCCTGGACTAGGTTGGCCCGCCGCCGAGTTGTCCGACGACTATAGGGTCGTCCCCACGACCCCGGGACTGGGTTGGCCCGCCGCCGACTTGTCCGACGACTATAGGGTCGTCCTCACGACCCAGGGACTAGGATGACCCGCCGCCGACATGTCCGACGACTATAGAGTCGTCCCCACGACCCCGGGACTATGTTGGCCCGCCGCCGACTAGTCCGACGACTATAGGGTCGTCCCCACGACCCCGGGACTAGATTGGCCCGCCACCGTCATGTCCGACGAGTATAGGGTCGTACCCACGACCCCGGGACTGGATTGGCCCGCCACCGTCATGTCCGACGACTATATGGTCGTCCCCACGACCCCAGGTCTGGGTTGGCCCGCCGCCGACTTGTCCGACGACTATAGGGTCGTCTCCACGACCCCGGGCCAAAGTTGGTCAGCCGCCGACATGTCCGACGACTATAGGCTCGTCCCCACGACCCCAGGACTAGATTGGCCCGCCACCGTCATGTCCGACGACTATAGGGTCGCCCCACGACCCCGGGACTAGATTGGCCCGCCGCCGACTTGTCCGACGACTATAGGGTCGTCCCCACGACCCCGGGACTAGGTTGGCCCGCCGCCGACTAGTCCGACGACAATAGGGTCGTCCCAACGATCCCGGGACTAGATTGGCCCGCCACCGTCATGTCCGACGACTATAGGGTCGCCCCACGACCCCGGGACTAGGTTGGCCCGCCGCCGACTTGTCCGACGACTATAGGGTCGTCCCCACGACCCCGGGACTAGATTGGCCCGCCACCGTCATGTCCGACGACTATAGGGTCGCCCCACGACCCCGGGACTAGGTTGGCCCGCCGCCGACTTGTCCGACGACTATAGGGTCGTCCCAACGATCCCGGGACTAGATTGGCCCGCCACCGTCATGTCCGACGACTATAGGGTCGTCCCCACGACCCCGGGACTATGTTGGCCAGCCGCCGACATGTCCGACGACTATAGGGTCGTCCCCACGACCCCGGAGTTAGAATGGCCCGCCACCGTCGTGTCCGACGACTATAGGGTCGTCTCCGCGACCACGGGCCAAAGTTGGTCAGCCGCCGACTTGTCCGACGACTATTGGGTCGTCCCCACGACCCCGGGACTAGGTTGGCCCGCCGCCAAATAGTCCGACGACTATAGGGTCGTCCCAACGACCCCGGGACTAGTTTGGCCCGCCACCGTCATGTCCGACGAATATAGGTTCGTCCCTACGACCCTGGGCATACGTTGGCCCGCCGCCGACATGTCCGACGACTATAGGGACGTCCCCACGACCCCGGGACTAGGTTGGCCCGCCACCGTCATGTCCGACGACTATAGGGTCGTCCCCACGACCGCGGGGCTAGATTGGCCCGCCACCGTCATGTCCGACGACTATAGGGTCGTCCCCACGACCCCGGGCCAAATTTGGCCAGCCGCCGACATGTCCGACGACTATAGGGTCGTCCCAACGACCCCGGGACTAGATTGGCCCGCCACCGTCATGTCCGACGACTATAGGGTCGTCCCCACGACCCCGGGACTAGGTTGGCCCGCCGCCGACTTGTCCGACGACTATAGGGTCGTCCCTCCCACCCCTGAACTACGTTGGCCAGCCGCCGACATGTCCGACGACTATAGGGTCGTCCCCACGACCCCGGGGCTAGATTGGCCAGCCGCCGACATGTCCGACGACTATTGGGTCGTCCCCACGACCCCGGGACTAGGTTGGCCCGCCGCCGACTTGTCCGATGACAATAGGGTCGTCCCCACGACCCCGGGACTAGATTGGCCCACCACCGTCATGTCCGACGACTACAGGGTCGTCCCCACGGCCCCGGGAATAGATTGGCCCGCCGCCGACATGTCCGACGACTATAGGGTCGTCCCCACGATCCCGGGACTAGGTTGGCCAACCGCCGACATGTCCGATGACAATAGGGTCGTCCCCACGACCCCGGGACTAGATTGGCCCACCACCGTCATGTCCGACGACTACAGGGTCGTCCCCACGGCCCCGGGAATAGATTGGCCCGCCGCCGACTTGTCCGACGACTATAGGGTCGTCCCCACGACCACGGGCCAAAGTTGGCCAGCCGCCGACATGTCCGACGACTATAGGGTCGTCCCAACGACCCCGGGACTAGATTGGCCCGCCACCGTCATGTCCGACGACTATAGGGTCGTCCCCACGACCCCGGGACTAGGTTGGCCCGCCGCCGACTTGTCCGACGACTATAGGGTCGTCCCTCCCACCCCTGAACTAGGTTGGCCAGCCGCCGACATGTCCGACGACTATAGGGTCGTCCCCACGACCCCGGGGCTAGATTGGCCAGCCGCCGACATGTCCGACGACTATTGGGTCGTCCCCACGACCCCGGGACTAGGTTGGCCCGCCGCCGACTTGTCCGACGACTATAGGTTCGTCCCTACGACCCTGGACATACGTTGGCCCGCCGCCGACATGTCCGACGACTATAGGGTCGTCCCCACGATCCCGGGACTAGGTTGGCCAGCCGCCGACATGTCCGACGACAATAGGGTCGTCCCCACGACCCCAGGACTAGATTGGCCCACCACCGTCATGTCCGACGACTACAGGGTCGTCCCCACGGCCCCGGGAATAGATTGGCCCGCCGCCGACTTGTCCGACGACTATAGGGTCGTCCCCACGGCCCCGGGAATAGATTGGCCCGCCGCCGACATGTCCGACGACTATAGGGTCGTTCCCACGATCCCGGGACTAGGTTGGCCAACCGCCGACATGTCCGACGACAATAGGGTCGCCCCCACGACCCCGGGACTAGATTGGCCCACCACCGTCATGTCCGACGACTACAGGGTCGTCCCCACGGCCCCGGGAATAGATTGGCCCGCCACCGTCATGTCCGACGACTATAGGGTCGTCCCCACGACCCCGGGACTAGGTTGGCCCGCCGCCGACTTGTCCGACGACTATAGGGTCGTCCCCACGGCCCCGGGAATAGATTGGCCCGCCGCCGACATGTCCGACGACTATAGGGTCGTTCCCACGATCCCGGGACTAGGTTGGCCAGCCGCCGACATGTCCGACGACAATAGGGTCGTCCCCACGACCCCAGGACTAGATTGGCCCACCACCGTCATGTCCGACGACTACAGGGTCGTCCCCACGGCCCCGGGAATAGATTGGCCCGCCGCCGACTTGTCCGACGACTATAGGGTCGTCCCCACGGCCCCGGGAATAGATTGGCCCGCCGCCGACATGTCCGACGACTATAGGGTCGTTCCCACGATCCCGGGACTAGGTTGGCCAGCCGCCGACATGTCCGACGACTATAGGGTCGTCCCCACGACCCCGGGACTATATTGGCCCGCCACCGTCATGTCCGACGACTATAGGGCCGTCTCCACGACCCCGGGACTAGGTTGTCCCGCCGCCGACTTGTCCGACGACTATAGGGTCGTCCCCACGACCACTGGCCAAAGTTGCCCAGCCGCCGACATGTCCGACGACTATAGGGTCGCCCCCACGACCCCGGGACTAGGTTGGCCCGCCGCCGACATGTCCGACGTCTATAGGGTCGTCCCCACGACCCCGGGGCTAGATTGGCCCGCCACCGTCATGTCCGACGACTATAGGGTCGTCCCCACGACCACGGGCCAAAGTTGGCCGCCGCCGACATGTCCGACGGCTATAGGGTCGTCCCCACGACCCCGGGACTAGATTGGCCCACCACCGTCATGTCCGACGACAACAGGATCGTCCCCACGACCCCGGGACTATGTTGGCGCGCCGCCGACTTGTCCGACGACTATAGGGTCGTCCCCAGGACCCCGGGACTAGATTGGCCCGCCGCCGACTTGTCCGACGACTATAGGGTCGTCCCCAGGACCCCGGGACTAGATTGGCCAGCCGCCGACATGTTCGACGACTATGGGGTCGTCCCCACAACCCCGGGACTAGAGTGGCCCGCCACCGTCATGTCCGACGAGTATAGGGTCGTACCCACGACCCCGGGACTATGTTGGGCCGCCGCCGACTTGTCCGACGACTATAGGGTCGTCCCCACGACCCCGGGACTATGTTGGCCCGCCGCCGACTTGTCCGACGACTATAGGGTCGTCCCCACGACCCCGGGACTATGTTGGCCCGCCGCCGACTTGTCCGACGACTATAGGGTCGTCCCCACGACCCCGGGACTAGGATGGCCCGCCGCCGACTTGTCCGACGACTATAGGGTCGTCCCCACGACCCCGGGACTATGTTGGCCCGCCGCCGACTTGTCCGACGACTATAGGGTAGTCCCCGCGACCCCGGGACTAGATTGGCCCGCCACCGTCATGTCCGACGACTATAGGGTCGTCCCTACCACCCCGGGACTAGGCTGGCAAGCCGCCGACATGTCCGACGACTATAGGGTCGTCTCCACGACCCCGGGACTAGGTTGGCCCGCCGCCGACTTGTCCGGCGACTATAGGGACGTCCCCACGACCAAGGGCCAATGTTGCCCAGCCGCCGACATGTCCGACGACTATAGGGTCGTCCCCACGACCCCGGGACTATGTTGGCCCGCCGCCGACTTGTCCGACGACTATAGGGTCGTCCCCGCGACCCCGGGACTATGTTGGCCCGCCGCCGACTTGTCCGACGACTATAGGGTCGTCCCCACGACCCCGGGACTAGGATGGCCCGCCGCCGACTTGTCCGACAACTATAGGGACGTCCCCACGACCACGGGCCAAAGTTGCCCAGCCGCCGACATGTCCGACGACTATAGGGTCGTCCCCACGACCCCGGGACTAGATTGGCCCGCCACCGTCATGTCCGACGACTATAGGGTCGTCCCCACGACACCGGGACTAGGTTGGCCCGCCGCCGACTTGTCCGACGACTATAGGGTCGTCCCCACGACCCCGGGACTATGTTGGCCCGCCGCCGACTTGTCCGACGACTATAGGGTCGTCCCCACGACCCCGGGACTAGGTTGGCCCGCCGCCGACTTGTCCGACGACTATAGGGTCGTCCCCACGACCCCGGGACTAGATTGGCCCGCCACCGACATGTCCGACGACTATAGGGTCGCCCCACGATCCCGGGACTAGGTTGGCCCGCCGCCGAACTTGTCCGACGACTATAGGGTCGTCCCCACGACCCCGGGACTATGTTGGCCCGCCGCCGACTTGTCCGACGACTATAGGGTCGTCCCCACGACCCCGGGACTATGTTGGCCCGCCGCCGACTTGTCCGACGACTATAGGGTCGTCCCCACGACCCCGGGACTAGGTTGGCCCGCCGCCGACTTGTCCGACGACTATGGGGTCGTCCCCACAACCCCGGGACTAGAGTGGCCCGCCACCGTCATGTCCGACGAGTATAGGGTCGTACCCACGACCCCGGGACTGGATTGGCCCGCAACCGTCATGTCCGACGACTATAGGGTCGTCCCCACGACCCCGGGACTATGTTGGCCCGCCGCCGACTTGTCCGACGACTATAGGGTCGTCCCCACGACCCCGGGACTAGGTTGGCCCGCCACCGTCATGTCCGACGACTATAAGGTCGCCCCACGACCCCGGGACTAGGTTGGCCAGCCGCCGACATGTCCGACGACTATAGGGTCGTCCCCACGACCCCGGGGCTACATTGGCCCGCCACCGTCATGTCCGACGACTATAGGGTCGTCCCCACGACCACGGGCCAAAGTTGGCCAGCCGCCGACATGTCCGACGGCTATAGGGTCGTCCCCACGACCCCGGGACTAGATTGGCCCACCACCGTCATGTCCGACGACAACAGGATCGTCCCCACGACCCCGGGACTAGGTTGGCCCGCCGCCGACTTGTCCGACGGCTATAGGATCGTCCCCACGACCCCGGGACTAGGTTGGCCCGCCGCCGACTTGTCCGACGACTATAGGGTAGTCACCACGACCCCGGGACTAGGTTTTCCCGCCGCCGACATGTCCGACGACTATAGGGTCGTCCCCACGACCCCGGGGCTACATTGGCCCGCCACCGTCATGTCTGACGACTATAGGGTCGTCCCCACGACCACGGGCCAAAGTTGGCCAGCCGCCGACATGTCCGACGGCTATAGGGTCGTCCCCACGACCCCGGGACTAGATTGGCCCACCACCGTCATGTCCGACGACAACAGGATCGTCCCCACGACCCCGGGACTGGATTGGCCCGCCACCGTCATGTCCGACGACTATAGGGTCGTCCCCACGACCCCAGGTCTGGGTTGGCCCGCCGCCGACTTGTCCGACGACTATAGGGTCGTCTCCACGACCCCGGGCCAAAGTTGGTCAGCCGCCGACATGTCCGACGACTATAGGCTCGTCCCCACGACCCCGGGACTAGATTGGCCCGCCACCGTCATGTCCGACGACTATAAGGTCGCCCCACGACCCCGGGACTAGGTTGGCCAGCCGCCGACATGTCCGACGACTATAGGGTCGTCCCCAGGACCCCGGGACTAGATTGGCCAGCCGCCGACATGTTCGACGACTATGGGGTCGTCCCCACAACCCCGGGACTAGAGTGGCCCGCCACCGTCATGTCCGACGAGTATAGGGTCGTACCCACGACCCCGGGACTGGATTGGCCCGCCACCGTCATGTCCGACGACTATAGGGTCGTCCCCACGACCCCAGGTCTGGGTTGGCCCGCCGCCGACTTGTCCGACGACTATAGGGTCGTCTCCACGACCCCGGGCCAAAGTTGGTCAGCCGCCGACATGTCCGACGACTATAGGCTCGTCCCCACGACCCCGGGACTAGATTGGCCCGCCACCGTCATGTCCGACGACTATAGGGTCGCCCCACGACCCCGGGACTAGGTTGGCCAGCCGCCGACATGTCCGACGACTATAGGGTCATCCCCACGACCCCAGGAGTAGATTGCCCCGCCACCGTCATGTCCGACGACTATAGGGTCGTCTCCACGACCCCTGGACTAGGTTGGCCCGCCGCCGAGTTGTCGAACGACTATAGGGTCGTCCCCACGACCCCGGGACTGGGTTGGCCCGCCGCCGACTTGTCCGACGACTATAGGGTCGTCCTCACGACCCAGGGACTAGGATGACCCGCCGCCAACTTGTCCGACGACTATAGAGTCGTCCCCACGACCCCGGGACTAGGTTGGCCCGCCGCCGACTAGTCCGACGACAATAGGGACGTCCCAACGACCCCGGGACTAGATTGGCCCGCCACCGTCATGTCCGACGAATATAGGTTCGTGCCTACGACCCTGGGCATACGTTGGCCCGCCGCCGACATGTCCGACGACTATAGAGTCGTCCCCACGACCCCGGGACTATGTTGGCCCGCCGCCGACTAGTCCGACGACTATAGGGTCGTCCCAACGACCCCGGGACTAGTTTGGCCCGCCACCGTCATGTCCGACGAATATAGGTTCGTCCCTACGACCCTGGGCATACGTTGGCCCACCGCCGACATGTCCGACGACAACAGGATTGTCCCCACGACCCTCGGACTAGATTGCCCCGCCACCGTCATGTCCGACGACTATAGGGTCGTCCCCACGACCCCGGGACTAGATTGGCCCGCCACCATCATGTCCGAGGACTATAGGGTCGTCCCCACGACCCCGGGACTAGGGTGGCCCGCCGCCGACTTGTCCGACGACTATAGGGTCGTCCCCACGACCCCGGGACTAGATTGGCCCACCACCGTCATGTCCGACGACTACAGGGTCGTCCCCACGGCCCCGGGAATAGATTGGCCCACCACCGTCATGTCCGACGACAACAGGATTGTCCCCACGACCCTCGGCCTAGATTGCCCCGCCACCGTCATGTCCGACGACTATAGGGTCGTCTCCACGACCCCGGGACTAGGTTGGCCCACCACCGTCATGTCCGACGACTACAGGGTCGTCCCCACGACCCCGGGACTAGGTTGGCCAGCCGCCGACATGTCCGACGACTATAGGGTCGTCCCCACGACCCCGGGGCTACATTGGCCCGCCACCGTCATGTCCGACGACTATAGGGTCGTCCCCACGACCACGGGCCAAAGTTGGCCAGCCGCCGACATGTCCGACGGCTATAGGGTCGTCCCCACGACCCCGGGACTAGATTGGCCCACCACCGTCATGTCCGACGACAACAGGATCGTCCCCACGACCCCGGGACTAGGTTGGCCCGCCGCCGACTTGTCCGACGGCTATAGGATCGTCCCCACGACCCCGGGACTAGGTTGGCCCGCCGCCGACTTGTCCGACGACTATAGGGTCGTCCCCACGACCCCGGGGCTACATTGGCCCGCCACCGTCATGTCCGACGACTATAGGGTCGTCCCCACGACCACGGGCCAAAGTTGGCCCGCCGCCGACATGTCCGACGACTATAGGGTCGTCCCCACGACCCCGGGGCTACATTGGCCCGCCACCGTCATGTCTGACGACTATAGGGTCGTCCCCACGACCACGGGCCAAAGTTGGCCAGCCGCCGACATGTCCGACGGCTATAGGGTCGTCCCCACGACCCCGGGACTAGATTGGCCCACCACCGTCATGTCCGACGACAACAGGATCGTCCCCACGACCCCGTGACTGGATTGGCCCGCCACCGTCATGTCCGACGACTATAGGGTCGTCCCCACGACCCCAGGTCTGGGTTGGCCCGCCGCCGACTTGTCCGACGACTATAGGGTCGTCTCCACGACCCCGGGCCAAAGTTGGTCAGCCGCCGACATGTCCGACGACTATAGGCTCGTCCCCACGACCCCGGGACTAGATTGGCCCGCCACCGTCATGTCCGACGACTATAAGGTCGCCCCACGACCCCGGGACTAGGTTGGCCAGCCGCCGACATGTCCGACGACTATAGGGTCGTCCCCAGGACCCCGGGACTAGATTGGCCAGCCGCCGACATGTTCGACGACTATGGGGTCGTCCCCACAACCCCGGGACTAGAGTGGCCCGCCACCGTCATGTCCGACGAGTATAGGGTCGTACCCACGACCCCGGGACTGGATTGGCCCGCCACCGTCATGTCCGACGACTATAGGGTCGTCCCCACGACCCCAGGTCTGGGTTGGCCCGCCGCCGACTTGTCCGACGACTATAGGGTCGTCTCCACGACCCCGGGCCAAAGTTGGTCAGCCGCCGACATGTCCGACGACTATAGGCTCGTCCCCACGACCCCGGGACTAGATTGGCCCGCCACCGTCATGTCCGACGACTATAGGGTCGCCCCACGACCCCGGGACTAGGTTGGCCAGCCGCCGACATGTCCGACGACTATAGGGTCATCCCCACGACCCCAGGAGTAGATTGCCCCGCCACCGTCATGTCCGACGACTATAGGGTCGTCTCCACGACCCCTGGACTAGGTTGGCCCGCCGCCGAGTTGTCGAACGACTATAGGGTCGTCCCCACGACCCCGGGACTGGGTTGGCCCGCCGCCGACTTGTCCGACGACTATAGGGTCGTCCTCACGACCCAGGGACTAGGATGACCCGCCGCCAACTTGTCCGACGACTATAGAGTCGTCCCCACGACCCCGGGACTATGTTGGTCCGCCGCCGACTAGTCCGACGACTATAGGGTCGTCCCAACGACCCCGGGACTAGTTTGGCCCGCCACCGTCATGTCCGACGAATATAGGTTCGTCCCTACGACCCTGGGCATACGTTGGCCCACCGCCGACATGTCCGACGACAACAGGATTGTCCCCACGACCCTCGGACTAGATTGCCCCGCCACCGTCATGTCCGACGAATATAGGTTCGTCCCTACGACCCTGGGCATACGTTGGCCCACCGCCGACATGTCCGACGACAACAGGATTGTCCCCACGACCCTCGGACTAGATTGCCCCGCCACCGTCATGTCCGACGACTATAGGGTCGTCCCCACGACCCCGGGACTAGATTGGCCCGCCACCATCATGTCCGAGGACTATAGGGTCGTCCCCACGACCCCGGGACTAGGGTGGCCCGCCGCCGACTTGTCCGACGACTATAGGGTCGTCCCCACGACCCCGGGACTAGATTGGCCCACCACCGTCATGTCCGACGACTACAGGGTCGTCCCCACGGCCCCGGGAATAGATTGGCCCACCACCGTCATGTCCGACGACAACAGGATTGTCCCCACGACCCTCGGACTAGATTGCCCCGCCACCGTCATGTCCGACGACTATAGGGTCGTCTCCACGACCCCGGGACTAGGTTGGCCCACCACCGTCATGTCCGACGACTACAGGGTCGTCCCCACGACCCCGGGACCAGGTTGGCCAGCCGCCGACATGTCCGACGACTATAGGGTCGTCCCCACGACCCCGGGGCTACATTGGCCCGCCACCGTCATGTCCGACGACTATAGGGTCGTCCCCACGACCACGGGCCAAAGTTGGCCAGCCGCCGACATGTCCGACGGCTATAGGGTCGCCCCCACGACCCCGGGACTAGATTGGCCCACCACCGTCATGTCCGACGACAACAGGATCGTCCCCACGACCCCGGGACTAGGTTGGCCCGCCGCCGACTTGTCCGACGGCTATAGGATCGTCCCCACGACCCCGGGACTAGGTTGGCCCGCCGCCGACTTGTCCGACGACTATAGGGTCGTCACCACGACCCCGGGACTAGGTTGGCCCGCCGCCGACATGTCCGACGACTATAGGGTCGTCCCCACGACCCCGGGGCTACATTGGCCCGCCACCGTCATGTCCGACGACTATAGGGTCGTCCCCACGACCACGGGCCAAAGTTGGACAGCCGCCGACATGTCCGACGGCTATAGGGTCGTCCCCACGACCCCGGGACTAGATTGGCCCACCACCGTCATGTCCGACGACAACAGGATCGTCCCCACGACCCCGGGACTGGATTGGCCCGCCACCGTCATGTCCGACGACTATAGGGTCGTCCCCACGACCCCAGGTCTGGGTTGGCCCGCCGCCGACTTGTCCGACGACTATAGGGTCGTCTCCACGATCCCGGGCCAAAGTTGGTCAGCCGCCGACATGTCCGACGACTATAGGCTCGTCCCCACGACCCCGGGACTAGATTGGCCCGCCACCGTCATGTCCGACGACTATAAGGTCGCCCCACGACCCCGGGACTAGGTTGGCCAGCCGCCGACATGTCGGACGACTATAGGGTCGTCCCCAGGACCCCGGGACTAGATTGGCCGGCCGCCGACATGTTCGACGACTATGGGGTCGTCCCCACAACCCCGGGACTAGAGTGGCCCGCCACCGTCATGTCCGACGAGTATAGGGTCGTACCCACGACCCCGGGACTGGATTGGCCCGCCACCGTCATGTCCGACGACTATAGGGTCGTCCCCACGACCCCAGGTCTGGGTTGGCCCGCCGCCGACTTGTCCGACGACTATAGGGTCGTCTCCACGACCCCGGGCCAAAGTTGGTCAGCCGCCGACATGTCCGACGACTATAGGCTCGTCCCCACGACCCCGGGACTAGATTGGCCGCCACCGTCATGTCCGACAACTATAGGGTCGCCCCACGACCCCGGGACTAGGTTGGCCAGCCGCCGACATGTCCGACGACTATAGGGTCATCCCCACGACCCCAGGAGTAGATTGCCCCGCCACCGTCATGTCCGACGACTATAGGGTCGTCTCCACGACCCCTGGACTAGGTTGGCCCGCCGCCGAGTTGTCCGACGACTATAGGGTCGTCCCCACGACCCCGGGACTGGGTTGGCCCGCCGCCGACTTGTCCGACGACTATAGGGTCGTCCTCACGACCCAGGGACTAGGATGACCCGCCACCGACTTGTCCGACGACTATAGAGTCGTCCCCACGACCCCGGGACTAGGTTGGCCCGCCGCCGACTAGTCCGACGACAATAGGGACGTCCCAACGACCCCGGGACTAGATTGGCCCGCCACCGTCATGTCCGACGAATATAGGTTCGTGCCTACGACCCTGGGCATACGTTGGCCCGCCGCCGACATGTCCGACGACTATAGAGTCGTCCCCACGACCCCAGGAGTAGATTGCCCCGCCACCGTCATGTCCGACGACTATAGGGTCGTCTCCACGACCCCTGGACTAGGTTGGCCCGCCGCCGAGTTGTCCGACGACTATAGGGTCGTCCCCACGACCCCGGGACTGGGTTGGCCCGCCGCCGACTTGTCCGACGACTATAGGGTCGTCCTCACGACCCAGGGACTAGGATGACCCGCCGCCGACTTGTCCGACGACTATAGAGTCGTCTCCACGACCCCGGGCCAAAGTTGGTCAGCCGCCGACATGTCCGACGACTATAGGCTCGTCCCCACGACCCCGGGACTAGATTGGCCCGCCACCGTCATGTCCGACGACTATAAGGTCGCCCCACGACCCCGGGACTAGGTTGGCCAGCCGCCGACATGTCCGACGACTATAGGGTCGTCCCCAGGACCCCGGGACTAGATTGGCCAGCCGCCGACATGTTCGACGACTATGGGGTCGTCCCCACAACCCCGGGACTAGAGTGGCCCGCCACCGTCATGTCCGACGAGTATAGGGTCGTACCCACGACCCCGGGACTGGATTGGCCCGCCACCGTCATGTCCGACGACTATAGGGTCGTCCCCACGACCCCAGGTCTGGGTTGGCCCGCCGCCGACTTGTCCGACGACTATAGGGTCGTCTCCACGACCCCGGGCCAAAGTTGGTCAGCC
The DNA here is from genome assembly GCA_946251845.1 of Andrena fulva. Taxonomy (NCBI): domain Eukaryota; kingdom Metazoa; phylum Arthropoda; class Insecta; order Hymenoptera; family Andrenidae; genus Andrena; species Andrena fulva. The sequence goes on from CAMITZ010000297.1 coordinate 820,002, forward strand.
GCCGACATGTCCGACGACTATAGGCTCGTCCCCACGACCCCGGGACTAGATTGGCCGCCACCGTCATGTCCGACAACTATAGGGTCGCCCCACGACCCCGGGACTAGGTTGGCCAGCCGCCGACATGTCCGACGACTATAGGGTCATCCCCACGACCCCAGGAGTAGATTGCCCCGCCACCGTCATGTCCGACGACTATAGGGTCGTCTCCACGACCCCTGGACTAGGTTGGCCCGCCGCCGAGTTGTCCGACGACTATAGGGTCGTCCCCACGACCCCGGGACTGGGTTGGCCCGCCGCCGACTTGTCCGACGACTATAGGGTCGTCCTCACGACCCAGGGACTAGGATGACCCGCCACCGACTTGTCCGACGACTATAGAGTCGTCCCCACGACCCCGGGACTAGGTTGGCCCGCCGCCGACTAGTCCGACGACAATAGGGACGTCCCAACGACCCCGGGACTAGATTGGCCCGCCACCGTCATGTCCGACGAATATAGGTTCGTGCCTACGACCCTGGGCATACGTTGGCCCGCCGCCGACATGTCCGACGACTATAGAGTCGTCCCCACGACCCCAGGAGTAGATTGCCCCGCCACCGTCATGTCCGACGACTATAGGGTCGTCTCCACGACCCCTGGACTAGGTTGGCCCGCCGCCGAGTTGTCCGACGACTATAGGGTCGTCCCCACGACCCCGGGACTGGGTTGGCCCGCCGCCGACTTGTCCGACGACTATAGGGTCGTCCTCACGACCCAGGGACTAGGATGACCCGCCGCCGACTTGTCCGACGACTATAGAGTCGTCTCCACGACCCCGGGCCAAAGTTGGTCAGCCGCCGACATGTCCGACGACTATAGGCTCGTCCCCACGACCCCGGGACTAGATTGGCCCGCCAGCGTCATGTCCGACGACTATAGGGTCGCCCCACGACCCCGGCACTAGGTTGGCCCGCCGCCGACTAGTCCGACGACTATAGGGTCGTCCCCACGACCCCGGGACTAGATTGGCCCGCCACCGTCATGTCCGACGAGTATAGGGTCGTACCCACGACCCCGGGACTGGATTGGCCCGCCACCGTCATGTCCGACGACTATATGGTCGTCCCCACGACCCCAGGTCTGGGTTGGCCCGCCGCCGACTTGTCCGACGACTATAGGGTCGTCTCCACGACCCCGGGCCAAAGTTGGTCAGCCGCCGACATGTCCGACGACTATAGGCTCGTCCCCACGACCCCAGGACTAGATTGGCCCGCCACCGTCATGTCCGACGACTATAGGGTCGTCTCCACGACCCCTGGACTAGGTTGGCCCGCCGCCGAGTTGTCCGACGACTATAGGGTCGTCCTCACGACCCAGGGACTAGGATGACCCGCCGCCGACATGTCCGACGACTATAGAGTCGTCCCCACGACCCCGGGACTATGTTGGCCCGCCGCCGACTAGTCCGACGACAATGGGGTCGTCCCAACGATCCCGGGACTAGATTGGCCCGCCACCGTCATGTCCGACGACTATAGGGTCGTCCCCACGACCCCGGGACTATGTTGGCCCGCCGCCGACTTGTCCGACGACTATAGGGTAGTCCCCGCGACCCCGGGACTAGATTGGCCCGCCACCGTCATGTCCGACGACTATAGGGTCGTCCCCACGACCCCGGGACTAGATTGGCCCGCCACCATCATGTCCGACGACTATAGGGTCGTCCCCACGACCCCGGGATTAGGGTGGCCCGCCGCCGACTTGTCCGACGACTATAGGGTCGTCCCCACGACCCCGGGACTAGATTGGCCCACCACCGTCATGTCCGACGACTACAGGGTCGTCCCCACGACCCCGGGACTAGATTGGCCCGCCACCGTCATGTCCGACGACTATAGGGTCGTACCCACGACCCCGGGTCTAGGTTGGCCGGCCGCCGACTTGTCCGACGACTATAGGGTCGTCCCTCCCACCCCGGAACTAGGTTGGCCAGCCGCCGACATGTCCGACGACTATAGGGTCGTCCCCACGACCCCGGAGTTAGAATGGCCCGCCACCGTCGTGTCCGACGACTATAGGGTCGTCTCCGCGACCACGGGCCAAAGTTGGTCAGCCGCCGTCTTGTCCGACGACTATTGGGTCGTCCCCACGACCCCGGGACTAGGTTGGCCCGCCGCCAACTAGTCCGACGACTATAGGGTCGTCCCAACGACCCCGGGACTAGTTTGGCCCGCCTCCGTCATGTCCGACGAATATAGGTTCGTCCCTACGACCCTGGGCATACGTTGGCCCGCCGCCGACATGTCCGACGACTATAGGGACGTCCCCACGACCCCGGGACTAGGTTGGCCCGCCACCGTCATGTCCGACGACTATAGGGTCGTCCCCACGACCGCGGGGCTAGATTGGCCCGCCACCGTCATGTCCGACGACTATAGGGTCGTCCCCACGACCACGGGCCAAAGTTGGCCAGCCGCCGACATGTCCGACGACTATAGGGTCGTCCCAACGACCCCGGGACTAGATTGGCCCGCCACCGTCATGTCCGACGACTATAGGGTCGTCCCCACGACCCCGGGACTAGGTTGGCCCGCCGCCGACTTGTCCGACGACTATAGGGTCGTCCCTCCCACCCCGGAACTAGGTTGGCCAGCCGCCGACATGTCCGACGACTATAGGGTCGTCCCCACGACCCCGGGGCTAGATTGGCCAGCCGCCGACATGTCCGACGACTATTGGGTCGTCCCCACGACCCCGGGACTAGGTTGGCCCGCCGCCGACTTGTCCGACGACTATAGGTTCGTCCCTACGACCCTGGGCATACGTTGGCCCGCCGCCGACATGTCCGACGACTATAGGGTCGTCCCCACGATCCCGGGACTAGGTTGGCCAGCCGCCGACATGTCCGACGACAATAGGGTCGTCCCCACGACCCCGGGACTAGATTGGCCCACCACCGTCATGTCCGACGACTACAGGGTCGTCCCCACGGCCCCGGGAATAGATTGGCCCGCCGCCGACTTGTCCGACGACTATAGGGTCGTCCCTACGACCCAGGGACTAGGATGACCCGCCGCCGACTTGTCCGACGACTATAGAGTCGTCCCCACGACCCCGGGACTAGGTTGGCCAGCCGCCGACATGTCCGACGACTATTGGGTCGTCCCCACGACCCCGGGACTAGGTTGGCCCGCCGCCGACTTGTCCGACGACTATAGGTTCGTCCCTACGACCCTGGGCATACGTTGGCCCGCCACCGACATGTCCGACGACTATAGGGTCGTCCCCACGATCCCGGGACTAGGTTGGCCAACCGCCGACATGTCCGACGACAATAGGGTCGCCCCCACGACCCCGGGACTAGATTGGCCCACCACCGTCATGTCCGACGACTACAGGGTCGTCCCCACGGCCCCGGGAATAGATTGGCCCGCCACCGTCATGTCCGACGACTATAGGGTCGTCCCCACGACCCCGGGACTAGGTTGGCCCGCCGCCGACTTGTCCGACGACTATAGGTTCGTCCCTACGACCCTGGGCATAGTTGGCCCGCCGCCGACATGTCCGACGACTATAGGGTCGTCCCCACGATCCCGGGACTAGGTTGGCCAGCCGCCGACATGTCCGACGACAATAGGGTCGTCCCCACGACCCCGGGACTAGATTGGCCCACCACCGTCATGTCCGACGACTACAGGGTCGTCCCCACGGCCCCGGGAATAGATTGGCCCGCCACCGTCATGTCCGACGACTATTGGGTCGTCCCCACGACCACGGGACTAGGTTGGCCCGCCGCCGACTTGTCCGACGACAATAGGTTCGTCCCTACGACCCTGGGCATACGTTGGCCCGCCGCCGACATGTCCGACGACTATAGGGTCGTCCCCACGATCCCGGGACTAGGTTGGCCAGCCGCCGACATGTCCGACGACAATAGGGTCGTCCCCACGACCCCGGGACTAGATTGGCCCACCACCGTCATGTCCGACGACTACAGGGTCGTCCCCACGGCCCCGGGAATAGATTGGCCCGCCGCCGACTTGTCCGACGACTATAGGGTCGCCCCCACGACCCAGGGACTAGGATAACCCGCCGCCGACTTGTCCGACGACTATAGAGTCGTCCCCACGACCCCGGGACTAGGTTGGCCAGCCGCCGACATGTCCGACGACTATAGGGTCGTCTCCACGACCCCTGGACTAGGTTGGCCCGCCGCCGAGTTGTCGAACGACTATAGGGTCGTCCCCACGACCCCGGGACTGGGTTGGCCCGCCGCCGACTTGTCCGACGACTATAGGGTCGTCCTCACGACCCAGGGACTAGGATGACCCGCCGCCAACTTGTCCGACGACTATAGAGTCGTCCCCACGACCCCGGGACTAGGTTGGCCCGCCGCCGACTAGTCCGACGACAATAGGGACGTCCCAACGACCCCGGGACTAGATTGGCCCGCCACCGTCATGTCCGACGAATATAGGTTCGTGCCTACGACCCTGGGCATACGTTGGCCCGCCGCCGACATGTCCGACGACTATAGAGTCGTCCCCACGACCCCGGGACTATGTTGGCCCGCCGCCGACTAGTCCGACGACTATAGGGTCGTCCCCACGGCCCCGGGAATAGATTGGCCCGCCGCCGACTTGTCCGACGACTATAGGGTCGTCCCTACGACCCAGGGACTAGGATGACCCGCCGCCGACTTGTCCGACGACTATAGAGTCGTCCCCACGACCCCGGGACTAGGTTGGCCAGCCGCCGACATGTCCGACGACTATTGGGTCGTCCCCACGACCCCGGGACTAGGTTGGCCCGCCGCCGACTTGTCCGACGACTATAGGTTCGTCCCTACGACCCTGGGCATACGTTGGCCCGCCACCGACATGTCCGACGACTATAGGGTCGTCCCCACGATCCCGGGACTAGGTTGGCCAACCGCCGACATGTCCGACGACAATAGGGTCGCCCCCACGACCCCGGGACTAGATTGGCCCACCACCGTCATGTCCGACGACTACAGGGTCGTCCCCACGGCCCCGGGAATAGATTGGCCCGCCACCGTCATGTCCGACGACTATAGGGTCGTCCCCACGACCCCGGGACTAGGTTGGCCCGCCGCCGACTTGTCCGACGACTATAGGTTCGTCCCTACGACCCTGGGCATACGTTGGCCCACCGCCGACATGTCCGACGACAACAGGATTGTCCCCACGACCCTCGGACTAGATTGCCCCGCCACCGTCATGTCCGACGAATATAGGTTCGTCCCTACGACCCTGGGCATACGTTGGCCCACCGCCGACATGTCCGACGACAACAGGATTGTCCCCACGACCCTCGGACTAGATTGCCCCGCCACCGTCATGTCCGACGACTATAGGGTCGTCCCCACGACCCCGGGACTAGATTGGCCCGCCACCATCATGTCCGAGGACTATAGGGTCGTCCCCACGACCCCGGGACTAGGGTGGCCCGCCGCCGACTTGTCCGACGACTATAGGGTCGTCCCCACGACCCCGGGACTAGATTGGCCCACCACTGTCATGTCCGACGACTACAGGGTCGTCCCCACGGCCCCGGGAATAGATTGGCCCACCACCGTCATGTCCGACGACAACAGGATTGTCCCCACGACCCTCGGACTAGATTGCCCCGCCACCGTCATGTCCGACGACTATAGGGTCGTCTCCACGACCCCGGGACTAGGTTGGCCCACCACCGTCATGTCCGACGACTACAGGGTCGTCCCCACGACCCCGGGACTAGGTTGGCCAGCCGCCGACATGTCCGACGACTATAGGGTCGTCCCCACGACCCCGGGGCTACATTGGCCCGCCACCGTCATGTCCGACGACTATAGGGTCGTCCCCACGACCACGGGCCAAAGTTGGCCAGCCGCCGACATGTCCGACGGCTATAGGGTCGTCCCCACGACCCCGGGACTAGATTGGCCCACCACCGTCATGTCCGACGACAACAGGATCGTCCCCACGACCCCGGGACTAGGTTGGCCCGCCGCCGACTTGTCCGACGGCTATAGGATCGTCCCCACGACCCCGGGACTAGGTTGGCCCGCCGCCGACTTGTCCGACGACTATAGGGTCGTCACCACGACCCCGGGACTAGGTTGGCCCGCCGCCGACATGTCCGACGACTATAGGGTCGTCCCCACGACCCCGGGGCTACATTGGCCCGCCACCGTCATGTCCGACGACTATAGGGTCGTCCCCACGACCACGGGCCAAAGTTGGACAGCCGCCGACATGTCCGACGGCTATAGGGTCGTCCCCACGACCCCGGGACTAGATTGGCCCACCACCGTCATGTCCGACGACAACAGGATCGTCCCCACGACCCCGGGACTGGATTGGCCCGCCACCGTCATGTCCGACGACTATAGGGTCGTCCCCACGACCCCAGGTCTGGGTTGGCCCGCCGCCGACTTGTCCGACGACTATAGGGTCGTCTCCACGATCCCGGGCCAAAGTTGGTCAGACGCCGACATGTCCGACGACTATAGGCTCGTCCCCACGACCCCGGGACTAGATTGGCCCGCCACCGTCATGTCCGACGACTATAAGGTCGCCCCACGACCCCGGGACTAGGTTGGCCAGCCGCCGACATGTCCGACGACTATAGGGTCGTCCCCAGGACCCCGGGACTAGATTGGCCAGCCGCCGACATGTTCGACGACTATGGGGTCGTCCCCACAACCCCGGGACTAGAGTGGCCCGCCACCGTCATGTCCGACGAGTATAGGGTCGTACCCACGACCCCGGGACTGGATTGGCCCGCCACCGTCATGTCCGACGACTATAGGGTCGTCCCCACGACCCCAGGTCTGGGTTGGCCCGCCGCCGACTTGTCCGACGACTATAGGGTCGTCTCCACGACCCCGGGCCAAAGTTGGTCAGCCGCCGACATGTCCGACGACTATAGGCTCGTCCCCACGACCCCGGGACTAGATTGGCCCGCCGCCGACTAGTCCGACGACAATAGGGACGTCCCAACGACCCCGGGACTAGATTGGCCCGCCACCGTCATGTCCGACGAATATAGGTTCGTGCCTACGACCCTGGGCATACGTTGGCCCGCCGCCGACATGTCCGACGACTATAGAGTCGTCCCCACGACCCCAGGAGTAGATTGCCCCGCCACCGTCATGTCCGACGACTATAGGGTCGTCTCCACGACCCCTGGACTAGGTTGGCCCGCCGCCGAGTTGTCCGACGACTATAGGGTCGTCCCCACGACCCCGGGACTGGGTTGGCCCGCCGCCGACTTGTCCGACGACTATAGGGTCGTCCTCACGACCCAGGGATTAGGATGACCCGCCGCCGACTTGTCCGACGACTATAGAGTCGTCTCCACGACCCCGGGCCAAAGTTGGTCAGCCGCCGACATGTCCGACGACTATAGGCTCGTCCCCACGACCCCGGGACTAGATTGGCCCGCCAGCGTCATGTCCGACGACTATAGGGTCGCCCCACGACCCCGGGACTAGGTTGGCCCGCCGCCGACTAGTCCGACGACTATAGGGTCGTCCCCACGACCCCGGGACTAGATTGGCCCGCCACCGTCATGTCCGACGAGTATAGGGTCGTACCCACGACCCCGGGACTGGATTGGCCCTCCACCGTCATGTCCGACGACTATATGGTCGTCCCCACGACCCCAGGTCTGGGTTGGCCCGCCGCCGACTTGTCCGACGACTATAGGGTCGTCTCCACGACCCCGGGCCAAAGTTGGTCAGCCGCCGACATGTCCGACGACTATAGGGTCGTCCTCACGACCCAGGGACTAGGATGACCCGCCGCCGACATGTCCGACGACTATAGGGTCGTACCCACGACCCCGGGACTGGATTGGCCCTCCACCGTCATGTCCGACGACTATATGGTCGTCCCCACGACCCCGGGACTAGATTGGCCCAACACCGTCATGTCCGACGACTACAGGGTCGTCCCCACGACCCCGGGACTAGATTGGCCCGCCACCGTCATGTCCGACGACTATAGGGTCGTCCCCACGACCCCGGGTCTAGGTTGGCCGGCCGCCGACTTGTCCGACGACTATAGGGTCGTCCCTCCCACCCCGGAACTAGGTTGGCCAGCCGCCGACATGTCCGACGACTATAGGGTCGTCCCCACGACCCCGGAGTTAGAATGGCCCGCCACCGTCGTGTCCGACGACTATAGGGTCGTCTCCGCGACCACGGGCCAAAGTTGGTCAGCCGCCGACTTGTCCGACGACTATTGGGTCGTCCCCACGACCCCGGGACTAGGTTGGCCCGCCGCCAACTAGTCCGACGACTATAGGGTCGTCCCCACGACCCCGGGACTAGATTGGCCCGCCACCATCATGTCCGACGACTATAGGGTCGTCCCCACGACCCCGGGATTAGGGTGGCCCGCCGCCGACTTGTCCGACGACTATAGGGTCGTCCCCACGACCCCGGGACTAGATTGGCCCACCACCGTCATGTCCGACGACTACAGGGTCGTCCCCACGACCCCGGGACTAGATTGGCCCGCCACCGTCATGTCCGACGACTATAGGGTCGTCCCCACGACCCCGGGACTATGTTGGCCCGCCGCCGACTTGTCCGACGACTATAGGGTAGTCCCCGCGACCCCGGGACTAGATTGGCCCGCCACCGTCATGTCCGACGACTATAGGGTCGTCCCCACGACCCCGGGACTAGATTGGCCCGCCACCATCATGTCCGACGACTATAGGGTCGTCCCCACGACCCCGGGATTAGGGTGGCCCGCCGCCGACTTGTCCGACGACTATAGGGTCGTCCCCACGACCCCGGGACTAGATTGGCCCACCACCGTCATGTCCGACGACTACAGGGTCGTCCCCACGACCCCGGGACTAGATTGGCCCGCCACCGTCATGTCCGACGACTATAGGGTCGTCCCCACGACCCCGGGTCTAGGTTGGCCGGCCGCCGACTTGTCCGACGACTATAGGGTCGTCCCTCCCACCCCGGAACTAGGTTGGCCAGCCGCCGACATGTCCGACGACTATAGGGTCGTCCCCACGACCCCGGAGTTAGAATGGCCCGCCACCGTCGTGTCCGACGACTATAGGGTCGTCTCCGCGACCACGGGCCAAAGTTGGTCAGCCGCCGACTTGTCCGACGACTATTGGGTCGTCCCCACGACCCCGGGACTAGGTTGGCCCGCCGCCAACTAGTCCGACGACTATAGGGTCGTCCCAACGACCCCGGGACTAGTTTGGCCCGCCACCGTCATGTCCGACGAATATAGGTTCGTCCCTACGACCCTGGGCATACGTTGGCCCGCCGCCGACATGTCCGACGACTATAGGGACGTCCCCACGACCCCGGGACTAGGTTGGCCCGCCACCGTCATGTCCGACGACTATAGGGTCGTCCCCACGACCGCGGGGCTAGATTGGCCCGCCACCGTCATGTCCGACGACTATAGGGTCGTCCCCACGACCACGGGCCAAAGTTGGCCAGCCGCCGACATGTCCGACGACTATAGGGTCGTCCCAACGACCCCGGGACTAGATTGGCCCGCCACCGTCATGTCCGACGACTATAGGGTCGTCCCCACGACCCCGGGACTAGGTTGGCCCGCCGCCGACTTGTCCGACGACTATAGGGTCGTCCCTCCCACCCCGGAACTAGGTTGGCCAGCCGCCGACATGTCCGACGACTATAGGGTCGTCCCCACGACCCCGGGGCTAGATTGGCCAGCCGCCGACATGTCCGACGACTATTGGGTCGTCCCCACGACCCCGGGACTAGGTTGGCCCGCCGCCGACTTGTCCGACGACTATAGGTTCGTCCCTACGACCCTGGGCATACGTTGGCCCGCCGCCGACATGTCCGACGACTATAGGGTCGTCCCCACGATCCCGGGACTAGGTTGGCCAGCCGCCGACATGTCCGACGACAATAGGGTCGTCCCCACGACCCCGGGATTAGATTGGCCCGCCACCGTCATGTCCGACGACTACAGGGTCGTCCCCACGGCCCCGGGAATAGATTGGCCCGCCGCCGACTTGTCCGACGACTATAGGGTCGTCCCTACGACCCAGGGACTAGGATGACCCGCCGCCGACTTGTCCGACGACTATAGAGTCGTCCCCACGACCCCGGGACTAGGTTGGCCAGCCGCCGACATGTCCGACGACTATTGGGTCGTCCCCACGACCCCGGGACTAGGTTGGCCCGCCGCCGACTTGTCCGACGACTATAGGTTCGTCCCTACGACCCTGGGCATACGTTGGCCCGCCACCGACATGTCCGACGACTATAGGGTCGTCCCCACGATCCCGGGACTAGGTTGGCCAACCGCCGACATGTCCGACGACAATAGGGTCGCCCCCACGACCCCGGGACTAGATTGGCCCACCACCGTCATGTCCGACGACTACAGGGTCGTCCCCACGGCCCCGGGAATAGATTGGCCCGCCACCGTCATGTCCGACGACTATAGGGTCGTCCCCACGACCCCGGGACTAGGTTGGCCCGCCGCCGACTTGTCCGACGACTATAGGTTCGTCCCTACGACCCTGGGCATAGTTGGCCCGCCGCCGACATGTCCGACGACTATAGGGTCGTCCCCACGATCCCGGGACTAGATTGGCCCGCCACCGTCATGTCCGACGACTATAGGGTCGTCCCCACGACCCCGGGACTAGGTTGGCCCGCCGCCGACTTGTCCGACGACTATAGGGTCGTCCCTCCCACCCCGGAACTAGGTTGGCCAGCCGCCGACATGTCCGACGACTATAGGGTCGTCCCCACGACCCCGGGGCTAGATTGGCCAGCCGCCGACATGTCCGACGACTATTGGGTCGTCCCCACGACCCCGGGACTAGGTTGGCCCGCCGCCGACTTGTCCGACGACTATAGGTTCGTCCCTACGACCCTGGGCATACGTTGGCCCGCCGCCGACATGTCCGACGACTATAGGGTCGTCCCCACGATCCCGGGACTAGGTTGGCCAGCCGCCGACATGTCCGACGACAATAGGGTCGTCCCCACGACCCCGGGACTAGATTGGCCCGCCACCGTCATGTCCGACGACTACAGGGTCGTCCCCACGGCCCCGGGAATAGATTGGCCCGCCGCCGACTTGTCCGACGACTATAGGGTCGTCCCTACGACCCAGGGACTAGGATGACCCGCCGCCGACTTGTCCGACGACTATAGAGTCGTCCCCACGACCCCGGGACTAGGTTGGCCAGCCGCCGACATGTCCGACGACTATAGGGTCGTCCCCACGATCCCGGGACTAGGTTGGCCAACCGCCGACATGTCCGACGACAATAGGGTCGCCCCCACGACCCCGGGACTAGATTGGCCCACCACCGTCATGTCCGACGACTACAGGGTCGTCCCCACGGCCCCGGGAATAGATTGGCCCGCCACCGTCATGTCCGACGACTATAGGGTCGTCCCCACGACCCCGGGACTAGGTTGGCCCGCCGCCGACTTGTCCGACGACTATAGGTTCGTCCCTACGACCCTGGGCATAGTTGGCCCGCCGCCGACATGTCCGACGACTATAGGGTCGTCCCCACGATCCCGGGACTAGGTTGGCCAGCCGCCGACATGTCCGACGACAATAGGGTCGTCCCCACGACCCCGGGACTAGATTGGCCCACCACCGTCATGTCCGACGACTACAGGGTCGTCCCCACGGCCCCGGGAATAAATTGGCCCGCCACCGTCATGTCCGACGACTATTGGGTCGTCCCCACGACCACGGGACTAGGTTGGCCCGCCGCCGACTTGTCCGACGACAATAGGTTCGTCCCTACGACCCTGGGCATACGTTGGCCCGCCGCCGACATGTCCGACGACTATAGGGTCGTCCCCACGATCCCGGGACTAGGTTGGCCAGCCGCCGACATGTCCGACGACAATAGGGTCGTCCCCACGACCCCGGGACTAGATTGGCCCACCACCGTCATGTCCGACGACTACAGGGTCGTCCCCACGGCCCCGGGAATAGATTGGCCCGCCGCCGACTTGTCCGACGACTATAGGGTCGCCCCCACGACCCAGGGACTAGGATAACCCGCCGCCGACTTGTCCGACGACTATAGAGTCGTCCCCACGACCCCGGGACTAGGTTGGCCAGCCGCCGACATGTCCGACGACTATAGGGTCGTCTCCACGACCCCTGGACTAGGTTGGCCCGCCGCCGAGTTGTCGAACGACTATAGGGTCGTCCCCACGACCCCGGGACTGGGTTGGCCCGCCGCCGACTTGTCCGACGACTATAGGGTCGTCCTCACGACCCAGGGACTAGGATGACCCGCCGCCAACTTGTCCGACGACTATAGAGTCGTCCCCACGACCCCGGGACTAGGTTGGCCCGCCGCCGACTAGTCCGACGACAATAGGGACGTCCCAACGACCCCGGGACTAGATTGGCCCGCCACCGTCATGTCCGACGAATATAGGTTCGTGCCTACGACCCTGGGCATACGTTGGCCCGCCGCCGACATGTCCGACGACTATAGAGTCGTCCCCACGACCCCGGGACTATGTTGGCCCGCCGCCGACTAGTCCGACGACTATAGGGTCGTCCCAACGACCCCGGGACTAGTTTGGCCCGCCACCGTCATGTCCGACGAATATAGGTTCGTCCCTACGACCCTGGGCATACGTTGGCCCACCGCCGACATGTCCGACGACAACAGGATTGTCCCCACGACCCTCGGACTAGATTGCCCCGCCACCGTCATGTCCGACGAATATAGGTTCGTCCCTACGACCCTGGGCATACGTTGGCCCACCGCCGACATGTCCGACGACAACAGGATTGTCCCCACGACCCTCGGACTAGATTGCCCCGCCACCGTCATGTCCGACGACTATAGGGTCGTCCCCACGACCCCGGGACTAGATTGGCCCGCCACCATCATGTCCGAGGACTATAGGGTCGTCCCCACGACCCCGGGACTAGGGTGGCCCGCCGCCGACTTGTCCGACGACTATAGGGTCGTCCCCACGACCCCGGGACTAGATTGGCCCACCACTGTCATGTCCGACGACTACAGGGTCGTCCCCACGGCCCCGGGAATAGATTGGCCCACCACCGTCATGTCCGACGACAACAGGATTGTCCCCACGACCCTCGGACTAGATTGCCCCGCCACCGTCATGTCCGACGACTATAGGGTCGTCTCCACGACCCCGGGACTAGGTTGGCCCACCACCGTCATGTCCGACGACTACAGGGTCGTCCCCACGACCCCGGGACTAGGTTGGCCAGCCGCCGGCATGTCCGACGACTATAGGGTCGTCCCCACGACCCCGGGGCTACATTGGCCCGCCACCGTCATGTCCGACGACTATAGGGTCGTCCCCACGACCACGGGCCAAAGTTGGCCAGCCGCCGACATGTCCGACGGCTATAGGGTCGTCCCCACGACCCCGGGACTAGATTGGCCCACCACCGTCATGTCCGACGACAACAGGATCGTCCCCACGACCCCGGGACTAGGTTGGCCCGCCGCCGACTTGTCCGACGGCTATAGGATCGTCCCCACGACCCCGGGACTAGGTTGGCCCGCCGCCGACTTGTCCGACGACTATAGGGTCGTCACCACGACCCCGGGACTAGGTTGGCCCGCCGCCGACATGTCCGACGACTATAGGGTCGTCCCCACGACCCCGGGGCTACATTGGCCCGCCACCGTCATGTCCGACGACTATAGGGTCGTCCCCACGACCACGGGCCAAAGTTGGACAGCCGCCGACATGTCCGACGGCTATAGGGTCGTCCCCACGACCCCGGGACTAGATTGGCCCACCACCGTCATGTCCGACGACAACAGGATCGTCCCCACGACCCCGGGACTGGATTGGCCCGCCACCGTCATGTCCGACGACTATAGGGTCGTCCCCACGACCCCAGGTCTGGGTTGGCCCGCCGCCGACTTGTCCGACGACTATAGGGTCGTCTCCACGATCCCGGGCCAAAGTTGGTCAGCCGCCGACATGTCCGACGACTATAGGCTCGTCCCCACGACCCCGGGACTAGATTGGCCCGCCACCGTCATGTCCGACGACTATAAGGTCGCCCCACGACCCCGGGACTAGGTTGGCCAGCCGCCGACATGTCCGACGACTATAGGGTCGTCCCCAGGACCCCGGGACTAGATTGGCCAGCCGCCGACATGTTCGACGACTATGGGGTCGTCCCCACAACCCCGGGACTAGAGTGGCCCGCCACCGTCATGTCCGACGAGTATAGGGTCGTACCCACGACCCCGGGACTGGATTGGCCCGCCACCGTCATGTCCGACGACTATAGGGTCGTCCCCACGACCCCAGGTCTGGGTTGGCCCGCCGCCGACTTGTCCGACGACTATAGGGTCGTCTCCACGACCCCGGGCCAAAGTTGGTCAGCCGCCGACATGTCCGACGACTATAGGCTCGTCCCCACGACCCCGGGACTAGATTGGCCCGCCGCCGACTAGTCCGACGACAATAGGGACGTCCCAACGACCCCGGGACTAGATTGGCCCGCCACCGTCATGTCCGACGAATATAGGTTCGTGCCTACGACCCTGGGCATACGTTGGCCCGCCGCCGACATGTCCGACGACTATAGAGTCGTCCCCACGACCCCAGGAGTAGATTGCCCCGCCACCGTCATGTCCGACGACTATAGGGTCGTCTCCACGACCCCTGGACTAGGTTGGCCCGCCGCCGAGTTGTCCGACGACTATAGGGTCGTCCCCACGACCCCGGGACTGGGTTGGCCCGCCGCCGACTTGTCCGACGACTATAGGGTCGTCCTCACGACCCAGGGATTAGGATGACCCGCCGCCGACTTGTCCGACGACTATAGAGTCGTCTCCACGACCCCGGGCCAAAGTTGGTCAGCCGCCGACATGTCCGACGACTATAGGCTCGTCCCCACGACCCCGGGACTAGATTGGCCCGCCAGCGTCATGTCCGACGACTATAGGGTCGCCCCACGACCCCGGGACTAGGTTGGCCCGCCGCCGACTAGTCCGACGACTATAGGGTCGTCCCCACGACCCCGGGACTAGATTGGCCCGCCACCGTCATGTCCGACGAGTATAGGGTCGTACCCACGACCCCGGGACTGGATTGGTCCTCCACCGTCATGTCCGACGACTATATGGTCGTCCCCACGACCCCAGGTCTGGGTTGGCCCGCCGCCGACTTGTCCGACGACTATAGGGTCGTCTCCACGACCCCGGGCCAAAGTTGGTCAGCCGCCGACATGTCCGACGACTATAGGCTCGTCCCCACGACCCCAGGACTAGATTGGCCCGCCACCGTCATGTCCGACGACTATAGGGTCGTCTCCACGACCCCTGGACTAGGTTGGCCCGCCGCCGAGTTGTCCGACGACTATAGGGTCGTCCTCACGACCCAGGGACTAGGATGACCCGCCGCCGACATGTCCGACGACTATAGAGTCGTCCCCACGACCCCGGGACTATGTTGGCCCGCCGCCGACTAGTCCGACGACAATGGGGTCGTCCCAACGATCCCGGGACTAGATTGGCCCGCCACCGTCATGTCCGACGACTATAGGGTCGTCCCCACGACCCCGGGACTATGTTGGCCCGCCGCCGACTTGTCCGACGACTATAGGGTAGTCCCCGCGACCCCGGGACTAGATTGGCCCGCCACCGTCATGTCCGACGACTATAGGGTCGTCCCCACGACCCCGGGGCTAGATTGGCCCGCCACCATCATGTCCGACGACTATAGGGTCGTCCCCACGACCCCGGGATTAGGGTGGCCCGCCGCCGACTTGTCCGACGACTATAGGGTCGTCCCCACGACCCCGGGACTAGATTGGCCCACCACCGTCATGTCCGACGACTACAGGGTCGTCCCCACGACCCCGGGACTAGATTGGCCCGCCACCGTCATGTCCGACGACTATAGGGTCGTCCCCACGACCCCGGGTCTAGGTTGGCCGGCCGCCGACTTGTCCGACGACTATAGGGTCGTCCCTCCCACCCCGGAACTAGGTTGGCCAGCCGCCGACATGTCCGACGACTATAGGGTCGTCCCCACGACCCCGGAGTTAGAATGGCCCGCCACCGTCGTGTCCGACGACTATAGGGTCGTCTCCGCGACCACGGGCCAAAGTTGGTCAGCCGCCGACTTGTCCGACGACTATTGGGTCGTCCCCACGACCCCGGGACTAGGTTGGCCCGCCGCCAACTAGTCCGACGACTATAGGGTCGTCCCAACGACCCCGGGACTAGTTTGGCCCGCCACCGTCATGTCCGACGAATATAGGTTCGTCCCTACGACCCTGGGCATACGTTGGCCCGCCGCCGACATGTCCGACGACTATAGGGACGTCCCCACGACCCCGGGACTAGGTTGGCCCGCCACCGTCATGTCCGACGACTATAGGGTCGTCCCCACGACCGCGGGGCTAGATTGGCCCGCCACCGTCATGTCCGACGACTATAGGGTCGTCCCCACGACCACGGGCCAAAGTTGGCCAGCCGCCGACATGTCCGACGACTATAGGGTCGTCCCAACGACCCCGGGACTAGATTGGCCCGCCACCGTCATGTCCGACGACTATAGGGTCGTCCCCACGACCCCGGGACTAGGTTGGCCCGCCGCCGACTTGTCCGACGACTATAGGGTCGTCCCTCCCACCCCGGAACTAGGTTGGCCAGCCGCCGACATGTCCGACGACTATAGGGTCGTCCCCACGACCCCGGGGCTAGATTGGCCAGCCGCCGACATGTCCGACGACTATTGGGTCGTCCCCACGACCCCGGGACTAGGTTGGCCCGCCGCCGACTTGTCCGACGACTATAGGTTCGTCCCTACGACCCTGGGCATACGTTGGCCCGCCGCCGACATGTCCGACGACTATAGGGTCGTCCCCACGATCCCGGGACTAGGTTGGCCAGCCGCCGACATGTCCGACGACAATAGGGTCGTCCCCACGACCCCGGGACTAGATTGGCCCACCACCGTCATGTCCGACGACTACAGGGTCGTCCCCACGGCCCCGGGAATAGATTGGCCCGCCGCCGACTTGTCCGACGACTATAGGGTCGTCCCTACGACCCAGGGACTAGGATGACCCGCCGCCGACTTGTCCGACGACTATAGAGTCGTCCCCACGACCCCGGGACTAGGTTGGCCAGCCGCCGACATGTCCGACGACTATTGGGTCGTCCCCACGACCCCGGGACTAGGTTGGCCCGCCGCCGACTTGTCCGACGACTATAGGTTCGTCCCTACGACCCTGGGCATACGTTGGCCCGCCACCGACATGTCCGACGACTATAGGGTCGTCCCCACGATCCCGGGACTAGGTTGGCCAACCGCCGACATGTCCGACGACAATAGGGTCGCCCCCACGACCCCGGGACTAGATTGGCCCACCACCGTCATGTCCGACGACTACAGGGTCGTCCCCACGGCCCCGGGAATAGATTGGCCCGCCACCGTCATGTCCGACGACTATAGGGTCGTCCCCACGACCCCGGGACTAGGTTGGCCCGCCGCCGACTTGTCCGACGACTATAGGTTCGTCCCTACGACCCTGGGCATAGTTGGCCCGCCGCCGACATGTCCGACGACTATAGGGTCGTCCCCACGATCCCGGGACTAGGTTGGCCAGCCGCCGACATGTCCGACGACAATAGGGTCGTCCCCACGACCCCGGGACTAGATTGGCCCACCACCGTCATGTCCGACGACTACAGGGTCGTCCCCACGGCCCCGGGAATAGATTGGCCCGCCACCGTCATGTCCGACGACTATTGGGTCGTCCCCACGACCACGGGACTAGGTTGGCCCGCCGCCGACTTGTCCGACGACAATAGGTTCGTCCCTACGACCCTGGGCATACGTTGGCCCGCCGCCGACATGTCCGACGACTATAGGGTCGTCCCCACGATCCCGGGACTAGGTTGGCCAGCCGCCGACATGTCCGACGACAATAGGGTCGTCCCCACGACCCCGGGACTAGATTGGCCCACCACCGTCATGTCCGACGACTACAGGGTCGTCCCCACGGCCCCGGGAATAGATTGGCCCGCCGCCGACTTGTCCGACGACTATAGGGTCGCCCCCACGACCCAGGGACTAGGATAACCCGCCGCCGACTTGTCCGACGACTATAGAGTCGTCCCCACGACCCCGGGACTAGGTTGGCCAGCCGCCGACATGTCCGACGACTATAGGGTCGTCTCCACGACCCCTGGACTAGGTTGGCCCGCCGCCGAGTTGTCGAACGACTATAGGGTCGTCCCCACGACCCCGGGACTGGGTTGGCCCGCCGCCGACTTGTCCGACGACTATAGGGTCGTCCTCACGACCCAGGGACTAGGATGACCCGCCGCCAACTTGTCCGACGACTATAGAGTCGTCCCCACGACCCCGGGACTAGGTTGGCCCGCCGCCGACTAGTCCGACGACAATAGGGACGTCCCAACGACCCCGGGACTAGATTGGCCCGCCACCGTCATGTCCGACGAATATAGGTTCGTGCCTACGACCCTGGGCATACGTTGGCCCGCCGCCGACATGTCCGACGACTATAGAGTCGTCCCCACGACCCCGGGACTATGTTGGCCCGCCGCCGACTAGTCCGACGACTATAGGGTCGTCCCAACGACCCCGGGACTAGTTTGGCCCGCCACCGTCATGTCCGACGAATATAGGTTCGTCCCTACGACCCTGGGCATACGTTGGCCCACCGCCGACATGTCCGACGACAACAGGATTGTCCCCACGACCCTCGGACTAGATTGCCCCGCCACCGTCATGTCCGACGAATATAGGTTCGTCCCTACGACCCTGGGCATACGTTGGCCCACCGCCGACATGTCCGACGACAACAGGATTGTCCCCACGACCCTCGGACTAGATTGCCCCGCCACCGTCATGTCCGACGACTATAGGGTCGTCCCCACGACCCCGGGACTAGATTGGCCCGCCACCATCATGTCCGAGGACTATAGGGTCGTCCCCACGACCCCGGGACTAGGGTGGCCCGCCGCCGACTTGTCCGACGACTATAGGGTCGTCCCCACGACCCCGGGACTAGATTGGCCCACCACTGTCATGTCCGACGACTACAGGGTCGTCCCCACGGCCCCGGGAATAGATTGGCCCACCACCGTCATGTCCGACGACAACAGGATTGTCCCCACGACCCTCGGACTAGATTGCCCCGCCACCGTCATGTCCGACGACTATAGGGTCGTCTCCACGACCCCGGGACTAGGTTGGCCCACCACCGTCATGTCCGACGACTACAGGGTCGTCCCCACGACCCCGGGACTAGGTTGGCCAGCCGCCGACATGTCCGACGACTATAGGGTCGTCCCCACGACCCCGGGGCTACATTGGCCCGCCACCGTCATGTCCGACGACTATAGGGTCGTCCCCACGACCACGGGCCAAAGTTGGCCAGCCGCCGACATGTCCGACGGCTATAGGGTCGTCCCCACGACCCCGGGACTAGATTGGCCCACCACCGTCATGTCCGACGACAACAGGATCGTCCCCACGACCCCGGGACTAGGTTGGCCCGCCGCCGACTTGTCCGACGGCTATAGGATCGTCCCCACGACCCCGGGACTAGGTTGGCCCGCCGCCGACTTGTCCGACGACTATAGGGTCGTCACCACGACCCCGGGACTAGGTTGGCCCGCCGCCGACATGTCCGACGACTATAGGGTCGTCCCCACGACCCCGGGGCTACATTGGCCCGCCACCGTCATGTCCGACGACTATAGGGTCGTCCCCACGACCACGGGCCAAAGTTGGACAGCCGCCGACATGTCCGACGGCTATAGGGTCGTCCCCACGACCCCGGGACTAGATTGGCCCACCACCGTCATGTCCGACGACAACAGGATCGTCCCCACGACCCCGGGACTGGATTGGCCCGCCACCGTCATGTCCGACGACTATAGGGTCGTCCCCACGACCCCAGGTCTGGGTTGGCCCGCCGCCGACTTGTCCGACGACTATAGGGTCGTCTCCACGATCCCGGGCCAAAGTTGGTCAGCCGCCGACATGTCCGACGACTATAGGCTCGTCCCCACGACCCCGGGACTAGATTGGCCCGCCACCGTCATGTCCGACGACTATAAGGTCGCCCCACGACCCCGGGACTAGGTTGGCCAGCCGCCGACATGTCCGACGACTATAGGGTCGTCCCCAGGACCCCGGGACTAGATTGGCCAGCCGCCGACATGTTCGACGACTATGGGGTCGTCCCCACAACCCCGGGACTAGAGTGGCCCGCCACCGTCATGTCCGACGAGTATAGGGTCGTACCCACGACCCCGGGACTGGATTGGCCCGCCACCGTCATGTCCGACGACTATAGGGTCGTCCCCACGACCCGAGGTCTGGGTTGGCCCGCCGCCGACTTGTCCGACGACTATAGGGTCGTCTCCACGACCCCGGGCCAAAGTTGGTCAGCCGCCGACATGTCCGACGACTATAGGCTCGTCCCCACGACCCCGGGACTAGATTGGCCCGCCGCCGACTAGTCCGACGACAATAGGGACGTCCCAACGACCCCGGGACTAGGTTGGCCCGCCGCCGACTTGTCCGACGGCTATAGGATCGTCCCCACGACCCCGGGACTAGGTTGGCCCGCCGCCGACTTGTCCGACGACTATAGGGTCGTCACCACGACCCCGGGACTAGGTTGGCCCGCCGCCGACATGTCCGACGACTATAGGGTCGTCCCCACGACCCCGGGGCTACATTGGCCCACCACCGTCATGTCCGACGACTACAGGGTCGTCCCCACGACCCCGGGACTAGATTGGCCCGCCACCGTCATGTCCGACGACTATAGGGTCGTCCCCACGACCCCGGGTCTAGGTTGGCCGGCCGCCGACTTGTCCGACGACTATAGGGTCGTCCCTCCCACCCCGGAACTAGGTTGGCCAGCCGCCGACATGTCCGACGACTATAGGGTCGTCCCCACGACCCCGGAGTTAGAATGGCCCGCCACCGTCGTGTCCGACGACTATAGGGTCGTCTCCGCGACCACGGGCCAAAGTTGGTCAGCCGCCGACTTGTCCGACGACTATTGGGTCGTCCCCACGACCCCGGGACTAGGTTGGCCCGCCGCCAACTAGTCCGACGACTATAGGGTCGTCCCAACGACCCCGGGACTAGTTTGGCCCGCCACCGTCATGTCCGACGAATATAGGTTCGTCCCTACGACCCTGGGCATACGTTGGCCCGCCGCCGACATGTCCGACGACTATAGGGACGTCCCCACGACCCCGGGACTAGGTTGGCCCGCCACCGTCATGTCCGACGACTATAGGGTCGTCCCCACGACCGCGGGGCTAGATTGGCCCGCCACCGTCATGTCCGACGACTATAGGGTCGTCCCCACGACCACGGGCCAAAGTTGGCCAGCCGCCGACATGTCCGACGACTATAGGGTCGTCCCAACGACCCCGGGACTAGATTGGCCCGCCACCGTCATGTCCGACGACTATAGGGTCGTCCCCACGACCCCGGGACTAGGTTGGCCCGCCGCCGACTTGTCCGACGACTATAGGGTCGTCCCTCCCACCCCGGAACTAGGTTGGCCAGCCGCCGACATGTCCGACGACTATAGGGTCGTCCCCACGACCCCGGGGCTAGATTGGCCAGCCGCCGACATGTCCGACGACTATTGGGTCGTCCCCACGACCCCGGGACTAGGTTGGCCCGCCGCCGACTTGTCCAACGACTATAGGTTCGTCCCTACGACCCTGGGCATACGTTGGCCCGCCGCCGACATGTCCGACGACTATAGGGTCGTCCCCACGATCCCGGGACTAGGTTGGCCAGCCGCCGACATGTCCGACGACAATAGGGTCGTCCCCACGACCCCGGGACTAGATTGGCCCACCACCGTCATGTCCGACGACTACAGGGTCGTCCCCACGGCCCCGGGAATAGATTGGCCCGCCGCCGACTTGTCCGACGACTATAGGGTCGTCCCTACGACCCAGGGACTAGGATGACCCGCCGCCGACTTGTCCGACGACTATAGAGTCGTCCCCACGACCCCGGGACTAGGTTGGCCAGCCGCCGACATGTCCGACGACTATTGGGTCGTCCCCACGACCCCGGGACTAGGTTGGCCCGCCGCCGACTTGTCCGACGACTATAGGTTCGTCCCTACGACCCTGGGCATACGTTGGCCCGCCACCGACATGTCCGACGACTATAGGGTCGTCCCCACGATCCCGGGACTAGGTTGGCCAACCGCCGACATGTCCGACGACAATAGGGTCGCCCCCACGACCCCGGGACTAGATTGGCCCACCACCGTCATGTCCGACGACTACAGGGTCGTCCCCACGGCCCCGGGAATAGATTGGCCCGCCACCGTCATGTCCGACGACTATAGGGTCGTCCCCACGACCCCGGGACTAGGTTGGCCCGCCGCCGACTTGTCCGACGACTATAGGTTCGTCCCTACGACCCTGGGCATAGTTGGCCCGCCGCCGACATGTCCGACGACTATAGGGTCGTCCCCACGATCCCGGGACTAGGTTGGCCAGCCGCCGACATGTCCGACGACAATAGGGTCGTCCCCACGACCCCGGGACTAGATTGGCCCACCACCGTCATGTCCGACGACTACAGGGTCGTCCCCACGGCCCCGGGAATAGATTGGCCCGCCACCGTCATGTCCGACGACTATTGGGTCGTCCCCACGACCACGGGACTAGGTTGGCCCGCCGCCGACTTGTCCGACGACAATAGGTTCGTCCCTACGACCCTGGGCATACGTTGGCCCGCCGCCGACATGTCCGACGACTATAGGGTCGTCCCCACGATCCCGGGACTAGGTTGGCCAGCCGCCGACATGTCCGACGACAATAGGGTCGTCCCCACGACCCCGGGACTAGATTGGCCCACCACCGTCATGTCCGACGACTACAGGGTCGTCCCCACGGCCCCGGGAATAGATTGGCCCGCCGCCGACTTGTCCGACGACTATAGGGTCGCCCCCACGACCCAGGGACTAGGATAACCCGCCGCCGACTTGTCCGACGACTATAGAGTCGTCCCCACGACCCCGGGACTAGGTTGGCCAGCCGCCGACATGTCCGACGACTATAGGGTCGTCTCCACGACCCCTGGACTAGGTTGGCCCGCCGCCGAGTTGTCGAACGACTATAGGGTCGTCCCCACGACCCCGGGACTGGGTTGGCCCGCCGCCGACTTGTCCGACGACTATAGGGTCGTCCTCACGACCCAGGGACTAGGATGACCCGCCGCCAACTTGTCCGACGACTATAGAGTCGTCCCCACGACCCCGGGACTAGGTTGGCCCGCCGCCGACTAGTCCGACGACAATAGGGACGTCCCAACGACCCCGGGACTAGATTGGCCCGCCACCGTCATGTCCGACGAATATAGGTTCGTGCCTACGACCCTGGGCATACGTTGGCCCGCCGCCGACATGTCCGACGACTATAGAGTCGTCCCCACGACCCCGGGACTATGTTGGCCCGCCGCCGACTAGTCCGACGACTATAGGGTCGTCCCAACGACCCCGGGACTAGTTTGGCCCGCCACCGTCATGTCCGACGAATATAGGTTCGTCCCTACGACCCTGGGCATACGTTGGCCCACCGCCGACATGTCCGACGACAACAGGATTGTCCCCACGACCCTCGGACTAGATTGCCCCGCCACCGTCATGTCCGACGAATATAGGTTCGTCCCTACGACCCTGGGCATACGTTGGCCCACCGCCGACATGTCCGACGACAACAGGATTGTCCCCACGACCCTCGGACTAGATTGCCCCGCCACCGTCATGTCCGACGACTATAGGGTCGTCCCCACGACCCCGGGACTAGATTGGCCCGCCACCATCATGTCCGAGGACTATAGGGTCGTCCCCACGACCCCGGGACTAGGGTGGCCCGCCGCCGACTTGTCCGACGACTATAGGGTCGTCCCCACGACCCCGGGACTAGATTGGCCCACCACTGTCATGTCCGACGACTACAGGGTCGTCCCCACGGCCCCGGGAATAGATTGGCCCACCACCGTCATGTCCGACGACAACAGGATTGTCCCCACGACCCTCGGACTAGATTGCCCCGCCACCGTCATGTCCGACGACTATAGGGTCGTCTCCACGACCCCGGGACTAGGTTGGCCCACCACCGTCATGTCCGACGACTACAGGGTCGTCCCCACGACCCCGGGACTAGGTTGGCCAGCCGCCGACATGTCCGACGACTATAGGGTCGTCCCCACGACCCCGGGGCTACATTGGCCCGCCACCGTCATGTCCGACGACTATAGGGTCGTCCCCACGACCACGGGCCAAAGTTGGCCAGCCGCCGACATGTCCGACGGCTATAGGGTCGTCCCCACGACCCCGGGACTAGATTGGCCCACCACCGTCATGTCCGACGACAACAGGATCGTCCCCACGACCCCGGGACTAGGTTGGCCCGCCGCCGACTTGTCCGACGGCTATAGGATCGTCCCCACGACCCCGGGACTAGGTTGGCCCGCCGCCGACTTGTCCGACGACTATAGGGTCGTCACCACGACCCCGGGACTAGGTTGGCCCGCCGCCGACATGTCCGACGACTATAGGGTCGTCCCCACGACCCCGGGGCTACATTGGCCCGCCACCGTCATGTCCGACGACTATAGGGTCGTCCCCACGACCACGGGCCAAAGTTGGACAGCCGCCGACATGTCCGACGGCTATAGGGTCGTCCCCACGACCCCGGGACTAGATTGGCCCACCACCGTCATGTCCGACGACAACAGGATCGTCCCCACGACCCCGGGACTGGATTGGCCCGCCACCGTCATGTCCGACGACTATAGGGTCGTCCCCACGACCCCAGGTCTGGGTTGGCCCGCCGCCGACTTGTCCGACGACTATAGGGTCGTCTCCACGATCCCGGGCCAAAGTTGGTCAGCCGCCGACATGTCCGACGACTATAGGCTCGTCCCCACGACCCCGGGACTAGATTGGCCCGCCACCGTCATGTCCGACGACTATAAGGTCGCCCCACGACCCCGGGACTAGGTTGGCCAGCCGCCGACATGTCCGACGACTATAGGGTCGTCCCCAGGACCCCGGGACTAGATTGGCCAGCCGCCGACATGTTCGACGACTATGGGGTCGTCCCCACAACCCCGGGACTAGAGTGGCCCGCCACCGTCATGTCCGACGAGTATAGGGTCGTACCCACGACCCCGGGACTGGATTGGCCCGCCACCGTCATGTCCGACGACTATAGGGTCGTCCCCACGACCCGAGGTCTGGGTTGGCCCGCCGCCGACTTGTCCGACGACTATAGGGTCGTCTCCACGACCCCGGGCCAAAGTTGGTCAGCCGCCGACATGTCCGACGACTATAGGCTCGTCCCCACGACCCCGGGACTAGATTGGCCCGCCGCCGACTAGTCCGACGACAATAGGGACGTCCCAACGACCCCGGGACTAGATTGGCCCGCCACCGTCATGTCCGACGAATATAGGTTCGTGCCTACGACCCTGGGCATACGTTGGCCCGCCGCCGACATGTCCGACGACTATAGAGTCGTCCCCACGACCCCAGGAGTAGATTGCCCCGCCACCGTCATGTCCGACGACTATAGGGTCGTCTCCACGACCCCTGGACTAGGTTGGCCCGCCGCCGACTTGTCCGACGACTATAGAGTCGTCTCCACGACCCCGGGCCAAAGTTGGTCAGCCGCCGACATGTCCGACGACTATAGGCTCGTCCCCACGACCCCGGGACTAGATTGGCCCGCCAGCGTCATGTCCGACGACTATAGGGTCGCCCCACGACCCCGGGACTAGGTTGGCCCGCCGCCGACTAGTCCGACGACTATAGGGTCGTCCCCACGACCCCGGGACTAGATTGGCCCGCCACCGTCATGTCCGACGAGTATAGGGTCGTACCCACGACCCCGGGACTGGATTGGCCCTCCACCGTCATGTCCGACGACTATATGGTCGTCCCCACGACCCCAGGTCTGGGTTGGCCCGCCGCCGACTTGTCCGACGACTATAGGGTCGTCTCCACGACCCCGGGCCAAAGTTGGTCAGCCGCCGACATGTCCGACGACTATAGGCTCGTCCCCACGACCCCAGGACTAGATTGGCCCGCCACCGTCATGTCCGACGACTATAGGGTCGTCTCCACGACCCCTGGACTAGGTTGGCCCGCCGCCGAGTTGTCCGACGACTATAGGGTCGTCCTCACGACCCAGGGACTAGGATGACCCGCCGCCGACATGTCCGACGACTATAGAGTCGTCCCCACGACCCCGGGACTATGTTGGCCCGCCGCCGACTAGTCCGACGACAATAGGGTCGTCCCAACGATCCCGGGACTAGATTGGCCCGCCACCGTCATGTCCGACGACTATAGGGTCGTCCCCACGACCCCGGGACTATGTTGGCCCGCCGCCGACTTGTCCGACGACTATAGGGTAGTCCCCGCGACCCCGGGACTAGATTGGCCCGCCACCGTCATGTCCGACGACTATAGGGTCGTCCCCACGACCCCGGGACTAGATTGGCCCACCACCGTCATGTCCGACGACTACAGGGTCGTCCCCACGACCCCGGGACTAGATTGGCCCGCCACCGTCATGTCCGACGACTATAGGGTCGTCCCCACGACCCCGGGACTAGGTTGGCCGGCCGCCGACTTGTCCGACGACTATAGGGTCGTCCCTCCCACCCCGGAACTAGGTTGGCCAGCCGCCGACATGTCCGACGACTATAGGGTCGTCCCCACGACCCCGGAGTTAGAATGGCCCGCCACCGTCGTGTCCGACGACTATAGGGTCGTCTCCGCGACCACGGGCCAAAGTTGGTCAGCCGCCGACTTGTCCGACGACTATTGGGTCGTCCCCACGACCCCGGGACTAGGTTGGCCCGCCGCCAACTAGTCCGACGACTATAGGGTCGTCCCAACGACCCCGGGACTAGTTTGGCCCGCCACCGTCATGTCCGACGAATATAGGTTCGTCCCTACGACCCTGGGCATACGTTGGCCCGCCGCCGACATGTCCGACGACTATAGGGACGTCCCCACGACCCCGGGACTAGGTTGGCCCGCCACCGTCATGTCCGACGACTATAGGGTCGTCCCCACGACCGCGGGGCTAGATTGGCCCGCCACCGTCATGTCCGACGACTATAGGGTCGTCCCCACGACCACGGGCCAAAGTTGGCCAGCCGCCGACATGTCCGACGACTATAGGGTCGTCCCAACGACCCCGGGACTAGATTGGCCCGCCACCGTCATGTCCGACGACTATAGGGTCGTCCCCACGACCCCGGGACTAGGTTGGCCCACCACCGTCATGTCCGACGACTACAGGGTCGTCCCCACGGCCCCGGGAATAGATTGGCCCGCCGCCGACTTGTCCGACGACTATAGGGTCGCCCCCACGACCCAGGGACTAGGATAACCCGCCGCCGACTTGTCCGACGACTATAGAGTCGTCCCTACGACCCTGGGCATACGTTGGCCCGCCGCCGACATGTCCGACGACTATAGGGTCGTCCCCACGATCCCGGGACTAGGTTGGCCAGCCGCCGACATGTCCGACGACAATAGGGTCGTCCCCACGACCCCGGGACTAGATTGGCCCACCACCGTCATGTCCGACGACTACAGGGTCGTCCCCACGGCCCCGGGAATAGATTGGCCCGCCGCCGACTTGTCCGACGACTATAGGGTCGTCCCTACGACCCAGGGACTAGGATGACCCGCCGCCGACTTGTCCGACGACTATAGAGTCGTCCCCACGACCCCGGGACTAGGTTGGCCAGCCGCCGACATGTCCGACGACTATTGGGTCGTCCCCACGACCCCGGGACTAGGTTGGCCCGCCGCCGACTTGTCCGACGACTATAGGTTCGTCCCTACGACCCTGGGCATACGTTGGCCCGCCGCCGACATGTCCGACGACTATAGGGTCGTCCCCACGATCCCGGGACTAGGTTGGCCAACCGCCGACATGTCCGACGACAATAGGGTCGCCCCCACGACCCCGGGACTAGATTGGCCCACCACCGTCATGTCCGACGACTACAGGGTCGTCCCCACGGCCCCGGGAATAGATTGACCCGCCACCGTCATGTCCGACGACTATAGGGTCGTCCCCACGACCCCGGGACTAGGTTGGCCCGCCGCCGACTTGTCCGACGACTATAGGTTCGTCCCTACGACCCTGGGCATAGTTGGCCCGCCGCCGACATGTCCGACGACTATAGGGTCGTCCCCACGATCCCGGGACTACGTTGGCCAGCCGCCGACATGTCCGACGACAATAGGGTCGTCCCCACGACCCCGGGACTAGATTGGCCCACCACCGTCATGTCCGACGACTACAGGGTCGTCCCCACGGCCCCGGGAATAGATTGGCCCGCCACCGTCATGTCCGACGACTATTGGGTCGTCCCCACGACCCCGGGACTAGGTTGGCCCGCCGCCGACTTGTCCGACGACAATAGGTTCGTCCCTACGACCCTGGGCATACGTTGGCCCGCCGCCGACATGTCCGCCGACTATAGGGTCGTCCCCACGATCCCGGGACTAGGTTGGCCAGCCGCCGACATGTCCGACGACAATAGGGTCGTCCCCACGACCCCGGGACTAGATTGGCCCACCACCGTCATGTCCGACGACTACAGGGTCGTCCCCACGGCCCCGGGAATAGATTGGCCCGCCGCCGACTTGTCCGACGACTATAGGGTCGCCCCCACGACCCAGGGACTAGGATAACCCGCCGCCGACTTGTCCGACGACTATAGGGTCGTCCCCACGACCCCGGGACTAGATTGGCCCGCCACCGTCATGTCCGACGACTATAGGGCCGTCTCCACGACCCCGGGACTAGATTGGCCCGCCACCGTCATGTCCGACGACTATAGGGCCGTCTCCACGACCCCGGGACTAGGTTGTCCCGCCGCCGACTTGTCCGACGACTATAGGGTCGTCCCCACGACCACTGGCCAAAGTTGCCCAGCCGCCGACATGTCCGACGACTATAGGGTCGCCCCCACGACCCCGGGACTAGGTTGGCCCGCCGCCGACATGTCCGACGTCTATAGGGTCGTCCCCACGACCCCGGGACTAGATTGGCCCGCCACCGTCATGTCCGACGACTATAGGGTCGTCCCCACGACCACGGGCCAAAGTTGGCCAGCCACCGACATGTCCGACGGCTATAGGGTCGTCCCCACGACCCCGGGACTAGATTGGCCCACCACCGTCATGTCCGACGACAACAGGATCGTCCCCACGACCCCGGGACTATGTTGGCCCGCCGCCGACTTGTCCGACGACTATAGGGTCGTCCCCAGGACCCCGGGACTAGATTGGCCCGCCGCCGACTTGTCCGACGACTATAGGGTCGTCCCCAGGACCCCGGGACTAGATTGGCCAGCCGCCGACATGTTCGACGACTATGGGGTCGTCCCCACAACCCCGGGACTAGAGTGGCCCGCCACCGTCATGTCCGACGAGTATAGGGTCGTACCCACGACCCCG
This sequence comes from Andrena fulva, assembly GCA_946251845.1. Lineage (NCBI taxonomy): Eukaryota > Metazoa > Arthropoda > Insecta > Hymenoptera > Andrenidae > Andrena > Andrena fulva. The sequence continues at coordinate 849,548 of CAMITZ010000297.1, forward strand.
GGACTATGTTGGGCCGCCGCCGACTTGTCCGACGACTATAGGGTCGTCCCCACGACCCCGGGACTATGTTGGCCCGCCGCCGACTTGTCCGACGACTATAGGGTCGTGCCCACGACCCCGGGACTAGAGTGGCCCGCCGCCGACTTGTCCGACGACTATGGGGTCATCCCCACGACCCCAGGAGTAGATTGCCCCGCCACCGACATGTCCGACGACTATAGGGTCGTCTCCACGACCCCGGGACTAGGTTGGCCCGCCGCCGACTTGTCCGGCGACTATAGGGACGTCCCCACGACCACGGGCCAATGTTGCCCAGCCGCCGACATGTCCGACGACTATAGGGTCGTCCCCACGACCCCGGGACTAGGTTGGCCCGCCGCCAACTAGTCCGACGACTATAGGGTCGTCCCAACGACCCCGGGACTAGGTTGGCCGGCCGCCGACTTGTCCGACGACTATAGAGTCGTCCCTCCCACCCCGGAACTAGGTTGGCCAGCCGCCGAGATGTCCGACGACTATAGGGTCGTCCCCACGACCCCGGGACTAGATTGGCCCACCACCGTCATGTCCGACGACTACAGGGTCGTCCCCACGGCCCCGGGAATAGTTTGGCCCGCCGCCGACTTGTCCGACGACTATAGGGTCGTCCCCACGACCCAGGGACTAGGATGACCCGCCACCGACTTGTCCGATGACTATAGAGTCGTCCCCACGACCCCGGGACTAGGTTGGCCAGCCGCCGACATGTCCGACGACTATTGGGTCGTCCCCACGACCCCGGGACTAGGTTGGCCCGCCGCCGACTTGTCCGACGACTATAGGTTCGTCCCTACGACCCCGGGCATACGTTGGCCCGCCGCCGACATGTCCGACGACAATAGGGTCGTCCCCACGATCCCGGGACTAGGTTGGCCAGCCGCCAACATGTCCGACGACAATAGGGTCGCCCCCACGACCCCGGGACTAGATTGGCCCACCACCGTCATGTCCGACGACTACTGGGTCGTCCCCACGACCCCGGGAATAGATTGGCCCGCCACCGTCATGTCCGACGACTATAGGGTCGTCCCCACGACCCCGGGACTAGGTTGGCCCGCCGCCGACTTGTCCGACGACTATAGGTTCGTCCCTACGACCCTGGGCATACGTTGGCCCGCCGCCGGCTTGTCCGACGACTATAGGGTCGCCCCCACGACCCAGGGACTAGGATAACCCGTCGCCGACTTGTCCGACGACTATAGAGTCGTCCCCACGACCCCGGGACTAGGTTGGCCAGCCGCCGACATGTCCGACGACTATAGGGTCGTCCCCACGACCCCGAGACTAGATTGGCCCGCCACCGTCATGTCCGACGACTATAGGGCCGTCTCCACGACCCCGGGACTAGGTTGTCCCGCCGCCGACATGTCCGACGACTATAGGGTCGTCCCCACGACCACTGGCCAAAGTTGCCCAGCCGCCGACATGTCCGACGACTATAGGGTCGTCCCCACGACCCCGGAGTTAGAATGGCCCGCCACCGTCGTGTCCGACGACTATAGGGTCGTCTCCGCGACCACGGGCCAAAGTTGGTCAGCCGCCGACTTGTCCGACGACTATTGGGTCGTCCCCACGACCCCGGGACTAGGTTGGCCCGCCGCCAACTAGTCCGACGACTATAGGGTCGTCCCAACGACCCCGGGACTAGTTTGGCCCGCCACCGTCATGTCCGACGAATATAGGTTCGTCCCTACGACCCTGGGCATACGTTGGCCCGCCGCCGACATGTCCGACGACTATAGGGACGTCCCCACGACCCCGGGACTAGGTTGGCCCGCCACCGTCATGTCCGACGACTATAGGGTCGTCCCCACGACCGCGGGGCTAGATTGGCCCGCCACCGTCATGTCCGACGACTATAGGGTCGTCCCCACGACCACGGGCCAAAGTTGGCCAGCCGCCGACATGTCCGACGACTATAGGGTCGTCCCAACGACCCCGGGACTAGATTGGCCCGCCACCGTCATGTCCGACGACTATAGGGTCGTCCCCACGACCCCGGGACTAGGTTGGCCCGCCGCCGGCTTGTCCGACGACTATAGGGTCGTCCCTCCCACCCCGGAACTAGGTTGGCCAGCCGCCGACATGTCCGACGACTATAGGGTCGTCCCCACGACCCCGGGGCTAGATTGGCCAGCCGCCGACATGTCCGACGACTATTGGGTCGTCCCCACGACCCCGGGACTAGGTTGGCCCGCCGCCGACTTGTCCGACGACTATAGGTTCGTCCCTACGACCCTGGGCATACGTTGGCCCGCCGCCGACATGTCCGACGACTATAGGGTCGTCCCCACGATCCCGGGACTAGGTTGGCCAGCCGCCGACATGTCCGACGACAATAGGGTCGTCCCCACGACCCCGGGACTAGATTGGCCCACCACCGTCATGTCCGACGACTACAGGGTCGTCCCCACGGCCCCGGGAATAGATTGGCCCGCCGCCGACTTGTCCGACGACTATAGGGTCGTCCCTACGACCCAGGGACTAGGATGACCCGCCGCCGACTTGTCCGACGACTATAGAGTCGTCCCCACGACCCCGGGACTAGGTTGGCCAGCCGCCGACATGTCCGACGACTATTGGGTCGTCCCCACGACCCCGGGACTAGGTTGGCCCGCCGCCGACTTGTCCGACGACTATAGGTTCGTCCCTACGACCCTGGGCATACGTTGGCCCGCCGCCGACATGTCCGACGACTATAGGGTCGTCCCCACGATCCCGGGACTAGGTTGGCCAACCGCCGACATGTCCGACGACAATAGGGTCGCCCCCACGACCCCGGGACTAGATTGGCCCACCACCGTCATGTCCGACGACTACAGGGTCGTCCCCACGGCCCCGGGAATAGATTGACCCGCCACCGTCATGTCCGACGACTATAGGGTCGTCCCCACGACCCCGGGACTAGGTTGGCCCGCCGCCGACTTGTCCGACGACTATAGGTTCGTCCCTACGACCCTGGGCATAGTTGGCCCGCCGCCGACATGTCCGACGACTATAGGGTCGTCCCCACGATCCCGGGACTAGGTTGGCCAGCCGCCGACATGTCCGACGACAATAGGGTCGTCCCCACGACCCCGGGACTAGATTGGCCCACCACCGTCATGTCCGACGACTACAGGGTCGTCCCCACGGCCCCGGGAATAGATTGGCCCGCCACCGTCATGTCCGACGACTATTGGGTCGTCCCCACGACCCCGGGACTAGGTTGGCCCGCCGCCGACTTGTCCGACGACAATAGGTTCGTCCCTACGACCCTGGGCATACGTTGGCCCGCCGCCGACATGTCCGCCGACTATAGGGTCGTCCCCACGATCCCGGGACTAGGTTGGCCAGCCGCCGACATGTCCGACGACAATAGGGTCGTCCCCACGACCCCGGGACTAGATTGGCCCACCACCGTCATGTCCGACGACTACAGGGTCGTCCCCACGGCCCCGGGAATAGATTGGCCCGCCGCCGACTTGTCCGACGACTATAGGGTCGCCCCCACGACCCAGGGACTAGGATAACCCGCCGCCGACTTGTCCGACGACTATAGAGTCGTCCCCACGACCCCGGGACTAGGTTGGCCAGCCGCCGACATGTCCGACGACTATAGGGTCGTCCCCACGACCCCGGGACTAGATTGGCCCGCCACCGTCATGTCCGACGACTATAGGGCCGTCTCCACGACCCCGGGACTAGGTTGTCCCGCCGCCGACTTGTCCGACGACTATAGGGTCGTCCCCACGACCACTGGCCAAAGTTGCCCAGCCGCCGACATGTCCGACGACTATAGGGTCGCCCCCACGACCCCGGGACTAGGTTGGCCCGCCGCCGACATGTCCGACGTCTATAGGGTCGTCCCCACGACCCCGGGGCTAGATTGGCCCGCCACCGTCATGTCCGACGACTATAGGGTCGTCCCCACGACCACGGGCCAAAGTTGGCCAGCCACCGACATGTCCGACGGCTATAGGGTCGTCCCCACGACCCCGGGACTAGATTGGCCCACCACCGTCATGTCCGACGACAACAGGATCGTCCCCACGACCCCGGGACTATGTTGGCCCGCCGCCGACTTGTCCGACGACTATAGGGTCGTCCCCAGGACCCCGGGACTAGATTGGCCCGCCGCCGACTTGTCCGACGACTATAGGGTCGTCCCCAGGACCCCGGGACTAGATTGGCCAGCCGCCGACATGTTCGACGACTATGGGGTCGTCCCCACAACCCCGGGACTAGAGTGGCCCGCCACCGTCATGTCCGACGAGTATAGGGTCGTACCCACGACCCCGGGACTATGTTGGGCCGCCGCCGACTTGTCCGACGACTATAGGGTCGTCCCCACGACCCCGGGACTATGTTGGCCCGCCGCCGACTTGTCCGACGACTATAGGGTCGTGCCCACGACCCCGGGACTAGAGTGGCCCGCCGCCGACTTGTCCGACGACTATGGGGTCATCCCCACGACCCCAGGAGTAGATTGCCCCGCCACCGACATGTCCGACGACTATAGGGTCGTCTCCACGACCCCGGGACTAGGTTGGCCCGCCGCCGACTTGTCCGGCGACTATAGGGACGTCCCCACGACCACGGGCCAATGTTGCCCAGCCGCCGACATGTCCGACGAATATAGGGTCGTCCCCACGACCCCGGGACTAGGTTGGCCCGCCGCCAACTAGTCCGACGACTATAGGGTCGTCCCAACGACCCCGGGACTAGGTTGGCCGGCCGCCGACTTGTCCGACGACTATAGAGTCGTCCCTCCCACCCCGGAACTAGGTTGGCCAGCCGCCGAGATGTCCGACGACTATAGGGTCGTCCCCACGACCCCGGGACTAGATTGGCCCACCACCGTCATGTCCGACGACTACAGGGTCGTCCCCACGGCCCCGGGAATAGTTTGGCCCGCCGCCGACTTGTCCGACGACTATAGGGTCGTCCCCACGACCCAGGGACTAGGATGACCCGCCACCGACTTGTCCGATGACTATAGAGTCGTCCCCACGACCCCGGGACTAGGTTGGCCAGCCGCCGACATGTCCGACGACTATTGGGTCGTCCCCACGACCCCGGGACTAGGTTGGCCCGCCGCCGACTTGTCCGACGACTATAGGTTCGTCCCTACGACCCCGGGCATACGTTGGCCCGCCGCCGACATGTCCGACGACAATAGGGTCGTCCCCACGATCCCGGGACTAGGTTGGCCAGCCGCCAACATGTCCGACGACAATAGGGTCGCCCCCACGACCCCGGGACTAGATTGGCCCACCACCGTCATGTCCGACGACTACTGGGTCGTCCCCACGACCCCGGGAATAGATTGGCCCGCCACCGTCATGTCCGACGACTATAGGGTCGTCCCCACGACCCCGGGACTAGGTTGGCCCGCCGCCGACTTGTCCGACGACTATAGGTTCGTCCCTACGACCCTGGGCATACGTTGGCCCGCCGCCGACATGTCCGACGACTATAGGGTCGTCCCCACGATCCCGGGACTAGGTTGGCTAGCCGCCGACATGTCCGACGACAATAGGGTCGTCCCCACGACCCCTGGACTAGATTGGCCCACCACCGTCATGTCCGACGACTACAGGGTCGTCCCCACGGCCCCGGGAATAGATTGGCCCGCCGCCGGCTTGTCCGACGACTATAGGGTCGCCCCCACGACCCAGGGACTAGGATAACCCGTCGCCGACTTGTCCGACGACTATAGAGTCGTCCCCACGACCCCGGGACTAGGTTGGCCAGCCGCCGACATGTCCGACGACTATAGGGTCGTCCCCACGACCCCGGGACTAGATTGGCCCGCCACCGTCATGTCCGACGACTATAGGGCCGTCTCCACGACCCCGGGACTAGGTTGTCCCGCCGCCGACATGTCCGACGACTATAGGGTCGTCCCCACGACCACTGGCCAAAGTTGCCCAGCCGCCGACATGTCCGACGACTATAGGGTCGCCCCCACGACCCCGGGACTAGGTTGGCCCGCCGCCGACATGTCCGACGTCTATAGTGTCGTCCCCACGACCCCGGGGCTAGATTGGCCCGCCACCGTCATGTCCGACGACTATAGGGTCGTCCCCACGACCACGGGCCAAAGTTGGCCAGCCGCCGACATGTCCGACGACTATAGGGTCGTCCCCACGACCCCGGGACTAGGTTGGCCCGCCGCCGACTTGTCCGACGACTATAGGGTCGTCCCTCCCACCCCGGAACTAGGTTGGCCAGCCGCCGACATGTCCGACGACTATAGGGTCGTCCCCACGACCCCGGGGCTAGATTGGCCAGCCGCCGACATGTCCGACGACTATTGGGTCGTCCCCACGACCCCGGGACTAGGTTGGCCCGCCGCCGACTTGTCCGACGACTATAGGTTCGTCCCTACGACCCTGGGCATACGTTGGCCCGCCGCCGACATGTCCGACGACTATAGGGTCGTCCCCACGATCCCGGGACTAGGTTGGCCAGCCGCCGACATGTCCGACGACAATAGGGTCGTCCCCACGACCCCGGGACTAGATTGGCCCACCACCGTCATGTCCGACGACTACAGGGTCGTCCCCACGGCCCCGGGAATAGATTGGCCCGCCGCCGACTTGTCCGACGACTATAGGGTCGTCCCTACGACCCAGGGACTAGGATGACCCGCCGCCGACTTGTCCGACGACTATAGAGTCGTCCCCACGACCCCGGGACTAGGTTGGCCAGCCGCCGACATGTCCGACGACTATTGGGTCGTCCCCACGACCCCGGGACTAGGTTGGCCCGCCGCCGACTTGTCCGACGACTATAGGTTCGTCCCTACGACCCTGGGCATACGTTGGCCCGCCACCGACATGTCCGACGACTATAGGGTCGTCCCCACGATCCCGGGACTAGGTTGGCCAACCGCCGACATGTCCGACGACAATAGGGTCGCCCCCACGACCCCGGGACTAGATTGGCCCACCACCGTCATGTCCGACGACTACAGGGTCGTCCCCACGGCCCCGGGAATAGATTGGCCCGCCACCGTCATGTCCGACGACTATAGGGTCGTCCCCACGACCCCGGGACTAGGTTGGCCCGCCGCCGACTTGTCCGACGACTATAGGTTCGTCCCTACGACCCTGGGCATAGTTGGCCCGCCGCCGACATGTCCGACGACTATAGGGTCGTCCCCACGATCCCGGGACTAGGTTGGCCAGCCGCCGACATGTCCGACGACAATAGGGTCGTCCCCACGACCCCGGGACTAGATTGGCCCACCACCGTCATGTCCGACGACTACAGGGTCGTCCCCACGGCCCCGGGAATAGATTGGCCCGCCACCGTCATGTCCGACGACTATTGGGTCGTCCCCACGACCACGGGACTAGGTTGGCCCGCCGCCGACTTGTCCGACGACAATAGGTTCGTCCCTACGACCCTGGGCATACGTTGGCCCGCCGCCGACATGTCCGACGACTATAGGGTCGTCCCCACGATCCCGGGACTAGGTTGGCCAGCCGCCGACATGTCCGACGACAATAGGGTCGTCCCCACGACCCCGGGACTAGATTGGCCCACCACCGTCATGTCCGACGACTACAGGGTCGTCCCCACGGCCCCGGGAATAGATTGGCCCGCCGCCGACTTGTCCGACGACTATAGGGTCGCCCCCACGACCCAGGGACTAGGATAACCCGCCGCCGACTTGTCCGACGACTATAGAGTCGTCCCCACGACCCCGGGACTAGGTTGGCCAGCCGCCGACATGTCCGACGACTATAGGGTCGTCTCCACGACCCCTGGACTAGGTTGGCCCGCCGCCGAGTTGTCGAACGACTATAGGGTCGTCCCCACGACCCCGGGACTGGGTTGGCCCGCCGCCGACTTGTCCGACGACTATAGGGTCGTCCTCACGACCCAGGGACTAGGATGACCCGCCGCCAACTTGTCCGACGACTATAGAGTCGTCCCCACGACCCCGGGACTAGGTTGGCCCGCCGCCGACTAGTCCGACGACAATAGGGACGTCCCAACGACCCCGGGACTAGATTGGCCCGCCACCGTCATGTCCGACGAATATAGGTTCGTGCCTACGACCCTGGGCATACGTTGGCCCGCCGCCGACATGTCCGACGACTATAGAGTCGTCCCCACGACCCCGGGACTATGTTGGCCCGCCGCCGACTAGTCCGACGACTATAGGGTCGTCCCAACGACCCCGGGACTAGTTTGGCCCGCCACCGTCATGTCCGACGAATATAGGTTCGTCCCTACGACCCTGGGCATACGTTGGCCCACCGCCGACATGTCCGACGACAACAGGATTGTCCCCACGACCCTCGGACTAGATTGCCCCGCCACCGTCATGTCCGACGAATATAGGTTCGTCCCTACGACCCTGGGCATACGTTGGCCCACCGCCGACATGTCCGACGACAACAGGATTGTCCCCACGACCCTCGGACTAGATTGCCCCGCCACCGTCATGTCCGACGACTATAGGGTCGTCCCCACGACCCCGGGACTAGATTGGCCCGCCACCATCATGTCCGAGGACTATAGGGTCGTCCCCACGACCCCGGGACTAGGGTGGCCCGCCGCCGACTTGTCCGACGACTATAGGGTCGTCCCCACGACCCCGGGACTAGATTGGCCCACCACTGTCATGTCCGACGACTACAGGGTCGTCCCCACGGCCCCGGGAATAGATTGGCCCACCACCGTCATGTCCGACGACAACAGGATTGTCCCCACGACCCTCGGACTAGATTGCCCCGCCACCGTCATGTCCGACGACTATAGGGTCGTCTCCACGACCCCGGGACTAGGTTGGCCCACCACCGTCATGTCCGACGACTACAGGGTCGTCCCCACGACCCCGGGACTAGGTTGGCCAGCCGCCGACATGTCCGACGACTATAGGGTCGTCCCCACGACCCCGGGGCTACATTGGCCCGCCACCGTCATGTCCGACGACTATAGGGTCGTCCCCACGACCACGGGCCAAAGTTGGCCAGCCGCCGACATGTCCGACGGCTATAGGGTCGTCCCCACGACCCCGGGACTAGATTGGCCCACCACCGTCATGTCCGACGACAACAGGATCGTCCCCACGACCCCGGGACTAGGTTGGCCCGCCGCCGACTTGTCCGACGGCTATAGGATCGTCCCCACGACCCCGGGACTAGGTTGGCCCGCCGCCGACTTGTCCGACGACTATAGGGTCGTCACCACGACCCCGGGACTAGGTTGGCCCGCCGCCGACATGTCCGACGACTATAGGGTCGTCCCCACGACCCCGGGGCTACATTGGCCCGCCACCGTCATGTCCGACGACTATAGGGTCGTCCCCACGACCACGGGCCAAAGTTGGACAGCCGCCGACATGTCCGACGGCTATAGGGTCGTCCCCACGACCCCGGGACTAGATTGGCCCACCACCGTCATGTCCGACGACAACAGGATCGTCCCCACGACCCCGGGACTGGATTGGCCCGCCACCGTCATGTCCGACGACTATAGGGTCGTCCCCACGACCCCAGGTCTGGGTTGGCCCGCCGCCGACTTGTCCGACGACTATAGGGTCGTCTCCACGATCCCGGGCCAAAGTTGGTCAGCCGCCGACATGTCCGACGACTATAGGCTCGTCCCCACGACCCCGGGACTAGATTGGCCCGCCACCGTCATGTCCGACGACTATAAGGTCGCCCCACGACCCCGGGACTAGGTTGGCCAGCCGCCGACATGTCCGACGACTATAGGGTCGTCCCCAGGACCCCGGGACTAGATTGGCCAGCCGCCGACATGTTCGACGACTATGGGGTCGTCCCCACAACCCCGGGACTAGAGTGGCCCGCCACCGTCATGTCCGACGAGTATAGGGTCGTACCCACGACCCCGGGACTGGATTGGCCCGCCACCGTCATGTCCGACGACTATAGGGTCGTCCCCACGACCCGAGGTCTGGGTTGGCCCGCCGCCGACTTGTCCGACGACTATAGGGTCGTCTCCACGACCCCGGGCCAAAGTTGGTCAGCCGCCGACATGTCCGACGACTATAGGCTCGTCCCCACGACCCCGGGACTAGATTGGCCCGCCGCCGACTAGTCCGACGACAATAGGGACGTCCCAACGACCCCGGGACTAGATTGGCCCGCCACCGTCATGTCCGACGAATATAGGTTCGTGCCTACGACCCTGGGCATACGTTGGCCCGCCGCCGACATGTCCGACGACTATAGAGTCGTCCCCACGACCCCAGGAGTAGATTGCCCCGCCACCGTCATGTCCGACGACTATAGGGTCGTCTCCACGACCCCTGGACTAGGTTGGCCCGCCGCCGACTTGTCCGACGACTATAGAGTCGTCTCCACGACCCCGGGCCAAAGTTGGTCAGCCGCCGACATGTCCGACGACTATAGGCTCGTCCCCACGACCCCGGGACTAGATTGGCCCGCCAGCGTCATGTCCGACGACTATAGGGTCGCCCCACGACCCCGGGACTAGGTTGGCCCGCCGCCGACTAGTCCGACGACTATAGGGTCGTCCCCACGACCCCGGGACTAGATTGGCCCGCCACCGTCATGTCCGACGAGTATAGGGTCGTACCCACGACCCCGGGACTGGATTGGCCCTCCACCGTCATGTCCGACGACTATATGGTCGTCCCCACGACCCCAGGTCTGGGTTGGCCCGCCGCCGACTTGTCCGACGACTATAGGGTCGTCTCCACGACCCCGGGCCAAAGTTGGTCAGCCGCCGACATGTCCGACGACTATAGGCTCGTCCCCACGACCCCAGGACTAGATTGGCCCGCCACCGTCATGTCCGACGACTATAGGGTCGTCTCCACGACCCCTGGACTAGGTTGGCCCGCCGCCGAGTTGTCCGACGACTATAGGGTCGTCCTCACGACCCAGGGACTAGGATGACCCGCCGCCGACATGTCCGACGACTATAGAGTCGTCCCCACGACCCCGGGACTATGTTGGCCCGCCGCCGACTAGTCCGACGACAATAGGGTCGTCCCAACGATCCCGGGACTAGATTGGCCCGCCACCGTCATGTCCGACGACTATAGGGTCGTCCCCACGACCCCGGGACTATGTTGGCCCGCCGCCGACTTGTCCGACGACTATAGGGTAGTCCCCGCGACCCCGGGACTAGATTGGCCCGCCACCGTCATGTCCGACGACTATAGGGTCGTCCCCACGACCCCGGGACTAGATTGGCCCACCACCGTCATGTCCGACGACTACAGGGTCGTCCCCACGACCCCGGGACTAGATTGGCCCGCCACCGTCATGTCCGACGACTATAGGGTCGTCCCCACGACCCCGGGACTAGGTTGGCCGGCCGCCGACTTGTCCGACGACTATAGGGTCGTCCCTCCCACCCCGGAACTAGGTTGGCCAGCCGCCGACATGTCCGACGACTATAGGGTCGTCCCCACGACCCCGGAGTTAGAATGGCCCGCCACCGTCGTGTCCGACGACTATAGGGTCGTCTCCGCGACCACGGGCCAAAGTTGGTCAGCCGCCGACTTGTCCGACGACTATTGGGTCGTCCCCACGACCCCGGGACTAGGTTGGCCCGCCGCCAACTAGTCCGACGACTATAGGGTCGTCCCAACGACCCCGGGACTAGTTTGGCCCGCCACCGTCATGTCCGACGAATATAGGTTCGTCCCTACGACCCTGGGCATACGTTGGCCCGCCGCCGACATGTCCGACGACTATAGGGACGTCCCCACGACCCCGGGACTAGGTTGGCCCGCCACCGTCATGTCCGACGACTATAGGGTCGTCCCCACGACCGCGGGGCTAGATTGGCCCGCCACCGTCATGTCCGACGACTATAGGGTCGTCCCCACGACCACGGGCCAAAGTTGGCCAGCCGCCGACATGTCCGACGACTATAGGGTCGTCCCAACGACCCCGGGACTAGATTGGCCCGCCACCGTCATGTCCGACGACTATAGGGTCGTCCCCACGACCCCGGGACTAGGTTGGCCCACCACCGTCATGTCCGACGACTACAGGGTCGTCCCCACGGCCCCGGGAATAGATTGGCCCGCCGCCGACTTGTCCGACGACTATAGGGTCGCCCCCACGACCCAGGGACTAGGATAACCCGCCGCCGACTTGTCCGACGACTATAGAGTCGTCCCTACGACCCTGGGCATACGTTGGCCCGCCGCCGACATGTCCGACGACTATAGGGTCGTCCCCACGATCCCGGGACTAGGTTGGCCAGCCGCCGACATGTCCGACGACAATAGGGTCGTCCCCACGACCCCGGGACTAGATTGGCCCACCACCGTCATGTCCGACGACTACAGGGTCGTCCCCACGGCCCCGGGAATAGATTGGCCCGCCGCCGACTTGTCCGACGACTATAGGGTCGTCCCTACGACCCAGGGACTAGGATGACCCGCCGCCGACTTGTCCGACGACTATAGAGTCGTCCCCACGACCCCGGGACTAGGTTGGCCAGCCGCCGACATGTCCGACGACTATTGGGTCGTCCCCACGACCCCGGGACTAGGTTGGCCCGCCGCCGACTTGTCCGACGACTATAGGTTCGTCCCTACGACCCTGGGCATACGTTGGCCCGCCGCCGACATGTCCGACGACTATAGGGTCGTCCCCACGATCCCGGGACTAGGTTGGCCAACCGCCGACATGTCCGACGACAATAGGGTCGCCCCCACGACCCCGGGACTAGATTGGCCCACCACCGTCATGTCCGACGACTACAGGGTCGTCCCCACGGCCCCGGGAATAGATTGACCCGCCACCGTCATGTCCGACGACTATAGGGTCGTCCCCACGACCCCGGGACTAGGTTGGCCCGCCGCCGACTTGTCCGACGACTATAGGTTCGTCCCTACGACCCTGGGCATAGTTGGCCCGCCGCCGACATGTCCGACGACTATAGGGTCGTCCCCACGATCCCGGGACTAGGTTGGCCAGCCGCCGACATGTCCGACGACAATAGGGTCGTCCCCACGACCCCGGGACTAGATTGGCCCACCACCGTCATGTCCGACGACTACAGGGTCGTCCCCACGGCCCCGGGAATAGATTGGCCCGCCACCGTCATGTCCGACGACTATTGGGTCGTCCCCACGACCCCGGGACTAGGTTGGCCCGCCGCCGACTTGTCCGACGACAATAGGTTCGTCCCTACGACCCTGGGCATACGTTGGCCCGCCGCCGACATGTCCGCCGACTATAGGGTCGTCCCCACGATCCCGGGACTAGGTTGGCCAGCCGCCGACATGTCCGACGACAATAGGGTCGTCCCCACGACCCCGGGACTAGATTGGCCCACCACCGTCATGTCCGACGACTACAGGGTCGTCCCCACGGCCCCGGGAATAGATTGGCCCGCCGCCGACTTGTCCGACGACTATAGGGTCGCCCCCACGACCCAGGGACTAGGATAACCCGCCGCCGACTTGTCCGACGACTATAGGGTCGTCCCCACGACCCCGGGACTAGATTGGCCCGCCACCGTCATGTCCGACGACTATAGGGCCGTCTCCACGACCCCGGGACTAGATTGGCCCGCCACCGTCATGTCCGACGACTATAGGGCCGTCTCCACGACCCCGGGACTAGGTTGTCCCGCCGCCGACTTGTCCGACGACTATAGGGTCGTCCCCACGACCACTGGCCAAAGTTGCCCAGCCGCCGACATGTCCGACGACTATAGGGTCGCCCCCACGACCCCGGGACTAGGTTGGCCCGCCGCCGACATGTCCGACGTCTATAGGGTCGTCCCCACGACCCCGGGACTAGATTGGCCCGCCACCGTCATGTCCGACGACTATAGGGTCGTCCCCACGACCACGGGCCAAAGTTGGCCAGCCACCGACATGTCCGACGGCTATAGGGTCGTCCCCACGACCCCGGGACTAGATTGGCCCACCACCGTCATGTCCGACGACAACAGGATCGTCCCCACGACCCCGGGACTATGTTGGCCCGCCGCCGACTTGTCCGACGACTATAGGGTCGTCCCCAGGACCCCGGGACTAGATTGGCCCGCCGCCGACTTGTCCGACGACTATAGGGTCGTCCCCAGGACCCCGGGACTAGATTGGCCAGCCGCCGACATGTTCGACGACTATGGGGTCGTCCCCACAACCCCGGGACTAGAGTGGCCCGCCACCGTCATGTCCGACGAGTATAGGGTCGTACCCACGACCCCGGGACTATGTTGGGCCGCCGCCGACTTGTCCGACGACTATAGGGTCGTCCCCACGACCCCGGGACTATGTTGGCCCGCCGCCGACTTGTCCGACGACTATAGGGTCGTGCCCACGACCCCGGGACTAGAGTGGCCCGCCGCCGACTTGTCCGACGACTATGGGGTCATCCCCACGACCCCAGGAGTAGATTGCCCCGCCACCGACATGTCCGACGACTATAGGGTCGTCTCCACGACCCCGGGACTAGGTTGGCCCGCCGCCGACTTGTCCGGCGACTATAGGGACGTCCCCACGACCACGGGCCAATGTTGCCCAGCCGCCGACATGTCCGACGACTATAGGGTCGTCCCCACGACCCCGGGACTAGGTTGGCCCGCCGCCAACTAGTCCGACGACTATAGGGTCGTCCCAACGACCCCGGGACTAGGTTGGCCGGCCGCCGACTTGTCCGACGACTATAGAGTCGTCCCTCCCACCCCGGAACTAGGTTGGCCAGCCGCCGAGATGTCCGACGACTATAGGGTCGTCCCCACGACCCCGGGACTAGATTGGCCCACCACCGTCATGTCCGACGACTACAGGGTCGTCCCCACGGCCCCGGGAATAGTTTGGCCCGCCGCCGACTTGTCCGACGACTATAGGGTCGTCCCCACGACCCAGGGACTAGGATGACCCGCCACCGACTTGTCCGATGACTATAGAGTCGTCCCCACGACCCCGGGACTAGGTTGGCCAGCCGCCGACATGTCCGACGACTATTGGGTCGTCCCCACGACCCCGGGACTAGGTTGGCCCGCCGCCGACTTGTCCGACGACTATAGGTTCGTCCCTACGACCCCGGGCATACGTTGGCCCGCCGCCGACATGTCCGACGACAATAGGGTCGTCCCCACGATCCCGGGACTAGGTTGGCCAGCCGCCAACATGTCCGACGACAATAGGGTCGCCCCCACGACCCCGGGACTAGATTGGCCCACCACCGTCATGTCCGACGACTACTGGGTCGTCCCCACGACCCCGGGAATAGATTGGCCCGCCACCGTCATGTCCGACGACTATAGGGTCGTCCCCACGACCCCGGGACTAGGTTGGCCCGCCGCCGACTTGTCCGACGACTATAGGTTCGTCCCTACGACCCTGGGCATACGTTGGCCCGCCGCCGGCTTGTCCGACGACTATAGGGTCGCCCCCACGACCCAGGGACTAGGATAACCCGTCGCCGACTTGTCCGACGACTATAGAGTCGTCCCCACGACCCCGGGACTAGGTTGGCCAGCCGCCGACATGTCCGACGACTATAGGGTCGTCCCCACGACCCCGAGACTAGATTGGCCCGCCACCGTCATGTCCGACGACTATAGGGCCGTCTCCACGACCCCGGGACTAGGTTGTCCCGCCGCCGACATGTCCGACGACTATAGGGTCGTCCCCACGACCACTGGCCAAAGTTGCCCAGCCGCCGACATGTCCGACGACTATAGGGTCGTCCCCACGACCCCGGAGTTAGAATGGCCCGCCACCGTCGTGTCCGACGACTATAGGGTCGTCTCCGCGACCACGGGCCAAAGTTGGTCAGCCGCCGACTTGTCCGACGACTATTGGGTCGTCCCCACGACCCCGGGACTAGGTTGGCCCGCCGCCAACTAGTCCGACGACTATAGGGTCGTCCCAACGACCCCGGGACTAGTTTGGCCCGCCACCGTCATGTCCGACGAATATAGGTTCGTCCCTACGACCCTGGGCATACGTTGGCCCGCCGCCGACATGTCCGACGACTATAGGGACGTCCCCACGACCCCGGGACTAGGTTGGCCCGCCACCGTCATGTCCGACGACTATAGGGTCGTCCCCACGACCGCGGGGCTAGATTGGCCCGCCACCGTCATGTCCGACGACTATAGGGTCGTCCCCACGACCACGGGCCAAAGTTGGCCAGCCGCCGACATGTCCGACGACTATAGGGTCGTCCCAACGACCCCGGGACTAGATTGGCCCGCCACCGTCATGTCCGACGACTATAGGGTCGTCCCCACGACCCCGGGACTAGGTTGGCCCGCCGCCGGCTTGTCCGACGACTATAGGGTCGTCCCTCCCACCCCGGAACTAGGTTGGCCAGCCGCCGACATGTCCGACGACTATAGGGTCGTCCCCACGACCCCGGGGCTAGATTGGCCAGCCGCCGACATGTCCGACGACTATTGGGTCGTCCCCACGACCCCGGGACTAGGTTGGCCCGCCGCCGACTTGTCCGACGACTATAGGTTCGTCCCTACGACCCTGGGCATACGTTGGCCCGCCGCCGACATGTCCGACGACTATAGGGTCGTCCCCACGATCCCGGGACTAGGTTGGCCAGCCGCCGACATGTCCGACGACAATAGGGTCGTCCCCACGACCCCGGGACTAGATTGGCCCACCACCGTCATGTCCGACGACTACAGGGTCGTCCCCACGGCCCCGGGAATAGATTGGCCCGCCGCCGACTTGTCCGACGACTATAGGGTCGTCCCTACGACCCAGGGACTAGGATGACCCGCCGCCGACTTGTCCGACGACTATAGAGTCGTCCCCACGACCCCGGGACTAGGTTGGCCAGCCGCCGACATGTCCGACGACTATTGGGTCGTCCCCACGACCCCGGGACTAGGTTGGCCCGCCGCCGACTTGTCCGACGACTATAGGTTCGTCCCTACGACCCTGGGCATACGTTGGCCCGCCGCCGACATGTCCGACGACTATAGGGTCGTCCCCACGATCCCGGGACTAGGTTGGCCAACCGCCGACATGTCCGACGACAATAGGGTCGCCCCCACGACCCCGGGACTAGATTGGCCCACCACCGTCATGTCCGACGACTACAGGGTCGTCCCCACGGCCCCGGGAATAGATTGACCCGCCACCGTCATGTCCGACGACTATAGGGTCGTCCCCACGACCCCGGGACTAGGTTGGCCCGCCGCCGACTTGTCCGACGACTATAGGTTCGTCCCTACGACCCTGGGCATAGTTGGCCCGCCG
This sequence comes from Andrena fulva, assembly GCA_946251845.1. Lineage (NCBI taxonomy): Eukaryota > Metazoa > Arthropoda > Insecta > Hymenoptera > Andrenidae > Andrena > Andrena fulva. The sequence continues at coordinate 866,781 of CAMITZ010000297.1, forward strand.
CCGACATGTCCGACGACTATAGGGTCGTCCCCACGATCCCGGGACTAGGTTGGCCAGCCGCCGACATGTCCGACGACAATAGGGTCGTCCCCACGACCCCGGGACTAGATTGGCCCACCACCGTCATGTCCGACGACTACAGGGTCGTCCCCACGGCCCCGGGAATAGATTGGCCCGCCACCGTCATGTCCGACGACTATTGGGTCGTCCCCACGACCCCGGGACTAGGTTGGCCCGCCGCCGACTTGTCCGACGACAATAGGTTCGTCCCTACGACCCTGGGCATACGTTGGCCCGCCGCCGACATGTCCGCCGACTATAGGGTCGTCCCCACGATCCCGGGACTAGGTTGGCCAGCCGCCGACATGTCCGACGACAATAGGGTCGTCCCCACGACCCCGGGACTAGATTGGCCCACCACCGTCATGTCCGACGACTACAGGGTCGTCCCCACGGCCCCGGGAATAGATTGGCCCGCCGCCGACTTGTCCGACGACTATAGGGTCGCCCCCACGACCCAGGGACTAGGATAACCCGCCGCCGACTTGTCCGACGACTATAGAGTCGTCCCCACGACCCCGGGACTAGGTTGGCCAGCCGCCGACATGTCCGACGACTATAGGGTCGTCCCCACGACCCCGGGACTAGATTGGCCCGCCACCGTCATGTCCGACGACTATAGGGCCGTCTCCACGACCCCGGGACTAGGTTGTCCCGCCGCCGACTTGTCCGACGACTATAGGGTCGTCCCCACGACCACTGGCCAAAGTTGCCCAGCCGCCGACATGTCCGACGACTATAGGGTCGCCCCCACGACCCCGGGACTAGGTTGGCCCGCCGCCGACATGTCCGACGTCTATAGGGTCGTCCCCACGACCCCGGGGCTAGATTGGCCCGCCACCGTCATGTCCGACGACTATAGGGTCGTCCCCACGACCACGGGCCAAAGTTGGCCAGCCACCGACATGTCCGACGGCTATAGGGTCGTCCCCACGACCCCGGGACTAGATTGGCCCACCACCGTCATGTCCGACGACAACAGGATCGTCCCCACGACCCCGGGACTATGTTGGCCCGCCGCCGACTTGTCCGACGACTATAGGGTCGTCCCCAGGACCCCGGGACTAGATTGGCCCGCCGCCGACTTGTCCGACGACTATAGGGTCGTCCCCAGGACCCCGGGACTAGATTGGCCAGCCGCCGACATGTTCGACGACTATGGGGTCGTCCCCACAACCCCGGGACTAGAGTGGCCCGCCACCGTCATGTCCGACGAGTATAGGGTCGTACCCACGACCCCGGGACTATGTTGGGCCGCCGCCGACTTGTCCGACGACTATAGGGTCGTCCCCACGACCCCGGGACTATGTTGGCCCGCCGCCGACTTGTCCGACGACTATAGGGTCGTGCCCACGACCCCGGGACTAGAGTGGCCCGCCGCCGACTTGTCCGACGACTATGGGGTCATCCCCACGACCCCAGGAGTAGATTGCCCCGCCACCGACATGTCCGACGACTATAGGGTCGTCTCCACGACCCCGGGACTAGGTTGGCCCGCCGCCGACTTGTCCGGCGACTATAGGGACGTCCCCACGACCACGGGCCAATGTTGCCCAGCCGCCGACATGTCCGACGAATATAGGGTCGTCCCCACGACCCCGGGACTAGGTTGGCCCGCCGCCAACTAGTCCGACGACTATAGGGTCGTCCCAACGACCCCGGGACTAGGTTGGCCGGCCGCCGACTTGTCCGACGACTATAGAGTCGTCCCTCCCACCCCGGAACTAGGTTGGCCAGCCGCCGAGATGTCCGACGACTATAGGGTCGTCCCCACGACCCCGGGACTAGATTGGCCCACCACCGTCATGTCCGACGACTACAGGGTCGTCCCCACGGCCCCGGGAATAGTTTGGCCCGCCGCCGACTTGTCCGACGACTATAGGGTCGTCCCCACGACCCAGGGACTAGGATGACCCGCCACCGACTTGTCCGATGACTATAGAGTCGTCCCCACGACCCCGGGACTAGGTTGGCCAGCCGCCGACATGTCCGACGACTATTGGGTCGTCCCCACGACCCCGGGACTAGGTTGGCCCGCCGCCGACTTGTCCGACGACTATAGGTTCGTCCCTACGACCCCGGGCATACGTTGGCCCGCCGCCGACATGTCCGACGACAATAGGGTCGTCCCCACGATCCCGGGACTAGGTTGGCCAGCCGCCAACATGTCCGACGACAATAGGGTCGCCCCCACGACCCCGGGACTAGATTGGCCCACCACCGTCATGTCCGACGACTACTGGGTCGTCCCCACGACCCCGGGAATAGATTGGCCCGCCACCGTCATGTCCGACGACTATAGGGTCGTCCCCACGACCCCGGGACTAGGTTGGCCCGCCGCCGACTTGTCCGACGACTATAGGTTCGTCCCTACGACCCTGGGCATACGTTGGCCCGCCGCCGACATGTCCGACGACTATAGGGTCGTCCCCACGATCCCGGGACTAGGTTGGCTAGCCGCCGACATGTCCGACGACAATAGGGTCGTCCCCACGACCCCTGGACTAGATTGGCCCACCACCGTCATGTCCGACGACTACAGGGTCGTCCCCACGGCCCCGGGAATAGATTGGCCCGCCGCCGGCTTGTCCGACGACTATAGGGTCGCCCCCACGACCCAGGGACTAGGATAACCCGTCGCCGACTTGTCCGACGACTATAGAGTCGTCCCCACGACCCCGGGACTAGGTTGGCCAGCCGCCGACATGTCCGACGACTATAGGGTCGTCCCCACGACCCCGGGACTAGATTGGCCCGCCACCGTCATGTCCGACGACTATAGGGCCGTCTCCACGACCCCGGGACTAGGTTGTCCCGCCGCCGACATGTCCGACGACTATAGGGTCGTCCCCACGACCACTGGCCAAAGTTGCCCAGCCGCCGACATGTCCGACGACTATAGGGTCGCCCCCACGACCCCGGGACTAGGTTGGCCCGCCGCCGACATGTCCGACGTCTATAGTGTCGTCCCCACGACCCCGGGGCTAGATTGGCCCGCCACCGTCATGTCCGACGACTATAGGGTCGTCCCCACGACCACGGGCCAAAGTTGGCCAGCCGCCGACATGTCCGACGGCTATAGGGTCGTCCCCACGACCCCGGGACTAGATTGGCCCACCACCGTCACGTCCGACGACAACAGGATCGTCCCCACGACCCCGGGACTATGTTGGCCCGCCGCCGACTTGTCCGACGACTATAGGGTCGTCCCCACGACCCCGGGACTAGGTTGGCCCGCCGCCGACTTGTCCGACGACTATAGGGTCGTCCCCACGACCCCGGGACTATGTTGGCCCGCCGCCGACTTGTCCGACGACTATAGGGTCGTGCCCACGACCCCGGGACTAGAGTGGCCCGCCGCCGACTTGTCCGACGACTATGGGGTCATCCCCACGACCCCAGGAGTAGATTGCCCCGCCACCGACATGTCCGACGACTATAGGGTCGTCTCCACGACCCCGGGACTAGGTTGGCCCGCCGCCGACTTGTCCGGCGACTATAGGGACGTCCCCACGACCACGGGCCAATGTTGCCCAGCCGCCGACATGTCCGACGACTATAGGGTCGTCCCCACGACCCCGGGACTAGGTTGGCCCGCCGCCAACTAGTCCGACGACTATAGGGTCGTCCCAACGACCCCGGGACTAGGTTGGCCGGCCGCCGACTTGTCCGACGACTATAGAGTCGTCCCTCCCACCCCGGAACTAGGTTGGCCAGCCGCCGACATGTCCGACGACTATAGGGTCGTCCCCACGACCCCGGAGTTAGAATGGCCCGCCACCGTCGTGTCCGACGACTATAGGGTCGTCCCAACGAACCCGGGACTAGATTGGCCCGCCACCGTCATGTCCGACGACTATAGGGTCGTCCCCACGACCCCGGGACTAGGTTGGCCCGCCGCCGACTTGTCCGACGACTATAGGGTCGTCCCTCCCACCCCGGAACTAGGTTGGCCAGCCGCCGACATGTCCGACGACTATAGGGTCGTCCCCACGACCCCGGGACTAGGTTGGCCCGCCGCCAACTAGTCCGACGACTATAGGGTCGTCCCAACGACCCCGGGACTAGGTTGGCCGGCCGCCGACTTGTCCGACGACTATAGAGTCGTCCCTCCCACCCCGGAACTAGGTTGGCCAGCCGCCGACATGTCCGACGACTATAGGGTCGTCCCCACGAACCCGGAGTTAGAATGGCCCGCCACCGTCGTGTCCGACGACTATAGGGTCGTCCCAACGAACCCGGGACTAGATTGGCCCGCCACCGTCATGTCCGACGACTATAGGGTCGTCCCCACGACCCCGGGACTAGATTGGCCCACCACCGTCACGTCCGACGACAACAGGATCGTCCCCACGACCCCGGGACTATGTTGGCCCGCCGCCGACTTGTCCGACGACTATAGGGTCGTCCCCACGACCCCGGGACTAGGTTGGCCCGCCGCCGACTTGTCCGACGACTATAGGGTCGTCCCCACGACCCCGGGACTATGTTGGCCCGCCGCCGACTTGTCCGACGACTATAGGGTCGTGCCCACGACCCCGGGACTAGAGTGGCCCGCCGCCGACTTGTCCGACGACTATGGGGTCATCCCCACGACCCCAGGAGTAGATTGCCCCGCCACCGACATGTCCGACGACTATAGGGTCGTCTCCACGACCCCGGGGCTAGATTGGCCAGCCGCCGACATGTCCGACGACTATTGGGTCGTCCCCACGACCCCGGGACTAGGTTGGCCCGCCGCCGACTTGTCCGACGACTATAGGGTCGTGCCCACGACCCCGGGACTAGGTTGGCCAGCCGCCGACATGTCCGACGACTATAGGATCGTCCCCACCACCCCGGGGCTACATTGGCCCGCCACCGTCATGTCCGACGACTATAGGGTCGTCCCCACGACCACGGGCCAAAGTTGGTCAGCCGCCGACATGTCCGACGACTACAGGGTCGTCCCCACGGCCCCGGGAATAGATTGACCCGCCACCGTCATGTCCGACGACTATAGGGTCGTCCCCACGACCCCGGGACTAGGTTGGCCCGCCGCCGACTTGTCCGACGACTATAGGTTCGTCCCTACGACCCTGGGCATAGTTGGCCCGCCGCCGACATGTCCGACGACTATAGGGTCGTCCCCACGATCCCGGGACTAGGTTGGCCAGCCGCCGACATGTCCGACGACAATAGGGTCGTCCCCACGACCCCGGGACTAGATTGGCCCACCACCGTCATGTCCGACGACTACAGGGTCGTCCCCACGGCCCCGGGAATAGATTGGCCCGCCACCGTCATGTCCGACGACTATTGGGTCGTCCCCACGACCCCGGGACTAGGTTGGCCCGCCGCCGACATGTCCGACGACAATAGGTTCGTCCCTACGACCCTGGGCATACGTTGGCCCGCCGCCGACATGTCCGCCGACTATAGGGTCGTCCCCACGATCCCGGGACTAGGTTGGCCAGCCGCCGACATGTCCGACGACAATAGGGTCGTCCCCACGACCCCGGGACTAGATTGGCCCACCACCGTCATGTCCGACGACTACAGGGTCGTCCCCACGGCCCCGGGAATAGATTGGCCCGCCGCCGACTTGTCCGACGACTATAGGGTCGCCCCCACGACCCAGGGACTAGGATAACCCGCCGCCGACTTGTCCGACGACTATAGAGTCGTCCCCACGACCCCGGGACTGGGTTGGCCAGCCGCCGACATGTCCGACGACTATAGGGTCGTCCCCACGACCCCGGGACTAGATTGGCCCGCCACCGTCATGTCCGACGACTATAGGGCCGTCTCCACGACCCCGGGACTAGGTTGTCCCGCCGCCGACTTGTCCGACGACTATAGGGTCGTCCCCACGACCACTGGCCAAAGTTGCCCAGCCGCCGACATGTCCGACGACTATAGGGTCGCCCCCACGACCCCGGGACTAGGTTGGCCCGCCGCCGACATGTCCGACGTCTATAGGGTCGTCCCCACGACCCCGGGGCTAGATTGGCCCGCCACCGTCATGTCCGACGACTATAGGGTCGTCCCCACGACCACGGGCCAAAGTTGGCCAGCCACCGACATGTCCGACGGCTATAGGGTCGTCCCCACGACCCCGGGACTAGATTGGCCCACCACCGTCATGTCCGACGACAACAGGATCGTCCCCACGACCCCGGGACTATGTTGGCCCGCCGCCGACTTGTCCGACGACTATAGGGTCGTCCCCAGGACCCCGGGACTAGATTGGCCCGCCGCCGACTTGTCCGACGACTATAGGGTCGTCCCCAGGACCCCGGGACTAGATTGGCCAGCCGCCGACATGTTCGACGACTATGGGGTCGTCCCCACAACCCCGGGACTAGAGTGGCCCGCCACCGTCATGTCCGACGAGTATAGGGTCGTACCCACGACCCCGGGACTATGTTGGGCCGCCGCCGACTTGTCCGACGACTATAGGGTCGTCCCCACGACCCCGGGACTATGTTGGCCCGCCGCCGACTTGTCCGACGACTATAGGGTCGTGCCCACGACCCCGGGACTAGAGTGGCCCGCCGCCGACTTGTCCGACGACTATGGGGTCATCCCCACGACCCCAGGAGTAGATTGCCCCGCCACCGACATGTCCGACGACTATAGGGTCGTCTCCACGACCCCGGGACTAGGTTGGCCCGCCGCCGACTTGTCCGGCGACTATAGGGACGTCCCCACGACCACGGGCCAATGTTGCCCAGCCGCCGACATGTCGGACGACTATAGGGTCGTCCCCACGACCCCGGGACTAGGTTGGCCCGCCGCCAACTAGTCCGACGACTATAGGGTCGTCCCAACGACCCCGGGACTAGGTTGGCCGGCCGCCGACTTGTCCGACGACTATAGAGTCGTCCCTCCCACCCCGGAACTAGGTTGGCCAGCCGCCGAGATGTCCGACGACTATAGGGTCGTCCCCACGACCCCGGGACTAGATTGGCCCACCACCGTCATGTCCGACGACTACAGGGTCGTCCCCACGGCCCCGGGAATAGTTTGGCCCGCCGCCGACTTGTCCGACGACTATAGGGTCGTCCCCACGACCCAGGGACTAGGATGACCCGCCACCGACTTGTCCGATGACTATAGAGTCGTCCCCACGACCCCGGGACTAGGTTGGCCAGCCGCCGACATGTCCGACGACTATTGGGTCGTCCCCACGACCCCGGGACTAGGTTGGCCCGCCGCCGACTTGTCCGACGACTATAGGTTCGTCCCTACGACCCCGGGCATACGTTGGCCCGCCGCCGACATGTCCGACGACAATAGGGTCGTCCCCACGATCCCGGGACTAGGTTGGCCAGCCGCCAACATGTCCGACGACAATAGGGTCGCCCCCACGACCCCGGGACTAGATTGGCCCACCACCGTCATGTCCGACGACTACTGGGTCGTCCCCACGACCCCGGGAATAGATTGGCCCGCCACCGTCATGTCCGACGACTATAGGGTCGTCCCCACGACCCCGGGACTAGGTTGGCCCGCCGCCGACTTGTCCGACGACTATAGGTTCGTCCCTACGACCCTGGGCATACGTTGGCCCGCCGCCGACATGTCCGACGACTATAGGTTCGTCCCCACGATCCCGGGACTAGGTTGGCTAGCCGCCGACATGTCCGACGACAATAGGGTCGTCCCCACGACCCCTGGACTAGATTGGCCCACCACCGTCATGTCCGACGACTACAGGGTCGTCCCCACGGCCCCGGGAATAGATTGGCCCGCCGCCGGCTTGTCCGACGACTATAGGGTCGCCCCCACGACCCAGGGACTAGGATAACCCGTCGCCGACTTGTCCGACGACTATAGGTTCGTCCCCACGATCCCGGGACTAGGTTGGCCCGCCGCCGACATGTCCGACGACTATAGGTTCGTCCCCACGATCCCGGGACTAGGTTGGCTAGCCGCCGACATGTCCGACGACAATAGGGTCGTCCCCACGACCCCGGGACTAGGTTGGCCCGCCGCCAACTAGTCCGACGACTATAGGGTCGTCCCAACGACCCCGGGACTAGGTTGGCCGGCCGCCGACTTGTCCGACGACTATAGAGTCGTCCCTCCCACCCCGGAACTAGGTTGGCCAGCCGCCGACATGTCCGACGACTATAGGGTCGTCCCCACGACCCCGGAGTTAGAATGGCCCGCCACCGTCGTGTCCGACGACTATAGGGTCGTCCCAACGAACCCGGGACTAGATTGGCCCGCCACCGTCATGTCCGACGACTATAGGGTCGTCCCCACGACCCCGGGACTAGGTTGGCCCGCCGCCGACTTGTCCGACTGCTATAGGGTCGTCCCTCCCACCCCGGAACTAGGTTGGCCAGCCGCCGACATGTCCGACGACTATAGGGTCGTCCCCACGACCCCGGGACTAGGTTGGCCCGCCGCCAACTAGTCCGACGACTATAGGGTCGTCCCAACGACCCCGGGACTAGGTTGGCCGGCCGCCGACTTGTCCGACGACTATAGAGTCGTCCCTCCCACCCCGGAACTAGGTTGGCCAGCCGCCGACATGTCCGACGACTATAGGGTCGTCCCCACGACCCCGGAGTTAGATTGGCCCGCCACCGTCGTGTCCGACGACTATAGGGTCGTCCCAACGAACCCGGGACTAGATTGGCCCGCCACCGTCATGTCCGACGACTATAGGGTCGTCCCCACGACCCCGGGACTAGATTGGCCCACCACCGTCACGTCCGACGACAACAGGATCGTCCCCACGACCCCGGGACTATGTTGGCCCGCCGCCGACTTGTCCGACGACTATAGGGTCGTCCCCACGACCCCGGGACTAGGTTGGCCCGCCGCCGACTTGTCCGACGACTATAGGGTCGTCCCCACGACCCCGGGACTATGTTGGCCCGCCGCCGACTTGTCCGACGACTATAGGGTCGTGCCCACGACCCCGGGACTAGAGTGGCCCGCCGCCGACTTGTCCGACGACTATGGGGTCATCCCCACGACCCCAGGAGTAGATTGCCCCGCCACCGACATGTCCGACGACTATAGGGTCGTCTCCACGACCCCGGGACTAGGTTGGCCCGCCGCCGACTTGTCCGACGACTATAGGGTCGTGCCCACGACCCCGGGACTAGGTTGGCCAGCCGCCGACATGTCCGACGACTATAGGGTCGTCCCCACCACCCCGGGGCTACATTGGCCCGCCACCGTCATGTCCGACGACTATAGGGTCGTCCCCACGACCACGGGCCAAAGTTGGTCAGCCGCCGACATGTCCGACGACTATAGGGGCGTCTCCACGACCCCGGGACTAGGTTGGCCCGCTGCCGACTTGTCCGACGACTATAGGGACGTCCCCACGACCACGGGCCAATGTTGCCCAGCCGCCGATATGTCCGACGACTATAGGGTCGTCCCCACGACCCCGGGACTAGATTGGCCCACCACCGTCATATCCGACGACTATAGGGTCGTCCCCACGACCCAGGGCCAATGTTGCCCAGCCGCCGACATGTCCGACGACTATAGGGTCGTCCCCACGACCCCGGGACTAGACTGGCCCGCCACAGACATGTCCGACGACTATAGGGTCGCCCCACGATCCCGGGACTAGGTTGGCCCGCCGCCGAACTTGTCCGACGACTATAGGGTCGTCCCCACGACCCCGGGACTATGTTGGCCCACCACCGTCATGTCCGACGACTATAGGGTCGTCCCCACGACCCAGGGCCAATGTTGCCCAGCCGCCGACATGTCCGACGACTATAGGGTCGTCCCCACGACCCCGGGACTAGATTGGCCCGCCACCGACATGTCCGACGACTATAGGGTCGCCCCACGATCCCGGGACTAGGTTGGCCCGCCGCCGAACTTGTCCGACGACTATAGGGTCGTCCCCACGACCCCGGGACTATGTTGGCCCGCCGCCGACTTGTCCGACGACTATAGGGTCGTCCCCACGACCCCGGGACTATGTTGGCCCGCCGCCGACTTGTCCGACGACTATAGGGTCGTCCCCACGACCCCGGGACTAGGTTGGCCCGCCGCCGACTTGTCCGACGACTATAGGGTCGTCACCACGACCCCGGGACTAGGGTGGCCCGCCGCCGACTTGTCCGACGACTATAGGGTCGTCCCCACGACCCCGGGACTAGGTTGGCCCGCCGCCGACTTGTCCGACGACTATAGGGTCGTCCCCAGGACCCCGGGACTATGTTGGCCCGCCGCCGACTTGTCCGACGACTATAGGGTTGTCCCCACGACCCCGGGACTAGGTTGACCCGCCGCCGACTTGGCCGACGACTATAGGGTCGTCCCTCCCACCCCGGAACTAGGTTGGCCAGCCGCCGACATGTCCGACGACTATAGGGTCGTCTCCACGACCCCGGGACTAGGTTGGCCCGCCGCCGACTTGTCCGGCGACTATAGGGACGTCCCCACGACCACGGGCCAATGTTGCCCAGCCGCCGACATGTCCGACGACTATAGGGTCGTCCCCACGACCCCGGGACTAGATTGGCCCGCCACCGACATGTCCGACAACTATAGGGTCGCCCCACGACCCCGGGACTAGGTTGGCCCGCCACCATCATGTCCGACGACTATAGGGTCGTCCCCACCACCCCGGGACTAGGTTGGCCCGCCGCCGACTTGTCCGACGACAATAGGGTCGTACCCACGACCCAGGGACTAGGATGACCCGCCGCCGACTTGTCCGACGACTATAGAGTCGTCCCCACGACCGCGGGACTAGGTTGGCCCGCTGCCAACTAGTCCGACGACTATAGGGTCGTCCCAACGACCCCGCGACTAGATTGGCCCGCCACCGTCATGTCCGACGAATATAGGTTCGTGCCTAAGACCCTAGGCATACGTTGGCCCGCCGCCGAAATGTCCGACGACTATAGGGTCGTCCCCACGATCCCGCGACTAGGTTGGCCAGCCGCCGACATGTCCGACGACAATAGGGTCGTCCCCACGACCCCGGGACTAGATTGGCCCACCACCGTCATGTCCGACGACTACAGGGTCGTCCCCACGACCCCGGGACTAGGTTGGCCCGCCGCCGACTTGTCCGACGACTATAGGGTCGTCCCCACGACCCCGGGACTGGGTTGGCCCGCCGCCGACTTGTCCGACGACTCTAGGGTCGTCCCCACGACCCAGGGACTAAGATGACCCGCCGCCGACATGTCCGACGACAATAGGGTCGTCCCCACGACCCCGGGACTAGATTGGCCCACCACCGTCATGTCCGACGACTACAGGGTCGTCCCCACGTCCCCGGGACTAGGTTGGCCCGCCGCCGACTTGTCCGACGACTATAGGGTCGTCCCCACCACCCCGGGACTAGGTTGGCCAGCCGCCGACATGTTCGACGACTACAGGATCGTCCCCACGATCCCCGGACTAGATTGCCCCGCCACCGTCATGTCCGACGACTATAGGGTCGTCCCCACGACCCAGGGCCAATGATGCCCAGCCGCCGACATGTCCGACGACTATAGGGTCGTCCCCACGACCCCGGGACTATGTTGGCCCGCCGCCGACTTCTCCGACGACTATAGGGTCGTCCCCACGACCCCGGGACTAGGTTGGCCCGCCACCGTCATGTCCGACGACTACAGGGTCGTCCCCACGGCCCCGGGAATAGATTGGCCCGCCGCCGACTTGTCCGACGACTATAGGGTCGCCCCCACGACCCAGGGACTAGGATAACCCGCCGCCGACTTGTCCGACGACTATAGAGTCGTCCCCACGACCCCGGGACTAGGTTGGCCAGCCGCCGACATGTCCGACGACTATAGGGTCGTCCCCACGACCCCGGGACTAGATTGGCCCGCCACCGTCATGTCCGACGACTATAGGGCCGTCTCCACGACCCCGGGACTAGGTTGTCCCGCCGCCGACATGTCCGACGACTATAGGGTCGTCCCCACGACCACTGGCCAAAGTTGCCCAGCCGCCGACATGTCCGACGACTATAGGGTCGCCCCCACGACCCCGGGACTAGGTTGGCCCGCCGCCGACATATCCGACGTCTATAGTGTCGTCCCCACGACCCCGGGGCTAGATTGGCCCGCCACCGTCATGTCCGACGACTATAGGGTCGTCCCCACGACCACGGGCCAAAGTTGGCCAGCCGCCGACATGTCCGACGGCTATAGGGTCGTCCCCACGACCCCGGGACTAGATTGGCCCACCACCGTCATGTCCGACGACAACAGGATCGTCCCCACGACCCCGGGACTATGTTGGCCCGCCGCCGACTTGTCCGACGACTATAGGGTCGTCCCCACGACCCCGGGACTAGGTTGGCCCGCCGCCGACTTGTCCGACGACTATAGGGTCGTCCCCACGACCCCGGGACTATGTTGGCCCGCCGCCGACTTGTCCGACGACTATAGGGTCGTGCCCACGACCCCGGGACTAGAGTGGCCCGCCACCGACATGTCCGACAACTATAGGGTCGCCCCACGACCCCGGGACTAGGATGGCCCGCCACCATCATGTCCGACGACTATAGGGTCGTCCCCACCACCCCGGGACTAGGTTGGCCCGCCGCCGACTTGTCCGACGACAATAGGGTCGTACCCACGACCCAGGGACTAGGATGACCCGCCGCCGACTTGTCCGACGACTATAGAGTCGTCCCCACGACCGCGGGACTAGGTTGGCCCGCTGCCAACTAGTCCGACGACTATAGGGTCGTCCCAACGACCCCGGGACTAGATTGGCCCGCCACCGTCATGTCCGACGAATATAGGTTCGTGCCTAAGACCCTAGGCATACGTTGGCCCGCCGCCGAAATGTCCGACGACTATAGGGTCGTCCCCACGACCACGGGCCAATGTTGCCCAGCCGCCGACATGTCCGACGACTATAGGGTCGTCCCCACGACCCCGGGACTAGAGTGGCCCGCCACCGTCATGTCCGACGAGTATAGGGTCGTACCCACGACCCCGGGACTTGATTGGCCCGCCACCGTCATGTCCGACGACTATAGGGTCGTCCCCACGACCCCAGGTCTGGGTTGGCCCGCCGCCGACTTGTCCGGCGACTATAGGGTCGTCTCCACGACCCCGGGCCAAAGTTGGTCAGCCGCCGACATGTCCGACGACTATAGGCTCGTCCCCACGACCCCGGGACTAGATTGGCCCGCCACCGTCATGTCCGACGACTATAGGGTCGCCCCACGACCCCGGGACTAGGATGGCCCGCCGCCGACTTGTCCGACGACTATAGGGTCGTCCCCACGACCCCGGGACTATGTTGGCCCGCCGCCGACTTGTCCGAGGACTATAGGGTCGTGCCCACGACCCCGGGACTAGGTTGGCCCGCCGCCGACTTGTCCGACGACTATAGGGTCGTCCCCACGACACCGGGATTAGGTTGGCCCGCCGCCGATTTGTCCGACGACTATTGGGTCGTCCCCACGACTCCGGGACTAGGTTGGCCCGCCGCCGACTTGTCCGACGACTATAGGGTCGTCCCCACGACCCCGGGACTATGTTGGCCCGCCGCCGACTTGTCCGAGGACTATAGGGTCGTGCCCACGACCCCGGGAATAGATTGGCCCGCCACCGTCATGTCCGACGACTATAGGGTCGTCCCCACGACACCGGGATTAGGTTGGCCCGCCGCCGATTTGTCCGACGACTATTGGGTCGTCCCCACGACCCCGGGACTAGGTTGGCCCGCCACCGACTTGTCCGACGACTATAGGGTCGTCCCTACCACCCCGGGACTAGGTTGGCAAGCCGCCGACTTGTCCGACGACTATAGGGTCGTCCCTAACACCCCGGGACTAGGTTGGCAAGCCGCCGACATATCCGACGTCTATAGTGTCGTCCCCACGACCCCGGGGCTAGATTGGCCCGCCACCGTCATGTCCGACGACTATAGGGTCGTCCCCACGACCACGGGCCAAAGTTGGCCAGCCGCCGACATGTCCGACGGCTATAGGGTCGTCCCCACGACCCCGGGACTAGATTGGCCCACCACCGTCATGTCCGACGACAACAGGATCGTCCCCACGACCCCGGGACTATGTTGGCCCGCCGCCGACTTGTCCGACGACTATAGGGTCGTCCCCATGACCCCGGGACTAGGTTGGCCCGCCGCCGACTTGTCCGACGACTATAGGGTCGTCCCCACGACCCCGGGACTATGTTGGCCCGCCACCATCATGTCCGACGACTATAGGGTCGTCCCCACCACCCCGGGACTAGGTTGGCCCGCCGCCGACTTGTCCGACGACAATAGCGTCGTACCCACGACCCAGGGACTAGGATGACCCGCCGCCGACTTGTCCGACGACTATAGAGTCGTCCCCACGACCGCGGGACTAGGTTGGCCCGCTGCCAACTAGTCCGACGACTATAGGGTCGTCCCAACGACCCCGGGACTAGATTGGCCCGCCACCGTCATGTCCGACGAATATAGGGTCGTCCCCACGACCCCAGGTCTGGGTTGGCCCGCCGCCGACTTGTCCGGCGACTATAGGGTCGTCTCCACGACCCCGGGCCAAAGTTGGTGAGCCGCCGACATGTCCGACGACTATAGGCTCGTCCCCACGGCCCCGGGACTAGATTGGCCCGCCACCGTCATGTCCGACGACTATAGGGTCGCCCCACGACCCCGGGACTAGGATGGCCCGCCGCCGACTTGTCCGACGACTATAGGGTCGTCCCCACGACCCCGGGACTATGTTGGCCCGCCGCCGACTTGTCCGACGACTATAGGGTCGTGCCCACGACCCCGGGACTAGGTTGGCCCGCCGCCGACTTGTCCGACGACTATAGGGTCGTCCCTCCCACCCCGGAACTAGGTTGGCCAGCCGCCGACATGTCCGACGACTATAGGGTCGTCCCCACGACCCCGGGAATAGATTGGCCCGCCACCGTCATGTCCGACGACTATAGGGTCGTCCCCACGACACCGGGATTAGGTTGGCCCGCCGCCGATTTGTCCGACGACTATTGGGTCGTCCCCACGACCCCGGGACTAGGTTGGCCCGCCACCGACTTGTCCGACGACTATAGGGTCGTCCCTACCACCCCGGGACTAGGTTGGCAAGCCGCCGACTTGTCCGACGACTATAGGGTCGTCCCTAACACCCCGGGACTAGGTTGGCAAGCCGCCGACATGTCCGACGACTATAGGGTCGTCTCCACGACCCCGGGACTAGGTTGGCCCGCCGCCGACTTGTCCGGCGACTATAGGGACGTCCCCACGACCACGGGCCAATGTTGCCCAGCCGCCGACATGTCCGACGACTATAGGGTCGTCCCCACGACCCCGGGACTAGATTGGCCCGCCACCGACATGTCCGACGACTATAGGGTCGCCCCACGACCCCGGGACTAGGTTGGCCCGCCACCATCATGTCCGACGACTATAGGGTCGTCCCCACCACCCCGGGACTAGGTTGGCCCGCCGCCGACTTGTCCGACGACAATAGGGTCGTACCCACGACCCAGGGACTAGGATGACCCGCCGCCGACTTGTCCGACGACTATAGAGACGTCCCCACGACCGCGGGACTAGGTTGGCCCGCTGCCAACTAGTCCGACGACTATAGGGTCGTCCCAACGACCCCGGGACTAGATTGGCCCGCCACCGTCATGTCCGAGGAATATAGGTTCGTGCCTAAGACCCTAGGCATACGTTGGCCCGCCGCCGAAATGTCCGACGACTATAGGGTCGTCCCCACGATCCCGCGACTAGGTTGGCCAGCCGCCGACATGTCCGACGACAATAGGGTCGTCCCCACGACCCCGGGACTAGATTGGCCCACCACCGTCATGTCCGATGACTACAGGGTCGTCCCCACGACCCCGGGACTAGGTTGGCCCGCCGCCGACTTGTCCGACGACTATAGGGTCGTCCCCACGACCCCGGGACTGGGTTGGCCCGCCGCCGACTTGTCCGACGACTCTAGGGTCGTCCCCACGACCCAGGGACTAAGATGACCCGCCGCCGACATGTCCGACGACAATAGGGTCGTCCCCACGACCCCGGGACTAGATTGGCCCACCACCGTCATGTCCGACGACTACAGGGTCGTCCCCACGTCCCCGGGACTAGGTTGGCCCGCCGCCGACTTGTCCGACGACTATAGGGTCGTCCCTACCACCCCGGGACTAGGTTGGCCAGCCGCCGACATGTTCGACAACTACAGGATCGTCCCCACGATCCCCGGACTAGATTGCCCCGCCACCGTCATGTCCGACGACTATAGGGACGTCCCCATGACCCCGGGACTAGATTGTCCCGCCACCGACATGTCCGACGACTATAGGGCCGCCCCACGATCCCGGGACTAGGTTGGCCCGCCGCCGACTTGTCCGACGACTATAGGGTCGTCCCCACGACCCCGGGACTATGTTGGCCCGCCGCCGACTTGTCCGACGACTATAGGGTCGTCCCCACGACCCAGGGCCAATGATGCCCAGCCGCCGACATGTCCGACGACTATAGGGTCGTCCCCACGACCCCGGGACTATGTTGGCCCGCCGCCGACTTCTCCGACGACTATAGGGTCGCCCCACGACCCCGGGACTAGGTTGGACCGCCGCCGACTTGTCCGACGACTATAGGGTCGTCCCCAGGACCTCGGCACTAGATTGGCCAGCCGCCGACATGTTCGACGACTATGGGGTCGCCCCACGACCCCGGGACTAGGTTGGCCCGCCGCCGACTTGTCCGACGACTATAGGGTCGTCCCCACGACCCCGGGACTATGTTGGCCCGCCGCCGACTTGTCCGACGACTATAGGGTCGTCCCCACGACCCCGGGACTATGTTGGCCCGCCGCCGACTTGTCCGACGACTATAGGGTCGTCCCCACGACCCCGGGACTAGGTTGGCCCGCCACCGTCATGTCCGACGAATATAGGTTCGTGCCTAAGACCCTAGGCATACGTTGGCCCGCCGCCGAAATGTCCGACGACTATAGGGTCGTCCCCACGATCCCGCGACTAGGTTGGCCAGCCGCCGACATGTCCGACGACAATAGGGTCGTCCCCACGACCCCGGGACTAGATTGGCCCACCACCGTCATGTCCGACGACTACAGGGTCGTCCCCACGACCCCGGGACTAGGTTGGCCCGCCGCCGACTTGTCCGACGACTATAGGGTCGTCCCCACGACCCCGGGACTATGTTGGCCCGCCGCCGACTTGTCCGACGACTATAGGGTCGTCCCCACGACCCAGGGCCAATGATGCCCAGCCGCCGACATGTCCGACGACTATATGGTCGTCCCCACGACCCCGGGACTAGGTTGGCCCGCCGCCGACTTATCCGACGACTATAGGGTCGTCCCTACCACCCCGGGACTAGGTTGGCAAGCCGCCGACATGTCCGACGACTACAGGGTCGTCTCCACGACCCCGGGACTAGGTTGGCCCGCCGCCGACTTGTCCGGCGACTATAGGGACGTCCCCACGACCACGGGCCAATGTTGCCCAGCCGCCGACATGTCCGACGACTATAGGGTCGTCCCCACGACCCCGGGACTAGATTGGCCCGCCACCATCATGTCCGACGACTATAGGGTCGTCCCCACGACCTAGGGACTAGGTTGGCCCGCCGCCGACTTGTCCGACGACTATAGGGTCGTCCCCACGACCCAGGGCCAATGATGCCCAGCCGCCGACATGTCCGACGACTATAGGGTCGTCCCCACGACCCCGGGACTAGATTGGCCCGCCACCGATATGTCCGACGGCTATAGGGTCGCCCCACGACCCCGGGACTAGGTTGGCCCGCCGCCAACTTGTCCGGCGACTATAGGGTCGTCCCCACGACCCCGGGACTATGTTGGCCCGCCGCCGACTTGTCCGACGACTATAGGGTCGTCCCCACGACCCCGGGACTAGGTTGGCCCGCCGCCGACTTGTCCGACGACTATAGGGTCGTCCCCAGGACCCCGGGACTAGTTTGGCCAGCCGCCGACATGTTCGACGACTATGTGGTCGTCCCCACAACCCCGGGACTAGAGTGGTCCGCGACCGTCATGTCCGACGAGTATAGGGTCGTACCCACGACCCCGGGACTAGACTGGCCCGCCACCATCATGTCCGACGACTATAGGGTCGTCCCCACGACCTAGGGACTAGATTGGCCCGCCACCATCATGTCCGACGACTATAGGGTCGTCCCCACGACCTAGGGACTAGGTTGGCCCGCCGCCGACTTGTCCGAGGACTATAGGGTCGTCCCCACGACCCAGGGCCAATGATGCCCAGCCGCCGACATGTCCGACGACTATAGGGTCGTCCCCACGACCCCGGGACTAGGTTGGCCCGCCACCATCATGTCCGACGACTATAGGGTCGTCCCCACGACCCCGGGACTAGGTTGGCCCGTCGCCGACTTGTCCGACGACTATGGGGTCGTCCCCACGACCCCAGGAGTAGATTGCCCCGCCACCGTCATGTCCGACGCCTATAGGGTCGTCTCCACGACCCCGGGACTAGGTTGGCCCGCCGCCGAGTTGTCCGACGACTATAGGGTCGTCCCCAGGACCCCGGGACTAGATTGGCCAGCCGCCGACATGTTCGACGACTATGGGGTCGTCCCCACGACCCCGGGTCTGGGTTGGCCCGCCGCCGTCTTGTCCGACGACTATAGGGTCGTCCCCATGACCCAGGGCCAATGTTGCCCAGCCGCCGACATGTCCGACGACTATAGGGTCGTCCCCACGACCACGGGCCAAAGTTGCCCAGCCGCCAACATGTCCAACGACTATAGGGTCGTCCCCACGACCCCGGGACTAGATTGGCCTCCCACCATCATGTCCGACGGCTATAGGGTCGTCCCCACGACCCCGGGACTAGGTTGGCCCCCCACTATCATGTCCGACGGCTATAGGGTCGCCCCCACGACCCCGGGACTAGGGTGGCCCGCCGCCGACTTGTCCGACGATTATAGGGTCGTCCCCACGACCCCGGGACTAGATTGGCCCCCCACCATCATGTCGGACGGCTATAGGGTCGTCCCCACGACCCCGGGACTAGGTTGGCCCCCCACCATCATGTCCGACGGCTATAGGGTCGCCCCCACGACCCCGGGACTAGGGTGGCCCGCCGCCGACTTGTCCGACGATTATAGGGTCGTCCCCACGACCCCGGGACTAGGTTGGCCCGCCGCCGACTTGTCCGACGACTATAGGGTCGTCCCCACGACCCCGGGACTAGATTGGCCCGCCACAGACATGTCCGACGCCTATAGGGTCGCCCCACGATCCCGGGACTAGGTTGGCCCGCCGCCGAACTTGTCCGACGACTATAGGGTCGTCCCCACGACCCCGGGACTATGTTGGCCCACCACCGTCATGTCCGACGACTATAGGGTCGTCCCCACGACCCAGGGCCAATGTTGCCCAGCCGCCGACATGTCCGACGACTATAGGGTCGTCCCCACGACCCCGGGACTAGATTGGCCCACCACCGTCATGTCCGACGACTATAGGGTCGTCCCCACGACCCAGGGCCAATGTTGCCCAGCCGCCGACATGTCCGACGACTATAGGGTCGTCCCCACGACCCCGGGACTAGATTGGCCCGCCACAGACATGTCCGACGACTATAGGGTCGCCCCACGATCCCGGGACTAGGTTGGCCCGCCGCCGAACTTGTCCGACGACTATAGTGTCGTCCCCACGACCCCGGGACTATGTTGGCCCACCACCGTCATGTCCGACGACTATAGGGTCGTCCCCACGACCCAGGGCCAATGTTGCCCAGCCGCCGACATGTCCGACGACTATAGGGTCGTCCCCACGACCCCGGGACTAGATTGGCCCGCCACCGACATGTCCGACGACTATAGGGTCGCCCCACGATCCCGGGACTAGGTTGGCCCGCCGCCGAACTTGTCCGACGACTATAGGGTCGTCCCCACGACCCCAGGACTAGATTGGCCCGCCACCGACATGTCCGACGACTATAGGGTCGCCCCACGACCCCGGGACTAGGTTGGCCCGCCACCATCATGTCCGACGACTATAGGGTCGTCCCTACCACCCCGGGACTATGTTGGCCCGCCGCCGACTTGTCCGACGACAATAGGGTCGTACCCACGACCCAGGGACTAGGATGACCCGCCGCCGACTTGTCCGACGACTATAGAGTCGTCCCCACGACCGCGGGACTAGGTTGGCCCGCTGCCAACTAGTCCGACGACTATAGGGTCGTCCCAACGACCCCGGGACTAGATTGGCCCGCCACCGTCATGTCCGACGAGTATAGGGTCGTACCCACAACCCCGGGACTTGATTGGCCCGCCACCGTCATGTCCGACGACTATAGGGTCGTCCCCACGACCCCAGGTCTGGGTTGGCCCGCCGCCGACTTGTCCGACGACTATAGGGTCGTCTCCACGACCCCGGGACAAAGTTGGTCAGCCGCCGACATGTCCGACGACTATAGGCTCGTCCCCACGACCCCGGGACTAGATTGGCCCACCACCGTCATGTCCGACGACTATAGGGTCGTCCCCACGACCCAGGGCCAATGTTGCCCAGCCGCCGACATGTCCGACGACTATAGGGTCGTCCCCACGACCCCGGGACTAGATTGGCCCGCCACAGACATGTCCGACGACTATAGGGTCGCCCCACGATCCCGGGACTATGTTGGCCCGCCGCCGACTTGTCCGACGACTATAGGGTCGTCCCCACGACCCCGGGACTATGTTGGCCCGCCGCCGACTTGTCCGACGACTATAGGGTCGTCCCCACGACCCCGGGACTAGGTTGGCCCGCCGCCGACTTGTCCGACGACTATAGGGTCGTCACCACGACCCCGGGACTAGGGTGGCCCGCCGCCGACTTGTCCGACGACTATAGGGTCGTCCCCACGACCCCGGGACTATGTTGGCCCGCCGCCGACTTGTCCGACGACTATAGGGTCGTCCCCACGACCCCGGGACTAGGTTGGCCCGCCGCCGACTTGTCCGACGACTATAGGGTCGCCCCACGATCCCGGGACTATGTTGGCCCGCCGCCGACTTGTCCGACGAGTATAGGGTCGTGCCCACGACCCCGGGACTAGGTTGGCCCGCCGCCGACTTGTCCGACGACTATAGGGTCGTCCCTCCCACCCCGGAACTAGGTTGGCCAGCCGCCGACATGTCCGACGACTATAGGGTCGTCCCCACGACCCCGGGAATAGATTGGCCCGCCACCGTCATGTCCGACCACTATAGGGTCGTCCCCACGACCCCGGGACTAGGTTGGCCCGCCGCCGACTTGTCCGGCGACTATAGGGACGTCCCCACGACCACGGGCCAATGTTGCCCAGCCGCCGACATGTCCGACGACTATAGGGTCGTCCCCACGACCCCAGGACTAGATTGGCCCGCCACCGACATGTCCGACGACTATAGGGTCGCCCCACGACCCCGGGACTAGGTTGGCCCGCCACCATCATGTCCGACGACTATAGGGTCGTCCCCACCACCCCGGGACTAGGTTGGCCCGCCGCCGACTTGTCCGACGACTATAGGGTCGCCCCACGACCCCGGGACTAGGTTGGCCCGCCACCATCATGTCCGACGACTATAGGGTCGTCCCCACCACCCCGGGACTTGATTGGCCCGCCACCGTCATGTCCGACGACTATAGGGTCGTCCCCACGACCCCAGGTCTGGGTTGGCCCGCCGCCGACTTGTCCGGCGACTATAGGGTCGTCTCCACGACCCCGGGACTATGTTGGCCCGCCGCCGACTTGTCCGACGACTATAGGGTCGTCCCCAGGACCCCGGGACTAGATTGGCCAGCCGCCGACATGTTCGACGACTATGGGGTCGTCCCCACAACCCCGGGACTATGTTGGCCCGCCGCCGACTTGTCCGACGACTATAGTGTCGTCCCCAGGACCCCGGGACTAGATTGGCCAGCCGCCGACATGTTCGACGACTATGGGGTCGTCCCCACAACCCCGGGACTAGGCTGGCAAGCCGCCGACATGTCCGACGACTATAGGGTCGTCCCCACGACCCCGGGAATAGATTGGCCCGCCACCGTCATGTCCGACCACTATAGGGTCGTCCCCACGACCCCGGGACTAGGTTGGCCCGCCGCCGACTTGTCCGGCGACTATAGGGACGTCCCCACGACCACGGGCCAATGTTGCCCAGCCGCCGACATGTCCGACGACTATAGGGTCGCCCCACGACCCCGGGACTAGGTTGGCCCGCCACCATCATGTCCGACGACTATAGGGTCGTCCCCACCACCCCGGGACTTGATTGGCCCGCCACCGTCATGTCCGACGACTATAGGGTCGTCCCCACGACCCCGGGACTAGGTTGGCCCGCCGCCGACTTGTCCGGCGACTATAGGGACGTCCCCACGACCACGGGCCAATTATGCCCAGCCGCCGACATGTCCGACGACTATAGGGTCGTCCCCACGACCCCAGGACTAGATTGGCCCGCCACCGACATGTCCGACGACTATAGGGTCGCCCCACGACCCCGGGACTAGGTTGGCCCGCCACCATCATGTCCGACGACTATAGGGTCGTCCCCACCACCCCGGGACTAGGTTGGGCCGCCGCCGACTTGTCCGACGACTATAGGGTCGCCCCACGACCCCGGGACTAGGTTGGCCCGCCACCATCATGTCCGACGACTATAGGGTCGTCCCCACCACCCCGGGACTTGATTGGCCCGCCACCGTCATGTCCGACGACTATAGGGTCGTCCCCACGACCCCAGGTCTGGGTTGGCCCGCCGCCGACTTGTCCGGCGACTATAGGGTCGTCTCCACGACCCCGGGACTATGTTGGCCCGCCGCCGACTTGTCCGACGACTATAGGGTCGTCCCCAGGACCCCGGGACTAGATTGGCCAGCCGCCGACATGTTCGACGACTATGGGGTCGTCCCCACAACCCCGGGACTATGTTGGCCCGCCGCCGACTTGTCCGACGACTATAGGGTCGTCCCCAGGACCCCGGGACTAGATTGGCCAGCCGCCGACATGTTCGACGACTATGGGGTCGTCCCCACAACCCCGGGACTAGGCTGGCAAGCCGCCGACATGTCCGACGACTATAGGGTCGTCCCCACGACCCCGGGAATAGATTGGCCCGCCACCGTCATGTCCGACCACTATAGGGTCGTCCCCACGACCCCGGGACTAGGTTGGCCCGCCGCCGACTTGTCCGGCGACTATAGGGACGTCCCCACGACCACGGGCCAATGTTGCCCAGCCGCCGACATGTCCGACGACTATAGGGTCGCCCCACGACCCCGGGACTAGGTTGGCCCGCCACCATCATGTCCGACGACTATAGGGTCGTCCCCACCACCCCGGGACTTGATTGGCCCGCCACCGTCATGTCCGACGACTATAGGGTCGTCCCCACGACCCCGGGACTAGGTTGGCCCACCGCCGACTTGTCCGGCGACTATAGGGACGTCCCCACGACCACGGGCCAATTATGCCCAGCCGCCGACATGTCCGACGACTATAGGGTCGTCCCCACGACCCCAGGACTAGATTGGCCCGCCACCGACATGTCCGACGACTATAGGGTCGCCCCACGACCCCGGGACTAGGTTGGCCCGCCACCATCATGTCCGACGACTATAGGGTCGTCCCCACCACCCCGGGACTAGGTTGGCCCGCCGCCGACTTGTCCGACGCCTATAGGGTCGCCCCACGACCCCGGGACTAGGTTGGCCCGCCACCATCATGTCCGACGACTATAGGGTCGTCCCCACCACCCCGGGACTTGATTGGCCCGCCACCGTCATGTCCGACGACTATAGGGTCGTCCCCACGACCCCAGGTCTGGGTTGGCCCGCCGCCGACTTGTCCGGCGACTATAGGGTCGTCTCCACGACCCCGGGACTATGTTGGCCCGCCGCCGACTTGTCCGACGACTATAGGGTCGTCCCCAGGACCCCGGGACTAGATTGGCCAGCCGCCGACATGTTCGACGACTATGGGGTCGTCCCCACAACCCCGGGACTATGTTGGCCCGCCGCCGACTTGTCCGACGACTATAGGGTCGTCCCCAGGACCCCGGGACTAGATTGGCCAGCCGCCGACATGTTCGACGACTATGGGGTCGTCCCCACAACCCCGGGACTAGGCTGGCAAGCCGCCGACATGTCCGACGACTATAGGGTCGTCCCCACGACCCCGGGAATAGATTGGCCCGCCACCGTCATGTCCGACCACTATAGGGTCGTCCCCACGACCCCGGGACTAGGTTGGCCCGCCGCCGACTTGTCCTTGCGACTATAGGGACGTCCCCACGACCACGGGCCAATGTTGCCCAGCCGCCGACATGTCCGACGACTATAGGGTCGCCCCACGACCCCGGGACTAGGTTGGCCCGCCACCATCATGTCCGACGACTATAGGGTCGTCCCCACCACCCCGGGACTTGATTGGCCCGCCACCGTCATGTCCGACGACTATAGGGTCGTCCCCACGACCCCAGGTCTGGGTTGGCCCGCCGCCGACTTGTCCGGCGACTATAGGGTCGTCTCCACGACCCCGGGCCAAAGTTGGTCAGCCGCCGACATGTCCGACGACTATAGGCTCGTCCCCACGACCCCGGGACTAGATTGGCCCGCCACCGTCATGTCCGACGACTATAGGGTCGCCCCACGACCCCGGGACTAGGAAGGCCCGCCGCCGACTTGTCCGACGACTATAGGGTCGTCCCCACGACCCCGGGACTATGTTGGCCCGCCGCCGACTTGTCCGACGACTATAGGGTCGTGCCCACGACCCCGGGACTAGGTTGGCCCGCCGCCGACTTGTCCGACGACTATAGGGTCGTCCCTCCCACCCCGGAACTAGGTTGGCCAGCCGCCGACATGTCCGACGACTATAGGGTCGTCCCCACGACCCCGGGAATAGATTGGCCCGCCACCGTCATGTCCGACGACTATAGGGTCGTCCCCACGACACCGGGATTAGGTTGGCCCGCCGACGATTTGTCCGACGACTATTGGGTCGTCCCCACGACCCCGGGACTAGGTTGGCCCGCCACCTACTTGTCCGACGACTATAGGGTCGTCCCTACCACCCCGGGGCTAGGTTGGCAAGCCGCCGACTTGTCCGACGACTATAGGGTCGTCCCTAACACCCCGGGACTAGGTTGGCAAGCCGCCGACATGTCCGACAATATAGGGTCGTCTCCACGACCCCGGGAC
Organism: Andrena fulva; assembly: GCA_946251845.1. Classification (NCBI taxonomy): domain Eukaryota; kingdom Metazoa; phylum Arthropoda; class Insecta; order Hymenoptera; family Andrenidae; genus Andrena; species Andrena fulva. The sequence goes on from CAMITZ010000297.1 coordinate 892,003, forward strand.
TAGGTTGGCCCGCCGCCGACTTGTCCGGCGACTATAGGGACGTCCCCACGACCACGGGCCAATGTTGCCCAGCCGCCGACATGTCCGACGACTATAGGGTCGTCCCCACGACCCCGGGACTAGATTGGCCCGCCACCGACATGTCCGACGACTATAGGGTCGCCCCACGACCCCGGGACTAGGTTGGCCCGCCACCATCATGTCCTACGACTATAGGGTCGTCCCCACCACCCCGGGACTAGGTTGGCCCGCCGCCGACTTGTCCGACGACAATAGGGTCGTACCCACGACCCGGGGACTAGGATGACCCGCCGCCGACTTGTCCGACGACTATAGAGTCGTCCCCACGACCGCGGGACTAGGTTGGCCCGCTGCCAACTAGTCCGACGACTATAGGGTCGTCCCAACGACCCCGGGACTAGATTGGCCCGCCACCGTCATGTCCGAGGAATATAGGTTCGTGCCTAAGACCCTAGGCATACGTTGGCCCGCCGCCGAAATGTCCGACGACTATAGGGTCGTCCCCACGATCCCGCGACTAGGTTGGCCAGCCGCCGACATGTCCGACGACAATAGGGTCGTCCCCACGACCCCGGGACTTGATTGGCCCACCACCGTCATGTCCGACGACTACAGGGTCGTCCCCACGACCCCGGGACTAGGTTGGCCCGCCGCCGACTTGTCCGACGACTATAGGGTCGTCCCCACGACCCCGGGACTGGGTTGGCCCGCCGCCGACTTGTCCGACGACTCTAGGGTCGTCCCCACGACCCAGGGACTAAGATGACCCGCCGCCGACATGTCCGACGACAATAGGGTCGTCCCCACGACCCCGGGACTAGATTGGCCCACCACCGTCATGTCCGACGACTACAGGGTCGTCCCCACGTCCCCGGGACTAGGTTGGCCCGCCGCCGACTTGTCCGACGACTATAGGGTCGTCCCTACCACCTCGGGACTAGGTTGGCCAGCCGCCGACATGTTCGACGACTACAGGATTGTCCCCACGATCCCCGGACTAGATTGCCCCGCCACCGTCATGTCCGACGACTATAGGGACGTCCCCATGACCCCGGGACTAGATTGTCCCGCCACCGACATGTCCGACGACTATAGGGCCGCCCCACGATCCTGGGACTAGGTTGGCCCGCCGCCGACTTGTCCGACGACTATAGGGTCGTCCCCACGACCCCGGGACTATGTTGGCCCGCCGCCGACTTGTCCGACGACTATAGGGTCGTCCCCACGACCCAGGGCCAATGATGCCCAGCCGCCGACATGTCCGACGACTATAGGGTCGTCCCCACGACCCCGGGACTATGTTGGCCCGCCGCCGACTTCTCCGACGACTATAGGGTCGTCCCCACGACCCCGGGACTAGGTTGGCCCGCCGCCGACTTGTCCGACGACTATAGGGTCGTCCCCAGGACCTCGGCACTAGATTGGCCAGCCGCCGACATGTTCGACGACTATGGGGTCGCCCCACGACCCCGGGACTAGGTTGGCCCGCCGCCGACTTGTCCGACGACTATAGGGTCGTCCCCGCGACCCCGGGACTATGTTGGCCCGCCGCCGACTTGTCCGACGACTATAGGGTCGTCCCCACGACCCCGGGACTATGTTGGCCCGCCGCCGACTTGTCCGACGACTATAGGGTCGTCCCCACGACCCCGGGACTAGGTTGGCCCGCCACCGTCATGTCCGACGAATATAGGTTTGTGCCTAAGACCCTAGGCATACGTTGGCCCGCCGCCGAAATGTCCGACGACTATAGGGTCGTCCCCACGATCCCGCGACTAGGTTGGCCAGCCGCCGACATGTCCGACGACAATAGGGTCGTCCCCACGACCCCGGGACTAGATTGGCCCACCACCGTCATGTCCGACGACTACAGGGTCGTCCCCACGACCCCGGGACTAGGTTGGCCCGCCGCCGACTTGTCCGACGACTATAGGGTCGTCCCCACGACCCCGGGACTATGTTGGCCCGCCGCCGACTTGTCCGACGACTATAGGGTCGTCCCCACGACCCAGGGCCAATGATGCCCAGCCGCCGACATGTCCGACGACTATAGGGTCGTCCCCACGACCCCGGGACTAGGTTGGCCCGCCGCCGACTTGTCCGACGACTATAGGGTCGTCCCTACCACCCCGGGACTAGGTTGGCAAGCCGCCGACATGTCCGACGACTACAGGGTCGTCTCCACGACCCCGGGACTAGGTTGGCCCGCCGCCGACTTGTCCGGCGACTATAGGGTCGTCCCCACGACCCAGGGCTAATGATGCCCAGCCGCCGACATGTCCGACGACTATAGGGTCGTCCCCACGACCCCGGGACTATGTTGGCCCGCCGCCGACTTCTCGGACGACTATAGGGTCGTCCCCACGACCCCGGGACTAGGTTGGCCCGCCGCCGACATGTCCGACGACTATAGGGTCGTCCCCAGGACCCCGGGACTAGATTGGCCAGCCGCCGACATGTTCGACGACTATGGGGTCGCCCCACGACCCCGGGACTAGGTTGGCCCGCCGCCGACTTGTCCGACGACTATAGGGTCGTCCCCACGACCCCGGGACTATGTTGGCCCGCCGCCGACTTGTCCGACGACTATAGGGTCCTCCCCACGACCCCGGGGCTACATTGGCCCGCCACCGTCATGTCCGACGACTATAGGGTCGTCCCCACGACCACGGGCCAAAGTTGGTCAGCCGCCGACATGTCCGACGACTATAGGGTCGTCTCCACGACCCCGGGACTAGGTTGGCCCGCCGCCGACTTGTCCGACGACTATAGGGACGTCCCCACGACCACGGGCCAAAGTTGCCCAGCCGCCGACATGTCCGACGACTATAGGGTCGTCCCCACGACCCCGGGACTAGGTTGGCCGGCCGCCGACTTGTCCGACGACTATAGGGTCGTCCCTACCACCCCGGGACTAGGTTGGCAAGCCGCCGACATGTCCGACGACTACAGGGTCGTCTCCACGACCCCGGGACTAGGTTGGCCCGCCGCCGACTTGTCCGGCGACTATAGGGACGTCCGCACGACCACGGGCCAATGTTGCCCAGCCGCCGACATGTCCGACGACTATAGGGTCGTCCCCACGACCCCGGGACCAGATTGGCCCGCCACCATCATGTCCGACGACTATAGGGTCGTCCCCACGACCTAGGGACTAGGTTGGCCCGCCGCCGACTTGTCCGACGACTATAGGGTCGTCCCCACGACCCAGGGCCAATGATGCCCAGCCGCCGACATGTCCGACGACTATAGGGTCGTCCCCACGACCCCGGGACTAGGTTGGCCCGCCACCATCATGTCCGACGACTATAGGGTCGTCCCCACGACCCCGGGACTAGGTTGGCCCGTCGCCGACTTGTCCGACGACTATGGGGTCGTCCCCACGACCCCAGGAGTAGATTGCCCCGCCACCGTCATGTCCGACGCCTATAGGGTCGTCTCCACGACCCCGGGACTAGGTTGGCCCGCCGCCGAGTTGTCCGACGACTATAGGGTCGTCCCCAGGACCCCGGGACTAGATTGGCCAGCCGCCGACATGTTCGACGACTATGGGGTCGTCCCCACGACCCCGGGTCTGGGTTGGCCCGCCGCCGTCTTGTCCGACGACTATAGGGTCGTCCCCATGACCCAGGGCCAATGTTGCCCAGCCGCCGACATGTCCGACGACTATAGGGTCGTCCCCACGACCACGGGCCAAAGTTGCCCAGCCGCCAACATGTCCAACGACTATAGGGTCGTCCCCACGACCCCGGGACTAGATTGGCCCCCCACCATCATGTCCGACGGCTATAGGGTCGTCCCCACGACCCCGGGACTAGATTGGCCCGCCACCGTCATGTCGAGACGACTATAGGGTCGCCCCACGACCCCGGGACTAGGTTGGCCCCCCGCCGACTTGTCCGACGACTATAGGGTCGTCCCCACGACCCCGGGACTATGTTGGCCCGCCGCCGACTTGTCCGACTACTATAGGGTCGTCCCCACGACCACGGGCCAAAGTTGCCCAGCCGCCATCATGTCCAACGACTATAGGGTCGTCCCCACGACCCCGGGACTATGTTGGCCCGCCGCCGACTTGTCCGACGACTATAGGGTCGTCCCCACGACCCCGGGACTAGGTTGGCCCGCCGCCGACTTGTCCGACGACTATAGGGTCGTCCCCACGACCCCGGGACTATGTTGGCCCGCCGCCGACTTGTCCGACGACTATAGGGTCGTCCCCACGACCACGGGCCAAAGTTGCCCAGCCGCCATCATGTCCTACGACTATAGGGTCGTCCCCACGACCCCGGGACTAGATTGGCCCCCCACCATCATGTCCGACGGCTATAGGGTCGTCCCCACGACCCCGGGAATAGGGTGGCCCGCCGCCGACTTGTCCGACGATTATAGGGTCGTCGCCACGACCCCGGGACTAGATTGTCCCGCCACCGTCATGTCCGACGACTATAGGGTCGTCCCCACGACCCCGGGACTGGGTTGGCCCGCCGCCGACTTGTCCGACGACTATAGGGTCGTCCCCACGATCCCGGGACTAGGTTGGCCGCCGCCGACTTGTCCGACGACTATAGGGTCGTGTCCACGACCCCGGGACTAAGTTGGCCCGCCGCCGACTTGTCCGACGACTATAGGGTCGTCCCCACGACGCCGGGACTATGTTGGCCCGCCGCCGACTTGTCCGACGACTATAGGGTCGTCCCCACGACCCCGGGACTAGGTTGGCCCGCCGCCGACTTGTCCGACGACTATAGGGTCGTCCCCACGACCCCGGGGCTAGATTGGCCCGCCACCGTCATGTCCGACGACCATAGGGTCGTCCCCACGACCACGGGCCAAAGTTGGTCAGACGCCGACATGTCCGACGACTATAGGGTCGTCTCCACGACCCCGGGACTACGTTGGCCCGCCGCCGACTTGTCCGACGATTATAGGGTCGTCCCCACGACCCCGGGACTAGATTAGCCCCCCACCATCATGTCCGACAATTATAGGGTCGTCCCCACGACCCCGTGACTAGGTTGGCCAGCCGCCGACTTGTCCGATGATTATAGGGTCGTCCCCACGACCCCGGGACTGGGTTGGCCCGCCGCCGACTTGTCCGACGACTATAGGGTCGTCCCCACGACCACGGGCCAAAGTTGCCCAGCCGCCGACATGTCCGACGACTATAGGGTCGTCCCCACGACCCAGGGCCAATGATGCCCAGCCGCCGACATGTCCGGCGACTATAGGGTCGTCCCCACGACCCCGGGACTAGATTGGCCCGCCACCGACACGTCCGACGGCTATAGGGTCGCCCCACGACTCCGGGACTAGGTTGGCCCGCCGCCGACTTGTCCGACGACTATAGGGTCGTCCCCACGACCCCGGGACTATGTTGGCCCGCCGCCGACTTGTCCGACGACTATAGGGTCGTCCCCACGACCCCGGGACTAGGTTGGCCCGCCGCCGACTTGTCCGACGACTATAGGGTCGTCCCCAGGACCCCGCGACTAGTTTGGCCAGCCGCCGACATGTTCGACGACTATGGGGTCGTCCCCACAACCCCGGGACTAGAGTGGTCCGCCACCGTCATGTCCGACGAGTATAGGGTCGTACCCACGACCCCGGGACTAGATTGGCCCGCCACCATCATGTCCGACGACTATAGGGTCGTCCCCACGACCTAGGGACTAGGTTGGCCCGCCGCCGACTTGTCCGACGACTATAGGGTCGTCCCCACGACCCAGGGCCAAAGATGCCCAGCCGCCGACATGTCCGACGACTATAGGGTCGTCCCCACTACCCCGGGACTAGATTGGCCCGCCACCGACATGTCCGACGACTATAGGGTCGTCCCCACGACCCCGGGACTAGGTTGGCCCGCCGCCGACTTGTCCGACGACTATAGGGTCGTCCCCATGACCCAGGGCCAATGTTTCCCAGCCGCCGACATGTCCGACGACTGTAGGGTCGTCCCCACGACCACGGGCCAAAGTTGCCCAGCCGCCAACATGTCCAACGACTATAGGGTCGTCCCCACGACCCCGGGACTAGATTGGCCTCCCACCATCATGTCCGACGGCTATAGGGTCGTCCCCACGACCCCGGGACTAGGTTGGCCCCCCACTATCATGTCCGACGGCTATAGGGTCGCCCCCACGACCACGGGACTAGGGTGGCCCGCCGCCGACTTGTCCGACGATTATAGGGTCGTCCCCACGACCCCGGGACTAGATTGGCCCCCACCATCATGTCCGACGGCTATGGGGTCGTCCCCACGACCCCGGGACTAGGTTGGCCCCCCACCATCATGTCCGACGGCTATAGGGTCGCCCCCACGACCCCGGGACTAGGGTGGCCCGCCGCCGACTTGTCCGACGATTATAGGGTCGTCCCCACGACCCCGGGACTAGGTTTGCCAGCCGCCGACTTGTCCGATGATTATAGGGTCGTCCCCACGACCCCGGGACTGGGTTGGCCCGCCGCCGACTTGTCCGACGACTATAGGGTCGTCCCCACGACCACGGGCCAAAGTTGCCCAGCCGCCGACATGTCCGACGACTATAGGGTCGTCTCCACGACCCCGGGCCAAAGTTGGTCAGCCGCCGACATGTCCGACGACTATAGGCTCGTCCCCACGACCCCGGGACTAGATTGGCCCCCCACCGTCATGTCCGACGACTATAGGGTCGCCCCACGACCCCGGGACTAGGATGGCCCGCCGCCGACTTGTCCGACGACTATAGGGTCGTCCCCACGACCCCGGGACTATGTTGGCCCGCCGCCGACTTGTCCGACGACTATAGGGTCGTGCCCACGACCCCGGGACTAGGTTGGCCCGCCGCCGACTTGTCCGACGACTATAGGGTCGTCCCTCCCACCCCGGAACTAGGTTGGCCAGCCGCCGACATGTCCGACGACTATAGGGTCGTCCCCACGACCCCGGGAATAGATTGGCCCGCCACCGTCATGTCCGACGACTATAGGGTCGTCCCCACGACACCGGGATTAGGTTGGCCCGCCGCCGATTTGTCCGACGACTATTGGGTCGTCCCCACGACCCCGGGACTAGGTTGGCCCGCCACCGACTTGTCCGACGACTATAGGGTCGTCCCTACCACCCCGGGACTAGGTTGGCAAGCCGCCGACTTGTCCGACGACTATAGGGTCGTCCCTAACACCCCGGGACTAGGTTGGCAAGCCGCCGACATGTCCGACGACTATAGGGTCGTCTCCACGACCCCGGGACTAGGTTGGCCCACCACCGACTTGTCCGACGACTATAGGGTCGTCCCTACCACCCCGGGACTAGGTTGGCAAGCCGCCGACTTGTCCGACGACTATAGGGTCGTCCCCACGACCCCGGGACTAGGTTGGCCCGCCGCCGACTTGTCCGACGACTATAGGGTCGTCCCTACCACCCCGGGACTAGGTTGGCAAGCCGCCGACATGTCCGACGACTACAGGGTCGTCTCCACGACCCCGGGACTAGGTTGGCCCGCCGCCGACTTGTCCGGCGACTATAGGGACGTCCCCACGACCACGGGCCAATGTTGCCCAGCCGCCGACATGTCCGACGACTATAGGGTCGTCCCCACGACCCCGGGACTAGATTGGCCCGCCACCATCATGTCCGACGACTATAGGGTCGTCCCCACGACCTAGGGACTAGGTTGGCCCGCCGCCGACTTGTCCGACGACAATAGGGTCGTCCCCACGACCCAGGGCCAATGATGCCCAGCCGCCGACATGTCCGACGACTATAGGGTCGTCCCCACGACCCCGGGACTAGATTGGCCCGCCACCGACATGTCCGACGGCTATAGGGTCGCCCCACGACCCCGGGACTAGGTTGGCCCGCCGCCAACTTGTCCGACGACTATAGGGTCGTCCCCACGACCCCGGGACTATGTTGGCCCGCCGCCGACTTGTCCGACGACTATAGGGTCGTCCCCACGACCCCGGGACTAGGTTGGCCCGCCGCCGACTTTTCCGACGACTGTAGGGTCGTCCCCAGGACCCCGGGACTAGTTTGGCCAGCCGCCGACATGTTCGACGACTATGGGGTCGTCCCCACAACCCCGGGACTAGAGTGGTCCGCGACCGTCATGTCCGACGAGTATAGGGTCGTACCCACGACCCCGGGACTAGACTGGCCCGCCACCATCATGTCCGACGACTATAGGGTCGTCCCCACGACCTAGGGACTAGGTTGGCCCGCCGCCGACATGTCCGACGACTATAGGGTCGTCCCCACGACCCAGGGCCAATGATGCCCAGCCGCCGACATGTCCGACGACTATAGGGTCGTCCCCACGACCCCGGGACTAGATTGGCCCGCCACCGACATGTCCGACGACTATAGGGTCGTCCCCACGACCCCGGGACTAGATTGTCCCGCCACCGACATGTCCGACGACTATAGGGCCGCCCCACGATCCCGGGACTAGGTTGGCCCGCCGCCGACTTGTCCGACGACTATAGGGTCGTCCCCACGACCCCGGGACTATGTTGGCCCGCCGCCGACTTGTCCGACGACTATAGGGTCGTCCCCACGACCCCGGGACTATGTTGGCCCGCCGCCGACTTGTCCGACGACTATGTTGGCCCGCCGCCGACTTGTCCGACGACTATAGGGTCGTCTCCACGACCCCGGGACTAGGTTGGCCCGCCGCCGACTTGTCCGACGACTATAGGGTCGTCCCCAGGACCCCGGGACTAGATTGGCCAGCCGCCGACATGTTCGACGACTATAGGGTCGTCCCCACGACCCCGGGTCTGGGTTGGCCCGCCGCCGTCTTGTCCGACGACTATAGGGTCGTCCCCATGACCCAGGGCCAATGTTGCCCAGCCGCCGACATGTCCGACGACTATAGGGTCGTCCCCACGACCACGGGCCAAAGTTGCCCAGCCGCCAACATGTCCGACGACTATAGGCTCGTCCCCACGACCCCGGGACTAGATTGGCCCCCCACCATCATGTCCGACGGCTATAGGGTCGTCCCCACGACCCCGGGACTGGGTTGGCCCGCCGCCGACTTGTCCGACGACTATAGGGTCGTCCTCACGACCCAGGGACTAGGATGACCCGCCGCCGACTTGTCCGACGACTATAGAGTCGTCTCCACGACCCCGGGCCAAAGTTGGTCAGCCGCCGACATGTCCGACGACTATAGGCTCGTCCCCACGACCCCGGGACTAGATTGGCCCGCCAGCGTCATGTCCGACGACTATAGGGTCGCCCCACGACCCCGGGACTAGGTTGGCCAGCCGCCGACATGTCCGCCGACTATAGGGTCATCCCCACGACCCCAGGAGTAGATTGCCCCGCCACCGTCATGTCCGACGACTATAGGGTCGTCTCCACGACCCCTGGACTAGGTTGGCCCGCCGCCGAGTTGTCCGACGACTATAGGGTCGTCCCCACGACCCCGGGACTAGGTTGGCCCACCACCGACTTGTCCGACGACTATAGGGTCGTCCCTACCACCCCGGGACTAGGTTGGCAAGCCGCCGACTTGTCCGACGACTATAGGGTCGTCCCCACGACCCCGGGAATAGATTGGCCCGCCACCGTCATGTCCGACGACTATAGGGTCGTCCCCACGACACCGGGATTAGGTTGGCCCGCCGCCGATTTGTCCGACGACTATTGGGTCGTCCCCACGACCCCGGGACTAGGTTGGCCCGCCACCGACTTGTCCGACGACTATAGGGTCGTCCCTACCACCCCGGGACTAGGTTGGCAAGCCGCCGACTTGTCCGACGACTATAGGGTCGTCCCTAACACCCCGGGACTAGGTTGGCAAGCCGCCGACATGTCCGACGACTATAGGGTCGTCTCCACGACCCCGGGACTAGGTTGGCCCACCACCGACTTGTCCGACGACTATAGGGTCGTCCCTACCACCCCGGGACTAGGTTGGCAAGCCGCCGACTTGTCCGACGACTATAGGGTCGTCCCCACGACCCCGGGACTAGGTTGGCCCGCCGCCGACTTGTCCGACGACTATAGGGTCGTCCCTACCACCCCGGGACTAGGTTGGCAAGCCGCCGACATGTCCGACGACTACAGGGTCGTCTCCACGACCCCGGGACTAGGTTGGCCCGCCGCCGACTTGTCCGGCGACTATAGGGACGTCCCCACGACCACGGGCCAATGTTGCCCAGCCGCCGACATGTCCGACGACTATAGGGTCGTCCCCACGACCCCGGGACTAGATTGGCCCGCCACCATCATGTCCGACGACTATAGGGTCGTCCCCACGACCTAGGGACTAGGTTGGCCCGCCGCCGACTTGTCCGACGACAATAGGGTCGTCCCCACGACCCAGGGCCAATGATGCCCAGCCGCCGACATGTCCGACGACTATAGGGTCGTCCCCACGACCCCGGGACTAGATTGGCCCGCCACCGACATGTCCGACGGCTATAGGGTCGCCCCACGACCCCGGGACTAGGTTGGCCCGCCGCCAACTTGTCCGACGACTATAGGGTCGTCCCCACGACCCCGGGACTATGTTGGCCCGCCGCCGACTTGTCCGACGACTATAGGGTCGTCCCCACGACCCCGGGACTAGGTTGGCCCGCCGCCGACTTTTCCGACGACTGTAGGGTCGTCCCCAGGACCCCGGGACTAGTTTGGCCAGCCGCCGACATGTTCGACGACTATGGGGTCGTCCCCACAACCCCGGGACTAGAGTGGTCCGCGACCGTCATGTCCGACGAGTATAGGGTCGTACCCACGACCCCGGGACTAGACTGGCCCGCCACCATCATGTCCGACGACTATAGGGTCGTCCCCACGACCTAGGGACTAGGTTGGCCCGCCGCCGACATGTCCGACGACTATAGGGTCGTCCCCACGACCCAGGGCCAATGATGCCCAGCCGCCGACATGTCCGACGACTATAGGGTCGTCCCCACGACCCCGGGACTAGATTGGCCCGCCACCGACATGTCCGACGACTATAGGGTCGTCCCCACGACCCCGGGACTAGATTGTCCCGCCACCGACATGTCCGACGACTATAGGGCCGCCCCACGATCCCGGGACTAGGTTGGCCCGCCGCCGACTTGTCCGACGACTATAGGGTCGTCCCCACGACCCCGGGACTATGTTGGCCCGCCGCCGACTTGTCCGACGACTATAGGGTCGTCCCCACGACCCCGGGACTATGTTGGCCCGCCGCCGACTTGTCCGACGACTATGTTGGCCCGCCGCCGACTTGTCCGACGACTATAGGGTCGTCTCCACGACCCCGGGACTAGGTTGGCCCGCCGCCGACTTGTCCGACGACTATAGGGTCGTCCCCAGGACCCCGGGACTAGATTGGCCAGCCGCCGACATGTTCGACGACTATAGGGTCGTCCCCACGACCCCGGGTCTGGGTTGGCCCGCCGCCGTCTTGTCCGACGACTATAGGGTCGTCCCCATGACCCAGGGCCAATGTTGCCCAGCCGCCGACATGTCCGACGACTATAGGGTCGTCCCCACGACCACGGGCCAAAGTTGCCCAGCCGCCAACATGTCCGACGACTATAGGCTCGTCCCCACGACCCCGGGACTAGATTGGCCCCCCACCATCATGTCCGACGGCTATAGGGTCGTCCCCACGACCCCGGGACTGGGTTGGCCCGCCGCCGACTTGTCCGACGACTATAGGGTCGTCCTCACGACCCAGGGACTAGGATGACCCGCCGCCGACTTGTCCGACGACTATAGAGTCGTCTCCACGACCCCGGGCCAAAGTTGGTCAGCCGCCGACATGTCCGACGACTATAGGCTCGTCCCCACGACCCCGGGACTAGATTGGCCCGCCAGCGTCATGTCCGACGACTATAGGGTCGCCCCACGACCCCGGGACTAGGTTGGCCAGCCGCCGACATGTCCGCCGACTATAGGGTCATCCCCACGACCCCAGGAGTAGATTGCCCCGCCACCGTCATGTCCGACGACTATAGGGTCGTCTCCACGACCCCTGGACTAGGTTGGCCCGCCGCCGAGTTGTCCGACGACTATAGGGTCGTCCCCACGACCCCGGGACTGGGTTGGCCCGCCGCCGACTTGTCCGACGACTATAGGGTCGTCCTCACGACCCAGGGACTAGGATGACCCGCCGCCGACATGTCCGACGACTATAGAGTCGTCCCCACGACCCCGGGACTATGTTGGCCCGCCGCCGACTAGTCCGACGACTATAGGGTCGTCCCCACGACCCCGGGACTAGATTGGCCCGCCACCGTCATGTCCGACGAGTATAGGGTCGTACCCACGACCCCGGGACTGGATTGGCCCGCCACCGTCATGTCCGACGACTATATGGTCGTCCCCACGACCCCAGGACTAGATTGGCCCGCCACCGTCATGTCCGACGACTATAGGGTCGCCCCACGACCCCGGGACTAGATTGGCCCGCCGCCGACTTGTCCGACGACTATAGGGTCGTCCCCACGACCCCGGGACTAGGTTGGCCCGCCGCCGACTAGTCCGACGACAATAGGGTCGTCCCAACGATCCCGGGACTAGATTGGCCCGCCACCGTCATGTCCGACGACTATAGGGTCGCCCCACGATCCCGGGACTAGGTTGGCCCGCCGCCGACTTGTCCGACGACTATAGGGTCGTCCCCACGACCCCGGGACTAGGTTGGCCCGCCGCCGACTAGTCCGACGACAATAGGGTCGTCCCAACGATCCCGGGACTAGATTGGCCCGCCACCGTCATGTCCGACGACTATAGGGTCGTCCCCACGACCCCGGGACTATGTTGGCCAGCCGCCGACATGTCCGACGACTATAGGGTCGTCCCCACGACCCCGGAGTTAGAATGGCCCGCCACCGTCGTGTCCGACGACTATAGGGTCGTCTCCGCGACCACGGGCCAAAGTTGGTCAGCCGCCGACTTGTCCGACGACTATTGGGTCGTCCCCACGACCCCGGGACTAGGTTGGCCCGCCGCCAACTAGTCCGACGACTATAGGGTCGTCCCAACGACCCCGGGACTAGTTTGGCCCGCCACCGTCATGTCCGACGAATATAGGTTCGTCCCTACGACCCTGGGCATACGTTGGCCCGCCGCCGACATGTCCGACGACTATAGGGACGTCCCCACGACCCCGGGACTAGGTTGGCCCGCCACCGTCATGTCCGACGACTATAGGGTCGTCCCCACGACCGCGGGGCTAGATTGGCCCGCCACCGTCATGTCCGACGACTATAGGGTCGTCCCCACGACCACGGGCCAAAGTTGGCCAGCCGCCGACATGTCCGACGACTATAGGGTCGTCCCAACGACCCCGGGACTAGATTGGCCCGCCACCGTCATGTCCGACGACTATAGGGTCGTCCCCACGACCCCGGGACTAGGTTGGCCCGCCGCCGACTTGTCCGACGACTATAGGGTCGTCCCTCCCACCCCTGAACTAGGTTGGCCAGCCGCCGACATGTCCGACGACTATAGGGTCGTCCCCACGACCCCGGGGCTAGATTGGCCAGCCGCCGACATGTCCGACGACTATTGGGTCGTCCCCACGACCCCGGGACTAGGTTGGCCCGCCGCCGACTTGTCCGATGACAATAGGGTCGTCCCCACGACCCCGGGACTAGATTGGCCCACCACCGTCATGTCCGACGACTACAGGGTCGTCCCCACGGCCCCGGGAATAGATTGGCCCGCCGCCGACATGTCCGACGACTATAGGGTCGTCCCCACGATCCCGGGACTAGGTTGGCCAACCGCCGACATGTCCGATGACAATAGGGTCGTCCCCACGACCCCGGGACTAGATTGGCCCACCACCGTCATGTCCGACGACTACAGGGTCGTCCCCACGGCCCCGGGAATAGATTGGCCCGCCGCCGACTTGTCCGACGACTATAGGGTCGTCCCCACGACCACGGGCCAAAGTTGGCCAGCCGCCGACATGTCCGACGACTATAGGGTCGTCCCAACGACCCCGGGACTAGATTGGCCCGCCACCGTCATGTCCGACGACTATAGGGTCGTCCCCACGACCCCGGGACTAGATTGGCCCACCACCGTCATGTCCGACGACAACAGGATCGTCCCCACGTCCCCGGGACTATGTTGGCCCGCCGCCGACTTGTCCGACGACTATTGGGTCGTCCCCACGACCCCGGGACTAGGTTGGCCCGCCGCCGACTTGTCCGACGACTATAGGTTCGTCCCTACGACCCTGGGCATACGTTGGCCCGCCGCCGACATGTCCGACGACTATAGGGTCGTCCCCACGATCCCGGGACTAGGTTGGCCAGCCGCCGACATGTCCGACGACAATAGGGTCGTCCCCACGACCCCAGGACTAGATTGGCCCACCACCGTCATGTCCGACGACTACAGGGTCGTCCCCACGGCCCCGGGAATAGATTGGCCCGCCGCCGACTTGTCCGACGACTATAGGGTCGTCCCCATGGCCCCGGGAATAGATTGGCCCGCCGCCGACATGTCCGACGACTATAGGGTCGTTCCCACGATCCCGGGACTAGGTTGGCCAACCGCCGACATGTCCGACGACAATAGGGTCGCCCCCACGACCCCGGGACTAGATTGGCCCACCACCGTCATGTCCGACGACTACAGGGTCGTCCCCACGGCCCCGGGAATAGATTGGCCCGCCACCGTCATGTCCGACGACTATAGGGTCGTCCCCACGACCCCGGGACTAGGTTGGCCCGCCGCCGACTTGTCCGACGACTATAGGGTCGTCCCCACGGCCCCGGGAATAGATTGGCCCGCCGCCGACATGTCCGACGACTATAGGGTCGTTCCCACGATCCCGGGACTAGGTTGGCCAGCCGCCGACATGTCCGACGACAATAGGGTCGTCCCCACGACCCCAGGACTAGATTGGCCCACCACCGTCATGTCCGACGACTACAGGGTCGTCCCCACGGCCCCGGGAATAGATTGGCCCGCCGCCGACTTGTCCGACGACTATAGGGTCGTCCCCACGACCCCGGGGCTAGATTGGCCAGCCGCCGACATGTCCGACGACTATTGGGTCGTCCCCACGACCCCGGGACTAGGTTGGCCCGCCGCCGACTTGTCCGATGACAATAGGGTCGTCCCCACGACCCCGGGACTAGATTGGCCCACCACCGTCATGTCCGACGACTATAGGGTCGTCCCCACGACCCCGGGACTAGGTTGGCCCGCCGCCGACTTGTCCGACGACTATAGGGTCGTCCCTCCCACCCCTGAACTAGGTTGGCCAGCCGCCGACATGTCCGACGACTATAGGGTCGTCCCCACGACCCCGGGGCTAGATTGGCCAGCCGCCGACATGTCCGACGACTATTGGGTCGTCCCCACGACCCCGGGACTAGGTTGGCCCGCCGCCGACTTGTCCGATGACAATAGGGTCGTCCCCACGACCCCGGGACTAGATTGGCCCACCACCGTCATGTCCGACGACTACAGGGTCGTCCCCACGGCCCCGGGAATAGATTGGCCCGCCGCCGACATGTCCGACGACTATAGGGTCGTCCCCACGATCCCGGGACTAGGTTGGCCAACCGCCGACATGTCCGATGACAATAGGGTCGTCCCCACGACCCCGGGACTAGATTGGCCCACCACCGTCATGTCCGACGACTACAGGGTCGTCCCCACGGCCCCGGGAATAGATTGGCCCGCCGCCGACTTGTCCGACGACTATAGGGTCGTCCCCACGACCACGGGCCAAAGTTGGCCAGCCGCCGACATGTCCGACGACTATAGGGTCGTCCCAACGACCCCGGGACTAGATTGGCCCGCCACCGTCATGTCCGACGACTATAGGGTCGTCCCCACGACCCCGGGACTAGATTGGCCCACCACCGTCATGTCCGACGACAACAGGATCGTCCCCACGACCCCGGGACTATGTTGGCCCGCCGCCGACTTGTCCGACGACTATTGGGTCGTCCCCACGACCCCGGGACTAGGTTGGCCCGCCGCCGACTTGTCCGACGACTATAGGTTCGTCCCTACGACCCTGGGCATACGTTGGCCCGCCGCCGACATGTCCGACGACTATAGGGTCGTCCCCACGATCCCGGGACTAGGTTGGCCAGCCGCCGACATGTCCGACGACAATAGGGTCGTCCCCACGACCCCAGGACTAGATTGGCCCACCACCGTCATGTCCGACGACTACAGGGTCGTCCCCACGGCCCCGGGAATAGATTGGCCCGCCGCCGACTTGTCCGACGACTATAGGGTCGTCCCCATGGCCCCGGGAATAGATTGGCCCGCCGCCGACATGTCCGACGACTATAGGGTCGTTCCCACGATCCCGGGACTAGGTTGGCCAACCGCCGACATGTCCGACGACAATAGGGTCGCCCCCACGACCCCGGGACTAGATTGGCCCACCACCGTCATGTCCGACGACTACAGGGTCGTCCCCACGGCCCCGGGAATAGATTGGCCCGCCACCGTCATGTCCGACGACTATAGGGTCGTCCCCACGACCCCGGGACTAGGTTGGCCCGCCGCCGACTTGTCCGACGACTATAGGGTCGTCCCCACGGCCCCGGGAATAGATTGGCCCGCCGCCGACATGTCCGACGACTATAGGGTCGTTCCCACGATCCCGGGACTAGGTTGGCCAGCCGCCGACATGTCCGACGACAATAGGGTCGTCCCCACGACCCCAGGACTAGATTGGCCCACCACCGTCATGTCCGACGACTACAGGGTCGTCCCCACGGCCCCGGGAATAGATTGGCCCGCCGCCGACTTGTCCGACGACTATAGGGTCGTCCCCACGGCCCCGGGAATAGATTGGCCCGCCGCCGACATGTCCGACGACTATAGGGTCGTTCCCACGATCCCGGGACTAGGTTGGCCAGCCGCCGACATGTCCGACGACTATAGGGTCGTCCCCACGACCCCGGGACTATATTGGCCCGCCACCGTCATGTCCGACGACTATAGGGCCGTCTCCACGACCCCGGGACTAGGTTGTCCCGCCGCCGACTTGTCCGACGACTATAGGGTCGTCCCCACGACCACTGGCCAAAGTTGCCCAGCCGCCGACATGTCCGACGACTATAGGGTCGCCCCCACGACCCCGGGACTAGGTTGGCCCGCCGCCGACATGTCCGACGTCTATAGGGTCGTCCCCACGACCCCGGGGCTAGATTGGCCCGCCACCGTCATGTCCGACGACTATAGGGTCGTCCCCACGACCACGGGCCAATGTTGCCCAGCCGCCGACATGTCCGACGACTATAGGGTCGTCCCCACGACCCCGGGACTAGATTGGCCCGCCACCGACATGTCCGACGACTATAGGGTCGCCCCACGACCCCGGGACTAGGTTGGCCCGCCACCATCATGTCCGACGACTATAGGGTCGTCCCCACCACCCCGGGACTAGGTTGGCCCGCCGCCGACTTGTCCGACGACAATAGGGTCGTACCCACGACCCAGGGACTAGGATGACCCGCCGCCGACTTGTCCGACGACTATAGAGTCGTCCCCACGACCGCGGGACTAGGTTGGCCCGCTGCCAACTAGTCCGACGACTATAGGGTCGTCCCAACGACCCCGGGACTAGATTGGCCCGCCACCGTCATGTCCGAGGAATATAGGTTCGTGCCTAAGACCCTAGGCATACGTTGGCCCGCCGCCGAAATGTCCGACGACTATAGGGTCGTCCCCACGATCCCGCGACTAGGTTGGCCAGCCGCCGACATGTCCGACGACAATAGGGTCGTCCCCACGACCCCGGGACTAGATTGGCCCACCACCGTCATGTCCGACGACTACAGGGTCGTCCCCACGACCCCGGGACTAGGTTGGCCCGCCGCCGACTTGTCCGACGACTATAGGGTCGTCCCCACGACCCCGGGACTATGTTGGCCCGCCGCCGACTTGTCTGACGACTATAGGGTCGTCCCCACGACCCAGGGCCAATGATGCCCAGCCGCCGACATGTCCGACGACTATAGGGTCGTCCCCACGACCCCGGGACTAGGTTGGCCCGCCGCCGACTTGTCCGACGACTATAGGGTCGTCCCTACCACCCCGGGACTAGGTTGGCAAGCCGCCGACATGTCCGACGACTACAGGGTCGTCTCCACGACCCCGGGACTAGGTTGGCCCGCCGCCGACTTGTCCGGCGACTATAGGGACGTCCCCACGACCACGGGCCAATGTTGCCCAGCCGCCGACATGTCCGACGACTATAGGGTCGTCCCCACGACCCCGGGACTAGATTGGCCCGCCACCATCATGTCCGACGACTATAGGGTCGTCCCCACGACCTAGGGACTAGGTTGGCCCGCCGCCGACTTGTCCGACGACAATAGGGTCGTCCCCACGACCCAGGGCCAATGATGCCCAGCCGCCGACATGTCCGACGACTATAGGGTCGTCCCCACGACCCCGGGACTAGATTGGCCCGCCACCGACATGTCCGACGGCTATAGGGTCGCCCCACGACCCCGGGACTAGGTTGGCCCGCCGCCAACTTGTCCGACGACTATAGGGTCGTCCCCACGACCCCGGGACTATGTTGGCCCGCCGCCGACTTGTCCGACGACTATAGGGTCGTCCCCACGACCCCGGGACTAGGTTGGCCCGCCGCCGACTTTTCCGACGACTATAGGGTCGTCCCCAGGACCCCGGGACTAGTTTGGCCAGCCGCCGACATGTTCGACGACTATGGGGTCGTCCCCACAACCCCGGGACTAGAGTGGTCCGCGACCGTCATGTCCGACGAGTATAGGGTCGTACCCACGACCCCGGGACTAGACTGGCCCGCCACCATCATGTCCGACGACTATAGGGTCGTCCCCACGACCTAGGGACTAGGTTGGCCCGCCGCCGACATGTCCGACGACTATAGGGTCGTCCCCACGACCCAGGGCCAATGATGCCCAGCCGCCGACATGTCCGACGACTATAGGGTCGTCCCCACGACCCCGGGACTAGATTGGCCCGCCACCGACATGTCCGACGACTATAGGGTCGTCCCCACGACCCCGGGACTAGATTGTCCCGCCACCGACATGTCCGACGACTATAGGGCCGCCCCACGATCCCGGGACTAGGTTGGCCCGCCGCCGACTTGTCCGACGACTATAGGGTCGTCCCCACGACCCCGGGACTATGTTGGCCCGCCGCCGACTTGTCCGACGACTATAGGGTCGTCCCCACGACCCCGGGACTATGTTGGCCCGCCGCCGACTTGTCCGACGACTATGTTGGCCCGCCGCCGACTTGTCCGACGACTATAGGGTCGTCTCCACGACCCCGGGACTAGGTTGGCCCGCCGCCGACTTGTCCGACGACTATAGGGTCGTCCGCAGGACCCCGGGACTAGATTGGCCAGCCGCCGACATGTTCGACGACTATAGGGTCGTCCCCACGACCCCGGGTCTGGGTTGGCCCGCCGCCGTCTTGTCCGACGACTATAGGGTCGTCCCCATGACCCAGGGCCAATGTTGCCCAGCCGCCGACATGTCCGACGACTATAGGGTCGTCCCCACGACCACGGGCCAAAGTTGCCCAGCCGCCAACATGTCCGACGACTATAGGGTCGTCCCCACGACCCCGGGACTAGGTTGGCCCGCCGCCGACTTGTCCGACGACTATAGGGTCGTCCCTACCACCCCGGGACTAGGTTGGCAAGCCGCCGACATGTCCGACGACTACAGGGTCGTCTCCACGACCCCGGGACTAGGTTGGCCCGCCGCCGACTTGTCCGGCGACTATAGGGACGTCCCCACGACCACGGGCCAATGTTGCCCAGCCGCCGACATGTCCGACGACTATAGGGTCGTCCCCACGACCCCGGGACTAGATTGGCCCGCCACCATCATGTCCGACGACTATAGGGTCGTCCCCACGACCTAGGGACTAGGTTGGCCCGCCGCCGACTTGTCCGACGACAATAGGGTCGTCCCCACGACCCAGGGCCAATGATGCCCAGCCGCCGACATGTCCGACGACTATAGGGTCGTCCCCACGACCCCGGGACTAGATTGGCCCGCCACCGACATGTCCGACGGCTATAGGGTCGCCCCACGACCCCGGGACTAGGTTGGCCCGCCGCCAACTTGTCCGACGACTATAGGGTCGTCCCCACGACCCCGGGACTATGTTGGCCCGCCGCCGACTTGTCCGACGACTATAGGGTCGTCCCCACGACCCCGGGACTAGGTTGGCCCGCCGCCGACTTTTCCGACGACTATAGGGTCGTCCCCAGGACCCCGGGACTAGTTTGGCCAGCCGCCGACATGTTCGACGACTATGGGGTCGTCCCCACAACCCCGGGACTAGAGTGGTCCGCGACCGTCATGTCCGACGAGTATAGGGTCGTACCCACGACCCCGGGACTAGACTGGCCCGCCACCATCATGTCCGACGACTATAGGGTCGTCCCCACGACCTAGGGACTAGGTTGGCCCGCCGCCGACATGTCCGACGACTATAGGGTCGTCCCCACGACCCAGGGCCAATGATGCCCAGCCGCCGACATGTCCGACGACTATAGGGTCGTCCCCACGACCCCGGGACTAGATTGGCCCGCCGCCGACTTGTCCGACGACTATAGGGTCGTCCCCACGACCCCGGGACTATGTTGGCCCGCCGCCGACTTGTCCGACGACTATAGGGTCGTCCCCACGACCCCGGGACTATGTTGGCCCGCCGCCGACTTGTCCGACGACTATGTTGGCCCGCCGCCGACTTGTCCGACGACTATAGGGTCGTCTCCACGACCCCGGGACTAGGTTGGCCCGCCGCCGACTTGTCCGACGACTATAGGGTCGTCCGCAGGACCCCGGGACTAGATTGGCCAGCCGCCGACATGTTCGACGACTATAGGGTCGTCCCCACGACCCCGGGTCTGGGTTGGCCCGCCGCCGTCTTGTCCGACGACTATAGGGTCGTCCCCATGACCCAGGGCCAATGTTGCCCAGCCGCCGACATGTCCGACGACTATAGGGTCGTCCCCACGACCACGGGCCAAAGTTGCCCAGCCGCCAACATGTCCGACGACTATAGGCTCGTCCCCACGACCCCGGGACTAGATTGGCCCCCCACCATCATGTCCGACGGCTATAGGGTCGTCCCCACGACCCCGGGACTGGGTTGGCCCGCCGCCGACTTGTCCGACGACTATAGGGTCGTCCTCACGACCCAGGGACTAGGATGACCCGCCGCCGACTTGTCCGACGACTATAGAGTCGTCTCCACGACCCCGGGCCAAAGTTGGTCAGCCGCCGACATGTCCGACGACTATAGGCTCGTCCCCACGACCCCGGGACTAGATTGGCCCGCCAGCGTCATGTCCGACGACTATAGGGTCGCCCCACGACCCCGGGACTAGGTTGGCCAGCCGCCGACATGTCCGCCGACTATAGGGTCATCCCCACGACCCCAGGAGTAGATTGCCCCGCCACCGTCATGTCCGACGACTATAGGGTCGTCTCCACGACCCCTGGACTAGGATGACCCGCCGCCGACATGTCCGACGACTATAGAGTCGTCCCCACGACCCCGGGACTATGTTGGCCCGCCGCCGACTAGTCCGACGACTATAGGGTCGTCCCCACGACCCCGGGACTAGATTGGCCCGCCACCGTCATGTCCGACGAGTATAGGGTCGTACCCACGACCCCGGGACTGGATTGGCCCGCCACCGTCATGTCCGACGACTATATGGTCGTCCCCACGACCCCAGGTCTGGGTTGGCCCGCCGCCGACTTGTCCGACGACTATAGGGTCGTCTCCACGACCCCGGGCCAAAGTTGGTCAGCCGCCGACATGTCCGACGACTATAGGCTCGTCCCCACGACCCCAGGACTAGATTGGCCCGCCACCGTCATGTCCGACGACTATAGGGTCGCCCCACGACCCCGGGACTAGATTGGCCCGCCGCCGACTTGTCCGACGACTATAGGGTCGTCCCCACGACCCCGGGACTAGGTTGGCCCGCCGCCGACTAGTCCGACGACAATAGGGTCGTCCCAACGATCCCGGGACTAGATTGGCCCGCCACCGTCATGTCCGACGACTATAGGGTCGCCCCACGACCCCGGGACTAGGTTGGCCCGCCGCCGACTTGTCCGACGACTATAGGGTCGTCCCCACGACCCCGGGACTAGGTTGGCCCGCCGCCGACTAGTCCGACGACAATAGGGTCGTCCCAACGATCCCGGGACTAGATTGGCCCGCCACCGTCATGTCCGACGACTATAGGGTCGTCCCCACGACCCCGGGACTATGTTGGCCAGCCGCCGACATGTCCGACGACTATAGGGTCGTCCCCACGACCCCGGAGTTAGAATGGCCCGCCACCGTCGTGTCCGACGACTATAGGGTCGTCTCCGCGACCACGGGCCAAAGTTGGTCAGCCGCCGACTTGTCCGACGACTATTGGGTCGTCCCCACGACCCCGGGACTAGGTTGGCCCGCCGCCAACTAGTCCGACGACTATAGGGTCGTCCCAACGACCCCGGGACTAGTTTGGCCCGCCACCGTCATGTCCGACGAATATAGGTTCGTCCCTACGACCTTGGGCATACGTTGGCCCGCCGCCGACATGTCCGACGACTATAGGGACGTCCCCACGACCCCGGGACTAGGTTGGCCCGCCACCGTCATGTCCGACGACTATAGGGTCGTCCCCACGACCGCGGGGCTAGATTGGCCCGCCACCGTCATGTCCGACGACTATAGGGTCGTCCCCACGACCACGGGCCAAAGTTGGCCAGCCGCCGACATGTCCGACGACTATAGGGTCGTCCCAACGAACCCGGGACTAGATTGGCCCGCCACCGTCACGTCCGACGACTATAGGGTCGTCCCCACGAACCCGGGACTAGGTTGGCCCGCCGCCGACTTGTCCGACGACTATAGGGTCGTCCCTCCCACCCCTGAACTAGGTTGGCCAGCCGCCGACATGTCCGACGACTATAGGGTCGTCCCCACGACCCCGGGGCTAGATTGGCCAGCCGCCGACATGTCCGACGACTATTGGGTCGTCCCCACGACCCCGGGACTAGGTTGGCCCGCCGCCGACTTGTCCGATGACAATAGGGTCGTCCCCACGACCCCGGGACTAGATTGGCCCACCACCGTCATGTCCGACGACTACAGGGTCGTCCCCACGGCCCCGGGAATAGATTGGCCCGCCGCCGACATGTCCGACGACTATAGGGTCGTCTCCACGATCCCGGGACTAGGTTGGCCAACCGCCGACATGTCCGATGACAATAGGGTCGTCCCCACGACCCCGGGACTAGATTGGCCCACCACCGTCATGTCCGACGACTACAGGGTCGTCCCCACGGCCCCGGGAATAGATTGGCCCGCCGCCGACTTGTCCGACGACTATAGGGTCGTCCCCACGACCACGGGCAAAAGTTGGCCAGCCGCCGACATGTCCGACGACTATAGGGTCGTCCCAACGACCCCGGGACTAGATTGGCCCGCCACCGTCATGTCCGACGACTATAGGGTCGTCCCCACGACCCCGGGACTAGATTGGCCCACCACCGTCATGTCCGACGACAACAGGATCGTCCCCACGACCCCGGGACTATGTTGGCCCGCCGCCGACTTGTCCGACGACTATTGGGTCGTCCCCACGACCCCGGGACTAGGTTGGCCCGCCGCCGACTTGTCCGACGACTATAGGTTCGTCCCTACGACCCTGGGCATACGTTGGCCCGCCGCCGACATGTCCGACGACTATAGGGTCGTCCCCACGATCCCGGGACTAGGTTGGCCAGCCGCCGACATGTCCGACGACAATAGGGTCGTCCCCACGACCCCAGGACTAGATTGGCCCACCACCGTCATGTCCGACGACTACAGGGTCGTCCCCACGGCCCCGGGAATAGATTGGCCCGCCGCCGACTTGTCCGACGACTATAGGGTCGTCCCCACGGCCCCGGGAATAGATTGGCCCGCCGCCGACATGTCCGACGACTATAGGGTCGTTCCCACGACCACGGGGCTAGATTGGCCCGCCACCGTCATGTCCGACGACTATAGGGTCGTCCCCACGACCACGGGCCAAAGTTGGCCGCCGCCGACATGTCCGACGGCTATAGGGTCGTCCCCACGACCCCGGGACTAGATTGGCCCACCACCGTCATGTCCGACGACAACAGGATCGTCCCCACGACCCCGGGACTATGTTGGCCCGCCGCCGACTTGTCCGACGACTATAGGGTCGTCCCCAGGACCCCGGGACTAGATTGGCCCGCCGCCGACTTGTCCGACGACTATAGGGTCGTCCCCAGGACCCCGGGACTAGATTGGCCAGCCGCCGACATGTTCGACGACTATGGGGTCGTCCCCACAACCCCGGGACTAGAGTGGCCCGCCACCGTCATGTCCGACGAGTATAGGGTCGTACCCACGACCCCGGGACTATGTTGGGCCGCCGCCGACTTGTCCGACGACTATAGGGTCGTCCTCACGACCCAGGGACTAGGATGACCCGCCGCCGACTTGTCCGACGACTATAGAGTCGTCTCCACGACCCCGGGCCAAAGTTGGTCAGCCGCCGACATGTCCGACGACTATAGGCTCGTCCCCACGACCCCGGGACTAGATTGGCCCGCCAGCGTCATGTCCGACGACTATAGGGTCGCCCCACGACCCCGGGACTAGGTTGGCCAGCCGCCGACATGTCCGCCGACTATAGGGTCATCCCCACGACCCCAGGAGTAGATTGCCCCGCCACCGTCATGTCCGACGACTATAGGGTCGTCTCCACGACCCCTGGACTAGGATGACCCGCCGCCGACATGTCCGACGACTATAGAGTCGTCCCCACGACCCCGGGACTATATTGGCCCGCCGCCGACTAGTCCGACGACTATAGGGTCATCCCCACGACCCCGGGACTAGATTGGCCCGCCACCGTCATGTCCGACGAGTATAGGGTCGTACCCACGACCCCGGGACTGGATTGGCCCGCCACCGTCATGTCCGACGACTATATGGTCGTCCCCACGACCCCAGGTCTGGGTTGGCCCGCCGCCGACTTGTCCGACGACTATAGGGTCGTCTCCACGACCCCGGGCCAAAGTTGGTCAGCCGCCGACATGTCCGACGACTATAGGCTCGTCCCCACGACCCCAGGACTAGATTGGCCCGCCACCGTCATGTCCGACGACTATAGGGTCGCCCCACGACCCCGGGACTAGATTGGCCCGCCGCCGACTTGTCCGACGACTATAGGGTCGTCCCCACGACCCCGGGACTAGGTTGGCCCGCCGCCGACTAGTCCGACGACAATAGGGTCGTCCCAACGATCCCGGGACTAGATTGGCCCGCCACCGTCATGTCCGACGACTATAGGGTCGCCCCACGACCCCGGGACTAGGTTGGCCCGCCGCCGACTTGTCCGACGACTATAGGGTCGTCCCCACGACCCCGGGACTAGGTTGGCCCGCCGCCGACTAGTCCGACGACAATAGGGTCGTCCCAACGATCCCGGGACTAGATTGGCCCGCCACCGTCATGTCCGACGACTATAGGGTCGTCCCCACGACCCCGGGACTATGTTGGCCAGCCGCCGACATGTCCGACGACTATAGGGTCGTCCCCACGACCCCGGAGTTAGAATGGCCCGCCACCGTCGTGTCCGACGACTATAGGGTCGTCTCCGCGACCACGGGCCAAAGTTGGTCAGCCGCCGACTTGTCCGACGACTATTGGGTCGTCCCCACGACCCCGGGACTAGGTTGGCCCGCCGCCAACTAGTCCGACGACTATAGGGTCGTCCCAACGACCCCGGGACTAGTTTGGCCCGCCACCGTCATGTCCGACGAATATAGGTTCGTCCCTACGACCTTGGGCATACGTTGGCCCGCCGCCGACATGTCCGACGACTATAGGGACGTCCCCACGACCCCGGGACTAGGTTGGCCCGCCACCGTCATGTCCGACGACTATAGGGTCGTCCCCACGACCGCGGGGCTAGATTGGCCCGCCACCGTCATGTCCGACGACTATAGGGTCGTCCCCACGACCACGGGCCAAAGTTGGCCAGCCGCCGACATGTCCGACGACTATAGGGTCGTCCCAACGAACCCGGGACTAGATTGGCCCGCCACCGTCACGTCCGACGACTATAGGGTCGTCCCCACGAACCCGGGACTAGGTTGGCCCGCCGCCGACTTGTCCGACGACTATAGGGTCGTCCCTCCCACCCCTGAACTAGGTTGGCCAGCCGCCGACATGTCCGACGACTATAGGGTCGTCCCCACGACCCCGGGGCTAGATTGGCCAGCCGCCGACATGTCCGACGACTATTGGGTCGTCCCCACGACCCCGGGACTAGGTTGGCCC
Organism: Andrena fulva; assembly: GCA_946251845.1. NCBI lineage: Eukaryota > Metazoa > Arthropoda > Insecta > Hymenoptera > Andrenidae > Andrena > Andrena fulva. Next base: position 918,335 of record CAMITZ010000297.1, read on the forward strand.
GCCGCCGACTTGTCCGATGACAATAGGGTCGTCCCCACGACCCCGGGACTAGATTGGCCCACCACCGTCATGTCCGACGACTACAGGGTCGTCCCCACGGCCCCGGGAATAGATTGGCCCGCCGCCGACATGTCCGACGACTATAGGGTCGTCTCCACGATCCCGGGACTAGGTTGGCCAACCGCCGACATGTCCGATGACAATAGGGTCGTCCCCACGACCCCGGGACTAGATTGGCCCACCACCGTCATGTCCGACGACTACAGGGTCGTCCCCACGGCCCCGGGAATAGATTGGCCCGCCGCCGACTTGTCCGAAGACTATAGGGTCGTCCCCACGACCACGGGCAAAAGTTGGCCAGCCGCCGACATGTCCGACGACTATAGGGTCGTCCCAACGACCCCGGGACTAGATTGGCCCGCCACCGTCATGTCCGACGACTATAGGGTCGTCCCCACGACCCCGGGACTAGATTGGCCCACCACCGTCATGTCCGACGACAACAGGATCGTCCCCACGACCCCGGGACTATGTTGGCCCGCCGCCGACTTGTCCGACGACTATTGGGTCGTCCCCACGACCCCGGGACTAGGTTGGCCCGCCGCCGACTTGTCCGACGACTATAGGTTCGTCCCTACGACCCTGGGCATACGTTGGCCCGCCGCCGACATGTCCGACGACTATAGGGTCGTCCCCACGATCCCGGGACTAGGTTGGCCAGCCGCCGACATGTCCGACGACAATAGGGTCGTCCCCACGACCCCAGGACTAGATTGGCCCACCACCGTCATGTCCGACGACTACAGGGTCGTCCCCACGGCCCCGGGAATAGATTGGCCCGCCGCCGACTTGTCCGACGACTATAGGGTCGTCCCCACGGCCCCGGGAATAGATTGGCCCGCCGCCGACATGTCCGACGACTATAGGGTCGTTCCCACGACCACGGGGCTAGATTGGCCCGCCACCGTCATGTCCGACGACTATAGGGTCGTCCCCACGACCACGGGCCAAAGTTGGCCGCCGCCGACATGTCCGACGGCTATAGGGTCGTCCCCACGACCCCGGGACTAGATTGGCCCACCACCGTCATGTCCGACGACAACAGGATCGTCCCCACGACCCCGGGACTATGTTGGCCCGCCGCCGACTTGTCCGACGACTATAGGGTCGTCCCCAGGACCCCGGGACTAGATTGGCCCGCCGCCGACTTGTCCGACGACTATAGGGTCGTCCCCAGGACCCCGGGACTAGATTGGCCAGCCGCCGACATGTTCGACGACTATGGGGTCGTCCCCACAACCCCGGGACTAGAGTGGCCCGCCACCGTCATGTCCGACGAGTATAGGGTCGTACCCACGACCCCGGGACTATGTTGGGCCGCCGCCGACTTGTCCGACGACTATAGGGTCGTCCCCACGACCCCGGGACTATGTTGGCCCGCCGCCGACTTGTCCGACGACTATAGGGTCGTCCCCACGACCCCGGGACTATGTTGGCCCGCCGCCGACTTGTCCGACGACTATAGGGTCGTCCCCACGACCCCGGGACTAGGATGGCCCGCCGCCGACTTGTCCGACGACTATAGGGTCGTCCCCACGACCCCGGGACTATGTTGGCCCGCCGCCGACTTGTCCGACGACTATAGGGTAGTCCCCGCGACCCCGGGACTAGATTGGCCCGCCACCGTCATGTCCGACGACTATAGGGTCGTCCCTACCACCCCGGGACTAGGCTGGCAAGCCGCCGACATGTCCGACGACTATAGGGTCGTCTCCACGACCCCGGGACTAGGTTGGCCCGCCGCCGACTTGTCCGGCGACTATAGGGACGTCCCCACGACCAAGGGCCAATGTTGCCCAGCCGCCGACATGTCCGACGACTATAGGGTCGTCCCCACGACCCCGGGACTATGTTGGCCCGCCGCCGACTTGTCCGACGACTATAGGGTCGTCCCCACGACCCCGGGACTATGTTGGCCCGCCGCCGACTTGTCCGACGACTATAGGGTCGTCCCCACGACCCCGGGACTAGGATGGCCAGCCGCCGACTTGTCCGACAACTATAGGGACGTCCCCACGACCACGGGCCAAAGTTGCCCAGCCGCCGACATGTCCGACGACTATAGGGTCGTCCCCACGACCCCGGGACTAGATTGGCCCGCCACCGTCATGTCCGACGACTATAGGGTCGTCCCCACGACACCGGGACTAGGTTGGCCCGCCGCCGACTTGTCCGACGACTATAGGGTCGTCCCCACGACCCCGGGACTAGGTTGGCCCGCCGCCGACTTGTCCGACGACTATAGGGTCGTCCCTACCACCCCGGGACTAGGCTGGCAAGCCGCCGACATGTCCGACGACTATAGGGTCGTCTCCACGACCCCGGGACTAGGTTGGCCCGCCGCCGACTTGTCCGGCGACTATAGGGACGTCCCCACGACCAAGGGCCAATGTTGCCCAGCCGCCGACATGTCCGACGACTATAGGGTCGCCCCACGACCCCGGGACTAGGTTGGCCCGCCGCCGACTTGTCCGACGACTATAGGGTCGTCCCCACGACCACGGGCCAATGTTGCCCAGCCGCCGACATGTCCGACGACTATAGGGTCGCCCCACGACCCCGGGACTAGGTTGGCCCGCCGCCGACTTGTCCGACGACTATAGGCTCGTCCCCACGACCCCGGGGCTAGATTGGCCCGCCACCGTCATGTCCGACGACTATAGGGTCGCCCCACGACCCCGGGACTAGGTTGGCCCGCCGCCGACTTGTCCGACGACTATAGGGTCGTCCCCACGACCCCGGGACTATGTTGGCCCGCCGCCGACTTGTCCGACGACTATAGGGTCGTCCCCACGACCCCGGGACTAGGTTGGCCCGCCGCCGACTTGTCCGACGACTATAGGGTCGTCCCCAGGACCCCGGGACTAGATTGGCCCGCCGCCGACTTGTCCGACGACTATAGGGTCGCCCCACGATCCCGGGACTAGGTTGGCCAGCCGCCGAACTTGTCCGACGACTATAGGGTCGTCCCCACGACCCCGGGACTATGTTGGCCCACCACCGTCATGTCCGACGACTATAGGGTCGTCCCCACGACCCAGGGCCAATGTTGCCCAGCCGCCGACATGTCCGACGACTATAGGGTCGTCCCCACGACCCCGGGGCTATGTTGGCCCGCCGCCGACTTGTCCGACGACTATAGGGTCGTCCCCACGACCCCGGGACTAGGTTGGCCCGCCACCGTCATGTCCGACGACTATAAGGTAGCCCCACGACCCCGGGACTAGGTTGGCCAGCCGCCGACATGTCCGACGACTATAGGGTCGTCCCCACGACCCCGGGGCTACATTGGCCCGCCACCGTCATGTCCGACGACTATACAGGGTGTCCCAAAAATGTCGCGTTTCCTTGAAAGGGGTGACTCAGGGGGTGATTTGAAACAACTTTTTCCTTAGCGAAAATATTGTCCGAAGCTTCGTTAAGGAGATATTAAGCAAAAACCCCGACCAATCAGAGCGCGCGCCTTCCGCCTGAGTTCCCGCGGTAGCGTTGGCTACGAGGTAGGCGACCGCGCTTGTGCTACGAACGTACGAACAAGCAAGTCGGCATGCATCGAAGGAAACCGCGTTACACATTTTTTTTTTAAAGCATAATCTTAAATAAGAATAATTTGAAATGAGAGGACAAGAAGTACGTAAATTTCGTTTTTAAATAAGGCATAAACGAAAAGCTAACGTAACAGAAAATGTACGACAAGTGATCGTAATTCGTTATTGAGGTAAAAATCCGTAGTTTAAGAACGGCCAACACAACTAAATTTAAAAAATAATATTAGGTGTATGAATAAATTCTTTCCGACTGGAATTTCTATCGCGGTGGTATTCAGAAGCTGCCAGAAAAATGGCAAAAGGTAATGAACAATAATGGAAATTATTGCGATGATCGAGTTGTTTTCATATTTTTTAAATCGAACTGTTATTGTACCCTAAAATCGGAAAGAATTTATTTTCACACCTAATAATCACCAATAAATTAAAGAAAACTCACCCTTTCGGACATTCCTTTCCTTGCTTTCCTTCCCTTTCCGGAAACCTGTGTCACTGGGTCACTGTACCGATCCTGGTTATCGGTGGACGAAAAGATTTATGGTTGAGTAGCGCCCAGTGCTCAGCTGATCACACTGCGTCCGGGTTAATGTACCGAATATTCACTTCACTGCACGGCTACTAACACTGATCACTGAATTTATTTTTCACGGAACGTGTTGTTCCTACGTTTTAAAAATTGGTGGCTGCGAAAGGGGCCGATTACTGTTAATTACTGGGACGAGATTACTACTATTACCCGGCGAAAAGAAAACTCGTGGCAGACTGTCTCGGGCTGTGCAGTCCGCTGCTGTGCAGCGATCAGATACGGATCCGACCGACGATCGTCAAAACAAAAGCGTAGGCTACGCTTGGTCAAATCGCTCTATCCCACTCGATCTCGTGTTTCGTTCGATCTCTTCGTCGCGCGGTGTGACAATGTATGTGGCAACTTCAGCCAATAACCAAAATACGTGTGCCCCGTCTTTAAAAGTGTGCCCAAATAGGTGACTCGACCAATCGTCACAGCAGCGGACTGCACAGCCCGAGACAGTCTGCCACGAGTTTTCTTTTCGCCGGGTAATAGTAGTAATCTCGTCCCAGTAATTAACAGTAATCGGCCCCTTTCGCAGCCACCAATTTTTAAAACGTAGGAACAACACGTTCCGTGAAAAATAAATTCAGTGATCAGTGTTAGTAGCCGTGCAGTGAAGTGAATATTCGGTACATTAACCCGGACGCAGTGTGATCAGCTGAGCACTGGGCGCTACTCAACCATAAATCTTTTCGTCCACCGATAACCAGGATCGGTACAGTGACCCAGTGACACAGGTTTCCGGAAAGGGAAGGAAAGCAAGGAAAGGAATGTCCGAAAGGGTGAGTTTTCTTTAATTTATTGGTGATTATTAGGTGTGAAAATAAATTCTTTCCGATTTTAGGGTACAATAACAGTTCGATTTAAAAAATATGAAAACAACTCGATCATCGCAATAATTTCCATTATTGTTCATTACCTTTTGCCATTTTTCTGGCAGCTTCTGAATACCACCGCGATAGAAATTCCAGTCGGAAAGAATTTATTCATACACCTAATATTATTTTTTAAATTTAGTTGTGTTGGCCGTTCTTAAACTACGGATTTTTACCTCAATAACGAATTACGATCACTTGTCGTACATTTTCTGTTACGTTAGCTTTTCGTTTATGCCTTATTTAAAAACGAAATTTACGTACTTCTTGTCCTCTCATTTCAAATTATTCTTATTTAAGATTATGCTTTAAAAAAAAAATGTGTAACGCGGTTTCCTTCGATGCATGCCGACTTGCTTGTTCGTACGTTCGTAGCACAAGCGCGGTCGCCTACCTCGTAGCCAACGCTACCGCGGGAACTCAGGCGGAAGGCGCGCGCTCTGATTGGTCGGGGTTTTTGCTTAATATCTCCTTAACGAAGCTTCGGACAATATTTTCGCTAAGGAAAAAGTTGTTTCAAATCACCCCCTGAGTCACCCCTTTCAAGGAAACGCGACATTTTTGGGACACCCTGTAGGGTCGTCCCCACGACCACGGGCCAAAGTTGGCCAGCCGCCGACATGTCCGACGGCTATAGGGTCGTCCCCACGACCCCGGGACTAGATTGGCCCACCACCGTCATGTCCGACGACAACAGGATCGTCCCCACGACCCCGGGACTAGGTTGGCCCGCCGCCGACTTGTCCGACGGCTATAGGATCGTCCCCACGACCCCGGGACTAGGTTGGCCCGCCGCCGACTTGTCCGACGACTATAGGGTAGTCACCACGACCCCGGGACTAGGTTGGCCCGCCGCCGACATGTCCGACGACTATAGGGTCGTCCCCACGACCCCGGGGCTACATTGGCCCGCCACCGTCATGTCTGACGACTATAGGGTCGTCCCCACGACCACGGGCCAAAGTTGGCCAGCCGCCGACATGTCCGACGGCTATAGGGTCGTCCCCACGACCCCGGGACTAGATTGGCCCACCACCGTCATGTCCGACGACAACAGGATCGTCCCCACGACCCCGGGACTGGATTGGCCCGCCACCGTCATGTCCGACGACTATAGGGTCGTCCCCACGACCCCAGGTCTGGGTTGGCCCGCCGCCGACTTGTCCGACGACTATAGGGTCGTCTCCACGACCCCGGGCCAAAGTTGGTCAGCCGCCGACATGTCCGACGACTATAGGCTCGTCCCCACGACCCCGGGACTAGATTGGCCCGCCACCGTCATGTCCGACGACTATAAGGTCGCCCCACGACCCCGGGACTAGGTTGGCCAGCCGCCGACATGTCCGACGACTATAGGGTCGTCCCCAGGACCCCGGGACTAGATTGGCCAGCCGCCGACATGTTCGACGACTATGGGGTCGTCCCCACAACCCCGGGACTAGAGTGGCCCGCCACCGTCATGTCCGACGAGTATAGGGTCGTACCCACGACCCCGGGACTGGATTGGCCCGCCACCGTCATGTCCGACGACTATAGGGTCGTCCCCACGACCCCAGGTCTGGGTTGGCCCGCCGCCGACTTGTCCGACGACTATAGGGTCGATTCCACGACCACGGGCCAAAGTTGGTCAGCCGCCGACATGTCCGACGACTATAGGCTCGTCCCCACGACCCCGGGACTAGATTGGCCCGCCACCGTCATGTCCGACGACTATAGGGTCGCCCCACGACCCCGGGACTAGGTTGGCCAGCCGCCGACATGTCCGACGACTATAGGGTCATCCCCACGACCCCAGGAGTAGATTGCCCCGCCACCATCATGTCCGACGACTATAGGGTCGTCTCCACGACCCCTGGACTAGGTTGGCCCGCCGCCGAGTTGTCGAACGACTATAGGGTCGTCCCCACGACCCCGGGACTGGGTTGGCCCGCCGCCGACTTGTCCGACGACTATAGGGTCGTCCTCACGACCCAGGGACTAGGATGACCCGCCGCCAACTTGTCCGACGACTATAGAGTCGTCCCCACGACCCCGGGACTAGGTTGGCCCGCCGCCGACTAGTCCGACGACAATAGGGACGTCCCAACGACCCCGGGACTAGATTGGCCCGCCACCGTCATGTCCGACGAATATAGGTTCGTGCCTACGACCCTGGGCATACGTTGGCCCGCCGCCGACATGTCCGACGACTATAGAGTCGTCCCCACGACCCCGGGACTATGTTGGCCCGCCGCCGACTAGTCCGACGACTATAGGGTCGTCCCAACGACCCCGGGACTAGTTTGGCCCGCCACCGTCATGTCCGACGAATATAGGTTCGTCCCTACGACCCTGGGCATACGTTGGCCCACCGCCGACATGTCCGACGACAACAGGATTGTCCCCACGACCCTCGGACTAGATTGCCCCGCCACCGTCATGTCCGACGAATATAGGTTCGTCCCCACGACCCCGGGGCTGCATTGGCCCGCCACCGTCATGTCCGACGACTATAGGGTCGTCCCCACGACCACGGGCCAAAGTTGGCCAGCCGCCGACATGTCCGACGGCTATAGGGTCGTCCCCACGACCCCGGGACTAGATTGGCCCACCACCGTCATGTCCGACGACAACAGGATCGTCCCCACGACCCCGGGACTAGGTTGGCCCGCCGCCGACTTGTCCGACGACTATAGGGTCGTCCCCACGACCCCGGGACTAGGTTGGCCCGCCGCCGACTTGTCCGACGACTATGGGGTCGTCCCCACAACCCCGGGACTAGAGTGGCCCGCCACCGTCATGTCCGACGAGTATAGGGTCGTACCCACGACCCCGGGACTGGATTGGCCCGCAACCGTCATGTCCGACGACTATAGGGTCGTCCCCACGACCCCGGGACTATGTTGGCCCGCCGCCGACTTGTCCGACGACTATAGGGTCGTCCCCACGACCCCGGGACTAGGTTGGCCCGCCACCGTCATGTCCGACGACTATAAGGTCGCCCCACGACCCCGGGACTAGGTTGGCCAGCCGCCGACATGTCCGACGACTATAGGGTCGTCCCCACGACCCCGGGGCTACATTGGCCCGCCACCGTCATGTCCGACGACTATAGGGTCGTTCCCACGACCACGGGCCAAAGTTGGCCAGCCGCCGACATGTCCGACGGCTATAGGGTCGTCCCCACGACCCCGGGACTAGATTGGCCCACCACCGTCATGTCCGACGACAACAGGATCGTCCCCACGACCCCGGGACTAGGTTGTCCCGCCGCCGACTTGTCCGACGGCTATAGGATCGTCCCCACGACCCCGGGACTAGGTTGGCCCGCCGCCGACTTGTCCGACGACTATAGGGTAGTCACCACGACCCCGGGACTAGGTTGGCCCGCCGCCGACATGTCCGACGACTATAGGGTCGTCCCCACGACCCCGGGGCTACATTGGCCCGCCACCGTCATGTCTGACGACTATAGGGTCGTCCCCACGACCACGGGCCAAAGTTGGCCAGCCGCCGACATGTCCGACGGCTATAGGGTCGTCCCCACGACCCCGGGACTAGATTGGCCCACCACCGTCATGTCCGACGACAACAGGATCGTCCCCACGACCCCGGGACTGGATTGGCCCGCCACCGTCATGTCCGACGACTATAGGGTCGTCCCCACGACCCCAGGTCTGGGTTGGCCCGCCGCCGACTTGTCCGACGACTATAGGGTCGTCTCCACGACCCCGGGCCAAAGTTGGTCAGCCGCCGACATGTCCGACGACTATAGGCTCGTCCCCACGACCCCGGGACTAGATTGGCCCGCCACCGTCATGTCCGACGACTATAAGGTCGCCCCACGACCCCGGGACTAGGTTGGCCAGCCGCCGACATGTCCGACGACTATAGGGTCGTCCCCAGGACCCCGGGACTAGATTGGCCAGCCGCCGACATGTTCGACGACTATGGGGTCGTCCCCACAACCCCGGGACTAGAGTGGCCCGCCACCGTCATGTCCGACGAGTATAGGGTCGTACCCACGACCCCGGGACTGGATTGGCCCGCCACCGTCATGTCCGACGACTATAGGGTCGTCCCCACGACCCCAGGTCTGGGTTGGCCCGCCGCCGACTTGTCCGACGACTATAGGGTCGATTCCACGACCCCGGGCCAAAGTTGGTCAGCCGCCGACATGTCCGACGACTATAGGCTCGTCCCCACGACCCCGGGACTAGATTGGCCCGCCACCGTCATGTCCGACGACTATAGGGTCGCCCCACGACCCCGGGACTAGGTTGGCCAGCCGCCGACATGTCCGACGACTATAGGGTCATCCCCACGACCCCAGGAGTAGATTGCCCCGCCACCATCATGTCCGACGACTATAGGGTCGTCTCCACGACCCCTGGACTAGGTTGGCCCGCCGCCAAGTTGTCGAACGACTATAGGGTCGTCCCCACGACCCCGGGACTGGGTTGGCCCGCCGCCGACTTGTCCGACGACTATAGGGTCGTCCTCACGACCCAGGGACTAGGATGACCCGCCGCCAACTTGTCCGACGACTATAGAGTCGTCCCCACGACCCCGGGACTAGGTTGGCCCGCCGCCGACTAGTCCGACGACAATAGGGACGTCCCAACGACCCCGGGACTAGATTGGCCCGCCACCGTCATGTCCGACGAATATAGGTTCGTGCCTACGACCCTGGGCATACGTTGGCCCGCCGCCGACATGTCCGACGACTATAGAGTCGTCCCCACGACCCCGGGACTATGTTGGCCCGCCGCCGACTAGTCCGACGACTATAGGGTCGTCCCAACGACCCCGGGACTAGTTTGGCCCGCCACCGTCATGTCCGACGAATATAGGTTCGACCCTACGACCCTGGGCATACGTTGGCCCACCGCCGACATGTCCGACGACAACAGGATTGTCCCCACGACCCTCGGACTAGATTGCCCCGCCACCGTCATGTCCGACGAATATAGGTTCGTCCCTACGACCCTGGGCATACGTTGGCCCACCGCCGACATGTCCGACGACAACAGGATTGTCCCCACGACCCTCGGACTAGATTGCCCCGCCACCGTCATGTCCGACGACTATAGGGTCGTCCCCACGACCCCGGGACTAGATTGGCCCGCCACCATCATGTCCGAGGACTATAGGGTCGTCCCCACGACCCCGGGACTAGGGTGGCCCGCCGCCGACTTGTCCGACGACTATAGGGTCGTCCCCACGACCCCGGGACTAGATTGGCCCACCACCGTCATGTCCGACGACTACAGGGTCGTCCCCACGGCCCCGGGAATAGATTGGCCCACCACCGTCATGTCCGACGACAACAGGATTGTCCCCACGACACTCGGACTAGATTGCCCCGCCACCGTCATGTCCGACGACTATAGGGTCGTCTCCACGACCCCGGGACTAGGTTGGCCCACCACCGTCATGTCCGACGACTACAGGGTCGTCCCCACGACCCCGGGACTAGGTTGGCCAGCCGCCGACATGTCCGACGACTATAGGGTCGTCCCCACGACCCCCGGGCTGCATTGGCCCGCCACCGTCATGTCCGACGACTATAGGGTCGTCCCCACGACCACGGGCCAAAGTTGGCCAGCCGCCGACATGTCCGACGGCTATAGGGTCGTCCCCACGACCCCGGGACTAGATTGGCCCACCACCGTCATGTCCGACGACAACAGGATCGTCCCCACGACCCCGGGACTAGGTTGGCCCGCCGCCGACTTGTCCGACGGCTATAGGATCGTCCCCACGACCCCGGGACTAGGTTGGCCCGCCGCCGACTTGTCCGACGACTATAGGGTCGTCACCACGACCCCGGGACTAGGTTGGCCCGCCGCCGACATGTCCGACGACTATAGGGTCGTCCCCACGACCCCGGGGCTACATTGGCCCGCCACCGTCATGTCCGACGACTATAGGGTCGTCCCCACGACCACGGGCCAAAGTTGGACAGCCGCCGACATGTCCGACGGCTATAGGGTCGTCCCCACGACCCCGGGACTAGATTGGCCCACCACCGTCATGTCCGACGACAACAGGATCGTCCCCACGACCCCGGGACTGGATTGGCCCGCCACCGTCATGTCCGACGACTATAGGGTCGTCCCCACGACCCCAGGTCTGGGTTGGCCCGCCGCCGACTTGTCCGACGACTATAGGGTCGTCTCCACGATCCCGGGCCAAAGTTGGTCAGCCGCCGACATGTCCGACGACTATAGGCTCGTCCCCACGACCCCGGGACTAGATTGGCCCGCCACCGTCATGTCCGACGACTATAAGGTCGCCCCACGACCCCGGGACTAGGTTGGCCAGCCGCCGACATGTCCGACGACTATAGGGTCGTCCCCAGGACCCCGGGACTAGATTGGCCAGCCGCCGACATGTTCGACGACTATGGGGTCGTCCCCACAACCCCGGGACTAGAGTGGCCCGCCACCGTCATGTCCGACGAGTATAGGGTCGTACCCACGACCCCGGGACTGGATTGGCCCGCCACCGTCATGTCCGACGACTATAGGGTCGTCCCCACGACCCCAGGTCTGGGTTGGCCCGCCGCCGACTTGTCCGACGACTATAGGGTCGTCTCCACGACCCCGGGCCAAAGTTGGTCAGCCGCCGACATGTCCGACGACTATAGGCTCGTCCCCACGACCCCGGGACTAGATTGGCCGCCACCGTCATGTCCGACAACTATAGGGTCGCCCCACGACCCCGGGACTAGGTTGGCCAGCCGCCGACATGTCCGACGACTATAGGGTCATCCCCACGACCCCAGGAGTAGATTGCCCCGCCACCGTCATGTCCGACGACTATAGGGTCGTCTCCACGACGCCTGGACTAGGTTGGCCCGCCGCCGAGTTGTCCGACGACTATAGGGTCGTCCCCACGACCCCGGGACTGGGTTGGCCCGCCGCCGACTTGTCCGACGACTATAGGGTCGTCCTCACGACCCAGGGACTAGGATGACCCGCCACCGACTTGTCCGACGACTATAGAGTCGTCCCCACGACCCCGGGACTAGGTTGGCCCGCCGCCGACTAGTCCGACGACAATAGGGACGTCCCAACGACCCCGGGACTAGATTGGCCCGCCACCGTCATGTCCGACGAATATAGGTTCGTGCCTACGACCCTGGGCATACGTTGGCCCGCCGCCGACATGTCCGACGACTATAGAGTCGTCCCCACGACCCCAGGAGTAGATTGCCCCGCCACCGTCATGTCCGACGACTATAGGGTCGTCTCCACGACCCCTGGACTAGGTTGGCCCGCCGCCGAGTTGTCCGACGACTATAGGGTCGTCCCCACGACCCCGGGACTGGGTTGGCCCGCCGCCGACTTGTCCGACGACTATAGGGTCGTCCTCACGACCCAGGGACTAGGATGACCCGCCGCCGACTTGTCCGACGACTATAGAGTCGTCTCCACGACCCCGGGACTATGTTGGCCCGCCGCCGACTTGTCCGACGACTATAGGGTAGTCCCCGCGACCCCGGGACTAGATTGGCCCGCCACCGTCATGTCCGACGACTATAGGGTCGCCCCACGACCCCGGGACTAGGTTGGCCCGCCGCCGACTAGTCCGACGACTATAGGGTCGTCCCCACGACCCCGGGACTAGATTGGCCCGCCACCGTCATGTCCGACGAGTATAGGGTCGTACCCACGACCCCGGGACTGGATTGGCCCGCCACCGTCATGTCCGACGACTATATGGTCGTCCCCACGACCCCAGGTCTGGGTTGGCCCGCCGCCGACTTGTCCGACGACTATAGGGTCGTCTCCACGACCCCGGGCCAAAGTTGGTCAGCCGCCGACATGTCCGACGACTATAGGCTCGTCCCCACGACCCCAGGACTAGATTGGCCCGCCACCGTCATGTCCGACGACTATAGGGTCGTCTCCACGACCCCTGGACTAGGTTGGCCCGCCGCCGAGTTGTCCGACGACTATAGGGTCGTCCTCACGACCCAGGGACTAGGATGACCCGCCGCCGACATGTCCGACGACTATAGAGTCGTCCCCACGACCCCGGGACTATGTTGGCCCGCCGCCGACTAGTCCGACGACAATAGGGTCGTCCCAACGATCCCGGGACTAGATTGGCCCGCCACCGTCATGTCCGACGACTATAGGGTCGTCCCCACGACCCCGGGACTATGTTGGCCCGCCGCCGACTTGTCCGACGACTATAGGGTAGTCCCCGCGACCCCGGGACTAGATTGGCCCGCCACCGTCATGTCCGACGACTATAGGGTCGTCCCCACGACCCCGGGACTAGATTGGCCCGCCACCATCATGTCCGACGACTATAGGGTCGTCCCCACGACCCCGGGATTAGGGTGGCCCGCCGCCGACTTGTCCGACGACTATAGGGTCGTCCCCACGACCCCGGGACTAGATTGGCCCACCACCGTCATGTCCGACGACTACAGGGTCGTCCCCACGACCCCGGGACTAGATTGGCCCGCCACCGTCATGTCCGACGACTATAGGGTCGTCCCCACGACCCCGGGTCTAGGTTGGCCGGCCGCCGACTTGTCCGACGACTATAGGGTCGTCCCTCCCACCCCGGAACTAGGTTGGCCAGCCGCCGACATGTCCGACGACTATAGGGTCGTCCCCACGACCCCGGAGTTAGAATGGCCCGCCACCGTCGTGTCCGACGACTATAGGGTCGTCTCCGCGACCACGGGCCAAAGTTGGTCAGCCGCCGACTTGTCCGACGACTATTGGGTCGTCCCCACGACCCCGGGACTAGGTTGGCCCGCCGCCAACTAGTCCGACGACTATAGGGTCGTCCCAACGACCCCGGGACTAGTTTGGCCCGCCACCGTCATGTCCGACGAATATAGGTTCGTCCCTACGACCCTGGGCATACGTTGGCCCGCCGCCGACATGTCCGACGACTATAGGGACGTCCCCACGACCCCGGGACTAGGTTGGCCCGCCACCGTCATGTCCCACGACTATAGGGTCGTCCCCACGACCGCGGGGCTAGATTGGCCCGCCACCGTCATGTCCGACGACTATAGGGTCGTCCCCACGACCACGGGCCAAAGTTGGCCAGCCGCCGACATGTCCGACGACTATAGGGCCGTCCCAACGACCCCGGGACTAGATTGGCCCGCCACCGTCATGTCCGACGACTATAGGGTCGTCCCCACGACCCCGGGACTAGGTTGGCCCGCCGCCGACTTGTCCGACGACTATAGGGTCGTCCCTCCCACCCCGGAACTAGGTTGGCCAGCCGCCGACATGTCCGACGACTATAGGGTCGTCCCCACGACCCCGGGGCTAGATTAGCCAGCCGCCGACATGTCCGACGACTATTGGGTCGTCCCCACGACCCCGGGACTAGGTTGGCCCGCCGCCGACTTGTCCGACGACTATAGGTTCGTCCCTACGACCCTGGGCATACGTTGGCCCGCCGCCGACATGTCCGACGACTATAGGGTCGTCCCCACGATCCCGGGACTAGGTTGGCCAGCCGCCGACATGTCCGACGACAATAGGGTCGTCCCCACGACCCCGGGACTAGATTGGCCCACCACCGTCATGTCCGACGACTACAGGGTCGTCCCCACGGCCCCGGGAATAGATTGGCCCGCCGCCGACTTGTCCGACGACTATAGGGTCGTCCCTACGACCCAGGGACTAGGATGACCCGCCGCCGACTTGTCCGACGACTATAGAGTCGTCCCCACGACCCCGGGACTAGGTTGGCCAGCCGCCGACATGTCCGACGACTATTGGGTCGTCCCCACGACCCCGGGACTAGGTTGGCCCGCCGCCGACTTGTCCGACGACTATAGGTTCGTCCCTACGACCCTGGGCATACGTTGGCCCGCCACCGACATGTCCGACGACTATAGGGTCGTCCCCACGATCCCGGGACTAGGTTGGCCAACCGCCGACATGTCCGACGACAATAGGGTCGCCCCCACGACCCCGGGACTAGATTGGCCCACCACCGTCATGTCCGACGACTACAGGGTCGTCCCCACGGCCCCGGGAATAGATTGGCCCGCCACCGTCATGTCCGACGAATATAGGTTCGTCCCTACGACCCTGGGCATACGTTGGCCCACCGCCGACATGTCCGACGACAACAGGATTGTCCCCACGACCCTCGGACTAGATTGCCCCGCCACCGTCATGTCCGACGACTATAGGGTCGTCCCCACGACCCCGGGACTAGATTGGCCCGCCACCATCATGTCCGAGGACTATAGGGTCGTCCCCACGACCCCGGGACTAGGGTGGCCCGCCGCCGACTTGTCCGACGACTATAGGGTCGTCCCCACGACCCCGGGACTAGATTGGCCCACCACCGTCATGTCCGACGACTACAGGGTCGTCCCCACGGCCCCGGGAATAGATTGGCCCACCACCGTCATGTCCGACGACAACAGGATTGTCCCCACGACCCTCGGACTAGATTGCCCCGCCACCGTCATGTCCGACGACTATAGGGTCGTCTCCACGACCCCGGGACTAGGTTGGCCCACCACCGTCATGTCCGACGACTACAGGGTCGTCCCCACGACCCCGGGACTAGGTTGGCCAGCCGCCGACATGTCCGACGACTATAGGGTCGCCCCACGACCCCGGGACTAGGTTGGCCAGCCGCCGACATGTCCGACGACTATAGGGTCATCCCCACGACCGCGGGGCTACATTGGCCCGCCACCGTCATGTCCGACGACTATAGGGTCGTCCCCACGACCACGGGCCAAAGTTGGACAGCCGCCGACATGTCCGACGGCTATAGGGTCGTCCCCACGGCCCCGGGAATAGATTGGCCCACCACCGTCATGTCCGACGACAACAGGATTGTCCCCACGACCCTCGGACTAGATTGCCCCGCCACCGTCATGTCCGACGACTATAGGGTCGTCTCCACGACCCCGGGACAAGGTTGGCCCACCACCGTCATGTCCGACGACTACAGGGTCGTCCCCACGACCCCGGGACTAGGTTGGCCCACCACCGTCATGTCCGACGACAACAGGATCGTCCCCACGACCCCGGGACTAGGTTGGCCCGCCGCCGACTTGTCCGACGGCTATAGGGTCGTCACCACGACCCCGGGACTAGGTTGGCCCGCCGCCGACATGTCCGACGACTATAGGGTCGTCCCCACGACCGCGGGGCTACATTGGCCCGCCACCGTCATGTCCGACGACTATAGGGTCGTCCCCACGACCACGGGCCAAAGTTGGACAGCCGCCGACATGTCCGACGGCTATAGGGTCGTCCCCACGACCCCGGGACTAGATTGGCCCACCACCGTCATGTCCGACGACAACAGGATCGTCACCACGACCCCGGGTCTGGATTGGCCCGCCACCGTCATGTCCGACGACTATAGGGTCGTCCCCACGACCCCAGGTCTGGGTTGGCCCGCCGCCGACTTGTCCGACGACTATAGGGTCGTCTCCACGATCCCGGGCCAAAGTTGGTCAGCCGCCGACATGTCCGACGACTATAGGCTCGTCCCCACGACCCCGGGACTAGATTGGCCGCCACCGTCATGTCCGACAACTATAGGGTCGCCCCACGACCCCGGGACTAGGTTGGCCAGCCGCCGACATGTCCGACGACTATAGGGTCATCCCCACGACCCCAGGAGTAGATTGCCCCGCCACCGTCATGTCCGACGACTATAGGGTCGTCTCCACGACCCCTGGACTAGGTTGGCCCGCCGCCGAGTTGTCCGACGACTATAGGGTCGTCCCCACGACCCCGGGACTGGGTTGGCCCGCCGCCGACTTGTCCGACGACTATAGGGTCGTCCTCACGACCCAGGGACTAGGATGACCCGCCACCGACTTGTCCGACGACTATAGAGTCGTCCCCACGACCCCGGGACTAGGTTGGCCCGCCGCCGACTAGTCCGACGACAATAGGGACGTCCCAACGACCCCGGGACTAGATTGGCCCGCCACCGTCATGTCCGACGAATATAGGTTCGCCCCACGACCCCGGGACTAGGTTGTCCAGCCGCCGACATGTCCGACGACTATAGGGTCATCCCCACGACCCCAGGAGTAGATTGCCCCGCCACCGTCATGTCCGACGACTATAGGGTCGTCTCCACGACCCCTGGACTAGGTTGGCCCGCCGCCGAGTTGTCCGACGACTATAGGGTCGTCCCCACGACCCCGGGACTGGGTTGGCCCGCCGCCGACTTGTCCGACGACTATAGGGTCGTCCTCACGACCCAGGGACTAGGATGACCCGCCGCCGACTTGTCCGACGACTATAGAGTCGTCTCCACGACCCCGGGCCAAAGTTGGTCAGCCGCCGACATGTCCGACGACTATAGGCTCGTCCCCACGACCCCGGGACTAGATTGGCCCGCCAGCGTCATGTCCGACGACTATAGGGTCGCCCCACGACCCCGGGACTAGGTTGGCCCGCCGCCGACTAGTCCGACGACTATAGGGTCGTCCCCACGACCCCGGGACTAGATTGGCCCGCCACCGTCATGTCCGACGAGTATAGGGTCGTACCCACGACCCCGGGACTGGATTGGCCCTCCACCGTCATGTCCGACGACTATATGGTCGTCCCCACGACCCCAGGACTAGATTGGCCCGCCACCGTCATGTCCGACGACTATAGGGTCGTCTCCACGACCCCTGGACTAGGTTGGCCCGCCGCCGAGTTGTCCGACGACTATAGGGTCGTCCTCACGACCCAGGGACTAGGATGACCCGCCGCCGACTTGTCCGACGACTATAGGGTCGTCCCCACGACCCCGGGACTAGATTGGCCCACCACCGTCATGTCCGACGACTACAGGGTCGTCCCCACGACCCCGGGACTAGATTGGCCCGCCACCGTCATGTCCGACGACTATAGGGTCGTCCCCACGACCCCGGGACTAGGTTGGCCGGCCGCCGACTTGTCCGACGACTATAGGGTCGTCCCTCCCACCCCGGAACTAGGTTGGCCAGCCGCCGACATGTCCGACGACTATAGGGTCGTCCCCACGACCCCGGAGTTAGAATGGCCCGCCACCGTCGTGTCCGACGACTATAGGGTCGTCTCCGCGACCACGGGCCAAAGTTGGTCAGCCGCCGACTTGTCCGACGACTATTGGGTCGTCCCCACGACCCCGGGACTAGGTTGGCCCGCCGCCAACTAGTCCGACGACTATAGGGTCGTCCCAACGACCCCGGGACTAGTTTGGCCCGCCACCGTCATGTCCGACGAATATAGGTTCGTCCCTACGACCCTGGGCATACGTTGGCCCGCCGCCGACTTGTCCGACGACTATAGGGTCGTCCCCACGACCCCGGGACTATGTTGGCCAGCCGCCGACATGTCCGACGACTATAGGGTCGTCCCCACGACCCCGGGACTAGATTGGCCCACCACCGTCACGTCCGACGACAACAGGATCGTCCCCACGACCCCGGGACTATGTTGGCCCGCCGCCGACTTGTCCGACGACTATAGGGTCGTCCCCACGACCCCGGGACTAGGTTGGCCCGCCGCCGACTTGTCCGACGACTATAGGGTCGTCCCCACGACCCCGGGACTATGTTGGCCCGCCGCCGACTTGTCCGACGACTATAGGGTCGTGCCCACGACCCCGGGACTAGAGTGGCCCGCCGCCGACTTGTCCGACGACTATGGGGTCATCCCCACGACCCCAGGAGTAGATTGCCCCGCCACCGACATGTCCGACGACTATAGGGTCGTCCCCACGACCACGGGCCAAAGTTGGTCAGCCGCCGACATGTCCGACGACTATAGGGGCGTCTCCACGACCCCGGGACTAGGTTGGCCCGCTGCCGACTTGTCCGACGACTATAGGGACGTCCCCACGACCACGGGCCAATGTTGCCCAGCCGCCGATATGTCCGACGACTATAGGGTCGTCCCCACGACCCCGGGACTAGATTGGCCCACCACCGTCATGTCCGACGACTATAGGGTCGTCCCCACGACCCAGGGCCAATGTTGCCCAGCCGCCGACATGTCCGACGACTATAGGGTCGTCCCCACGACCCCGGGACTAGACTGGCCCGCCACAGACATGTCCGACGACTATAGGGTCGCCCCACGATCCCGGGACTAGGTTGGCCCGCCGCCGAACTTGTCCGACGACTATAGGGTCGTCCCCACGACCCCGGGACTATGTTGGCCCACCACCGTCATGTCCGACGACTATAGGGTCGTCCCCACGACCCAGGGCCAATGTTGCCCAGCCGCCGACATGTCCGACGACTATAGGGTCGTCCCCACGACCCCGGGACTAGATTGGCCCGCCACCGACATGTCCGACGACTATAGGGTCGCCCCACGATCCCGGGACTAGGTTGGCCCGCCGCCGAACTTGTCCGACGACTATAGGGTCGTCCCCACGACCCCGGGACTATGTTGGCCCGCCGCCGACTTGTCCGACGACTATAGGGTCGTCCCCACGACCCCGGGACTATGTTGGCCCGCCGCCGACTTGTCCGACGACTATAGGGTCGTCCCCACGACCCCGGGACTAGGTTGGCCCGCCGCCGACTTGTCCGACGACTATAGGGTCGTCACCACGACCCCGGGACTAGGGTGGCCCGCCGCCGACTTGTCCGACGACTATAGGGTCGTCCCCACGACCCCGGGACTAGGTTGGCCCGCCGCCGACTTGTCCGACGACTATAGGGTCGTCCCCAGGACCCCGGGACTATGTTGGCCCGCCGCCGACTTGTCCGACGACTATAGGGTTGTCCCCACGACCCCGGGACTAGGTTGACCCGCCGCCGACTTGGCCGACGACTATAGGGTCGTCCCTCCCACCCCGGAACTAGGTTGGCCAGCCGCCGACATGTCCGACGACTATAGGGTCGTCTCCACGACCCCGGGACTAGGTTGGCCCGCCGCCGACTTGTCCGGCGACTATAGGGACGTCCCCACGACCACGGGCCAATGTTGCCCAGCCGCCGACATGTCCGACGACTATAGGGTCGTCCCCACGACCCCGGGACTAGATTGGCCCGCCACCGACATGTCCGACAACTATAGGGTCGCCCCACGACCCCGGGACTAGGTTGGCCCGCCACCATCATTTCCGACGACTATAGGGTCGTCCCCACCACCCCGGGACTAGGTTGGCCCGCCGCCGACTTGTCCGACGACAATAGGGTCGTACCCACGACCCAGGGACTAGGATGACCCGCCGCCGACTTGTCCGACGACTATAGAGTCGTCCCCACGACCGCGGGACTAGGTTGGCCCGCTGCCAACTAGTCCGACGACTATAGGGTCGTCCCAACGACCCCGCGACTAGATTGGCCCGCCACCGTCATGTCCGACGAATATAGGTTCGTGCCTAAGACCCTAGGCATACGTTGGCCCGCCGCCGAAATGTCCGACGACTATAGGGTCGTCCCCACGATCCCGCGACTAGGTTGGCCAGCCGCCGACATGTCCGACGACAATAGGGTCGTCCCCACGACCCCGGGACTAGATTGGCCCACCACCGTCATGTCCGACGACTACAGGGTCGTCCCCACGACCCCGGGACTAGGTTGGCCCGCCGCCGACTTGTCCGACGACTATAGGGTCGTCCCCACGACCCCGGGACTGGGTTGGCCCGCCGCCGACTTGTCGGAAGACTCTAGGGTCGTCCCCACGACCCAGGGACTAAGATGACCCGCCGCCGACATGTCCGACGACAATAGGGTCGTCCCCACGACCCCGGGACTAGATTGGCCCACCACCGTCATGTCCGACGACTACAGGGTCGTCCCCACGTCCCCGGGACTAGGTTGGCCCGCCGCCGACTTGTCCGACGACTATAGGGTCGTCCCTACCACCCCGGGACTAGGTTGGCCAGCCGCCGACATGTTCGACGACTACAGGATCGTCCCCACGATCCCCGGACTAGATTGCCCCGCCACCGTCATGTCCGACGACTATAGGGTCGTCCCCACGACCCAGGGCCAATGATGCCCAGCCGCCGACATGTCCGACGACTATAGGGTCGTCCCCACGACCCCGGGACTATGTTGGCCCGCCGCCGACTTCTCCGACGACTATAGGGTCGTCCCCACGACCCCGGGACTAGGTTGGCCCGCCACCGTCATGTCCGACGACTACAGGGTCGTCCCCACGGCCCCGGGAATAGATTGGCCCGCCGCCGACTTGTCCGACGACTATAGGGTCGCCCCCACGACCCAGGGACTAGGATAACCCGCCGCCGACTTGTCCGACGACTATAGAGTCGTCCCCACGACCCCGGGACTAGGTTGGCCAGCCGCCGACATATCCGACGACTATAGGGTCGTCCCCACGACCCCGGGACTAGATTGGCCCGCCACCGTCATGTCCGACGACTATAGGGCCGTCTCCACGACCCCGGGACTAGGTTGTCCCGCCGCCGACATGTCCGACGACTATAGGGTCGTCCCCACGACCACTGGCCAAAGTTGCCCAGCCGCCGACATGTCCGACGACTATAGGGTCGCCCCCACGACCCCGGGACTAGGTTGGCCCGCCGCCGACATATCCGACGTCTATAGTGTCGTCCCCACGACCCCGGGGCTAGATTGGCCCGCCACCGTCATGTCCGACGACTATAGGGTCGTCCCCACGACCACGGGCCAAAGTTGGCCAGCCGCCGACATGTCCGACGGCTATAGGGTCGTCCCCACGACCCCGGGACTAGATTGGCCCACCACCGTCATGTCCGACGACAACAGGATCGTCCCCACGACCCCGGGACTATGTTGGCCCGCCGCCGACTTGTCCGACGACTATAGGGTCGTCCCCACGACCCCGGGACTAGGTTGGCCCGCCGCCGACTTGTCCGACGACTATAGGGTCGTCCCCACGACCCCGGGACTATGTTGGCCCGCCGCCGACTTGTCCGACGACTATAGGGTCGTGCCCACGACCCCGGGACTAGAGTGGCCCGCCACCGACATGTCCGACAACTATAGGGTCGCCCCACGACCCCGGGACTAGGTTGGCCCGCCACCATCATGTCCGACGACAACAGGATCGTCCCCACGACCCCGGGACTATGTTGGCCCGCCGCCGACTTGTCCGACGACTATAGGGTCGTCCCCACGACCCCGGGACTAGGTTGGCCCGCCGCCGACTTGTCCGACGACTATAGGGTCGTCCCCACGACCCCGGGACTAGGTTGGCCCGCCGCCGACTTGTCCGACGACTATAGGGTCGTCCCCAGGACCCCGGGACTATGTTGGCCCGCCGCCGACTTGTCCGACGACTATAGGGTTGTCCCCACGACCCCGGGACTAGGTTGACCCGCCGCCGACTTGGCCGACGACTATAGGGTCGTCCCTCCCACCCCGGAACTAGGTTGGCCAGCCGCCGACATGTCCGACGACTATAGGGTCGTCTCCACGACCCCGGGACTAGGTTGGCCCGCCGCCGACTTGTCCGGCGACTATAGGGACGTCCCCACGACCACGGGCCAATGTTGCCCAGCCGCCGACATGTCCGACGACTATAGGGTCGTCCCCACGACCCCGGGACTAGATTGGCCCGCCACCGACATGTCCGACAACTATAGGGTCGCCCCACGACCCCGGGACTAGGTTGGCCCGCCACCATCATTTCCGACGACTATAGGGTCGTCCCCACCACCCCGGGACTAGGTTGGCCCGCCGCCGACTTGTCCGACGACAATAGGGTCGTACCCACGACCCAGGGACTAGGATGACCCGCCGCCGACTTGTCCGACGACTATAGAGTCGTCCCCACGACCGCGGGACTAGGTTGGCCCGCTGCCAACTAGTCCGACGACTATAGGGTCGTCCCAACGACCCCGCGACTAGATTGGCCCGCCACCGTCATGTCCGACGAATATAGGTTCGTGCCTAAGACCCTAGGCATACGTTGGCCCGCCGCCGAAATGTCCGACGACTATAGGGTCGTCCCCACGATCCCGCGACTAGGTTGGCCAGCCGCCGACATGTCCGACGACAATAGGGTCGTCCCCACGACCCCGGGACTAGATTGGCCCACCACCGTCATGTCCGACGACTACAGGGTCGTCCCCACGACCCCGGGACTAGGTTGGCCCGCCGCCGACTTGTCCGACGACTATAGGGTCGTCCCCACGACCCCGGGACTGGGTTGGCCCGCCGCCGACTTGTCGGACGACTCTAGGGTCGTCCCCACGACCCAGGGACTAAGATGACCCGCCGCCGACATGTCCGACGACAATAGGGTCGTCCCCACGACCCCGGGACTAGATTGGCCCACCACCGTCATGTCCGACGACTACAGGGTCGTCCCCACGTCCCCGGGACTAGGTTGGCCCGCCGCCGACTTGTCCGACGACTATAGGGTCGTGCCCACGACCCCGGGACTAGAGTGGCCCGCCACCGACATGTCCGACAACTATAGGGTCGCCCCACGACCCCGGGACTAGGTTGGCCCGCCACCATCATGTCCGACGACTATAGGGTCGTCCCCACCACCCCGGGACTAGGTTGGCCCGCCGCCGACTTGTCCGACGACAATAGGGTCGTACCCACGACCCAGGGACTAGGATGACCCGCCGCCGACTTGTCCGACGACTATAGAGTCGTCCCCACGACCGCGGGACTAGGTTGGCCCGCTGCCAACTAGTCCGACGACTATAGGGTCGTCCCAACGACCCCGGGACTAGATTGGCCCGCCACCGTCATGTCCGACGAATATAGGTTCGTGCCTAAGACCCTAGGCATACGTTGGCCCGCCGCCGAAATGTCCGACGACTATAGGGTCGTCCCCACGACCACGGGCCAATGTTGCCCAGCCGCCGACATGTCCGACGACTATAGGGTCGTCCCCACGACCCCGGGACTATGTTGGCCCGCCGCCGACTTGTCCGACGACTATAGGGTCGTGCCCACGACCCCGGGATTAGAGTGGCCCGCCGCCGACTTGTCCGACGACTATGGGGTCATCCCCACGACCCCAGGAGTAGATTGCCCCGCCACCGACATGTCCGACGACTATAGGGTCGTCTCCACGACCCCGGGACTAGGTTGGCCCGCCGCCGACTTGTCCGGCGACTATAGGGACGTCCCCACGACCACGGGCCAATGTTGCCCAGCCGCCGACATGTCCGACGACTATAGGGTCGTCCCCACGACCCCGGGACTAGGTTGGCCCGCCGCCAACTAGTCCGACGACTATAGGGACGTCCCAACGACCCCGGGACTAGGTTGGCCGGCCGCCGACTTGTCCGACGACTATAGAGTCGTCCCTCCCACCCCGGAACTAGGTTGGCCAGCCGCCGACATGTCCGACGACTATAGGGTCGTCCCCACGACCCCGGAGTTAGAATGGCCCGCCACCGTCGTGTCCGACGACTATAGGGTCGTCCCAACGAACCCGGGACTAGATTGGCCCGCCACCGTCATGTCCGACGACTATAGGGTCGTCCCCACGACCCCGGGACTAGGTTGGCCCGCCGCCGACTTGTCCGACGACTATAGGGTCGTCCCTCCCACCCCGGAACTAGGTTGGCCAGCCGCCGACATGTCCGACGACTATAGGGTCGTCCCCACGACCCCGGGACTAGGTTGGCCCGCCGCCGACTTGTCCGACGACTATAGGGTCGTCCCCACGACCCCGGGACTATGTTGGCCAGCCGCCGACATGTCCGACGACTATAGGGTCGTCCCCACGACCCCGGGACTAGATTGGCCCACCACCGTCACGTCCGACGACAACAGGATCGTCCCCACGACCCCGGGACTATGTTGGCCCGCCGCCGACTTGTCCGACGACTATAGGGTCGTCCCCACGACCCCGGGACTAGGTTGGCCCGCCGCCGACTTGTCCGACGACTATAGGGTCGTCCCCACGACCCCGGGACTATGTTGGCCCGCCGCCGACTTGTCCGACGACTATAGGGTCGTGCCCACGACCCCGGGACTAGAGTGGCCCGCCGCCGACTTGTCCGACGACTATGGGGTCATCCCCACGACCCCAGGAGTAGATTGCCCCGCCACCGACATGTCCGACGACTATAGGGTCGTCTCCACGACCCCGGGACTAGAGTGGCCCGCCGCCGACTTGTCCGACGACTATGGGGTCATCCCCACGACCCCAGGAGTAGATTGCCCCGCCACCGACATGTCCGACGACTATAGGGTCGTCCCCACGACCACGGGCCAAAGTTGGTCAGCCGCCGACATGTCCGACGACTATAGGGGCGTCTCCACGACCCCGGGACTAGGTTGGCCCGCTGCCGACTTGTCCGACGACTATAGGGACGTCCCCACGACCACGGGCCAATGTTGCCCAGCCGCCGATATGTCCGACGACTATAGGGTCGTCCCCACGACCCCGGGACTAGATTGGCCCACCACCGTCATGTCCGACGACTATAGGGTCGTCCCCACGACCCAGGGCCAATGTTGCCCAGCCGCCGACATGTCCGACGACTATAGGGTCGTCCCCACGACCCCGGGACTAGACTGGCCCGCCACAGACATGTCCGACGACTATAGGGTCGCCCCACGATCCCGGGACTAGGTTGGCCCGCCGCCGAACTTGTCCGACGACTATAGGGTCGTCCCCACGACCCCGGGACTATGTTGGCCCACCACCGTCATGTCCGACGACTATAGGGTCGTCCCCACGACCCAGGGCCAATGTTGCCCAGCCGCCGACATGTCCGACGACTATAGGGTCGTCCCCACGACCCCGGGACTAGATTGGCCCGCCACCGACATGTCCGACGACTATAGGGTCGCCCCACGATCCCGGGACTAGGTTGGCCCGCCGCCGAACTTGTCCGACGACTATAGGGTCGTCCCCACGACCCCGGGACTATGTTGGCCCGCCGCCGACTTGTCCGACGACTATAGGGTCGTCCCCACGACCCCGGGACTATGTTGGCCCGCCGCCGACTTGTCCGACGACTATAGGGTCGTCCCCACGACCCCGGGACTAGGTTGGCCCGCCGCCGACTTGTCCGACGACTATAGGGTCGTCACCACGACCCCGGGACTAGGGTGGCCCGCCGCCGACTTGTCCGACGACTATAGGGTCGTCCCCACGACCCCGGGACTAGGTTGGCCCGCCGCCGACTTGTCCGACGACTATAGGGTCGTCCCCAGGACCCCGGGACTATGTTGGCCCGCCGCCGACTTGTCCGACGACTATAGGGTTGTCCCCACGACCCCGGGACTAGGTTGACCCGCCGCCGACTTGGCCGACGACTATAGGGTCGTCCCTCCCACCCCGGAACTAGGTTGGCCAGCCGCCGACATGTCCGACGACTATAGGGTCGTCTCCACGACCCCGGGACTAGGTTGGCCCGCCGCCGACTTGTCCGGCGACTATAGGGACGTCCCCACGACCACGGGCCAATGTTGCCCAGCCGCCGACATGTCCGACGACTATAGGGTCGTCCCCACGACCCCGGGACTAGATTGGCCCGCCACCGACATGTCCGACAACTATAGGGTCGCCCCACGACCCCGGGACTAGGTTGGCCCGCCACCATCATTTCCGACGACTATAGGGTCGTCCCCACCACCCCGGGACTAGGTTGGCCCGCCGCCGACTTGTCCGACGACAATAGGGTCGTACCCACGACCCAGGGACTAGGATGACCCGCCGCCGACTTGTCCGACGACTATAGAGTCGTCCCCACGACCGCGGGACTAGGTTGGCCCGCTGCCAACTAGTCCGACGACTATAGGGTCGTCCCAACGACCCCGCGACTAGATTGGCCCGCCACCGTCATGTCCGACGAATATAGGTTCGTGCCTAAGACCCTAGGCATACGTTGGCCCGCCGCCGAAATGTCCGACGACTATAGGGTCGTCCCCACGATCCCGCGACTAGGTTGGCCAGCCGCCGACATGTCCGACGACAATAGGGTCGTCCCCACGACCCCGGGACTAGATTGGCCCACCACCGTCATGTCCGACGACTACAGGGTCGTCCCCACGACCCCGGGACTAGGTTGGCCCGCCGCCGACTTGTCCGACGACTATAGGGTCGTCCCCACGACCCCGGGACTGGGTTGGCCCGCCGCCGACTTGTCGGACGACTCTAGGGTCGTCCCCACGACCCAGGGACTAAGATGACCCGCCGCCGACATGTCCGACGACAATAGGGTCGTCCCCACGACCCCGGGACTAGATTGGCCCACCACCGTCATGTCCGACGACTACAGGGTCGTCCCCACGTCCCCGGGACTAGGTTGGCCCGCCGCCGACTTGTCCGACGACTATAGGGTCGTCCCTACCACCCCGGGACTAGGTTGGCCAGCCGCCGACATGTTCGACGACTACAGGATCGTCCCCACGATCCCCGGACTAGATTGCCCCGCCACCGTCATGTCCGACGACTATAGGGTCGTCCCCACGACCCAGGGCCAATGATGCCCAGCCGCCGACATGTCCGACGACTATAGGGTCGTCCCCACGACCCCGGGACTATGTTGGCCCGCCGCCGACTTCTCCGACGACTATAGGGTCGTCCCCACGACCCCGGGACTAGGTTGGCCCGCCACCGTCATGTCCGACGACTACAGGGTCGTCCCCACGGCCCCGGGAATAGATTGGCCCGCCGCCGACTTGTCCGACGACTATAGGGTCGCCCCCACGACCCAGGGACTAGGATAACCCGCCGCCGACTTGTCCGACGACTATAGAGTCGTCCCCACGACCCCGGGACTAGGTTGGCCAGCCGCCGACATGTCCGACGACTATAGGGTCGTCCCCACGACCCCGGGACTAGATTGGCCCGCCACCGTCATGTCCGACGACTATAGGGCCGTCTCCACGACCCCGGGACTAGGTTGTCCCGCCGCCGACATGTCCGACGACTATAGGGTCGTCCCCACGACCACTGGCCAAAGTTGCCCAGCCGCCGACATGTCCGACGACTATAGGGTCGCCCCCACGACCCCGGGACTAGGTTGGCCCGCCGCCGACATATCCGACGTCTATAGTGTCGTCCCCACGACCCCGGGGCTAGATTGGCCCGCCACCGTCATGTCCGACGACTATAGGGTCGTCCCCACGACCACGGGCCAAAGTTGGCCAGCCGCCGACATGTCCGACGGCTATAGGGTCGTCCCCACGACCCCGGGACTAGATTGGCCCACCACCGTCATGTCCGACGACAACAGGATCGTCCCCACGACCCCGGGACTATGTTGGCCCGCCGCCGACTTGTCCGACGACTATAGGGTCGTCCCCACGACCCCGGGACTAGGTTGGCCCGCCGCCGACTTGTCCGACGACTATAGGGTCGTCCCCACGACCCCGGGACTATGTTGGCCCGCCGCCGACTTGTCCGACGACTATAGGGTCGTGCCCACGACCCCGGGACTAGAGTGGCCCGCCACCGACATGTCCGACAACTATAGGGTCGCCCCACGACCCCGGGACTAGGTTGGCCCGCCACCATCATGTCCGACGACTATAGGGTCGTCCCCACCACCCCGGGACTAGGTTGGCCCGCCGCCGACTTGTCCGACGACAATAGGGTCGTACCCACGACCCAGGGACTAGGATGACCCGCCGCCGACTTGTCCGACGACTATAGAGTCGTCCCCACGACCGCGGGACTAGGTTGGCCCGCTGCCAACTAGTCCGACGACTATAGGGTCGTCCCAACGACCCCGGGACTAGATTGGCCCGCCACCGTCATGTCCGACGAATATAGGTTCGTGCCTAAGACCCTAGGCATACGTTGGCCCGCCGCCGAAATGTCCGACGACTATAGGGTCGTCCCCACGACCACGGGCCAATGTTGCCCAGCCGCCGACATGTCCGACGACTATAGGGTCGTCCCCACGACCCCGGGACTAGAGTGGCCCGCCACCGTCATGTCCGACGAGTATAGGGTCGTACCCACGACCCCGGGACTTGATTGGCCCGCCACCGTCATGTCCGACGACTATAGGGTCGTCCCCACGACCCCAGGTCTGGGTTGGCCCGCCGCCGACTTGTCCGGCGACTATAGGGTCGTCTCCACGACCCCGGGCCAAAGTTGGTCAGCCGCCGACATGTCCGACGACTATAGGCTCGTCCCCACGACCCCGGGACTAGATTGGCCCGCCACCGTCATGTCCGACGACTATAGGGTCGCCCCACGACCCCGGGACTAGGATGGCCCGCCGCCGACTTGTCCGACGACTATAGGGTCGTCCCCACGACCCCGGGACTATGTTGGCCCGCCGCCGACTTGTCCGACGACTATAGGGTCGTGCCCACGACCCCGGGACTAGGTTGGCCCGCCGCCGACTTGTCCGACGACTATAGGGTCGTCCCTCCCACCCCGGAACTAGGTTGGCCAGCCGCCGACATGTCCGACGACTATAGGGTCGTCCCCACGACCCCGGGAATAGATTGGCCCGCCACCGTCATGTCCGACGACTATAGGGTCGTCCCCACGACACCGGGATTAGGTTGGCCCGCCGCCGATTTGTCCGACGACTATTGAGTCGTCCCCACGACCCCGGGACTAGGTTGGCCCGCCACCGACTTGTCCGGCGGCTATAGGGACGTCCCCACGACCACGGGCCAATGTTGCCCAGCCGCCGACATGTCCGACGACTATAGGGTCGTCCCCACGACCCCGGGACTAGATTGGCCCGCCACCGACATGTCCGACGACTATAGGGTCGCCCCACGACCCCGGGACTAGGTTGGCCCGCCACCATCATGTCCGACGACTATAGGGTCGTCCCCACCACCCCGGGACTAGGTTGGCCCGCCGCCGACTTGTCCGACGACAATAGGGTCGTACCCACGACCCAGGGACTAGGATGACCCGCCGCCGACTTGTCCGACGACTATAGAGACGCCCCCACGACCGCGGGACTAGGTTGACCCGCTGCCAACTAGTCCGACGACTATAGGGTCGTCCCAACGACCCCGGGACTAGATTGGCCCGCCACCGTCATGTCCGAGGAATATAGGTTCGTGCCTAAGACCCTAGGCATACGTTGGCCCGCCGCCGAAATGTCCGACGACTATAGGGTCGTCCCCACGATCCCGCGACTAGGTTGGCCAGCCGCCGACATGTCCGACGACAATAGGGTCGTCCCCACGACCCCGGGACTAGATTGGCCCACCACCGTCATGTCCGACGACTACAGGGTCGTCCCCACGACCCCGGGACTAGGTTGGCCCGCCGCCGACTTGTCCGACGACTATAGGGTCGTCCCCACGACCCCGGGACTGGGTTGGCCCGCCGCCGACTTGTCCGACGACTCTAGGGTCGTCCCCACGACCCAGGGACTAAGATGACCCGCCGCCGACATGTCCGACGACAATAGGGTCGTCCCCACGACCCCGGGACTAGATTGGCCCACCACCGTCATGTCCGACGACTACAGGGTCGTCCCCACGTCCCCGGGACTAGGTTGGCCCGCCGCCGACTTGTCCGACGACTATAGGGTCGTCCCTACCACCCCGGGACTAGGTTGGCCAGCCGCCGACATGTTCGACGACTACAGGATCGTCCCCACGATCCCCGGACTAGATTGCCCCGCCACCGTCATGTCCGACGACTATAGGGACGTCCCCATGACCCCGGGACTAGATTGTCCCGCCACCGACATGTCCGACGACTATAGGGCCGCCCCACGATCCCGGGACTAGGTTGGCCCGCCGCCGACTTGTCCGACGACTATAGGGTCGTCCCCACGACCCCGGGACTATGTTGGCCCGCCGCCGACTTGTCCGACGACTATAGGGTCGTCCCCACGACCCAGGGCCAATGATGCCCAGCCGCCGACATGTCCGACGACTATAGGGTCGTCCCCACGACCCCGGGACTATGTTGGCCCGCCGCCGACTTCTCCGACGACTATAGGGTCGTCCCCACGACCCCGGGACTAGGTTGGCCCGCCGCCGACTTGTCCGACGACTATAGGGTCGTCCCCAGGACCTCGGCACTAGATTGGCCAGCCGCCGACATGTTCGACGACTATGGGGTCGCCCCACGACCCCGGGACTAGGTTGGCCCGCCGCCGACTTGTCCGACGACTATAGGGTCGTCCCCACGACCCCGGGACTATGTTGGCCCGCCGCCGACTTGTCCGACGACTATAGGGTCGTCCCCACGACCCCGGGACTATGTTGGCCCGCCGCCGACTTGTCCGACGACTATAGGGTCGTCCCCACGACCCCGGGACTATGTTGGCCCGCCGCCGACTTGTCCGACGACTATAGGGTCGTCCCCACGACCCAGGGCCAATGATGCCCAGCCGCCGACATGTCCGACGACTATAGGGTCGTCCCCACGACCCCGGGACTAGGTTGGCCCGCCGCCGACTTATCCGACGACTATAGGGTCGTCCCTACCACCCCGGGACTAGGTTGGCAAGCCGCCGACATGTCCGACGACTACAGGGTCGTCTCCACGACCCCGGGACTAGTTTGGCCCGCCGCCGACTTGTCCGGCGACTATAGGGACGTCCCCACGACCACGGGCCAATGTTGCCCAGCCGCCGACATGTCCGACGACTATAGGGTCGTCCCCACGACCCCGGGACTAGATTGGCCCGCCACCATCATGTCCGACGACTATAGGGTCGTCCCCACGACCTAGGGACTAGGTTGGCCCGCCGCCGACTTGTCCGACGACTATAGGGTCGTCCCCACGACCCAGGGCCAATGATGCCCAGCCGCCGACATGTCCGACGACTATAGGGTCGTCCCCACGACCCCGGGACTAGATTGGCCCGCCACCGACATGTCCGACGGCTATAGGGTCGCCCCACGACCCCGGGACTAGGTTGGCCCGCCGCCAACTTGTCCGACGACTATAGGGTCGTCCCCACGACCCCGGGACTATGTTGGCCCGCCGCCGACTTGTCCGACGACTATAGGGTCGTCCCCACGACCCCGGGACTAGGTTGGCCCGCCGCCGACTTGTCCGACGACTATAGGGTCGTCCCCAGGACCCCGGGACTAGTTTGGCCAGCCGCCGACATGTTCGACGACTATGTGGTCGTCCCCACAACCCCGGGACTAGAGTGGTCCGCGACCGTCATGTCCGACGAGTATAGGGTCGTACCCACGACCCCGGGACTAGACTGGCCCGCCACCATCATGTCCGACGACTATAGGGTCGTCCCCACGACCTAGGGACTAGGTTGGCCCGCCGCCGACTTGTCCGACGACTATAGGGTCGTCCCCACGACCCAGGGCCAATGATGCCCAGCCGCCGACATGTCCGACGACTATAGGGTCGTCCCCACGACCCCGGGACTAGATTGGCCCGCCACCGACATGTCCGACGACTATAGGGTCGTCCCCACGACCCCGGGACTAGATTGTCCCGCCACCGACATGTCCGACGACTATAGGGCCGCCCCACGATCCCGGGACTAGGTTGGCCCGCCGCCGACTTGTCCGACGACTATAGGGTCGTTCCCACGACCCCGGGACTATGTTGGCCCGCCGCCGACTTGTCCGACGACTATAGGGTCGTCTCCACGACCCCGGGACTATGTTGGCCCGCCGCCGACTTGTCCGACGACTATAGGGTCGTCCCCACGACCCCGGGACTAGGTTGGCCCGCCGCCGACTTGTCCGACGACTATAGGGTCGTCCCCAGGACCCCGGGACTAGATTGGCCAGCCGCCGACATGTTCGACGACTATAGGGTCGTCCCCACGACCCCGGGTCTGGGTTGGCCCGCCGCCGTCTTGTCCGACGACTATAGGGTCGTCCCCATGACCCAGGGCCAATGTTGCCCAGCCGCCGACATGTCCGACGACTATAGGGTCGTCCCCACGACCACGGGCCAAAGTTGCCCAGCCGCCAACATGTCCAACGACTATAGGGTCGTCCCCACGACCCCGGGACTAGATTGGCCCCCCACCATCATGTCCGACGGCTATAGGGTCGTCCCCACGACCCCGGGACTAG
Source organism: Andrena fulva (assembly GCA_946251845.1). Lineage (NCBI taxonomy): Eukaryota > Metazoa > Arthropoda > Insecta > Hymenoptera > Andrenidae > Andrena > Andrena fulva. Next base: position 951,266 of record CAMITZ010000297.1, read on the forward strand.
GTTGGCCCCCCACCATCATGTCCGACGGCTATAGGGTCGCCCCCACGACACCGGGACTAGGGTGGCCGCCGCCGACTTGTCCGACGATTATAGGGTCGTCCCCACGACCCCGGGACTAGATTGGCCCCCCACCATCATGTCCGAAGGCTATAGGGTCGTCCCCACGACCCCGGGACTAGGTTGGCCCCCACCATCATGTCCGACGGCTATAGGGTCGCCCCCACGACCCCGGGACTAGGGTGGCCCGCCGCCGACTTGTCCGACGATTATAGGGTCGTCCCCACGACCCTGTGACTAGGTTGGCCAGCCGCCGACTTGTCCGATGATTATAGGGTCGTCCCCACGACCCCGGGACTGGGTTGGCCCGCCGCCGACTTGTCCGAAGACTATAGGGTCGTCCCCACGACCACGGGCCAAAGTTGCCCAGCCGCCGACATGTCCGACGACTATAGGGTCGTCTCCACGACCCCGGGCCAAAGTTGGTCAGCCGCCGACATGTCCGACGACTATAGGCTCGTCCCCACGACCCCGGGACTAGATTGGCCCGCCACCGTCATGTCCGACGGCTATAGGGTCGTCCCCACGACCCCGGGACTAGGGTGGCCCGCCGCCGACTTGTCCGACGACTATAGGGTCGTCCCCACGACCCCGGGACTGGGTTGGCCCGCCGCCGACTTGTCCGACGACTATAGGGTCGTCCCCACGACCCAGGGACTAAGATGACCCGCCGCCGACATGTCCGACGACAATAGGGTCGTCCCCACGACACCGGGACTAGATTGGCCCACCACCGTCATGTCCGACGACTACAGGGTCAGCCCCACGTCCCCGGGACTAGGTTGGCCCGCCGCCGACTTGTCCGACGACTATAGGGTCGTCCCTACCACCCCGGGACTAGGTTGGCCAGCCGCCGACATGTTCGACGACTACAGGATCGTCCCCACGATCCCCGGACTAGATTGCCCCGCCACCGTCATGTCCGACGACTATAGGGACGTCCCCATGACCCCGGGAGTAGATTGTCCCGCCACCGACATGTCCGACGACTATAGGGCCGCCCCACGATCCCGGGACTAGGTTGGCCCGCCGCCGACTTGTCCGACGACTATAGGGTCGTCCCCACGACCTAGGGACTAGGTTGGCCCGCCGCCGACTTGTCCGACGACTATAGGGTCGTCCCCACGACCCAGGGCCAATGATGCCCAGCCGCCGACATGTCCGACGACTACAGGGTCGTCTCCACGACCCCGGGACTAGGTTGGCCCGCCGCCGACTTGTCCGGCGACTATAGGGACGTCCGCACGACCACGGGCCAATGTTGCCCAGCCGCCGACATGTCCGACGACTATAGGGTCGTCCCCACGACCCCGGGACTAGATTGGCCCGCCACCATCATGTCCGACGACTATAGGGTCGTCCCCACGACCCCGGGACTAGATTGGCCCGCCACCATCATGTCCGACGACTATAGGGTCGTCCCCACGACCTAGGGACTAGGTTGGCCCGCCGCCGACTTGTCCGACGACTATAGGGTCGTCCCCACGACCCAGGGCCAATGATGCCCAGCCGCCGACATGTCCGACGACTATAGGGTCGTCCCCACGACCCCGGGACTAGATTGGCCCGCCACCGACATGTCCGACGGCTATAGGGTCGCCCCACGACTCCGGGACTAGGTTGGCCCGCCGCCGACTTGTCCGACGACTATAGGGTCGTCCCCACGACCCCGGGACTATGTTGGCCCGCCGCCGACTTGTCCGACGACTATAGGGTCGTCCCCACGACCCCGGGACTAGGTTGGCCCGCCGCCGACTTGTCCGACGACTATAGGGTCGTCCCCAGGACCCCGGGACTAGTTTGGCCAGCCGCCGACATGTTCGACGACTATGGGGTCGTCCCCACAACCCCGGGACTAGAGTGGTCCGCCACCGTCATGTCCGACGAGTATAGGGTCGTACCCATGACCCCGGGACTAGATTGGCCCGCCACCATCATGTCCGACGACTATAGGGTCGTCCCCACGACCTAGGGACTAGGTTGGCCCGCCGCCGACTTGTCCGACGACTATAGGGTCGTCCCCACGACCCAGGGCCAATGATGCCCAGCCGCCGACATGTCCGACGACTATAGGGTCGTCCCCACGACCCCGGGACTAGGTTGGCCCGCCACCATCATGTCCGACGACTATAGGGTCGTCCCCACGACCCCGGGACTAGGTTGGCCCGTCGCCGACTTGTCCGACGACTATGGGGTCGTCCCCACGACCCCAGGAGTAGATTGCCCCGCCACCGTCATGTCCGACGCCTATAGGGTCGTCTCCACGACCCCGGGACTAGGTTGGCCCGCCGCCGAGTTGTCCGACGACTATAGGGTCGTCCCCAGGACCCCGGGACTAGATTGGCCAGCCGCCGACATGTTCGACGACTATGGGGTCGTCCCCACGACCCCGGGTCTGGGTTGGCCCGCCGCCGTCTTGTCCGACGACTATAGGGTCGTCCCCATGACCCAGGGCCAATGTTGCCCAGCCGCCGACATGTCCGACGACTATAGGGTCGTCCCCACGACCACGGGCCAAAGTTGCCCAGCCGCCAACATGTCCAACGACTATAGGGTCGTCCCCACGACCCCGGGACTAGATTGGCCTCCCACCATCATGTCCGACGGCTATAGGGTCGTCCCCACGACCCCGGGACTAGGTTGGCCCCCCACTATCATGTCCGACGGCTATAGGGTCGTCCCCACGACCCAGGGCCAATGTTGCCCAGCCGCCGACATGTCCGACGACTATAGGGTCGTCCCCACGACCCCGGGACTAGATTGGCCCACCACCGTCATGTCCGACGACTATAGGGTCGTCCCCACGACCCCGGGACTAGATTGGCCCGCCACCGACATGTCCGACGGCTATAGGGTCGCCCCACGACTCCGGGACTAGGTTGGCCCGCCGCCGACTTGTCCGACGACTATAGGGTCGTCCCCACGACCCCGGGACTATGTTGGCCCGCCGCCGACTTGTCCGACGACTATAGGGTCGTCCCCACGACCCCGGGACTAGGTTGGCCCGCCGCCGACTTGTCCGACGACTATAGGGTCGTCCCCAGGACCCCGGGACTAGTTTGGCCAGCCGCCGACATGTTCGACGACTATGGGGTCGTCCCCACAACCCCGGGACTAGATTGGCCCGCCACAGACATGTCCGACGCCTATAGGGTCGCCCCACGATCCCGGGACTAGGTTGGCCCGCCGCCGAACTTGTCCGACGACTATAGGGTCGTCCCCACGACCCCGGGACTATGTTGGCCCACCACCGTCATGTCCGACGACTATAGGGTCGTCCCCACGACCCAGGGCCAATGTTGCCCAGCCGCCGACATGTGCGACGACTATAGGGTCGTCCCCACGACCCCGGGACTAGATTGGCCCACCACCGTCATGTCCGACGACTATAGGGTCGTCCCCACGACCCAGGGCCAATGTTGCCCAGCCGCCGACATGTCCGACGACTATAGGGTCGTCCCCACGACCCCGGGACTAGATTGGCCCGCCACAGACATGTCCGACGACTATAGGGTCGCCCCACGATCCCGGGACTAGGTTGGCCCGCCGCCGAACTTGTCCGACGACTATAGGGTCGTCCCCACGACCCCGGGACTATGTTGGCCCACCACCGTCATGTCCGACGACTATAGGGTCGTCCCCACGACCCAGGGCCAATGTTGCCCAGCCGCCGACATGTCCGACGACTATAGGGTCGTCCCCACGACCCCGGGACTAGATTGGCCCGCCACCGACATGTCCGACGACTATAGGGTCGCCCCACGATCCCGGGACTAGGTTGGCCCGCCGCCGAACTTGTCCGACGACTATAGGGTCGTCCCCACGACCCCAGGACTAGATTGGCCCGCCACCGACATGTCCGACGACTATAGGGTCGCCCCACGACCCCGGGACTAGGTTGGCCCGCCACCATCATGTCCGACGACTATAGGGTCGTCCCTACCACCCCGGGACTAGGTTGGCCCGCCGCCGACTTGTCCGACGACAATAGGGTCGTACCCACGACCCAGGGACTAGGATGACCCGCCGCCGACTTGTCCGACGACTATAGAGTCGTCCCCACGACCGCGGGACTAGGTTGGCCCGCTGCCAAATAGTCCGACGACTATAGGGTCGTCCCAACGACCCCGGGACTAGATTGGCCCGCCACCGTCATGTCCGACGAGTATAGGGTCGTACCCACGACCCCGGGACTTGATTGGCCCGCCACCGTCATGTCCGACGACTATAGGGTCGTCCCCACGACCCCAGGTCTGGGTTGGCCCGCCGCCGACTTGTCCGACGACTATAGGGTCGTCTCCACGACCCCGGGCCAAAGTTGGTCAGCCGCCGACATGTCCGACGACTATAGGCTCGTCCCCACGACCCCGGGACTAGATTGGCCCACCACCGTCATGTCCGACGACTATAGGGTCGTCCCCACGACCCAGGGCCAATGTTGCCCAGCCGCCGACATGTCCGACGACTATAGGGTCGTCCCCACGACCCCGGGACTAGATTGGCCCGCCACAGACATGTCCGACGACTATAGGGTCGCCCCACGATCCCGGGACTATGTTGGCCCGCCGCCGACTTGTCCGACGACTATAGGGTCGTCCCCACGACCCCGGGACTATGTTGGCCCGCCGCCGACTTGTCCGACGACTATAGGGTCGTCCCCACGACCCCGGGACTAGGTTGGCCCGCCGCCGACTTGTCCGACGACTATAGGGTCGTCACCACGACCCCGGGACTAGGGTGGCCCGCCGCCGACTTGTCCGACGACTATAGGGTCGTCCCCACGACCCCGGGACTAGGTTGGCCCGCCGCCGACTTGTCCGACGACTATAGGGTCGTCCCCAGGACCCCGGGACTAGATTGGCCAGCCGCCGACATGTTCGACGACTATGGGGTCGTCCCCACAACCCCGGGACTAGGCTGGCAAGCCGCCGACATGTCCGACGACTATAGGGTCGTCTCCACGACCCCGGAACTTGGTTGGCCCGCCGCCGACTTGTCCGGCGACTATAGGGACGTCCCCACGACCACGGGCCAATGTTGCCCAGCCGCCGACATGTCCGACGACTATAGGGTCGTCCCCACGACCCCGGGACTAGAGTGGCCCGCCACCGTCATGTCCGACGAGTATAGGGTCGTACCCACGACCCCGGGACTTGATTGGCCCGCCACCGTCATGTCCGACGACTATAGGGTCGTCCCCACGACCCCAGGTCTGGGTTGGCCCGCCGCCGACTTGTCCGACGACTATAGGGTCGTCTCCACGACCCCGGGCCAAAGTTGGTCAGCCGCCGACATGTCCGACGACTATAGGCTCGTCCCCACGACCCCGGGACTAGATTGGCCCGCCACCGTCATGTCCGATGACTATAGGGTCGCCCCACGACCCCGGGACTAGGTTGGCCCGCCGCCGACTTGTCCGACGACTATAGGGTCGTCCCTACGACCCCGGGACTATGTTGGCCCGCCGCCGACTTGTCCGACGACTATAGGGTCGTGCCCACGACCCCGGGACTAGGTTGGCCCGCCGCCGACTTGTCCGACGACTATAGGGTCGTCCCTCCCACCCCGGAACTAGGTTGGCCAGCCGCCGACATGTCCGACGACTATAGGGTCGTCCCCACGACCCCGGGAATAGATTGGCCCGCCACCGTCATGTCCGACCACTATAGGGTCGTCCCCACGACCCCGGGACTAGGTTGGCCCGCCGCCGACTTGTCCGGCGACTATAGGGACGTCCCCACGACCACGGGCCAATGTTGCCCAGCCGCCGACATGTCCGACGACTATAGGGTCGTCCCCACGACCCCAGGACTAGATTGGCCCGCCACCGACATGTCCGACGACTATAGGGTCGCCCCACGACCCCGGGACTAGGTTGGCCCGCCACCATCATGTCCGACGACTATAGGGTCGTCCCCACCACCCCGGGACTAGGTTGGCCCGCCGCCGACTTGTCCGACGACTATAGGGTCGCCCCACGACCCCGGGACTAGGTTGGCCCGCCACCATCATGTCCGACGACTATAGGGTCGTCCCCACCACCCCGGGACTTGATTGGCCCGCCACCGTCATGTCCGACGACTATAGGGTCGTCCCCACGACCCCAGGTCTGGGTTGGCCCGCCGCCGACTTGTCCGGCGACTATAGGGTCGTCTCCACGACCCCGGGACTATGTTGGCCCGCCGCCGACTTGTCCGACGACTATAGGGTCGTCCCCAGGACCCCGGGACTAGATTGGCCAGCCGCCGACATGTTCGACGACTATGGGGTCGTCCCCACAACCCCGGGACTATGTTGGCCCGCCGCCGACTTGTCCGACGACTATAGGGTCGTCCCCAGGACCCCGGGACTAGATTGGCCAGCCGCCGACATGTTCGACGACTATGGGGTCGTCCCCACAACCCCGGGACTAGGCTGGCAAGCCGCCGACATGTCCGACGACTATAGGGTCGTCCGCACGACCCCGGGAATAGATTGGCCCGCCACCGTCATGTCCGACCACTATAGGGTCGTCCCCACGACCCCGGGACTAGGTTGGCCCGCCGCCGACTTGTCTGGCGACTATAGGGACGTCCCCACGACCACGGGCCAATGTTGCCCAGCCGCCGACATGTCCGACGACTATAGGGTCGCCCCACGACCCCGGGACTAGGTTGGCCCGCCACCATCATGTCCGACGACTATAGGGTCGTCCCCACCACCCCGGGACTTGATTGGCCCGCCACCGTCATGTCCGACGACTATAGGGTCGTCCCCACGACCCCAGGTCTGGGTTGGCCCGCCGCCGACTTGTCCGGCGACTATAGGGTCGTCTCCACGACCCCGGGCCAAAGTTGGTCAGCCGCCGACATGTCCGACGACTATAGGCTCGTCCCCACGACCCCGGGACTAGATTGGCCCGCCACCGTCATGTCCGACGACTATAGGGTCGCCCCACGACCCCGGGACTAGGAAGGCCCGCCGCCGACTTGTCCGACGACTATAGGGTCGTCCCCACGACCCCGGGACTATGTTGGCCCGCCGCCGACTTGTCCGACGACTATAGGGTCGTGCCCACGACCCCGGGACTAGGTTGGCCCGCCGCCGACTTGTCCGACGACTATAGGGTCGTCCCTCCCACCGCGGAACTAGGTTGGCCAGCCGCCGACATGTCCGACGACTATAGGGTCGTCCCCACGACCCCGGGAATAGATTGGCCCGCCACCGTCATGTCCGACGACTATAGGGTCGTCCCCACGACACCGGGATTAGGTTGGCCCGCCGCCGATTTGTCCGACGACTATTGGGTCGTCCCCACGACCCCGGGACTAGGTTGGCCCGCCACCTACTTGTCCGACGACTATAGGGTCGTCCCTACCACCCCGGGACTAGGTTGGCAAGCCGCCGACTTGTCCGACGACTATAGGGTCGTCCCTAACACCCCGGGACTAGGTTGGCAAGCCGCCGACATGTCCGACGACTATAGGGTCGTCTCCACGACCCCGGGACTAGGTTGGCCCGCCGCCGACTTGTCCGGCGACTATAGGGACGTCCCCACGACCACGGGCCAATGTTGCCCAGCCGCCGACATGTCCGACGACTATAGGGTCGTCCCCACGACCCCGGGACTAGATTGGCCCGCCACCGACATGTCCGACGACTATAGGGTCGCCCCACGACCCCGGGACTAGGTTGGCCCGCCACCATCATGTCCGACGACTATAGGGTCGTCCCCACCACCCCGGGACTAGGTTGGCCCGCCGCCGACTTGTCCGACGACAATAGGGTCGTACCCACGACCCAGGGACTAGGATGACCCGCCGCCGACTTGTCCGACGACTATAGAGTCGTCCCCACGACCGCGGGACTAGGTTGGCCCGCTGCCAACTAGTCCGACGACTATAGGGTCGTCCCAACGACCCCGGGACTAGATTGGCCCGCCACCGTCATGTCCGAGGAATATAGGTTCGTGCCTAAGACCCTAGGCATACGTTGGCCCGCCGCCGAAATGTCCGACGACTATAGGGTCGTCCCCACGATCCCGCGACTAGGTTGGCCAGCCGCCGACATGTCCGACGACAATAGGGTCGTCCCCACGACCCCGGGACTTGATTGGCCCACCACCGTCATGTCCGACGACTACAGGGTCGTCCCCACGACCCCGGGACTAGGTTGGCCCGCCGCCGACTTGTCCGACGACTATAGGGTCGTCCCCACGACCCCGGGACTGGGTTGGCCCGCCGCCGACTTGTCCGACGACTCTAGGGTCGTCCCCACGACCCAGGGACTAAGATGACCCGCCGCCGACATGTCCGACGACAATAGGGTCGTCCCCACGACCCCGGGACTAGATTGGCCCACCACCGTCATGTCCGACGACTACAGGGTCGTCCCCACGTCCCCGGGACTAGGTTGGCCCGCCGCCGACTTGTCCGACGACTATAGGGTCGTCCCTACCACCTCGGGACTAGGTTGGCCAGCCGCCGACATGTTCGACGACTACAGGATCGTCCCCACGATCCCCGGACTAGATTGCCCCGCCACCGTCATGTCCGACGACTATAGGGACGTCCCCATGACCCCGGGACTAGATTGTCCCGCCACCGACATGTCCGACGACTATAGGGCCGCCCCACGATCCCGGGACTAGGTTGGCCCGCCGCCGACTTGTCCGACGACTATAGGGTCGTCCCCACGACCCCGGGACTATGTTGGCCCGCCGCCGACTTGTCCGACGACTATAGGGTCGTCCCCACGACCCAGGGCCAATGATGCCCAGCCGCCGACATGTCCGACGACTATAGGGTCGTCCCCACGACCCCGGGACTATGTTGGCCCGCCGCCGACTTCTCCGACGACTATAGGGTCGTCCCCACGACCCCGGGACTAGGTTGGCCCGCCGCCGACTTGTCCGACGACTATAGGGTCGTCCCCAGGACCTCGGCACTAGATTGGCCCGCCACCGTCATGTCCGACGAATATAGGTTCGTGCCTAAGACCCTAGGCATACGTTGGCCCGCCGCCGAAATGTCCGACGACTATAGGGTCGTCCCCACGATCCCGCGACTAGGTTGGCCAGCCGCCGACATGTCCGACGACAATAGGGTCGTCCCCACGACCCCGGGACTAGATTGGCCCACCACCGTCATGTCCGACGACTATAGGGTCGTCCCCACGACCCCGGGACTAGGTTGGCCCGCCGCCGACTTGTCCGACGACTATAGGGTCGTCCCCACGACCCCGGGACTAGATTGGCCAGCCGCCGACATGTTCGACGACTATGGGGTCGTCCCCACAACCCCGGGACTAGGCTGGCAAGCCGCCGACATGTCCGACGACTATAGGGTCGTCTCCACGACCCCGGAACTTGGTTGGCCCCCCGCCGACTTGTCCGGCGACTATAGGGACGTCCCCACGACCACGGGCCAATGTTGCCCAGCCGCCGACATGTCCGACGACTATAGGGTCGTCCCCACGACCCCGGGACTAGAGTGGCCCGCCACCGTCATGTCCGACGAGTATAGGGTCGTACCCACGACCCCGGGACTTGATTGGCCCGCCACCGTCATGTCCGACGACTATAGGGTCGTCCCCACGACCCCAGGTCTGGGTTGGCCCGCCGCCGACTTGTCCGACGACTATAGGGTCGTCTCCACGACCCCGGGCCAAAGTTGGTCAGCCGCCGACATGTCCGACGACTATAGGCTCGTCCCCACGACCCCGGGACTAGATTGGCCCGCCACCGTCATGTCCGATGACTATAGGGTCGCCCCACGACCCCGGGACTAGGTTGGCCCGCCGCCGACTTGTCCGACGACTATAGGGTCGTCCCTACGACCCCGGGACTATGTTGGCCCGCCGCCGACTTGTCCGACGACTATAGGGTCGTGCCCACGACCCCGGGACTAGGTTGGCCCGCCGCCGACTTGTCCGACGACTATAGGGTCGTCCCTCCCACCCCGGAACTAGGTTGGCCAGCCGCCGACATGTCCGACGACTATAGGGTCGTCCCCACGACCCCGGGACTAGATTGGCCCGCCACCGACATGTCCGACGACTATAGGGTCGTCCCCACGACCCCGGGACTAGATTGTCCCGCCACCGACATGTCCGACGACTATAGGGCCGCCCCACGATCCCGGGACTAGGTTGGCCCGCCGCCGACTTGTCCGACGACTATAGGGTCGTCCCCACGACCCCGGGACTATGTTGGCCCGCCGCCGACTTGTCCGACGACTATAGGGTCGTCCCCACGACCCAGGGCCAATGATGCCCAGCCGCCGACATGTCCGACGACTATAGGGTCGTCCCCACGACCCCGGGACTAGGTTGGCCCGCCACCATCATGTCCGACGACTATAGGGTCGTCCCCACGACCCCGGGACTAGGTTGGCCCGTCGCCGACTTGTCCGACGACTATGGGGTCGTCCCCACGACCCCAGGAGTAGATTGCCCCGCCACCGTCATGTCCGACGCCTATAGGGTCGTCTCCACGACCCCGGGACTAGGTTGGCCCGCCGCCGAGTTGTCCGACGACTATAGGGTCGTCCCCAGGACCCCGGGACTAGATTGGCCAGCCGCCGACATGTTCGACGACTATGGGGTCGTCCCCACGACCCCGGGTCTGGGTTGGCCCGCCGCCGTCTTGACCGACGACTATAGGGTCGTCCCCATGACCCAGGGCCAATGTTGCCCAGCCGCCGACATGTCCGACGACTATAGGGTCGTCCCCACGACCACGGGCCAAAGTTGCCCAGCCGCCAACATGTCCAACGACTATAGGGTCGTCCCCACGACCCCGGGACTAGATTGGCCCCCCACCATCATGTCCGACGGCTATAGGGTCGTCCCCACGACCCCGGGACTAGATTGGCCCGCCACCGTCATGTCGAGACGACTATAGGGTCGCCCCACGACCCCGGGACTAGGTTGGCCCCCCGCCGACTTGTCCGACGACTATAGGGTCGTCCCCACGACCCCGGGACTATGTTGGCCCGCCGCCGACTTGTCCGACTACTATAGGGTCGTCCCCACGACCACGGGCCAAAGTTGCCCAGCCGCCATCATGTCCAACGACTATAGGGTCGTCCCCACGACCCCGGGACTATGTTGGCCCGCCGCCGACTTGTCCGACGACTATAGGGTCGTCCCCACGACCCCGGGACTAGGTTGGCCCGCCGCCGACTTGTCCGACGACTATAGGGTCGTCCCCACGACCCCGGGACTATGTTGGCCCGCCGCCGACTTGTCCGACGACTATAGGGTCGTCCCCACGACCACGGGCCAAAGTTGCCCAGCCGCCATCATGTCCAACGACTATAGGGTCGTCCCCACGACCCCGGGACTAGATTGGCCCCCCACCATCATGTCCGACGGCTATAGGGTCGTCCCCACGACCCCGGGAATAGGGTGGCCCGCCGCCGACTTGTCCGACGATTATAGGGTCGTCGCCACGACCCCGGGACTAGATTGTCCCGCCACCGTCATGTCCGACGACTATAGGGTCGTCCCCACGACCCCGGGACTGGGTTGGCCCGCCGCCGACTTGTCCGACGACTATAGGGTCGTCCCCACGATCCCGGGACTAGGTTGGCCGCCGCCGACTTGTCCGACGACTATAGGGTCGTGTCCACGACCCCGGGACTAAGTTGGCCCGCCGCCGACTTGTCCGACGACTATAGGGTCGTCCCCACGACGCCGGGACTATGTTGGCCCGCCGCCGACTTGTCCGACGACTATAGGGTCGTCCCCACGACCCCGGGACTAGGTTGGCCCGCCGCCGACTTGTCCGACGACTATAGGGTCGTCCCCACGACCCCGGGGCTAGATTGGCCCGCCACCGTCATGTCCGACGACCATAGAGTCGTCCCCACGACCACGGGCCAAAGTTGGTCAGACGCCGACATGTCCGACGACTATAGGGTCGTCTCCACGACCCCGGGACTACGTTGGCCCGCCGCCGACTTGTCCGACGACTATGGGGTCGTCCCCACGACCCCAGGAGTAGATTGCCCCGCCACCGTCATGTCCGACGCCTATAGGGTCGTCCCCACGACCCCGGGACTAGTTTGGCCCGCCGCCGACTTGTCCGACGACTATAGGGTCGTCCCCACGACCCCGGGACTATGTTGGCCCGCCGCCGACCTGTCCGACGACTATAGGGTCGTCCCCACGACCCCGGGACTAGGTTGGCCCGCCGCCGACTTGTCCGACGACTATAGGGTCGTCCCCAGGACCCCGGGACTAGATTGGCCAGCCGCCGACATGTTCGACGACTATGGGGTCGTCCCCACGACCCCGGGTCTGGGTTGGCCCGCCGCCGTCTTGTCCGACGACTATAGGGTCGTCCCCATGACCCAGGGCCAATGTTGCCCAGCCGCCGACATGTCCGACGACTATAGGGTCGTCCCCACGACCCCGGGACTAGATTGGCCCCCCACCATCATGTCCGACGATTATAGGGTCGTCCCCACGACCCCGGGACTAGATTAGCCCCCCACCATCATGTCCGACGATTATAGGGTCGTCCCCACGACCCCGTGACTAGGTTGGCCAGCCGCCGACTTGTCCGATGATTATAGGGTCGTCCCCACGACCCCGGGACTGGGTTGGCCCGCCGCCGACTTGTCCGACGACTATAGGGTCGTCCCCACGACCACGGGCCAAAGTTGCCCAGCCGCCGACATGTCCGACGACTATAGGGTCGTCTCCACGACCCCGGGCCAAAGTTGGTCAGCCGCCGACATGTCCGACGACTATAGGCTCGTCCCCACGACCCCGGGACTAGATTGACCCGCCAACGTCATGTCCGACGGCTATAGGGTCGTCCCCACGACCCCGGGACTAGGGTGGCCCGCCGCCGACTTGTCCGACGACTATAGGGTCGTCCCCACGACCCCGGGTCTGGGTTGGCCCGCCGCCGACTTGTCCGACGACTATAGGGTCGTCCCCACGACCCAGGGACTAAGATGACCCGCCGCCGACATGTCCGACGACAATAGGGTCGTCCCCACGACACCGGGACTAGATTGGCCCACCACCGTCATGTCCGACGACTACAGGGTCAGCCCCACGTCCCCGGGACTAGGTTGGCCCGCCGCCGACTTGTCCGACGACTATAGGGTCGTCCCTACCACCCCGGGACTAGGTTGGCCAGCCGCCGAAATGTTCGACGACTACAGGACCGTCCCCACGATCCCCGGACTAGATTGCCCCGCCACCGTCATGTCCGACGACTATAGGGACGTCCCCATGACCCCGGGACTAGATTGTCCCGCCACCGACATGTCCGACGACTATAGGGCCGCCCCACGATCCCGGGACTAGGTTGGCCCGCCGCCGACTTGTCCGACGACTATAGGGTCGTCCCCACGACCCCGGGACTATGTTGGCCCGCCGCCGACTTGTCCGACGACTATAGGGTCGTCCCCACGACCCAGGGCCAATGATGCCCAGCCGCCGACATGTCCGACGACTATAGGGTCGTCCCCACGACCCCGGGACTAGGTTGGCCCGCCGCCGACTTGTCCGACGACTATAGGGTCGTCCCCAGGACCCCGGGACTAGATTGGCCAGCCGCCGACATGTTCGACGACTATGGGGTCGCCCCACGACCCCGGGACTAGGTTGGCCCGCCGCCGACTTGTCCGACGACTATAGGGTCGTCCCCACGACCCCGGGACTATGTTGGCCCGCCGCCGACTTGTCCGACGACTATAGGGTCCTCCCCACGACCCCGGGGCTACATTGGCCTGCCACCGTCATGTCCGACGACTATAGGGTCGTCCCCACGACCACGGGCCAAAGTTGGTCAGCCGCCGACATGTCCGACGACTATAGGGTCGTCTCCACGACCCCGGGACTAGGTTGGCCCGCCGCCGACTTGTCCGACGACTATAGGGACGTCCCCACGACCACGGGCCAAAGTTGCCCAGCCGCCGACATGTCCGACGACTATAGGGTCGTCCCCACGACCCCGGGACTAGGTTGGCCCGCCGCCGACTTGTCCGACGACTATAGGGTCGTCCCTACCACCCCGGGACTAGGTTGGCAAGCCGCCGACATGTCCGACGACTACAGGGTCGTCTCCACGACCCCGGGACTAGGTTGGCCCGCCGCCGACTTGTCCGGCGACTATAGGGACGTCCGCACGACCACGGGCCAATGTTGCCCAGCCGCCGACATGTCCGACGACTATAGGGTCGTCCCCACGACCCCGGGACTAGATTGGCCCGCCACCATCATGTCCGACGACTATAGGGTCGTCCCCACGACCTAGGGACTAGGTTGGCCCGCCGCCGACTTGTCCGACGACTATAGGGTCGTCCCCACGACCCAGGGCCAATGATGCCCAGCCGCCGACATGTCCGGCGACTATAGGGTCGTCCCCACGACCCCGGGACTAGATTGGCCCGCCACCGACACGTCCGACGGCTATAGGGTCGCCCCACGACTCCGGGACTAGGTTGGCCCGCCGCCGACTTGTCCGACGACTATAGGGTCGTCCCCACGACCCCGGGACTATGTTGGCCCGCCGCCGACTTGTCCGACGACTATAGGGTCGTCCCCACGACCCCGGGACTAGGTTGGCCCGCCGCCGACTTGTCCGACGACTATAGGGTCGTCCCCAGGACCCCGGGACTAGTTTGGCCAGCCGCCGACATGTTCGACGACTATGGGGTCGTCCCCACAACCCCGGGACTAGAGTGGTCCGCCACCGTCATGTCCGACGAGTATAGGGTCGTACCCACGACCCCGGGACTAGATTGGCCCGCCACCATCATGTCCGACGACTATAGGGTCGTCCCCACGACCTAGGGACTAGGTTGGCCCGCCGCCGACTTGTCCGACGACTATAGGGTCGTCCCCACGACCCAGGGCCAAAGATGCCCAGCCGCCGACATGTCCGACGACTATAGGGTCGTCCCCACTACCCCGGGACTAGATTGGCCCGCCACCGACATGTCCGACGACTATAGGGCCGCCCCACGATCCCGGGACTAGGTTGGCCCGCCGCCGACTTGTCCGACGACTATAGGGTCGTCCCCATGACCACGGGCCAAAGTTGCCCAGCCGCCAACATGTCCAACGACTATAGGGTCGTCCCCACGACCCCGGGACTAGATTGGCCTCCCACCATCATGTCCGACGGCTATAGGGTCGTCCCCACGACCCCGGGACTAGGTTGGCCCCCCACTATCATGTCCGACGGCTATAGGGTCGCCCCCACGACCCCGGGACTAGGGTGGCCCGCCGCCGACTTGTCCGACGATTATAGGGTCGTCCCCACGACCCCGGGACTAGATTGGCCCCCCACCATCATGTCCGACGGCTATGGGGTCGTCCCCACGACCCCGGGACTAGGTTGGCCCCCCACCATCATGTCCGACGGCTATAGGGTCGCCCCCACGACCCCGGGACTAGGGTGGCCCGCCGCCGACTTGTCCGACGATTATAGGGTCGTCCCCACGACCCCGGGACTAGGTTTGCCAGCCGCCGACTTGTCCGATGATTATAGGGTCGTCCCCACGACCCCGGGACTGGGTTGGCCCGCCGCCGACTTGTCCGACGACTATAGGGTCGTCCCCACGACCACGGGCCAAAGTTGCCCAGCCGCCGACATGTCCGACGACTATAGGGTCGTCTCCACGACCCCGGGCCAAAGTTGGTCAGCCGCCGACATGTCCGACGACTATAGGCTCGTCCCCACGACCCCGGGACTAGATTGGCCCCCCACCGTCATGTCCGACGACTATAGGGTCGCCCCACGACCCCGGGACTAGGATGGCCCGCCGCCGACTTGTCCGACGACTATAGGGTCGTCCCCACGACCCCGGGACTATGTTGGCCCGCCGCCGACTTGTCCGACGACTATAGGGTCGTGCCCACGACCCCGGGACTAGGTTGGCCCGCCGCCGACTTGTCCGACGACTATAGGGTCGTCCCTCCCACCCCGGAACTAGGTTGGCCAGCCGCCGACATGTCCGACGACTATAGGGTCGTCCCCACGACCCCGGGAATAGATTGGCCCGCCACCGTCATGTCCGACGACTATAGGGTCGTCCCCACGACACCGGGATTAGGTTGGCCCGCCGCCGATTTGTCCGACGACTATTGGGTCGTCCCCACGACCCCGGGACTAGGTTGGCCCGCCACCGACTTGTCCGACGACTATAGGGTCGTCCCTACCACCCCGGGACTAGGTTGGCAAGCCGCCGACTTGTCCGACGACTATAGGGTCGTCCCTAACACCCCGGGACTAGGTTGGCAAGCCGCCGACATGTCCGACGACTATAGGGTCGTCTCCACGACCCCGGGACTAGGTTGGCCCGCCGCCGACTTGTCCGGCGACTATAGGGACGTCCCCACGACCACGGGCCAATGTTGCCCAGCCGCCGACATGTCCGACGACTATAGGGTCGTCCCCACGACCCCGGGACTAGATTGGCCCGCCACCGACATGTCCGACGACTATAGGGTCGCCCCACGACCCCGGGACTAGGTTGGCCCGCCACCATCATGTCCGACGACTATAGGGTCGTCCCCACCACCCCGGGACTAGGTTGGCCCGCCGCCGACTTGTCCGACGACAATAGGGTCGTACCCACGACCCAGGGACTAGGATGACCCGCCGCCGACTTGTCCGACGACTATAGAGTCGTCCCCACGACCGCGGGACTAGGTTGGCCCGCTGCCAACTAGTCCGACGACTATAGGGTCGTCCCAACGACCCCGGGACTAGATTGGCCCGCCACCGTCATGTCCGAGGAATATAGGTTCATGCCTAAGACCCTAGGCATACGTTGGCCCGCCGCCGAAATGTCCGACGACTATAGGGTCGTCCCCACGATCCCGCGACTAGGTTGGCCAGCCGCCGACATGTCCGACGACAATAGGGTCGTCCCCACGACCCCGGGACTAGATTGGCCCACCACCGTCATGTCCGACGACTACAGGGTCGTCCCCACGACCCCGGGACTAGGTTGGCCCGCCGCCGACTTGTCCGACGACAATAGGGTCGCCCCCACGACCCCGGGACTAGGGTGGCCCGCCGCCGACTTGTCCGACGATTATAGGGTCGTCCCCACGACCCCGTGACTAGGTTGGCCAGCCGCCGACTTGTCCGATGATTATAGGGTCGTCCCTACGACCCCGGGACTGGGTTGGCCCGCCGCCGACTTGTCCGACGACTATAGGGTCGTCCCCACGACCACGGGCCAAAGTTGCCCAGCCGCCGACATGTCCGACGACTATAGGGTCGTCTCCACGACCCCGGGCCAAAGTTGGTCAGCCGCCGACATGTCCGACGACTATAGGCTCGTCCCCACGACCCCGGGACTAGATTGGCCCGCCACCGTCATGTCCGACGGCTATAGGGTCGTCCCCACGACCCCGGGACTAGGGTGGCCCGCCGCCGACTTGTCCGACGACTATAGGGTCGTCCCCACGACCCCGGGACTGGGTTGGCCCGCCGCCGACTTGTCCGACGACTATAGGGTCGTCCCCACGACCCAGGGACTAAGATGACCCGCCGCCGACATGTCCGACGACAATAGGGTCGTCCCCACGACACCGGGACTAGATTGGCCCACCACCGTCATGTCCGACGACTACAGGGTCAGCCCCACGTCCCCGGGACTAGGTTGGCCCGCCGCCGACTTGTCCGACGACTATAGGGTCGTCCCTACCACCCCGGGACTAGGTTGGCCAGCCGCCGACATGTTCGACGACTACAGGATCGTCCCCACGATCCCCGGACTAGATTGCCCCGCCACCGTCATGTCCGACGACTATAGGGACGTCCCCATGACCCCGGGACTAGATTGTCCCGCCACCGACATGTCCGACGACTATAGGGCCGCCCCACGATCCCGGGACTAGGTTGGCCCGCCGCCGACTTGTCCGACGACTATAGGGTCGTCCCCACGACCCCGGGACTATGTTGGCCCGCCGCCGACTTGTCCGACGACTATAGGGTCGTCCCCACGACCCAGGGCCAATGATGCCCAGCCGCCGACATGTCCGACGACTATAGGGTCGTCCCCACGACCCCGGGACTATGTTGGCCCGCCGCCGACTTCTCCGACGACTATAGGGTCGTCCCCACGACCCCGGGACTAGGTTGGCCCGCCGCCGACTTGTCCGACGACTATAGGGTCGTCCCCAGGACCCCGGGACTAGATTGGCCAGCCGCCGACATGTTCGACGACTATGGGGTCGCCCCACGACCCCGGGACTAGGTTGGCCCGCCGCCGACTTGTCCGACGACTATAGGGTCGTCCCCACGACCCCGGGACTATGTTGGCCCGCCGCCGACTTGTCCGACGACTATAGGGTCCTCCCCACGACCCCGGGGCTACATTGGCCCGCCACCGTCATGTCCGACGACTATAGGGTCGTCCCCACGACCACGGGCCAAAGTTGGTCAGCCGCCGACATGTCCGACGACTATAGGGTCGTCTCCACGACCCCGGGACTAGGTTGGCCCGCCGCCGACTTGTCCGACGACTATAGGGACGTCCCCACGACCACGGGCCAAAGTTGCCCAGCCGCCGACATGTCCGACGACTATAGGGTCGTCCCCACGACCCCGGGACTAGGTTGGCCCGCCGCCGACTTGTCCGACGACTATAGGGTCGTCCCTCCCACCCCGGAACTAGGTTGGCCAGCCGCCGACATGTCCGACGACTATAGGGTCGTCCCCACGACCCCGGGAATAGATTGGCCCGCCACCGTCATGTCCGACGACTATAGGGTCGTCCCCACGACACCGGGATTAGGTTGGCCCGCCGCCGATTTGTCCGACGACTATTGGGTCGTCCCCACGACCCCGGGACTAGGTTGGCCCGCCACCGACTTGTCCGACGACTATAGGGTCGTCCCTACCACCCCGGGACTAGGTTGGCAAGCCGCCGACTTGTCCGACGACTATAGGGTCGTCCCTAACACCCCGGGACTAGGTTGGCAAGCCGCCGACATGTCCGACGACTATAGGGTCGTCTCCACGACCCCGGGACTAGGTTGGCCCGCCGCCGACTTGTCCGGCGACTATAGGGACGTCCCCACGACCACGGGCCAATGTTGCCCAGCCGCCGACATGTCCGACGACTATAGGGTCGTCCCCACGACCCCGGGACTAGATTGGCCCGCCACCGACATGTCCGACGACTATAGGGTCGCCCCACGACCCCGGGACTAGGTTGGCCCGCCACCATCATGTCCGACGACTATAGGGTCGTCCCCACCACCCCGGGACTAGGTTGGCCCGCCGCCGACTTGTCCGACGACAATAGGGTCGTACCCACGACCCAGGGACTAGGATGACCCGCCGCCGACTTGTCCGACGACTATAGAGTCGTCCCCACGACCGCGGGACTAGGTTGGCCCGCTGCCAACTAGTCCGACGACTATAGGGTCGTCCCAACGACCCCGGGACTAGATTGGCCCGCCACCGTCATGTCCGAGGAATATAGGTTCGTGCCTAAGACCCTAGGCATACGTTGGCCCGCCGCCGAAATGTCCGACGACTATAGGGTCGTCCCCACGATCCCGCGACTAGGTTGGCCAGCCGCCGACATGTCCGACGACAATAGGGTCGTCCCCACGACCCCGGGACTAGATTGGCCCACCACCGTCATGTCCGACGACTACAGGGTCGTCCCCACGACCCCGGGACTAGGTTGGCCCGCCGCCGACTTGTCCGACGACTATAGGGTCGTCCCCACGACCCCGGGACTATGTTGGCCCGCCGCCGACTTGTCTGACGACTATAGGGTCGTCCCCACGACCCAGGGCCAATGATGCCCAGCCGCCGACATGTCCGACGACTATAGGGTCGTCCCCACGACCCCGGGACTAGGTTGGCCCGCCACCGTCATGTCCGACGGCTATAGGGTCGTCCCCACGACCCCGGGACTAGGGTGGCCCGCCGCCGACTTGTCCGACGACTATAGGGTCGTCCCCACGACCCCGGGACTGGGTTGGCCCGCCGCCGACTTGTCCGACGACTATAGGTTCGTCCCCACGACCCAGGGACTAAGATGACCCGCCGCCGACATGTCCGACGACAATAGGGTCGTCCCCACGACACCGGGACTAGATTGGCCCACCACCGTCATGTCCGACGACTACAGGGTCAGCCCCACGTCCCCGGGACTAGGTTGGCCCGCCGCCGACTTGTCCGACGACTATAGGGTCGTCCCTACCACCCCGGGACTAGGTTGGCCAGCCGCCGACATGTTCGACGACTACAGGATCGTCCCCACGATCCCCGGACTAGATTGCCCCGCCACCGTCATGTCCGACGACTATAGGGACGTCCCCATGACCCCGGGACTAGATTGTCCCGCCACCGACATGTCCGACGACTATAGGGCCGCCCCACGATCCCGGGACTAGGTTGGCCCGCCGCCGACTTGTCCGACGACTATAGGGTCGTCCCCACGACCCCGGGACTATGTTGGCCCGCCGCCGACTTGTCCGACGACTATAGGGTCGTCCCCACGACCCAGGGCCAATGATGCCCAGCCGCCGACATGTCCGACGACTATAGGGTCGTCCCCACGACCCCGGGACTATGTTGGCCCGCCGCCGACTTCTCCGACGACTATAGGGTCGTCCCCACGACCCCGGGACTAGGTTGGCCCGCCGCCGACTTGTCCGACGACTATAGGGTCGTCCCCAGGACCCCGGGACTAGATTGGCCAGCCGCCGACATGTTCGACGACTATGGGGTCGCCCCACGACCCCGGGACTAGGTTGGCCCGCCGCCGACTTGTCCGACGACTATAGGGTCGTCCCCACGACCCCGGGACTATGTTGGCCCGCCGCCGACTTGTCCGACGACTATAGGGTCCTCCCCACGACCCCGGGGCTACATTGGCCCGCCACCGTCATGTCCGACGACTATAGGGTCGTCCCCACGACCACGGGCCAAAGTTGGTCAGCCGCCGACATGTCCGACGACTATAGGGTCGTCTCCACGACCCCGGGACTAGGTTGGCCCGCCGCCGACTTGTCCGACGACTATAGGGACGTCCCCACGACCACGGGCCAAAGTTGCCCAGCCGCCGACATGTCCGACGACTATAGGGTCGTCCCCACGACCCCGGGACTAGGTTGGCCCGCCGCCGACTTGTCCGACGACTATAGGGTCGTCCCTCCCACCCCGGAACTAGGTTGGCCAGCCGCCGACATGTCCGACGACTATAGGGTCGTCCCCACGACCCCGGGAATAGATTGGCCCGCCACCGTCATGTCCGACGACTATAGGGTCGTCCCCACGACACCGGGATTAGGTTGGCCCGCCGCCGATTTGTCCGACGACTATTGGGTCGTCCCCACGACCCCGGGACTAGGTTGGCCCGCCACCGACTTGTCCGACGACTATAGGGTCGTCCCTACCACCCCGGGACTAGGTTGGCAAGCCGCCGACTTGTCCGACGACTATAGGGTCGTCCCTAACACCCCGGGACTAGGTTGGCAAGCCGCCGACATGTCCGACGACTATAGGGTCGTCTCCACGACCCCGGGACTAGGTTGGCCCGCCGCCGACTTGTCCGGCGACTATAGGGACGTCCCCACGACCACGGGCCAATGTTGCCCAGCCGCCGACATGTCCGACGACTATAGGGTCGTCCCCACGACCCCGGGACTAGATTGGCCCGCCACCGACATGTCCGACGACTATAGGGTCGCCCCACGACCCCGGGACTAGGTTGGCCCGCCACCATCATGTCCGACGACTATAGGGTCGTCCCCACCACCCCGGGACTAGGTTGGCCCGCCGCCGACTTGTCCGACGACAATAGGGTCGTACCCACGACCCAGGGACTAGGATGACCCGCCGCCGACTTGTCCGACGACTATAGAGTCGTCCCCACGACCGCGGGACTAGGTTGGCCCGCTGCCAACTAGTCCGACGACTATAGGGTCGTCCCAACGACCCCGGGACTAGATTGGCCCGCCACCGTCATGTCCGAGGAATATAGGTTCGTGCCTAAGACCCTAGGCATACGTTGGCCCGCCGCCGAAATGTCCGACGACTATAGGGTCGTCCCCACGATCCCGCGACTAGGTTGGCCAGCCGCCGACATGTCCGACGACAATAGGGTCGTCCCCACGACCCCGGGACTAGATTGGCCCACCACCGTCATGTCCGACGACTACAGGGTCGTCCCCACGACCCCGGGACTAGGTTGGCCCGCCGCCGACTTGTCCGACGACTATAGGGTCGTCCCCACGACCCCGGGACTATGTTGGCCCGCCGCCGACTTGTCTGACGACTATAGGGTCGTCCCCACGACCCAGGGCCAATGATGCCCAGCCGCCGACATGTCCGACGACTATAGGGTCGTCCCCACGACCCCGGGACTAGGTTGGCCCGCCGCCGACTTGTCCGACGACTATAGGGTCGTCCCTACCACCCCGGGACTAGGTTGGCAAGCCGCCGACATGTCCGACGACTACAGGGTCGTCTCCACGACCCCGGGACTAGGTTGGCCCGCCGCCGACTTGTCCGGCGACTATAGGGACGTCCCCACGACCACGGGCCAATGTTGCCCAGCCGCCGACATGTCCGACGACTATAGGGTCGTCCCCACGACCCCGGGACTAGATTGGCCCGCCACCATCATGTCCGACGACTATAGGGTCGTCCCCACGACCTAGGGACTAGGTTGGCCCGCCGCCGACTTGTCCGACGACAATAGGGTCGTCCCCACGACCCAGGGCCAATGATGCCCAGCCGCCGACATGTCCGACGACTATAGGGTCGTCCCCACGACCCCGGACTAGATTGGCCCGCCACCGACATGTCCGACGGCTATAGGGTCGCCCCACGACCCCGGGACTAGGTTGGCCCGCCGCCAACTTGTCCGACGACTATAGGGTCGTCCCCACGACCCCGGGACTATGTTGGCCCGCCGCCGACTTGTCCGACGACTATAGGGTCGTCCCCACGACCCCGGGACTAGGTTGGCCCGCCGCCGACTTGTCCGACGACTATAGGGTCGTCCCCAGGACCCCGGGACTAGTTTGGCCAGCCGCCGACATGTTCGACGACTATGGGGTCGTCCCCACAACCCCGGGACTAGAGTGGTCCGCGACCGTCATGTCCGACGAGTATAGGGTCGTACCCACGACCCCGGGACTAGACTGGCCCGCCACCATCATGTCCGACGACTATAGGGTCGTCCCCACGACCTAGGGACTAGGTTGGCCCGCCGCCGACATGTCCGACGACTATAGGGTCGTCCCCACGACCCAGGGCCAATGATGCCCAGCCGCCGACATGTCCGACGACTATAGGGTCGTCCCCACGACCCCGGGACTAGATTGGCCCGCCACCGACATGTCCGACGACTATAGGGTCGTCCCCACGACCCCGGGACTAGGTTGGCCCGCCGCCGACTTGTCCGACGACTATAGGGTCGTCCCCAGGACCCCGGGACTAGTTTGGCCAGCCGCCGACATGTTCGACGACTATGGGGTCGTCCCCACAACCCCGGGACTAGAGTGGTCCGCGACCGTCATGTCCGACGAGTATAGGGTCGTCCCCACGACCCCGGGTCTGGGTTGGCCCGCCGCCGTCTTGTCCGACGACTATAGGGTCGTCCCCATGACCCAGGGCCAATGTTGCCCAGCCGCCGACATGTCCGACGACTATAGGGTCGTCCCCACGACCACGGGCCAAAGTTGCCCAGCCGCCAACATGTCCAACGACTATAGGGTCGTCCCCACGACCCCGGGACTAGATTGGCCCCCCACCATCATGTCCGACGGCTATAGGGTCGTCCCCACGACCCCGGGACTAGGTTGGCCCCCCACCATCATGTCCGACGGCTATAGGGTCGCCCCCACGACACCGGGACTAGGGTGGCCCGCCGCCGACTTGTCCGACGATTATAGGGTCGTCCCCACGACCCCGGGACTAGATTGGCCCCCCACCATCATGTCCGACGGCTATAGGGTCGTCCCCACGACCCCGGGACTAGGTTGGCCCCCCACCATCATGTCCGACGGCTATAGGGTCGCCCCCACGACCCCGGGACTAGGGTGGCCCGCCGCCGACTTGTCCGACGATTATAGGGTCGTCCCCACGACCCCGTGACTAGGTTGGCCAGCCGCCGACTTGTCCGATGATTATAGGGTCGTCCCTACGACCCCGGGACTGGGTTGGCCCGCCGCCGACTTGTCCGACGACTATAGGGTCGTCCCCACGACCACGGGCCAAAGTTGCCCAGCCGCCGACATGTCCGACGACTATAGGGTCGTCTCCACGACCCCGGGCCAAAGTTGGTCAGCCGCCGACATGTCCGACGACTATAGGCTCGTCCCCACGACCCCGGGACTAGATTGGCCCGCCACCGTCATGTCCGACGGCTATAGGGTCGTCCCCACGACCCCGGGACTAGGGTGGCCCGCCGCCGACTTGTCCGACGACTATAGGGTCGTCCCCACCACCCCGGGACTGGGTTGGCCCGCCGCCGACTTGTCCGACGACTATAGGGTCGTCCCCACGACCCAGGGACTAAGATGACCCGCCGCCGACATGTCCGACGACAATAGGGTCGTCCCCACGACACCGGGACTAGATTGGCCCACCACCGTCATGTCCGACGACTACAGGGTCAGCCCCACGTCCCCGGGACTAGGTTGGCCCGCCGCCGACTTGTCCGACGACTATAGGGTCGTCCCTACCACCCCGGGACTAGGTTGGCCAGCCGCCGACATGTTCGACGACTACAGGATCGTCCCCACGATCCCCGGACTAGATTGCCCCGCCACCGTCATGTCCGACGACTATAGGGACGTCCCCATGACCCCGGGACTAGATTGTCCCGCCACCGACATGTCCGACGACTATAGGGCCGCCCCACGATCCCGGGACTAGGTTGGCCCGCCGCCGACTTGTCCGACGACTATAGGGTCGTCCCCACGACCCCGGGACTATGTTGGCCCGCCGCCGACTTGTCCGACGACTATAGGGTCGTCCCCACGACCCAGGGCCAATGATGCCCAGCCGCCGACATGTCCGACGACTATAGGGTCGTCCCCACGACCCCGGGACTATGTTGGCCCGCCGCCGACTTCTCCGACGACTATAGGGTCGTCCCCACGACCCCGGGACTAGGTTGGCCCGCCGCCGACTTGTCCGACGACTATAGGGTCGTCCCCAGGACCCCGGGACTAGATTGGCCAGCCGCCGACATGTTCGACGACTATGGGGTCGCCCCACGACCCCGGGACTAGGTTGGCCCGCCGCCGACTTGTCCGACGACTATAGGGTCGTCCCCACGACCCCGGGACTATGTTGGCCCGCCGCCGACTTGTCCGACGACTATAGGGTCCTCCCCACGACCCCGGGGCTACATTGGCCCGCCACCGTCATGTCCGACGACTATAGGGTCGTCCCCACGACCACGGGCCAAAGTTGGTCAGCCGCCGACATGTCCGACGACTATAGGGTCGTCTCCACGACCCCGGGACTAGGTTGGCCCGCCGCCGACTTGTCCGACGACTATAGGGACGTCCCCACGACCACGGGCCAAAGTTGCCCAGCCGCCGACATGTCCGACGACTATAGGGTCGTCCCCACGACCCCGGGACTAGGTTGGCCCGCCGCCGACTTGTCCGACGACTATAGGGTCGACCCTACCACCCCGGGACTAGGTTGGCAAGCCGCCGACATGTCCGACGACTACAGGGTCGTCTCCACGACCCCGGGACTAGGTTGGCCCGCCGCCGACTTGTCCGGCGACTATAGGGACGTCCGCACGACCACGGGCCAATGTTGCCCAGCCGCCGACATGTCCGACGACTATAGGGTCGTCCCCACGACCCCGGGACTAGGTTGGCCCGCCACCATCATGTCCGACGACTATAGGGTCGTCCCCACGACCCCGGGACTAGGTTGGCCCGTCGCCGACTTGTCCGACGACTATGGGGTCGTCCCCACGACCCCAGGAGTAGATTGTCCCGCCACCGTCATGTCCGACGACTATAGGGTCGTCCCCACGACCCCGGGACTGGGTTGGCCCGCCGCCGACTTGTCCGACGACTATAGGGTCGTCCCCACGATCCCGGGACTAGGTTGGCCGCCGCCGACTTGTCCGACGACTATAGGGTCGTCCCCACGACCCCGGGACTAGGTTGGCCCGCCGCCGACTTGTCCGACGACTATAGGGTCGTCCCCACGACCCCGGGGCTAGATTGGCCCGCCACCGTCATGTCCGACGAACATAGGGTCGTCCCCACGACCACGGGCCAAAGTTGGTCAGCCGCCGACATGTCCGACGACTATAGGGTCGTCTCCACGACCCCGGGACTACGTTGGCCCGCCGCCGACTTGTCCGACGACTATGGGGTCGTCCCCACGACCCCAGTAGTAGATTGCCCCGCCACCGTCATGTCCGACGCCTATAGGGTCGTCCCCACGACCCCGGGACTAGATTGGCCCGCCGCCGACTTGTCCGACGACTATAGGGTCGTCCCCACGACCCCGGGACTATGTTGGCCCGCCGCCGACCTGTCCGACGACTATAGGGTCGTCCCCACGACCCCGGGACTAGGTTGGCCCGCCGCCGACTTGTCCGACGACTATAGGGTCGTCCCCAGGACCCCGGGACTAGATTGGCCAGCCGCCGACATGTTCGACGACTATGGGGTCGTCCCCACGACCCCGGGTCTGGGTTGGCCCGCCGCCGTCTTGTCCGACGACCATAGGGTCGTCCCCATGACCCAGGGCCAATGTTGCCCAGCCGCCGACATGTCCGACGACTATAGGGTCGTCCCCACGACCATGGGCCAAAGTTGCCCAGCCGCCAACATGTCCAACGACTATAGGGTCGTCCCCACGACCCCGGGACTAGATTGGCCCCCAACCATCATGTCCGACGGCTATAGGGTCGTCCCCACGACCCCGGGACTAGGTTGGCCCCCCACCATCATGTCCGACGGCTATAGGGTCGCCCCCACGACCCCGGGACTAGGGTGGCCCGCCGCCGACTTGTCCGACGATTATAGGGTCGTCCCCACGACCCCGGGACTAGATTGGCCCCCCACCATCATGTCCGACGATTATAGGGTCGTCCCCACGACCCCGTGACTAGGTTGGCCAGCCGCCGACTTGTCCGATGATTATAGGGTCGTCCCCACGACCCCGGGCCAAAGTTGGTCAGCCGCCGACATGTCCGACGACTATAGGCTCGTCCCCACGACCCCGGGACTAGATTGGCCCGCCACCGTCATGTCCGACGGCTATAGGGTCGTCCCCACGACCCCGGGACTAGGGTGGCCCGCCGCCGACTTGTCCGAAGACTATAGGGTCGTCCCCAGGACCCCGGGACTAGATTGGCCAGCCGCCGACATGTTCGACGACTATGGGGTCGTCCCCAGAACCCCGGGACTAGAGTGGCCCGCCACCGTCATGTCCGACGAGTATAGGGTCGTACCCACGACCCCGGGACTAGATTGGCCCGCCACCATCATGTCCGACGACTATAGGGTCGTCCCCACGACCTAGGGACTAGGTTGGCCCGCCGCCGACATGTCCGACGACTATAGGGTCGTCTCCACGACCCCGGGCCAAAGTTGGTCAGCCGCCGACATGTCCGACGACTATAGGCTCGTCCCCACGACCCCGGGACTAGATTGGCCCGCCACCGTCATGTCCGACGGCTATAGGGTCGTCCCCACGACCCCGGGACTAGGGTGGCCCGCCGCCGACTTGTCCGACGACTATAGGGTCGTCCCCACGACCCAGGGCCAATGATGCCCAGCCGCCGACATGTCCGACGACTATAGGGTCGTCCCCACGACCCCGGGACTAGATTGGCCCACCACCGACATGTCCGACGACTATAGGGTCGCCCCACGACCCCGGGACTAGGTTGGCCCGCCGCCGACTTGTCCGACCACTATAGGGTCGTCCCCACGACCCCGGGACTATGTTGGCCCGCCGCCGACTTGTCCGAAGACTATAGGGTCGTCCCCAGGACCCCGGGACTAGATTGGCCAGCCGCCGACATGTTCGACGACTATGGGGTCGTCCCCAGAACCCCGGGACTAGAGTGGCCCGCCACCGTCATGTCCGACGAGTATAGGGTCGTACCCACGACCCCGGGACTAGATTGGCCCGCCACCATCATGTCCGACGACTATAGGGTCGTCCCCACGACCTAGGGACTAGGTTGGCCCGCCGCCGACTTGTCCGACGACTATAGGGTCGTCCCCACGACCACGGGCCAAAGTTGCCCAGCCGCCGAAATGTCCGACGACTATAGGGTCGTCCCCACGACCACGGGCCAAAGTTGCCCAGCCGCCAACATGTCTAACGACTATAGGGTCGTCCCCACGACCCCGTGACTAGGTTGGCCCCCCACCATCATGTCCGACGGCTATAGGGTCGCCCCCACGACCCCGGGACTAGGGTGGCCCGCCGCCGACTTGTCCGACGACTATGGGGTCGTCCCCACGACCCCAGGAGTAGATTGCCCCACCACCGTCATGTCCGACGACTATAGGGTCGTCTCCACGACCCCGGGACTAGGTTGGCCCGCCGCCGAGTTGTCCGACGACTATAGGGTCGTCCCCACGACCACGGGCCAAAGTTGCCCAGCCGCCGACATGTCCGACGACTATAGGGTCGTCTCCACGACCCCGGGCCAAAGTTGGTCAGCCGCCGACATGTCCGACGACTATAGGGTCGTCCCCACGACCCCGGGACTAGGTTGGCCCGCCACCATCATGTCCGACGACTATAGGGTCGTCCCCACGACCCCGGGACTAGGTTGGCCCGCCGCCGACTTGTCCGACGACTATGGGGTCGTCCCCACGACCCCAGGAGTAGATTGCCCCACCACCGTCATGTCCGACGACTATAGGGTCGTCTCCACGACCCCGGGACTAGGTTGGCCCGCCGCCGAGTTGTCCGACGACTATAGGGTCGTCCCCACGACCACGGGCCAAAGTTGCCCAGCCGCCGACATGTCCGACGACTATAGGGTCGTCCCCACGACCCCGGGACTGGGTTGGCCCGCCGCCGACTTGTCCGACGACTATAGGGTCGTCCCCACGACCCAGGGCCAATGATGCCCAACCGCCGACATGTCCGACGACTATAGGGTCGTCCCCAGGACCCCGGGACTAGATTGGCCAGCCGCCGACATGTTCGACGACTATGGGGTCGCCCCACGACCCCGGGACTAGGTTGGCCCGCCGCCGACTTGTCCGACGACTATAGGGTCGTCCCTACCACCCCGGGACTAGGTTGGCAAGCCGCCGACATGTCCGACGACTACAGGGTCGTCTCCGCGACCCTGGGACTAGGTTGGCCCGCCGCCGACTTGTCCGGCGACTATAGGGACGTCCCCACGACCACGGGCCAATGTTGCCCAGCCGCCGACATGTCCGACGCCTATAGGGTCGTCCCCACGACCCCGGGACTAGGTTGGCCCGCCGCTGACTTGTCCGACGACTATAGGGTCGTCCCCAGGACCCCGGGAATAGATTGGCCAGCCGCCAACATGTTCGACGAGTATACGGTCGTACCCACGACCCCGGGACTAGATTGGCCTGCCACCGTCATGTCCGACGACTATAGGGTCGTCCCCACGACCCCGGGACTGGGTTGGCCCGCCGCCGACTTGACCGACGACTATAGGGTCGTACCCACGACCCCGGGACTAGATTGGCCCGCCACCGTCATGTCCGACGACTATAGGGTCGTCCCCACGACCCCGGGACTGGGTTGGCCCGCCGCCGACTTGTCCGACGACTATAGGTGTGACGTAGCGTCCCAGCGCGAGGAATCGAGCGCGCGGCGGTGCGACCGGGAGTGAGCGAGAAGCCGATCACTCGCGGGCGACCGCGACCGAACCCGACCGAACTCGCCCGAAGCGTGCCGGTCCCGCGACGCGTCAGCGCGATGACGCTCACTCCCCACTGCGCCGCTAGATCGCGTCGGTTTCTCGCTGCTGGGAATTTCCGAGAATCGGGACATATGCCGCGATGATTCCGAGGCAAGACAGTTCGAGTGGGGATACGGACCCCCACCACCAGACTTGCCTGGATGTTGCCCGGTGCAAACTACGGTGAAACGACTCCGTATATCCGCCGATCACCAGATCGCCTCCTATCCCATTTCCGACACCGTCCCGGTAAAGAGACGCAGGACGTTGCCCGGTCTCTTTCCCGCTCCTCGTGTTGAACAGAGACGCCCGGATGCTGCCCGGTCTCTACCGACACTTGTCCCGTTACAGAGACGCAGGACGTTGCCCGGTCTCTTTCCCGCTCCTCGTGTTGAACAGAGACGCCCGGATGCTGCCCGGTCTCTACCGACACTTGTCCCGATAAGGAGACGCAGGACGTTGCCCGGTCTCTCTCCCGCTCCTCGTGTTGAATAGAGACGCCCGGATGCTGCCCGGTCTCTACCGACACTTGTCCCGTTAAAGAGACGCAGGACGTTGCCCGGTCTCTTTCCCGCTCCTCGTGTTGAATAGAGACGCCCGGATGCTGCCCGGTCTCTACCGACACTTGTCCCGTTAACGAGACGCAGGACGCTGCCCGGTCTCGCTCCCGCTCCTCGTGTTGGACAGAGACGCCCGGATGCTGCCCGGTCTCTACCGACGCTTGTCCCGTTAAAGAGACGCAGGACGTTGCCCGGTCTCTCTCGCTCCCTTACCGTCCCGCTACGGCGACACCAGGCGCGGAGCGACCGAATTGTTCCGTTAAGCGGACGCACGAACATAGACCGAACGACGCCGTACCGCGAACCGCGCCGCCGCGCAACGACGGCTTGACCGCGATTAACGCGAAGCACCCCGCGTCTAAGTATATGTATATAGTGTAAATAATTGTTAATGAATAAATCTAATTTAACCGAACACAGAAGGACTTCACTAAACCCTGGTAAAGCCGACTGAGACCGTCCTTCCGCCCGGAGTGACGACCGTCACAAATTGGCGCCCGAACAGGGACCGGAAAGAAAAATTGAATAACCGATGAGCTCCGCGCTCACGCGGTTATACCACCTCAATAAGGCCGAACTTGTCGAAGCTCTCGAGGCCGCGGGCGAAAGTACAACAGGATCGTCCGACCAATTACGCACCCGGCTCCGACAGTACTTGGCGAGCACCGCCAAAATGAGCACCGCCAACGAGACGACCGCCACCAGCGCCCAGACACCGGTGAAGGGTCACCGAGCCCGAAGCCACCACCGCACCGTCGCCCACCGCCACTAGCCGCCGCCAGCCCCGGCAGGATACCGCCTGCCGTCGCCAGCCACCGCCGCCAGCCGCCGCCAGCACCGGCAGGATACCGCCCGCCGTCGCCAGCCACCGCTGCCAGCCGCCGCCAGCCCCAGCAAGATGCCGCCCGCCGTCGCCAGCCACCGTCGCCAGCCGCAGCCAGCCCCGGCAGGATACCGCCCGCCGTCGCCAGCCACCGCCGCTAGCCGCCG
Organism: Andrena fulva; assembly: GCA_946251845.1. NCBI lineage: Eukaryota > Metazoa > Arthropoda > Insecta > Hymenoptera > Andrenidae > Andrena > Andrena fulva. Next base: position 982,761 of record CAMITZ010000297.1, read on the forward strand.
CCAGCCACGGCAGGATACCGCCCGCCGTCGCCAGCCACCGCCGCTAGCCGCCGCCAGCCACGGCAGGATACCGCCCGCCATCGCCAGCCACCGCCGCTAGCCGCCGCCAGCCAGGGCAGGATACCGCCCGCCGTCACCAGCCACCGCCGCTAGCCGCCGCCAGCCACGGCAGGATACCGCCCGCCATCGCCAGCCACCGCCGCTAGCCGCCGCCAGCACCGGCAGGATACCGCCGGCCGCCAACAACCGTCCTTGCCACCGACACCGGGCAAGGACCTACCATGGGTCCCGGCACGGACCCCATCGCCGGCAAGGCCGTCCACGAGCGGGTGGAAACCTCCACCCCCCAAAACGCGGCCCCCGGCACAACCAGAGCCCGTGGCCAAACCACCGCAGCCACGGGCCAAGAAGCCGAAGATCGCTCCATGGCCTGGACCGACGAGCAGGCCGCCAACAGCAGCGGCCACCACCAAGGCCCACAAACCGGAGGGGTCAACCAAGGCCAAGGAGGCAACGCCACCTGCCCTGGAACCCCGACACGCAGCCCGGCCGGACGAGCCCACGATACCGAATCTCCGCCGCGCCGCTACCGCACCCGGGCTTTCGTGCGCAGCCACGGAGGCCACAACCCGCAGCAACCCGGAGGAGCAGCCGGAGGACCAGAGCTGGACCGTCGGGGACTCAGAGCGCCGGCGGGAGGGACAGCGCGCCCGCGTTCGCCAGGACGGGCGAACGACCCACCGCCGCCGCAGATCCCCGTCCCTGATTAGATTTAAGTTAGGTTAAGGTAATATAAGTTTAGGTTAAGGTAGTATAAGGGTGATGGGTAGCCACGAGGCATAAGGTAGCACGTAAGATTCCCGAGTCTCAATCGAGATGCGAGCATTTCCCGATTCTTACGTCGCATCTCTCTCCGAAGAAAGAGGGGGATGTGACGTAGCGTCCCAGCGCGAGGAATCGAGCGCGCGGCGGTGCGACCGGGAGTGAGCGAGAAGCCGATCACTCGCGGGCGACCGCGACCGAACCCGACCGAACTCGCCCGAAGCGTGCCGGTCCCGCGACGCGTCAGCGCGATGACGCTCACTCCCCACTGCGCCGCTAGATCGCGTCGGTTTCTCGCTGCTGGGAATTTCCGAGAATCGGGACATATGCCGCGATGATTCCGAGGCAAGACAGTTCGAGTGGGGATACGGACCCCCACCACCAGACTTGCCTGGATGTTGCCCGGTGCAAACTACGGTGAAACGACTCCGTATATCCGCCGATCACCAGATCGCCTCCTATCCCATTTCCGACACCGTCCCGGTAAAGAGACGCAGGACGTTGCCCGGTCTCTTTCCCGCTCCTCGTGTTGAACAGAGACGCCCGGATGCTGCCCGGTCTCTACCGACACTTGTCCCGTTACAGAGACGCAGGACGTTGCCCGGTCTCTTTCCCGCTCCTCGTGTTGAACAGAGACGCCCGGATGCTGCCCGGTCTCTACCGACACTTGTCCCGTTACAGAGACGCAGGACGTTGCCCGGTCTCTTTCCCGCTCCTCGTGTTGAACAGAGACGCCCGGATGCTGCCCGGTCTCTACCGACACTTGTCCCGATAAGGAGACGCAGGACGTTGCCCGGTCTCTCTCCCGCTCCTCGTGTTGAATAGAGACGCCCGGATGCTGCCCGGTCTCTACCGACACTTGTCCCGTTAAAGAGACGCAGGACGTTGCCCGGTCTCTCTCCCGCTCCTCGTGTTGAATAGAGACGCCCGGATGCTGCCCGGTCTCTACCGACACTTGTCCCGTTAAAGAGACGCAGGACGTTGCCCGGTCTCTTTCCCGCTCCTCGTGTTGAATAGAGACGCCCGGATGCTGCCCGGTCTCTACCGACACTTGTCCCGTTAACGAGACGCAGGACGCTGCCCGGTCTCTTTCCCGCTCCTCGTGTTGAACAGAGACGCCCGGATGCTGCCCGGTCTCTACCGACACTTGTCCCGTTACAGAGACGCAGGACGTTGCCCGGTCTCTTTCCCGCTCCTCGTGTTGAACAGAGACGCCCGGATGCTGCCCGGTCTCTACCGACACTTGTCCCGATAAGGAGACGCAGGACGTTGCCCGGTCTCTCTCCCGCTCCTCGTGTTGAATAGAGACGCCCGGATGCTGCCCGGTCTCTACCGACACTTGTCCCGTTAAAGAGACGCAGGACGTTGCCCGGTCTCTTTCCCGCTCCTCGTGTTGAATAGAGACGCCCGGATGCTGCCCGGTCTCTACCGACACTTGTCCCGTTAACGAGACGCAGGACGCTGCCCGGTCTCGCTCCCGCTCCTCGTGTTGGACAGAGACGCCCGGATGCTGCCCGGTCTCTACCGACGCTTGTCCCGTTAAAGAGACGCAGGACGTTGCCCGGTCTCTCTCGCTCCCTTACCGTTCCGCTACGGCGACACCAGGCGCGGAGCGACCGAATTGTTCCGTTAAGCGGACGCACGAACATAGACCGAACGACGCCGTACCGCGAACCGCGCCGCCGCGCAACGACGGCTTGACCGCGATTAACGCGAAGCACCCCGCGTCTAAGTATATGTATATAGTGTAAATAATTGTTAATGAATAAATCTAATTTAACCGAACACAGAAGGACTTCACTAAACCCTGGTAAAGCCGACTGAGACCGTCCTTCCGCCCGGAGTGACGACCGTCACAAATTGGCGCCCGAACAGGGACCGGAAAGAAAAATTGAATAACCGATGAGCTCCGCGCTCACGCGGTTATACCACCTCAATAAGGCCGAACTTGTCGAAGCTCTCGAGGCCGCGGGCGAAAGTACAACAGGATCGTCCGACCAATTACGCACCCGGCTCCGACAGTACTTGGCGAGCACCGCCAAAATGAGCACCGCCAACGAGACGACCGCCACCAGCGCCCAGACACCGGTGAAGGGTCACCGAGCCCGAAGCCACCACCGCACCGTCGCCCACCGCCACTAGCCGCCGCCAGCCCCGGCAGGATACCGCCTGCCGTCGCCAGCCACCGCCGCCAGCCGCCGCCAGCACCGGCAGGATACCGCCCGCCGTCGCCAGCCACCGCTGCCAGCCGCCGCCAGCCCCAGCAAGATGCCGCCCGCCGTCGCCAGCCACCGTCGCCAGCCGCAGCCAGCCCCGGCAGGATACCGCCCGCCGTCGCCAGCCACCGCCGCTAGCCGCCGCCAGCCACGGCAGGATACCGCCCGCCGTCGCCAGCCACCGCCGCTAGCCGCCGCCAGCCACGGCAGGATACCGCCCGCCATCGCCAGCCACCGCCGCTAGCCGCCGCCAGCCAGGGCAGGATACCGCCCGCCGTCACCAGCCACCGCCGCTAGCCGCCGCCAGCCACGGCAGGATACCGCCCGCCATCGCCAGCCACCGCCGCTAGCCGCCGCCAGCACCGGCAGGATACCGCCGGCCGCCAACAACCGTCCTTGCCACCGACACCGGGCAAGGACCTACCATGGGTCCCGGCACGGACCCCATCGCCGGCAAGGCCGTCCACGAGCGGGTGGAAACCTCCACCCCCCAAAACGCGGCCCCCGGCACAACCAGAGCCCGTGGCCAAACCACCGCAGCCACGGGCCAAGAAGCCGAAGATCGCTCCATGGCCTGGACCGACGAGCAGGCCGCCAACAGCAGCGGCCACCACCAAGGCCCACAAACCGGAGGGGTCAACCAAGGCCAAGGAGGCAACGCCACCTGCCCTGGAACCCCGACACGCAGCCCGGCCGGACGAGCCCACGATACCGAATCTCCGCCGCGCCGCTACCGCACCCGGGCTTTCGTGCGCAGCCACGGAGGCCACAACCCGCAGCAACCCGGAGGAGCAGCCGGAGGACCAGAGCTGGACCGTCGGGGACTCAGAGCGCCGGCGGGAGGGACAGCGCGCCCGCGTTCGCCAGGACGGGCGAACGACCCACCGCCGCCGCAGATCCCCGTCCCTGATTAGATTTAAGTTAGGTTAAGGTAATATAAGTTTAGGTTAAGGTAGTATAAGGGTGATGGGTAGCCACGAGGCATAAGGTAGCACGTAAGATTCCCGAGTCTCAATCGAGATGCGAGCATTTCCCGATTCTTACGTCGCATCTCTCTCCGAAGAAAGAGGGGGATGTGACGTAGCGTCCCAGCGCGAGGAATCGAGCGCGCGGCGGTGCGACCGGGAGTGAGCGAGAAGCCGATCACTCGCGGGCGACCGCGACCGAACCCGACCGAACTCGCCCGAAGCGTGCCGGTCCCGCGACGCGTCAGCGCGATGACGCTCACTCCCCACTGCGCCGCTAGATCGCGTCGGTTTCTCGCTGCTGGGAATTTCCGAGAATCGGGACATATGCCGCGATGATTCCGAGGCAAGACAGTTCGAGTGGGGATACGGACCCCCACCACCAGACTTGCCTGGATGTTGCCCGGTGCAAACTACGGTGAAACGACTCCGTATATCCGCCGATCACCAGATCGCCTCCTATCCCATTTCCGACACCGTCCCGGTAAAGAGACGCAGGACGTTGCCCGGTCTCTTTCCCGCTCCTCGTGTTGAACAGAGACGCCCGGATGCTGCCCGGTCTCTACCGACACTTGTCCCGTTACAGAGACGCAGGACGTTGCCCGGTCTCTTTCCCGCTCCTCGTGTTGAACAGAGACGCCCGGATGCTGCCCGGTCTCTACCGACACTTGTCCCGATAAGGAGACGCAGGACGTTGCCCGGTCTCTCTCCCGCTCCTCGTGTTGAATAGAGACGCCCGGATGCTGCCCGGTCTCTACCGACACTTGTCCCGTTAAAGAGACGCAGGACGTTGCCCGGTCTCTTTCCCGCTCCTCGTGTTGAATAGAGACGCCCGGATGCTGCCCGGTCTCTACCGACACTTGTCCCGTTAACGAGACGCAGGACGCTGCCCGGTCTCGCTCCCGCTCCTCGTGTTGGACAGAGACGCCCGGATGCTGCCCGGTCTCTACCGACGCTTGTCCCGTTAAAGAGACGCAGGACGTTGCCCGGTCTCTCTCGCTCCCTTACCGTCCCGCTACGGCGACACCAGGCGCGGAGCGACCGAATTGTTCCGTTAAGCGGACGCACGAACATAGACCGAACGACGCCGTACCGCGAACCGCGCCGCCGCGCAACGACGGCTTGACCGCGATTAACGCGAAGCACCCCGCGTCTAAGTATATGTATATAGTGTAAATAATTGTTAATGAATAAATCTAATTTAACCGAACACAGAAGGACTTCACTAAACCCTGGTAAAGCCGACTGAGACCGTCCTTCCGCCCGGAGTGACGACCGTCACATAGGGTCGTCCCCACGACCCAGGGCCAATGATGCCCAGCCGCCGGCATGTCCGCCGACTATAGGGTCGTCCCCACGACCCCGGGACTAGATTGGCCCACCACCGACATGCCCGACGACTATAGGGTCGCCCCACGACCCCGGGACTAGGTTGGCCCGCCGCCGACTTGTCCGACGACTATAGGGTCGTCCCCACGACCCCGGGACTATGTTGGCCCGCCGCCGACTTGTCCGACGACTATAGGGTCGTCCCCACGACCCCGGGACTAGGTTGGCCCGCCGCCGACTTGTCCGACGACTATAGGGTCGTCCCCAAGACCCCGGGACTAGATTGGCCAGCCGCCGACATGTTCGACGACTATGGGGTCGTCCCCACAACCCCGGGACTAGATTGTCCCGCCACCGACATGTCCGACGACTATAGGGTCGTCCCCACGACCCAGGGCCAATGATGCCCAGCCGCCGACATGTCCGACGACTATAGGGTCGTCCCCACGACCCCGGGACTAGATTGGCCCGCCACCGACATGTCCGACGACTATAGGGTCGTCCCCACGACCCCGGGACTAGATTGTCCCGCCACCGACATGTCCGACGACTATAGGGCCGCCCCACGATCCCGGGACTAGGTTGGCCCGCCGCCGACTTGTCCGACGACTATAGGGTCGTCCCCACAACCCCGGGACTATGTTGGCCCGCCGCCGACTTGTCCGACGACTATAGGGTCGTCCCCACGACCCAGGGCCAATGATGCCCAGCCGCCGACATGTCCGACGACTATAGGGTCGTCCCCACGACCCCGGGAATATGTTGGCCCCCCACCATCATGTCCGACGGCTATAGGGTCGTCCCCAGGACCCCGGGACTAGGGTGGCCCGCCGCCGACTTGTCCGACGATTATAGGGTCGTCCCCACGACCCCGGGACTAGGTTGGCCAGCCGCCGACATGTCCGACGACTATAGGGTCGTCCCCACGACCCCGGGACTAGGTTGGCCAGCCGCCGACATGTCCGACGACTATAGGGTCGTCCCCACGACCCCGGGACTAGTTTGGCCCGCCACCATCATGTCGGAGGTCTATAGGGTTGTCCCCACGACCACGGGCCAAAGTAGGCCAGCCGCCGACATGTCCGACGACTATAGGGTCGTCCCCACGACCCCGGGACTAGATTGGCCCGCCACCATCATGTCGGAGGTCTATAGGGTTGTCCCCACGACCACGGGCCAAAGTTGGCCAGCCGCCGACATGTCCGACGACTATAGGGTCGTCCCCGCGACCACGGGCCAAAGTTGCCCACCCGCCAACATGTCCAACGACTATAGGGTCGTCCCCACGACCCCGGGAATAGATTGGCCCCCCACCATCATGTCCGACGGCTATAGGGTCGTCCCCAGGACCCCGGGACTAGGGTGGCCCGCCGCCGACTTGTCCGACGATTATAGGTTCGTCCCCACGACCCCGGGACTAGGTTGGCCAGCCGCCGACATGTCCGACGACTATAGGGTCGTCCCCACCACCCCGGGACTAGGTTGGCCCGCCACCATCATGTCCGACGACTATAGGGTCGTCCCCACGACCCCGGGACTAGGTTGGCCCGCCGCCGACTTGTCCGACGACTATGGGGTCGTCCCCACGACCCCAGGAGTAGATTGCCCCACCACCGTCATGTCCGACGACTATAGGGTCGTCTCCGCGACCCCGGGACTAGGTTGGCCCGCCGCCGAGTTGTCCGACGACTATAGGGTCGTCCCCACGACCACGGGCCAAAGTTGCACAGCCGCCGACATGTCCGACGACTATAGGGTCGTCTCCACGACCCCGGGCCAAAGTTGGTCAGCCGCCGACATGTCCGACGACTATAGGGTCGTCCCCACGACCCCGGTACTAGGTTGGCCCGCCACCATCATGTCCGACGACTAAAGGGTCGTCCCCACGACCCCGGGACTAGGTTGGCCCGCCGCCGACTTGTCCGACGACTATGGGGTCGTCCCCACGACCCCAGGAGTAGATTGCCCCACCACCGTCATGTCCGACGACTATAGGGTCGTCTCCACGACCCCGGGACTAGGTTGGCCCGCCGCCGACTTGTCCGACGACTATAGAGTCGTCCCCACGACCCCGGGACTAGGTTGGCCCGCTGCCAACTAGTCCGACGACTATAGGGTCGTCCCAACGACCCCGGGACTAGATTGGCCCGCCACCGTCATGTCCGACGAATATAGGTTCGTGCCTAAGACCCTAGGCATACGTTGGCCCGCCGCCGAAATGTCCGACGACTATAGGGTCGTCCCCACGACCCCGGGACTATGTTGGCCCGCCGCCGACTTGTCCGACGACTATAGGGTCGTCCCCACGACCACGGGCCAAAGTTGCCCAGCCGCCATCATGTCCAACGACTATAGGGTCGTCCCCACGACCCCGGGACTAGATTGGCCCCCCACCATCATGTCCGACGGCTATAGGGTCGTCCCCACGACCCCGGGAATAGGGTGGCCCGCCGCCGACTTGTCCGACGATTATAGGGTCGTCGCCACGACCCCGGGACTAGATTGTCCCGCCACCGTCATGTCCGACGACTATAGGGTCGTCCCCACGACCCCGGGACTGGGTTGGCCCGCCGCCGACTTGTCCGACGACTATAGGGTCGTCCCCAGGACCCCGGGACTAGATTGGCCAGCCGCCGACATGTTCGACGACTGTGGGGTCGTCCCCACGATCCCGGGTCTGGGTTGGCCCGCCGCCGTCTTGTCCGACGACTATAGGGTCGTCCCCATGACCCAGGGCCAATGTTGCCCAGCCGCCGACATGTCCGACGACTATAGGGTCGTCCCCACGACCCCGGGACTAGATTGGCCCCCCACCATCATGTCCGACGATTATAGGGTCGTCCCCACGACCCCGGGACTAGATTAGCCCCCCACCATCATGTCCGACGATTATAGGGTCGTCCCCACGACCCCGTGACTAGGTTGGCCAGCCGCCGACTTGTCCGATGATTATAGGGTCGTCCCCACGACCCCGGGACTGGGTTGGCCCGCCGCCGACTTGTCCGACGACTATAGGGTCGTCCCCACGACCACGGGCCAAAGTTGCCCAGCCGCCGACATGTCCGACGACTATAGGGTCGTCTCCACGACCCCGGGCCAAAGTTGGTCAGCCGCCGACATGTCCGACGACTATAGGCTCGTCCCCACGACCCCGGGACTAGATTGACCCGCCAACGTCATGTCCGACGGCTATAGGGTCGTCCCCACGACCCCGGGACTAGGGTGGCCCGCCGCTGACTTGTCCGACGACTATAGGGTCGTCCCCACGACCCCGGGTCTGGGTTGGCCCGCCGCCGACTTGTCCGACGACTATAGGGTCGTCCCCACGACCCAGGGACTAAGATGACCCGCCGCCGACATGTCCGACGACAATAGGGTCGTCCCCACGACACCGGGACTAGATTGGCCCACCACCGTCATGTCCGACGACTACAGGGTCAGCCCCACGTCCCCGGGACTAGGTTGGCCCGCCGCCGACTTGTCCGACGACTATAGGGTCGTCCCTACCACCCCGGGACTAGGTTGGCCAGCCGCCGAAATGTTCGACGACTACAGGGCCGTCCCCACGATCCCCGGACTAGATTGCCCCGCCACCGTCATGTCCGACGACTATAGGGACGTCCCCATGACCCCGGGACTAGATTGTCCCGCCACCGACATGTCCGACGACTATAGGGCCGCCCCACGATCCCGGGACTAGGTTGGCCCGCCGCCGACTTGTCCGACGACTATAGGGTCGTCCCCACGACCCCGGGACTATGTTGGCCCGCCGCCGACTTGTCCGACGACTATAGGGTCGTCCCCACGACCCAGGGCCAATGATGCCCAGCCGCCGACATGTCCGACGACTATAGGGTCGTCCCCACGACCCCGGGACTAGGTTGGCCCGCCGCCGACTTGTCCGACGACTATAGGGTCGTCCCCAGGACCCCGGGACTAGATTGGCCAGCCGCCGACATGTTCGACGACTATGGGGTCGCCCCACGACCCCGGGACTAGGTTGGCCCGCCGCCGACTTGTCCGACGACTATAGGGTCGTCCCCACGACCCCGGGACTATGTTGGCCCGCCGCCGACTTGTCCGACGACTATAGGGTCCTCCCCACGACCCCGGGGCTACATTGGCCTGCCACCGTCATGTCCGACGACTATAGGGTCGTCCCCACGACCACGGGCCAAAGTTGGTCAGCCGCCGACATGTCCGACGACTATAGGGTCGTCTCCACGACCCCGGGACTAGGTTGGCCCGCCGCCGACTTGTCCGACGACTATAGGGACGTCCCCACGACCACGGGCCAAAGTTGCCCAGCCGCCGACATGTCCGACGACTATAGGGTCGTCCCCACGACCCCGGGACTAGGTTGGCCCGCCGCCGACTTGTCCGACGACTATAGGGTCGTCCCTACCACCCCGGGACTAGGTTGGCAAGCCGCCGACATGTCCGACGACTACAGGGTCGTCTCCACGACCCCGGGACTAGGTTGGCCCGCCGCCGACTTGTCCGGCGACTATAGGGACGTCCGCACGACCACGGGCCAATGTTGCCCAGCCGCCGACATGTCCGACGACTATAGGGTCGTCCCCACGACCCCGGGACTAGATTGGCCCGCCACCATCATGTCCGACGACTATAGGGTCGTCCCCACGACCTAGGGACTAGGTTGGCCCGCCGCCGACTTGTCCGACGACTATAGGGTCGTCCCCACGACCCAGGGCCAATGATGCCCAGCCGCCGACATGTCCGGCGACTATAGGGTCGTCCCCACGACCCCGGGACTAGATTGGCCCGCCACCGACACGTCCGACGGCTATAGGGTCGCCCCACGACTCCGGGACTAGGTTGGCCCGCCGCCGACTTGTCCGACGACTATAGGGTCGTCCCCACGACCCCGGGACTATGTTGGCCCGCCGCCGACTTGTCCGACGACTATAGGGTCGTCCCCACGACCCCGGGACTAGGTTGGCCCGCCGCCGACTTGTCCGACGACTATAGGGTCGTCCCCAGGACCCCGGGACTAGTTTGGCCAGCCGCCGACATGTTCGACGACTATGGGGTCGTCCCCACAACCCCGGGACTAGAGTGGTCCGCCACCGTCATGTCCGACGAGTATAGGGTCGTACCCACGACCCCGGGACTAGATTGGCCCGCCACCATCATGTCCGACGACTATAGGGTCGTCCCCACGACCTAGGGACTAGGTTGGCCCGCCGCCGACTTGTCCGACGACTATAGGGTCGTCCCCACGACCCAGGGCCAAAGATGCCCAGCCGCCGACATGTCCGACGACTATAGGGTCGTCCCCACTACCCCGGGACTAGATTGGCCCGCCACCGACATGTCCGACGACTATAGGGTCGTCCCCACGACCCCGGGACTAGATTGTCCCGCCACCGACATGTCCGACGACTATAGGGCCGCCCCACGATCCCGGGACTAGGTTGGCCCGCCGCCGACTTGTCCGACGACTATAGGGTCGTCCCCATGACCCAGGGCCAATGTTTCCCAGCCGCCGACATGTCCGACGACTGTAGGGTCGTCCCCACGACCACGGGCCAAAGTTGCCCAGCCGCCAACATGTCCAACGACTATAGGGTCGTCCCCACGACCCCGGGACTAGATTGGCCTCCCACCATCATGTCCGACGGCTATAGGGTCGTCCCCACGACCCCGGGACTAGGTTGGCCCCCCACTATCATGTCCGACGGCTATAGGGTCGCCCCCACGACCCCGGGACTAGGGTGGCCCGCCGCCGACTTGTCCGACGATTATAGGGTCGTCCCCACGACCCCGGGACTAGATTGGCCCCCCACCATCATGTCCGACGGCTATGGGGTCGTCCCCACGACCCCGGGACTAGGTTGGCCCCCCACCATCATGTCCGACGGCTATAGGGTCGCCCCCACGACCCCGGGACTAGGGTGGCCCGCCGCCGACTTGTCCGACGATTATAGGGTCGTCCCCACGACCCCGGGACTAGGTTTGCCAGCCGCCGACTTGTCCGATGATTATAGGGTCGTCCCCACGACCCCGGGACTGGGTTGGCCCGCCGCCGACTTGTCCGACGACTATAGGGTCGTCCCCACGACCACGGGCCAAAGTTGCCCAGCCGCCGACATGTCCGACGACTATAGGGTCGTCTCCACGACCCCGGGCCAAAGTTGGTCAGCCGCCGACATGTCCGACGACTATAGGCTCGTCCCCACGACCCCGGGACTAGATTGGCCCCCCACCGTCATGTCCGACGACTATAGGATCGCCCCACGACCCCGGGACTAGGATGGCCCGCCGCCGACTTGTCCGACGACTATAGGGTCGTCCCCACGACCCCGGGACTATGTTGGCCCGCCGCCGACTTGTCCGACGACTATAGGGTCGTGCCCACGACCCCGGGACTAGGTTGGCCCGCCGCCGACTTGTCCGACGACTATAGGGTCGTCCCTCCCACCCCGGAACTAGGTTGGCCAGCCGCCGACATGTCCGACGACTATAGGGTCGTCCCCACGACCCCGGGAATAGATTGGCCCGCCACCGTCATGTCCGACGACTATAGGGTCGTCCCCACGACACCGGGATTAGGTTGGCCCGCCGCCGATTTGTCCGACGACTATTGGGTCGTCCCCACGACCCCGGGACTAGGTTGGCCCGCCACCGACTTGTCCGACGACTATAGGGTCGTCCCTACCACCCCGGGACTAGGTTGGCAAGCCGCCGACTTGTCCGACGACTATAGGGTCGTCCCTAACACCCCGGGACTAGGTTGGCAAGCCGCCGACATGTCCGACGACTATAGGGTCGTCTCCACGACCCCGGGACTAGGTTGGCCCGCCGCCGACTTGTCCGGCGACTATAGGGACGTCCCCACGACCACGGGCCAATGTTGCCCAGCCGCCGACATGTCCGACGACTATAGGGTCGTCCCCACGACCCCGGGACTAGATTGGCCCGCCACCGACATGTCCGACGACTATAGGGTCGCCCCACGACCCCGGGACTAGGTTGGCCCGCCACCATCATGTCCGACGACTATAGGGTCGTCCCCACCACCCCGGGACTAGGTTGGCCCGCCGCCGACTTGTCCGACGACAATAGGGTCGTACCCACGACCCAGGGACTAGGATGACCCGCCGCCGACTTGTCCGACGACTATAGAGTCGTCCCCACGACCGCGGGACTAGGTTGGCCCGCTGCCAACTAGTCCGACGACTATAGGGTCGTCCCAACGACCCCGGGACTAGATTGGCCCGCCACCGTCATGTCCGAGGAATATAGGTTCATGCCTAAGACCCTAGGCATACGTTGGCCCGCCGCCGAAATGTCCGACGACTATAGGGTCGTCCCCACGATCCCGCGACTAGGTTGGCCAGCCGCCGACATGTCCGACGACAATAGGGTCGTCCCCACGACCCCGGGACTAGATTGGCCCACCACCGTCATGTCCGACGACTACAGGGTCGTCCCCACGACCCCGGGACTAGGTTGGCCCGCCGCCGACTTGTCCGACGACAATAGGGTCGCCCCCACGACCCCGGGACTAGGGTGGCCCGCCGCCGACTTGTCCGACGATTATAGGGTCGTCCCCACGACCCCGTGACTAGGTTGGCCAGCCGCCGACTTGTCCGATGATTATAGGGTCGTCCCTACGACCCCGGGACTGGGTTGGCCCGCCGCCGACTTGTCCGACGACTATAGGGTCGTCCCCACGACCACGGGCCAAAGTTGCCCAGCCGCCGACATGTCCGACGACTATAGGGTCGTCTCCACGACCCCGGGCCAAAGTTGGTCAGCCGCCGACATGTCCGACGACTATAGGCTCGTCCCCACGACCCCGGGACTAGATTGGCCCGCCACCGTCATGTCCGACGGCTATAGGGTCGTGCCCACGACCCCGGGACTAGGGTGGCCCGCCGCCGACTTGTCCGACGACTATAGGGTCGTCCCCACGACCCCGGGACTGGGTTGGCCCGCCGCCGACTTGTCCGACGACTATAGGGTCGTCCCCACGACCCAGGGACTAAGATGACCCGCCGCCGACATGTCCGACGACAATAGGGTCGTCCCCACGACACCGGGACTAGATTGGCCCACCACCGTCATGTCCGACGACTACAGGGTCAGCCCCACGTCCCCGGGACTAGGTTGGCCCGCCGCCGACTTGTCCGACGACTATAGGGTCGTCCCTACCACCCCGGGACTAGGTTGGCCAGCCGCCGACATGTTCGACGACTACAGGATCGTCCCCACGATCCCCGGACTAGATTGCCCCGCCACCGTCATGTCCGACGACTATAGGGACGTCCCCATGACCCCGGGACTAGATTGTCCCGCCACCGACATGTCCGACGACTATAGGGCCGCCCCACGATCCCGGGACTAGGTTGGCCCGCCGCCGACTTGTCCGACGACTATAGGGTCGTCCCCACGACCCCGGGACTATGTTGGCCCGCCGCCGACTTGTCCGACGACTATAGGGTCGTCCCCACGACCCAGGGCCAATGATGCCCAGCCGCCGACATGTCCGACGACTATAGGGTCGTCACCACGACCCCGGGACTATGTTGGCCCGCCGCCGACTTCTCCGACGACTATAGGGTCGTCCCCACGACCCCGGGACTAGGTTGGCCCGCCGCCGACTTGTCCGACGACTATAGGGTCGTCCCCAGGACCCCGGGACTAGATTGGCCAGCCGCCGACATGTTCGACGACTATGGGGTCGCCCCACGACCCCGGGACTAGGTTGGCCCGCCGCCGACTTGTCCGACGACTATAGGGTCGTCCCCACGACCCCGGGACTATGTTGGCCCGCCGCCGACTTGTCCGACGACTATAGGGTCCTCCCCACGACCCCGGGGCTACATTGGCCCGCCACCGTCATGTCCGACGACTATAGGGTCGTCCCCACGACCACGGGCCAAAGTTGGTCAGCCGCCGACATGTCCGACGACTATAGGGTCGTCTCCACGACCCCGGGACTAGGTTGGCCCGCCGCCGACTTGTCCGACGACTATAGGGACGTCCCCACGACCACGGGCCAAAGTTGCCCAGCCGCCGACATGTCCGACGACTATAGGGTCGTCCCCACGACCCCGGGACTAGGTTGGCCCGCCGCCGACTTGTCCGACGACTATAGGGTCGTCCCTCCCACCCCGGAACTAGGTTGGCCAGCCGCCGACATGTCCGACGACTATAGGGTCGTCCCCACGACCCCGGGAATAGATTGGCCCGCCACCGTCATGTCCGACGACTATAGGGTCGTCCCCACGACACCGGGATTAGGTTGGCCCGCCGCCGATTTGTCCGACGACTATTGGGTCGTCCCCACGACCCCGGGACTAGGTTGGCCCGCCACCGACTTGTCCGACGACTATAGGGTCGTCCCTACCACCCCGGGACTAGGTTGGCAAGCCGCCGACTTGTCCGACGACTATAGGGTCGTCCCTAACACCCCGGGACTAGGTTGGCAAGCCGCCGACATGTCCGACGACTATAGGGTCGTCTCCACGACCCCGGGACTAGGTTGGCCCGCCGCCGACTTGTCCGGCGACTATAGGGACGTCCCCACGACCACGGGCCAATGTTGCCCAGCCGCCGACATGTCCGACGACTATAGGGTCGTCCCCACGACCCCGGGACTAGATTGGCCCGCCACCGACATGTCCGACGACTATAGGGTCGCCCCACGACCCCGGGACTAGGTTGGCCCGCCACCATCATGTCCGACGACTATAGGGTCGTCCCCACCACCCCGGGACTAGGTTGGCCCGCCGCCGACTTGTCCGACGACAATAGGGTCGTACCCACGACCCAGGGACTAGGATGACCCGCCGCCGACTTGTCCGACGACTATAGAGTCGTCCCCACGACCGCGGGACTAGGTTGGCCCGCTGCCAACTAGTCCGACGACTATAGGGTCGTCCCAACGACCCCGGGACTAGATTGGCCCGCCACCGTCATGTCCGAGGAATATAGGTTCGTGCCTAAGACCCTAGGCATACGTTGGCCCGCCGCCGAAATGTCCGACGACTATAGGGTCGTCCCCACGATCCCGCGACTAGGTTGGCCAGCCGCCGACATGTCCGACGACAATAGGGTCGTCCCCACGACCCCGGGACTAGATTGGCCCACCACCGTCATGTCCGACGACTACAGGGTCGTCCCCACGACCCCGGGACTAGGTTGGCCCGCCGCCGACTTGTCCGACGACTATAGGGTCGTCCCCACGACCCCGGGACTATGTTGGCCCGCCGCCGACTTGTCTGACGACTATAGGGTCGTCCCCACGACCCAGGGCCAATGATGCCCAGCCGCCGACATGTCCGACGACTATAGGGTCGTCCCCACGACCCCGGGACTAGGTTGGCCCGCCGCCGACTTGTCCGACGACTATAGGGTCGTCCCTACCACCCCGGGACTAGGTTGGCAAGCCGCCGACATGTCCGACGACTACAGGGTCGTCTCCACGACCCCGGGACTAGGTTGGCCCGCCGCCGACTTGTCCGGCGACTATAGGGACGTCCCCACGACCACGGGCCAATGTTGCCCAGCCGCCGACATGTCCGACGACTATAGGGTCGTCCCCACGACCCCGGGACTAGATTGGCCCGCCACCATCATGTCCGACGACTATAGGGTCGTCCCCACGACCTAGGGACTAGGTTGGCCCGCCGCCGACTTGTCCGACGACAATAGGGTCGTCCCCACGACCCAGGGCCAATGATGCCCAGCCGCCGACATGTCCGACGACTATAGGGTCGTCCCCACGACCCCGGACTAGATTGGCCCGCCACCGACATGTCCGACGGCTATAGGGTCGCCCCACGACCCCGGGACTAGGTTGGCCCGCCGCCAACTTGTCCGACGACTATAGGGTCGTCCCCACGACCCCGGGACTATGTTGGCCCGCCGCCGACTTGTCCGACGACTATAGGGTCGTCCCCACGACCCCGGGACTAGGTTGGCCCGCCGCCGACTTGTCCGACGACTATAGGGTCGTCCCCAGGACCCCGGGACTAGTTTGGCCAGCCGCCGACATGTTCGACGACTATGGGGTCGTCCCCACAACCCCAGGACTAGAGTGGTCCGCGACCGTCATGTCCGACGAGTATAGGGTCGTACCCACGACCCCGGGACTAGACTGGCCCGCCACCATCATGTCCGACGACTATAGGGTCGTCCCCACGACCTAGGGACTAGGTTGGCCCGCCGCCGACATGTCCGACGACTATAGGGTCGTCCCCACGACCCAGGGCCAATGATGCCCAGCCGCCGACATGTCCGACGACTATAGGGTCGTCCCCACGACCCCGGGACTAGATTGGCCCGCCACCGACATGTCCGACGACTATAGGGTCGTCCCCACGACCCCGGGACTAGGTTGGCCCGCCGCCGACTTGTCCGACGACTATAGGGTCGTCCCCAGGACCCCGGGACTAGTTTGGCCAGCCGCCGACATGTTCGACGACTATGGGGTCGTCCCCACAACCCCGGGACTAGAGTGGTCCGCGACCGTCATGTCCGACGAGTATAGGGTCGTCCCCACGACCCCGGGTCTGGGTTGGCCCGCCGCCGTCTTGTCCGACGACTATAGGGTCGTCCCCATGACCCAGGGCCAATGTTGCCCAGCCGCCGACATGTCCGACGACTATAGGGTCGTCCCCACGACCACGGGCCAAAGTTGCCCAGCCGCCAACATGTCCAACGACTATAGGGTCGTCCCCACGACCCCGGGACTAGATTGGCCCCCCACCATCATGTCCGACGGCTATAGGGTCGTCCCCACGACCCCGGGACTAGGTTGGCCCCCCACCATCATGTCCGACGGCTATAGGGTCGCCCCCACGACACCGGGACTAGGGTGGCCCGCCGCCGACTTGTCCGACGATTATAGGGTCGTCCCCACGACCCCGGGACTAGATTGGCCCCCCACCATCATGTCCGACGGCTATAGGGTCGTCCCCACGACCCCGGGACTAGGTTGGCCCCCCACCATCATGTCCGACGGCTATAGGGTCGCCCCCACGACCCCGGGACTAGGGTGGCCCGCCGCCGACTTGTCCGACGATTATAGGGTCGTCCCCACGACCCCGTGACTAGGTTGGCCAGCCGCCGACTTGTCCGATGATTATAGGGTCGTCCCTACGACCCCGGGACTGGGTTGGCCCGCCGCCGACTTGTCCGACGACTATAGGGTCGTCCCCACGACCACGGGCCAAAGTTGCCCAGCCGCCGACATGTCCGACGACTATAGGGTCGTCTCCACGACCCCGGGCCAAAGTTGGTCAGCCGCCGACATGTCCGACGACTATAGGCTCGTCCCCACGACCCCGGGACTAGATTGGCCCGCCACCGTCATGTCCGACGGCTATAGGGTCGTCCCCACGACCCCGGGACTAGGGTGGCCCGCCGCCGACTTGTCCGACGACTATAGGGTCGTCCCCACCACCCCGGGACTGGGTTGGCCCGCCGCCGACTTGTCCGACGACTATAGGGTCGTCCCCACGACCCAGGGACTAAGATGACCCGCCGCCGACATGTCCGACGACAATAGGGTCGTCCCCACGACACCGGGACTAGATTGGCCCACCACCGTCATGTCCGACGACTACAGGGTCAGCCCCACGTCCCCGGGACTAGGTTGGCCCGCCGCCGACTTGTCCGACGACTATAGGGTCGTCCCTACCACCCCGGGACTAGGTTGGCCAGCCGCCGACATGTTCGACGACTACAGGATCGTCCCCACGATCCCCGGACTAGATTGCCCCGCCACCGTCATGTCCGACGACTATAGGGACGTCCCCATGACCCCGGGACTAGATTGTCCCGCCACCGACATGTCCGACGACTATAGGGCCGCCCCACGATCCCGGGACTAGGTTGGCCCGCCGCCGACTTGTCCGACGACTATAGGGTCGTCCCCACGACCCCGGGACTATGTTGGCCCGCCGCCGACTTGTCCGACGACTATAGGGTCGTCCCCACGACCCAGGGCCAATGATGCCCAGCCGCCGACATGTCCGACGACTATAGGGTCGTCCCCACGACCCCGGGACTATGTTGGCCCGCCGCCGACTTCTCCGACGACTATAGGGTCGTCCCCACGACCCCGGGACTAGGTTGGCCCGCCGCCGACTTGTCCGACGACTATAGGGTCGTCCCCAGGACCCCGGGACTAGATTGGCCAGCCGCCGACATGTTCGACGACTATGGGGTCGCCCCACGACCCCGGGACTAGGTTGGCCCGCCGCCGACTTGTCCGACGACTATAGGGTCGTCCCCACGACCCCGGGACTATGTTGGCCCGCCGCCGACTTGTCCGACGACTATAGGGTCCTCCCCACGACCCCGGGGCTACATTGGCCCGCCACCGTCATGTCCGACGACTATAGGGTCGTCCCCACGACCACGGGCCAAAGTTGGTCAGCCGCCGACATGTCCGACGACTATAGGGTCGTCTCCACGACCCCGGGACTAGGTTGGCCCGCCGCCGACTTGTCCGACGACTATAGGGACGTCCCCACGACCACGGGCCAAAGTTGCCCAGCCGCCGACATGTCCGACGACTATAGGGTCGTCCCCACGACCCCGGGACTAGGTTGGCCCGCCGCCGACTTGTCCGACGACTATAGGGTCGACCCTACCACCCCGGGACTAGGTTGGCAAGCCGCCGACATGTCCGACGACTACAGGGTCGTCTCCACGACCCCGGGACTAGGTTGGCCCGCCGCCGACTTGTCCGGCGACTATAGGGACGTCCGCACGACCACGGGCCAATGTTGCCCAGCCGCCGACATGTCCGACGACTATAGGGTCGTCCCCACGACCCCGGGACTAGATTGGCCCGCCACCATCATGTCCGACGACTATAGGGTCGTCCCCACGACCTAGGGACTAGGTTGGCCCGCCGCCGACTTGTCCGACGACTATAGGGTCGTCCCCACGACCCAGGGCCAATGATGCCCAGCCGCCGACATGTCCGACGACTATAGGGTCGTCCCCACGACCCCGGGACTAGATTGGCCCGCCACCGACATGTCCGACGACTATAGGGTCGTCCCCACGACCCCGGGACTAGATTGTCCCGCCACCGACATGTCCGACGACTATAGGGCCGCCCCACGATCCCGGGACTAGGTTGGCCCGCCGCCGACTTGTCCGACGACTATAGGGTCGTCCCCACGACCCCGGGACTATGTTGGCCCGCCGTCGACTTGTCCGACGACTATAGGGTCGTCCCCACGACCCAGGGCCAATGATGCCCAGCCGCCGACATGTCCGACGACTATAGGGTCGTCCCCACGACCCCGGGACTAGGTTGGCCCGGCACCATCATGTCCGACGACTATAGGGTCGTCCCCACGACCCCGGGACTAGGTTGGCCCGTCGCCGACATGTCCGACGACTATGGGGTCGTCCCCACGACCCCAGGAGTAGATTGTCCCGCCACCGTCATGTCCGACGACTATAGGGTCGTCCCCACGACCCCGGGACTGGGTTGGCCCGCCGCCGACTTGTCCGACGACTATAGGGTCGTCCCCACGATCCCGGGACTAGGTTGGCCGCCGCCGACTTGTCCGACGACTATAGGGTCGTCCCCACGACCCCGGGACTAGGTTGGCCCGCCGCCGACTTGTCCGACGACTATAGGGTCGTCCCCACGACCCCGGGGCTAGATTGGCCCGCCACCGTCATGTCCGACGAACATAGGGTCGTCCCCACGACCACGGGCCAAAGTTGGTCAGCCGCCGACATGTCCGACGACTATAGGGTCGTCTCCACGACCCCGGGACTACGTTGGCCCGCCGCCGACTTGTCCGACGACTATAGGGTCGTCCCCACGACCCAGGGCCAATGATGCCCAGCCGCCGACATGTCCGACGACTATAGGGTCGTCCCCACGACCCCGGGACTAGGTTGGCCCGCCACCATCATGTCCGACGACTATAGGGTCGTCCCCACGACCCCGGGACTAGGTTGGCCCGTCGCCGACATGTCCGACGACTATGGGGTCGTCCCCACGACCCCAGGAGTAGATTGTCCCGCCACCGTCATGTCCGACGACTATAGGGTCGTCCCCACGACCCCGGGACTGGGTTGGCCCGCCGCCGACTTGTCCGACGACTATAGGGTCGTCCCCACGATCCCGGGACTAGGTTGGCCGCCGCCGACTTGTCCGACGACTATAGGGTCGTCCCCACGACCCCGGGACTAGATTGGCCTCCCACCATCATGTCCGACGGCTATAGGGTCGTCCCCACGACCCCGGGACTAGGTTGGCCCCCCACTATCATGTCCGACGGCTATAGGGTCGCCCCCACGACCCCGGGACTAGGGTGGCCCGCCGCCGACTTGTCCGACGATTATAGGGTCGTCCCCACGACCCCGGGACTAGATTGGCCCCCCACCATCATGTCCGACGGCTATGGGGTCGTCCCCACGACCCCGGGACTAGGTTGGCCCCCCACCATCATGTCCGACGGCTATAGGGTCGCCCCCACGACCCCGGGACTAGGGTGGCCCGCCGCCGACTTGTCCGACGATTATAGGGTCGTCCCCACGACCCCGGGACTAGGTTTGCCAGCCGCCGACTTGTCCGATGATTATAGGGTCGTCCCCACGACCCCGGGACTGGGTTGGCCCGCCGCCGACTTGTCCGACGACTATAGGGTCGTCCCCACGACCACGGGCCAAAGTTGCCCAGCCGCCGACATGTCCGACGACTATAGGGTCGTCTCCACGACCCCGGGCCAAAGTTGGTCAGCCGCCGACATGTCCGACGACTATAGGCTCGTCCCCACGACCCCGGGACTAGATTGGCCCCCCACCGTCATGTCCGACGACTATAGGGTCGCCCCACGACCCCGGGACTAGGATGGCCCGCCGCCGACTTGTCCGACGACTATAGGGTCGTCCCCACGACCCCGGGACTATGTTGGCCCGCCGCCGACTTGTCCGACGACTATAGGGTCGTGCCCACGACCCCGGGACTAGGTTGGCCCGCCGCCGACTTGTCCGACGACTATAGGGTCGTCCCTCCCACCCCGGAACTAGGTTGGCCAGCCGCCGACATGTCCGACGACTATAGGGTCGTCCCCACGACCCCGGGAATAGATTGGCCCGCCACCGTCATGTCCGACGACTATAGGGTCGTCCCCACGACACCGGGATTAGGTTGGCCCGCCGCCGATTTGTCCGACGACTATTGGGTCGTCCCCACGACCCCGGGACTAGGTTGGCCCGCCACCGACTTGTCCGACGACTATAGGGTCGTCCCTACCACCCCGGGACTAGGTTGGCAAGCCGCCGACTTGTCCGACGACTATAGGGTCGTCCCTAACACCCCGGGACTAGGTTGGCAAGCCGCCGACATGTCCGACGACTATAGGGTCGTCTCCACGACCCCGGGACTAGGTTGGCCCGCCGCCGACTTGTCCGGCGACTATAGGGACGTCCCCACGACCACGGGCCAATGTTGCCCAGCCGCCGACATGTCCGACGACTATAGGGTCGTCCCCACGACCCCGGGACTAGATTGGCCCGCCACCGACATGTCCGACGACTATAGGGTCGCCCCACGACCCCGGGACTAGGTTGGCCCGCCACCATCATGTCCGACGACTATAGGGTCGTCCCCACCACCCCGGGACTAGGTTGGCCCGCCGCCGACTTGTCCGACGACAATAGGGTCGTACCCACGACCCAGGGACTAGGATGACCCGCCGCCGACTTGTCCGACGACTATAGAGTCGTCCCCACGACCGCGGGACTAGGTTGGCCCGCTGCCAACTAGTCCGACGACTATAGGGTCGTCCCAACGACCCCGGGACTAGATTGGCCCGCCACCGTCATGTCCGAGGAATATAGGTTCATGCCTAAGACCCTAGGCATACGTTGGCCCGCCGCCGAAATGTCCGACGACTATAGGGTCGTCCCCACGATCCCGCGACTAGGTTGGCCAGCCGCCGACATGTCCGACGACAATAGGGTCGTCCCCACGACCCCGGGACTAGATTGGCCCACCACCGTCATGTCCGACGACTACAGGGTCGTCCCCACGACCCCGGGACTAGGTTGGCCCGCCGCCGACTTGTCCGACGACAATAGGGTCGCCCCCACGACCCCGGGACTAGGGTGGCCCGCCGCCGACTTGTCCGACGATTATAGGGTCGTCCCCACGACCCCGTGACTAGGTTGGCCAGCCGCCGACTTGTCCGATGATTATAGGGTCGTCCCTACGACCCCGGGACTGGGTTGGCCCGCCGCCGACTTGTCCGACGACTATAGGGTCGTCCCCACGACCACGGGCCAAAGTTGCCCAGCCGCCGACATGTCCGACGACTATAGGGTCGTCTCCACGACCCCGGGCCAAAGTTGGTCAGCCGCCGACATGTCCGACGACTATAGGCTCGTCCCCACGACCCCGGGACTAGATTGGCCCGCCACCGTCATGTCCGACGGCTATAGGGTCGTCCCCACGACCCCGGGACTAGGGTGGCCCGCCGCCGACTTGTCCGACGACTATAGGGTCGTCCCCACGACCCCGGGACTGGGTTGGCCCGCCGCCGACTTGTCCGACGACTATAGGGTCGTCCCCACGACCCAGGGACTAAGATGACCCGCCGCCGACATGTCCGACGACAATAGGGTCGTCCCCACGACACCGGGACTAGATTGGCCCACCACCGTCATGTCCGACGACTACAGGGTCAGCCCCACGTCCCCGGGACTAGGTTGGCCCGCCGCCGACTTGTCCGACGACTATAGGGTCGTCCCTACCACCCCGGGACTAGGTTGGCCAGCCGCCGACATGTTCGACGACTACAGGATCGTCCCCACGATCCCCGGACTAGATTGCCCCGCCACCGTCATGTCCGACGACTATAGGGACGTCCCCATGACCCCGGGACTAGATTGTCCCGCCACCGACATGTCCGACGACTATAGGGCCGCCCCACGATCCCGGGACTAGGTTGGCCCGCCGCCGACTTGTCCGACGACTATAGGGTCGTCCCCACGACCCCGGGACTATGTTGGCCCGCCGCCGACTTGTCCGACGACTATAGGGTCGTCCCCACGACCCAGGGCCAATGATGCCCAGCCGCCGACATGTCCGACGACTATAGGGTCGTCCCCACGACCCCGGGACTATGTTGGCCCGCCGCCGACTTCTCCGACGACTATAGGGTCGTCCCCACGACTCCGGGACTAGGTTGGCCCGCCGCCGACTTGTCCGACGACTATAGGGTCGTCCCCAGGACCCCGGGACTAGATTGGCCAGCCGCCGACATGTTCGACGACTATGGGGTCGCCCCACGACCCCGGGACTAGGTTGGCCCGCCGCCGACTTGTCCGACGACTATAGGGTCGTCCCCACGACCCCGGGACTATGTTGGCCCGCCGCCGACTTGTCCGACGACTATAGGGTCCTCCCCACGACCCCGGGGCTACATTGGCCCGCCACCGTCATGTCCGACGACTATAGGGTCGTCCCCACGACCACGGGCCAAAGTTGGTCAGCCGCCGACATGTCCGACGACTATAGGGTCGTCTCCACGACCCCGGGACTAGGTTGGCCCGCCGCCGACTTGTCCGACGACTATAGGGACGTCCCCACGACCACGGGCCAAAGTTGCCCAGCCGCCGACATGTCCGACGACTATAGGGTCGTCCCCACGACCCCGGGACTAGGTTGGCCCGCCGCCGACTTGTCCGACGACTATAGGGTCGTCCCTCCCACCCCGGAACTAGGTTGGCCAGCCGCCGACATGTCCGACGACTATAGGGTCGTCCCCACGACCCCGGGAATAGATTGGCCCGCCACCGTCATGTCCGACGACTATAGGGTCGTCCCCACGACACCGGGATTAGGTTGGCCCGCCGCCGATTTGTCCGACGACTATTGGGTCGTCCCCACGACCCCGGGACTAGGTTGGCCCGCCACCGACTTGTCCGACGACTATAGGGTCGTCCCTACCACCCCGGGACTAGGTTGGCAAGCCGCCGACTTGTCCGACGACTATAGGGTCGTCCCTAACACCCCGGGACTAGGTTGGCAAGCCGCCGACATGTCCGACGACTATAGGGTCGTCTCCACGACCCCGGGACTAGGTTGGCCCGCCGCCGACTTGTCCGGCGACTATAGGGACGTCCCCACGACCACGGGCCAATGTTGCCCAGCCGCCGACATGTCCGACGACTATAGGGTCGTCCCCACGACCCCGGGACTAGATTGGCCCGCCACCGACATGTCCGACGACTATAGGGTCGCCCCACGACCCCGGGACTAGGTTGGCCCGCCACCATCATGTCCGACGACTATAGGGTCGTCCCCACCACCCCGGGACTAGGTTGGCCCGCCGCCGACTTGTCCGACGACAATAGGGTCGTACCCACGACCCAGGGACTAGGATGACCCGCCGCCGACTTGTCCGACGACTATAGAGTCGTCCCCACGACCGCGGGACTAGGTTGGCCCGCTGCCAACTAGTCCGACGACTATAGGGTCGTCCCAACGACCCCGGGACTAGATTGGCCCGCCACCGTCATGTCCGAGGAATATAGGTTCGTGCCTAAGACCCTAGGCATACGTTGGCCCGCCGCCGAAATGTCCGACGACTATAGGGTCGTCCCCACGATCCCGCGACTAGGTTGGCCAGCCGCCGACATGTCCGACGACAATAGGGTCGTCCCCACGACCCCGGAACTAGATTGGCCCACCACCGTCATGTCCGACGACTACAGGGTCGTCCCCACGACCCCGGGACTAGGTTGGCCCGCCGCCGACTTGTCCGACGACTATAGGGTCGTCCCCACGACCCCGGGACTATGTTGGCCCGCCGCCGACTTGTCTGACGACTATAGGGTCGTCCCCACGACCCAGGGCCAATGATGCCCAGCCGCCGACATGTCCGACGACTATAGGGTCGTCCCCACGACCCCGGGACTAGGTTGGCCCGCCGCCGACTTGTCCGACGACTATAGGGTCGTCCCTACCACCCCGGGACTAGGTTGGCAAGCCGCCGACATGTCCGACGACTACAGGGTCGTCTCCACGACCCCGGGACTAGGTTGGCCCGCCGCCGACTTGTCCGGCGACTATAGGGACGTCCCCACGACCACGGGCCAATGTTGCCCAGCCGCCGACATGTCCGACGACTATAGGGTCGTCCCCACGACCCCGGGACTAGATTGGCCCGCCACCATCATGTCCGACGACTATAGGGTCGTCCCCACGACCTAGGGACTAGGTTGGCCCGCCGCCGACTTGTCCGACGACAATAGGGTCGTCCCCACGACCCAGGGCCAATGATGCCCAGCCGCCGACATGTCCGACGACTATAGGGTCGTCCCCACGACCCCGGACTAGATTGGCCCGCCACCGACATGTCCGACGGCTATAGGGTCGCCCCACGACCCCGGGACTAGGTTGGCCCGCCGCCAACTTGTCCGACGACTATAGGGTCGTCCCCACGACCCCGGGACTATGTTGGCCCGCCGCCGACTTGTCCGACGACTATAGGGTCGTCCCCACGACCCCGGGACTAGGTTGGCCCGCCGCCGACTTGTCCGACGACTATAGGGTCGTCCCCAGGACCCCGGGACTAGTTTGGCCAGCCGCCGACATGTTCGACGACTATGGGGTCGTCCCCACAACCCCGGGACTAGAGTGGTCCGCGACCGTCATGTCCGACGAGTATAGGGTCGTACCCACGACCCCGGGACTAGACTGGCCCGCCACCATCATGTCCGACGACTATAGGGTCGTCCCCACGACCTAGGGACTAGGTTGGCCCGCCGCCGACATGTCCGACGACTATAGGGTCGTCCCCACGACCCAGGGCCAATGATGCCCAGCCGCCGACATGTCCGACGACTATAGGGTCGTCCCCACGACCCCGGGACTAGATTGGCCCGCCACCGACATGTCCGACGACTATAGGGTCGTCCCCACGACCCCGGGACTAGGTTGGCCCGCCGCCGACTTGTCCGACGACTATAGGGTCGTCCCCAGGACCCCGGGACTAGTTTGGCCAGCCGCCGACATGTTCGACGACTATGGGGTCGTCCCCACAACCCCGGGACTAGAGTGGTCCGCGACCGTCATGTCCGACGAGTATAGGGTCGTCCCCACGACCCCGGGTCTGGGTTGGCCCGCCGCCGTCTTGTCCGACGACTATAGGGTCGTCCCCATGACCCAGGGCCAATGTTGCCCAGCCGCCGACATGTCCGACGACTATAGGGTCGTCCCCACGACCACGGGCCAAAGTTGCCCAGCCGCCAACATGTCCAACGACTATAGGGTCGTCCCCACGACCCCGGGACTAGATTGGCCCCCCACCATCATGTCCGACGGCTATAGGGTCGTCCCCACGACCCCGGGACTAGGTTGGCCCCCCACCATCATGTCCGACGGCTATAGGGTCGCCCCCACGACACCGGGACTAGGGTGGCCCGCCGCCGACTTGTCCGACGATTATAGGGTCGTCCCCACGACCCCGGGACTAGATTGGCCCCCCACCATCATGTCCGACGGCTATAGGGTCGTCCCCACGACCCCGGGACTAGGTTGGCCCCCCACCATCATGTCCGACGGCTATAGGGTCGCCCCCACGACCCCGGGACTAGGGTGGCCCGCCGCCGACTTGTCCGACGATTATAGGGTCGTCCCCACGACCCCGTGACTAGGTTGGCCAGCCGCCGACTTGTCCGATGATTATAGGGTCGTCCCTACGACCCCGGGACTGGGTTGGCCCGCCGCCGACTTGTCCGACGACTATAGGGTCGTCCCCACGACCACGGGCCAAAGTTGCCCAGCCGCCGACATGTCCGACGACTATAGGGTCGTCTCCACGACCCCGGGCCAAAGTTGGTCAGCCGCCGACATGTCCGACGACTATAGGCTCGTCCCCACGACCCCGGGACTAGATTGGCCCGCCACCGTCATGTCCGACGGCTATAGGGTCGTCCCCACGACCCCGGGACTAGGGTGGCCCGCCGCCGACTTGTCCGACGACTATAGGGTCGTCCCCACCACCCCGGGACTGGGTTGGCCCGCCGCCGACTTGTCCGACGACTATAGGGTCGTCCCCACGACCCAGGGACTAAGATGACCCGCCGCCGACATGTCCGACGACAATAGGGTCGTCCCCACGACACCGGGACTAGATTGGCCCACCACCGTCATGTCCGACGACTACAGGGTCAGCCCCACGTCCCCGGGACTAGGTTGGCCCGCCGCCGA
Organism: Andrena fulva; assembly: GCA_946251845.1. Lineage (NCBI taxonomy): Eukaryota > Metazoa > Arthropoda > Insecta > Hymenoptera > Andrenidae > Andrena > Andrena fulva. Next base: position 1,010,327 of record CAMITZ010000297.1, read on the forward strand.
CTTGTCCGACGACTATAGGGTCGTCCCTACCACCCCGGGACTAGGTTGGCCAGCCGCCGACATGTTCGACGACTACAGGATCGTCCCCACGATCCCCGGACTAGATTGCCCCGCCACCGTCATGTCCGACGACTATAGGGACGTCCCCATGACCCCGGGACTAGATTGTCCCGCCACCGACATGTCCGACGACTATAGGGCCGCCCCACGATCCCGGGACTAGGTTGGCCCGCCGCCGACTTGTCCGACGACTATAGGGTCGTCCCCACGACCCCGGGACTATGTTGGCCCGCCGCCGACTTGTCCGACGACTATAGGGTCGTCCCCACGACCCAGGGCCAATGATGCCCAGCCGCCGACATGTCCGACGACTATAGGGTCGTCCCCACGACCCCGGGACTATGTTGGCCCGCCGCCGACTTCTCCGACGACTATAGGGTCGTCCCCACGACCCCGGGACTAGGTTGGCCCGCCGCCGACTTGTCCGACGACTATAGGGTCGTCCCCAGGACCCCGGGACTAGATTGGCCAGCCGCCGACATGTTCGACGACTATGGGGTCGCCCCACGACCCCGGGACTAGGTTGGCCCGCCGCCGACTTGTCCGACGACTATAGGGTCGTCCCCACGACCCCGGGACTATGTTGGCCCGCCGCCGACTTGTCCGACGACTATAGGGTCCTCCCCACGACCCCGGGGCTACATTGGCCCGCCACCGTCATGTCCGACGACTATAGGGTCGTCCCCACGACCACGGGCCAAAGTTGGTCAGCCGCCGACATGTCCGACGACTATAGGGTCGTCTCCACGACCCCGGGACTAGGTTGGCCCGCCGCCGACTTGTCCGACGACTATAGGGACGTCCCCACGACCACGGGCCAAAGTTGCCCAGCCGCCGACATGTCCGACGACTATAGGGTCGTCCCCACGACCCCGGGACTAGGTTGGCCCGCCGCCGACTTGTCCGACGACTATAGGGTCGACCCTACCACCCCGGGACTAGGTTGGCAAGCCGCCGACATGTCCGACGACTACAGGGTCGTCTCCACGACCCCGGGACTAGGTTGGCCCGCCGCCGACTTGTCCGGCGACTATAGGGACGTCCGCACGACCACGGGCCAATGTTGCCCAGCCGCCGACATGTCCGACGACTATAGGGTCGTCCCCACGACCCCGGGACTAGATTGGCCCGCCACCATCATGTCCGACGACTATAGGGTCGTCCCCACGACCTAGGGACTAGGTTGGCCCGCCGCCGACTTGTCCGACGACTATAGGGTCGTCCCCACGACCCAGGGCCAATGATGCCCAGCCGCCGACATGTCCGACGACTATAGGGTCGTCCCCACGACCCCGGGACTAGATTGGCCCGCCACCGACATGTCCGACGACTATAGGGTCGTCCCCACGACCCCGGGACTAGATTGTCCCGCCACCGACATGTCCGACGACTATAGGGCCGCCCCACGATCCCGGGACTAGGTTGGCCCGCCGCCGACTTGTCCGACGACTATAGGGTCGTCCCCACGACCCCGGGACTATGTTGGCCCGCCGCCGACTTGTCCGACGACTATAGGGTCGTCCCCACGACCCAGGGCCAATGATGCCCAGCCGCCGACATGTCCGACGACTATAGGGTCGTCCCCACGACCCCGGGACTAGGTTGGCCCGCCACCATCATGTCCGACGACTATAGGGTCGTCCCCACGACCCCGGGACTAGGTTGGCCCGTCGCCGACATGTCCGACGACTATGGGGTCGTCCCCACGACCCCAGGAGTAGATTGTCCCGCCACCGTCATGTCCGACGACTATAGGGTCGTCCCCACGACCCCGGGACTGGGTTGGCCCGCCGCCGACTTGTCCGACGACTATAGGGTCGTCCCCACGATCCCGGGACTAGGTTGGCCGCCGCCGACTTGTCCGACGACTATAGGGTCGTCCCCACGACCCCGGGACTAGGTTGGCCCGCCGCCGACTTGTCCGACGACTATAGGGTCGTCCCCACGACCCCGGGGCTAGATTGGCCCGCCACCGTCATGTCCGACGAACATAGGGTCGTCCCCACGACCACGGGCCAAAGTTGGTCAGCCGCCGACATGTCCGACGACTATAGGGTCGTCTCTACGACCCCGGGACTACGTTGGCCCGCCGCCGACTTGTCCGACGACTATGGGGTCGTCCCCACGACCCCAGTAGTAGATTGCCCCGCCACCGTCATGTCCGACGCCTATAGGGTCGTCCCCACGACCCCGGGACTAGATTGGCCCGCCGCCGACTTGTCCGACGACTATAGGGTCGTCCCCACGACCCCGGGACTATGTTGGCCCGCCGCCGACCTGTCCGACGACTATAGGGTCGTCCCCACGACCCCGGGACTAGGTTGGCCCGCCGCCGACTTGTCCGACGACTATAGGGTCGTCCCCAGGACCCCGGGACTAGATTGGCCAGCCGCCGACATGTTCGACGACTATGGGGTCGTCCCCACGACCCCGGGTCTGGGTTGGCCCGCCGCCGTCTTGTCCGACGACCATAGGGTCGTCCCCATGACCCAGGGCCAATGTTGCCCAGCCGCCGACATGTCCGACGACTATAGGGTCGTCCCCACGACCATGGGCCAAAGTTGCCCAGCCGCCAACATGTCCAACGACTATAGGGTCGTCCCCACGACCCCGGGACTAGGTTGGCCCCCAACCATCATGTCCGACGGCTATAGGGTCGTCCCCACGACCCCGGGACTAGGTTGGCCCCCCACCATCATGTCCGACGGCTATAGGGTCGCCCCCACGACCCCGGGACTAGGGTGGCCCGCCGCCGACTTGTCCGACGATTATAGGGTCGTCCCCACGACCCCGGGACTAGATTGGCCCCCCACCATCATGTCCGACGATTATAGGGTCGTCCCCACGACCCCGTGACTAGGTTGGCCAGCCGCCGACTTGTCCGATGATTATAGGGTCGTCCCCACGACCCCGGGCCAAAGTTGGTCAGCCGCCGACATGTCCGACGACTATAGGCTCGTCCCCACGACCCCGGGACTAGATTGGCCCGCCACCGTCATGTCCGACGGCTATAGGGTCGTCCCCACGACCCCGGGACTAGGGTGGCCCGCCGCCGACTTGTCCGAAGACTATAGGGTCGTCCCCAGGACCCCGGGACTAGATTGGCCAGCCGCCGACATGTTCGACGACTATGGGGTCGTCCCCAGAACCCCGGGACTAGAGTGGCCCGCCACCGTCATGTCCGACGAGTATAGGGTCGTACCCACGACCCCGGGACTAGATTGGCCCGCCACCATCATGTCCGACGACTATAGGGTCGTCCCCACGACCTAGGGACTAGGTTGGCCCGCCGCCGACATGTCCGACGACTATAGGGTCGTCTCCACGACCCCGGGCCAAAGTTGGTCAGCCGCCGACATGTCCGACGACTATAGGCTCGTCCCCACGACCCCGGGACTAGATTGGCCCGCCACCGTCATGTCCGACGGCTATAGGGTCGTCCCCACGACCCCGGGACTAGGGTGGCCCGCCGCCGACTTGTCCGACGACTATAGGGTCGTCCCCACGACCCAGGGCCAATGATGCCCAGCCGCCGACATGTCCGACGACTATAGGGTCGTCCCCACGACCCCGGGACTAGATTGGCCCACCACCGACATGTCCGACGACTATAGGGTCGCCCCACGACCCCGGGACTAGGTTGGCCCGCCGCCGACTTGTCCGACCACTATAGGGTCGTCCCCACGACCCCGGGACTATGTTGGCCCGCCGCCGACTTGTCCGAAGACTATAGGGTCGTCCCCAGGACCCCGGGACTAGATTGGCCAGCCGCCGACATGTTCGACGACTATGGGGTCGTCCCCAGAACCCCGGGACTAGAGTGGCCCGCCACCGTCATGTCCGACGAGTATAGGGTCGTACCCACGACCCCGGGACTAGATTGGCCCGCCACCATCATGTCCGACGACTATAGGGTCGTCCCCACGACCTAGGGACTAGGTTGGCCCGCCGCCGACTTGTCCGACGACTATAGGGTCGTCCCCACGACCACGGGCCAAAGTTGCCCAGCCGCCGACATGTCCGACGACTATAGGGTCGTCCCCACGACCACGGGCCAAAGTTGCCCAGCCGCCAACATGTCTAACGACTATAGGGTCGTCCCCACGACCCCGGGACTAGGTTGGCCCCCCACCATCATGTCCGACGGCTATAGGGTCGCCCCCACGACCCCGGGACTAGGGTGGCCCGCCGCCGACTTGTCCGACGACTATGGGGTCGTCCCCACGACCCCAGGAGTAGATTGCCCCACCACCGTCATGTCCGACGACTATAGGGTCGTCTCCACGACCCCGGGACTAGGTTGGCCCGCCGCCGAGTTGTCCGACGACTATAGGGTCGTCCCCACGACCACGGGCCAAAGTTGCCCAGCCGCCGACATGTCCGACGACTATAGGGTCGTCTCCACGACCCCGGGCCAAAGTTGGTCAGCCGCCGACATGTCCGACGACTATAGGGTCGTCCCCACGACCCCGGGACTAGGTTGGCCCGCCACCATCATGTCCGACGACTATAGGGTCGTCCCCACGACCCCGGGACTAGGTTGGCCCGCCGCCGACTTGTCCGACGACTATGGGGTCGTCCCCACGACCCCAGGAGTAGATTGCCCCACCACCGTCATGTCCGACGACTATAGGGTCGTCTCCACGACCCCGGGACTAGGTTGGCCCGCCGCCGAGTTGTCCGGCGACTATAGGGACGTCCCCACGACCACGGGCCATAGTTGCCCAGCCGCCGACATGTCCGACGACTATAGGGTCGTCTCCACGACCCCGGGCCAAAGTTGGTCAGCCGCCGACATGTCCGACGACTATAGGCTCGTCCCCACGACCCCGGGACTAGATTGGCCCGCCACCGTCATGTCGAGACGACTATAGGGTCGCCCCACGACCCCGGGACTAGGTTGGCCCCCCGCCGACTTGTCCGACGACTATAGGGTCGTCCCCACGACCCCGGGACTATGTTGGCCCGCCGCCGACTTGTCCGACGACTATAGGGTCGTCCCCACGACCACGGGCCAAAGTTGCCCAGCCGCCGACTTGTCCGACGACTATAGGGTCGTCCCCACGACCCCGGGACTAGGTTGGCCCGCCGCCGACTTGTCCGACGACTATAGGGTCGTCCCCAGGACCCCGGGACTAGTTTGGCCAGCCGCCGACATGTTCGACGACTATGGGGTCGTCCCCACAACCCCGGGACTAGAGTGGTCCGCGACCGTCATGTCCGACGAGTATAGGGTCGTACCCACGACCCCGGGACTAGACTGGCCCGCCACCATCATGTCCGACGACTATAGGGTCGTCCCCACGACCTAGGGACTAGGTTGGCCCGCCGCCGACATGTCCGACGACTATAGGGTCGTCCCCACGACCCAGGGCCAATGATGCCCAGCCGCCGACATGTCCGACGACTATAGGGTCGTCCCCACGACCCCGGGACTAGATTGGCCCGCCACCGACATGTCCGACGACTATAGGGTCGTCCCCACGACCCCGGGACTAGGTTGGCCCGCCGCCGACTTGTCCGACGACTATAGGGTCGTCCCCAGGACCCCGGGACTAGTTTGGCCAGCCGCCGACATGTTCGACGACTATGGGGTCGTCCCCACAACCCCGGGACTAGAGTGGTCCGCGACCGTCATGTCCGACGAGTATAGGGTCGTCCCCACGACCCCGGGTCTGGGTTGGCCCGCCGCCGTCTTGTCCGACGACTATAGGGTCGTCCCCATGACCCAGGGCCAATGTTGCCCAGCCGCCGACATGTCCGACGACTATAGGGTCGTCCCCACGACCACGGGCCAAAGTTGCCCAGCCGCCAACATGTCCAACGACTATAGGGTCGTCCCCACGACCCCGGGACTAGATTGGCCCCCCACCATCATGTCCGACGGCTATAGGGTCGTCCCCACGACCCCGGGACTAGGTTGGCCCCCCACCATCATGTCCGACGGCTATAGGGTCGCCCCCACGACACCGGGACTAGGGTGGCCCGCCGCCGACTTGTCCGACGATTATAGGGTCGTCCCCACGACCCCGGGACTAGATTGGCCCCCCACCATCATGTCCGACGGCTATAGGGTCGTCCCCACGACCCCGGGACTAGGTTGGCCCCCCACCATCATGTCCGACGGCTATAGGGTCGCCCCCACGACCCCGGGACTAGGGTGGCCCGCCGCCGACTTGTCCGACGATTATAGGGTCGTCCCCACGACCCCGTGACTAGGTTGGCCAGCCGCCGACTTGTCCGATGATTATAGGGTCGTCCCTACGACCCCGGGACTGGGTTGGCCCGCCGCCGACTTGTCCGACGACTATAGGGTCGTCCCCACGACCACGGGCCAAAGTTGCCCAGCCGCCGACATGTCCGACGACTATAGGGTCGTCTCCACGACCCCGGGCCAAAGTTGGTCAGCCGCCGACATGTCCGACGACTATAGGCTCGTCCCCACGACCCCGGGACTAGATTGGCCCGCCACCGTCATGTCCGACGGCTATAGGGTCGTCCCCACGACCCCGGGACTAGGGTGGCCCGCCGCCGACTTGTCCGACGACTATAGGGTCGTCCCCACCACCCCGGGACTGGGTTGGCCCGCCGCCGACTTGTCCGACGACTATAGGGTCGTCCCCACGACCCAGGGACTAAGATGACCCGCCGCCGACATGTCCGACGACAATAGGGTCGTCCCCACGACACCGGGACTAGATTGGCCCACCACCGTCATGTCCGACGACTACAGGGTCAGCCCCACGTCCCCGGGACTAGGTTGGCCCGCCGCCGACTTGTCCGACGACTATAGGGTCGTCCCTACCACCCCGGGACTAGGTTGGCCAGCCGCCGACATGTTCGACGACTACAGGATCGTCCCCACGATCCCCGGACTAGATTGCCCCGCCACCGTCATGTCCGACGACTATAGGGACGTCCCCATGACCCCGGGACTAGATTGTCCCGCCACCGACATGTCCGACGACTATAGGGCCGCCCCACGATCCCGGGACTAGGTTGGCCCGCCGCCGACTTGTCCGACGACTATAGGGTCGTCCCCACGACCCCGGGACTATGTTGGCCCGCCGCCGACTTGTCCGACGACTATAGGGTCGTCCCCACGACCCAGGGCCAATGATGCCCAGCCGCCGACATGTCCGACGACTATAGGGTCGTCCCCACGACCCCGGGACTATGTTGGCCCGCCGCCGACTTCTCCGACGACTATAGGGTCGTCCCCACGACCCCGGGACTAGGTTGGCCCGCCGCCGACTTGTCCGACGACTATAGGGTCGTCCCCAGGACCCCGGGACTAGATTGGCCAGCCGCCGACATGTTCGACGACTATGGGGTCGCCCCACGACCCCGGGACTAGGTTGGCCCGCCGCCGACTTGTCCGACGACTATAGGGTCGTCCCCACGACCCCGGGACTATGTTGGCCCGCCGCCGACTTGTCCGACGACTATAGGGTCCTCCCCACGACCCCGGGGCTACATTGGCCCGCCACCGTCATGTCCGACGACTATAGGGTCGTCCCCACGACCACGGGCCAAAGTTGGTCAGCCGCCGACATGTCCGACGACTATAGGGTCGTCTCCACGACCCCGGGACTAGGTTGGCCCGCCGCCGACTTGTCCGACGACTATAGGGACGTCCCCACGACCACGGGCCAAAGTTGCCCAGCCGCCGACATGTCCGACGACTATAGGGTCGTCCCCACGACCCCGGGACTAGGTTGGCCCGCCGCCGACTTGTCCGACGACTATAGGGTCGACCCTACCACCCCGGGACTAGGTTGGCAAGCCGCCGACATGTCCGACGACTACAGGGTCGTCTCCACGACCCCGGGACTAGGTTGGCCCGCCGCCGACTTGTCCGGCGACTATAGGGACGTCCGCACGACCACGGGCCAATGTTGCCCAGCCGCCGACATGTCCGACGACTATAGGGTCGTCCCCACGACCCCGGGACTAGATTGGCCCGCCACCATCATGTCCGACGACTATAGGGTCGTCCCCACGACCTAGGGACTAGGTTGGCCCGCCGCCGACTTGTCCGACGACTATAGGGTCGTCCCCACGACCCAGGGCCAATGATGCCCAGCCGCCGACATGTCCGACGACTATAGGGTCGTCCCCACGACCCCGGGACTAGATTGGCCCGCCACCGACATGTCCGACGACTATAGGGTCGTCCCCACGACCCCGGGACTAGATTGTCCCGCCACCGACATGTCCGACGACTATAGGGCCGCCCCACGATCCCGGGACTAGGTTGGCCCGCCGCCGACTTGTCCGACGACTATAGGGTCGTCCCCACGACCCCGGGACTATGTTGGCCCGCCGCCGACTTGTCCGACGACTATAGGGTCGTCCCCACGACCCAGGGCCAATGATGCCCAGCCGCCGACATGTCCGACGACTATAGGGTCGTCCCCACGACCCCGGGACTAGGTTGGCCCGCCACCATCATGTCCGACGACTATAGGGTCGTCCCCACGACCCCGGGACTAGGTTGGCCCGTCGCCGACATGTCCGACGACTATGGGGTCGTCCCCACGACCCCAGGAGTAGATTGTCCCGCCACCGTCATGTCCGACGACTATAGGGTCGTCCCCACGACCCCGGGACTGGGTTGGCCCGCCGCCGACTTGTCCGACGACTATAGGGTCGTCCCCACGATCCCGGGACTAGGTTGGCCGCCGCCGACTTGTCCGACGACTATAGGGTCGTCCCCACGACCCCGGGACTAGGTTGGCCCGCCGCCGACTTGTCCGACGACTATAGGGTCGTCCCCACGACCCCGGGGCTAGATTGGCCCGCCACCGTCATGTCCGACGAACATAGGGTCGTCCCCACGACCACGGGCCAAAGTTGGTCAGCCGCCGACATGTCCGACGACTATAGGGTCGTCTCTACGACCCCGGGACTACGTTGGCCCGCCGCCGACTTGTCCGACGACTATGGGGTCGTCCCCACGACCCCAGTAGTAGATTGCCCCGCCACCGTCATGTCCGACGCCTATAGGGTCGTCCCCACGACCCCGGGACTAGATTGGCCCGCCGCCGACTTGTCCGACGACTATAGGGTCGTCCCCACGACCCCGGGACTATGTTGGCCCGCCGCCGACCTGTCCGACGACTATAGGGTCGTCCCCACGACCCCGGGACTAGGTTGGCCCGCCGCCGACTTGTCCGACGACTATAGGGTCGTCCCCAGGACCCCGGGACTAGATTGGCCAGCCGCCGACATGTTCGACGACTATGGGGTCGTCCCCACGACCCCGGGTCTGGGTTGGCCCGCCGCCGTCTTGTCCGACGACCATAGGGTCGTCCCCATGACCCAGGGCCAATGTTGCCCAGCCGCCGACATGTCCGACGACTATAGGGTCGTCCCCACGACCATGGGCCAAAGTTGCCCAGCCGCCAACATGTCCAACGACTATAGGGTCGTCCCCACGACCCCGGGACTAGGTTGGCCCCCAACCATCATGTCCGACGGCTATAGGGTCGTCCCCACGACCCCGGGACTAGGTTGGCCCCCCACCATCATGTCCGACGGCTATAGGGTCGCCCCCACGACCCCGGGACTAGGGTGGCCCGCCGCCGACTTGTCCGACGATTATAGGGTCGTCCCCACGACCCCGGGACTAGATTGGCCCCCCACCATCATGTCCGACGATTATAGGGTCGTCCCCACGACCCCGTGACTAGGTTGGCCAGCCGCCGACTTGTCCGATGATTATAGGGTCGTCCCCACGACCCCGGGCCAAAGTTGGTCAGCCGCCGACATGTCCGACGACTATAGGCTCGTCCCCACGACCCCGGGACTAGATTGGCCCGCCACCGTCATGTCCGACGGCTATAGGGTCGTCCCCACGACCCCGGGACTAGGGTGGCCCGCCGCCGACTTGTCCGAAGACTATAGGGTCGTCCCCAGGACCCCGGGACTAGATTGGCCAGCCGCCGACATGTTCGACGACTATGGGGTCGTCCCCAGAACCCCGGGACTAGAGTGGCCCGCCACCGTCATGTCCGACGAGTATAGGGTCGTACCCACGACCCCGGGACTAGATTGGCCCGCCACCATCATGTCCGACGACTATAGGGTCGTCCCCACGACCTAGGGACTAGGTTGGCCCGCCGCCGACATGTCCGACGACTATAGGGTCGTCTCCACGACCCCGGGCCAAAGTTGGTCAGCCGCCGACATGTCCGACGACTATAGGCTCGTCCCCACGACCCCGGGACTAGATTGGCCCGCCACCGTCATGTCCGACGGCTATAGGGTCGTCCCCACGACCCCGGGACTAGGGTGGCCCGCCGCCGACTTGTCCGACGACTATAGGGTCGTCCCCACGACCCAGGGCCAATGATGCCCAGCCGCCGACATGTCCGACGACTATAGGGTCGTCCCCACGACCCCGGGACTAGATTGGCCCACCACCGACATGTCCGACGACTATAGGGTCGCCCCACGACCCCGGGACTAGGTTGGCCCGCCGCCGACTTGTCCGACCACTATAGGGTCGTCCCCACGACCCCGGGACTATGTTGGCCCGCCGCCGACTTGTCCGAAGACTATAGGGTCGTCCCCAGGACCCCGGGACTAGATTGGCCAGCCGCCGACATGTTCGACGACTATGGGGTCGTCCCCAGAACCCCGGGACTAGAGTGGCCCGCCACCGTCATGTCCGACGAGTATAGGGTCGTACCCACGACCCCGGGACTAGATTGGCCCGCCACCATCATGTCCGACGACTATAGGGTCGTCCCCACGACCTAGGGACTAGGTTGGCCCGCCGCCGACTTGTCCGACGACTATAGGGTCGTCCCCACGACCACGGGCCAAAGTTGCCCAGCCGCCGACATGTCCGACGACTATAGGGTCGTCCCCACGACCACGGGCCAAAGTTGCCCAGCCGCCAACATGTCTAACGACTATAGGGTCGTCCCCACGACCCCGGGACTAGGTTGGCCCCCCACCATCATGTCCGACGGCTATAGGGTCGCCCCCACGACCCCGGGACTAGGGTGGCCCGCCGCCGACTTGTCCGACGACTATGGGGTCGTCCCCACGACCCCAGGAGTAGATTGCCCCACCACCGTCATGTCCGACGACTATAGGGTCGTCTCCACGACCCCGGGACTAGGTTGGCCCGCCGCCGAGTTGTCCGACGACTATAGGGTCGTCCCCACGACCACGGGCCAAAGTTGCCCAGCCGCCGACATGTCCGACGACTATAGGGTCGTCTCCACGACCCCGGGCCAAAGTTGGTCAGCCGCCGACATGTCCGACGACTATAGGGTCGTCCCCACGACCCCGGGACTAGGTTGGCCCGCCACCATCATGTCCGACGACTATAGGGTCGTCCCCACGACCCCGGGACTAGGTTGGCCCGCCGCCGACTTGTCCGACGACTATGGGGTCGTCCCCACGACCCCAGGAGTAGATTGCCCCACCACCGTCATGTCCGACGACTATAGGGTCGTCTCCACGACCCCGGGACTAGGTTGGCCCGCCGCCGAGTTGTCCGGCGACTATAGGGACGTCCCCACGACCACGGGCCATAGTTGCCCAGCCGCCGACATGTCCGACGACTATAGGGTCGTCTCCACGACCCCGGGCCAAAGTTGGTCAGCCGCCGACATGTCCGACGACTATAGGCTCGTCCCCACGACCCCGGGACTAGATTGGCCCGCCACCGTCATGTCGAGACGACTATAGGGTCGCCCCACGACCCCGGGACTAGGTTGGCCCCCCGCCGACTTGTCCGACGACTATAGGGTCGTCCCCACGACCCCGGGACTATGTTGGCCCGCCGCCGACTTGTCCGACGACTATAGGGTCGTCCCCACGACCACGGGCCAAAGTTGCCCAGCCGCCATCATGTCCAACGACTATAGGGTCGTCCCCACGACCCCGGGACTAGATTGGCCCCCCACGATCATGTCCGACGGCTATAGGGTCGTCCCCACGACCCCGGGACTAGGGTGGCCCGCCGCCGACTTGTCCGACGATTATAGGGTCGTCGCCACGACCCCGGGACTAGATTGTCCCGCCACCGTCATGTCCGACGACTATAGGGTCGTCCCCACGACCCCGGGACTGGGTTGGCCCGCCGCCGACTTGTCCGACGACTATAGGGTCGTCCCCACGATCCCGGGACTAGGGTGGCCCGCCGCCGACCTGTCCGACGATTATAGGGTCGTCCCCACGACCCCGGGACTAGATTGGCCCCCCACCATCATGTCCGACGGCTATAGGGTCGTCCCCACGACCCCGGGACTAGGTTGGCCAGCCGCCGACTTGTCCGATGATTATAGGGTCGTCCCCACGACCCCGGGACTGGGTTGGCCCGCCGCCGACTTGTCCGACGACTATAGGGTCGTCCCCACGACCACGGGCCAAAGTTGCCCAGCCGCCGACATGTCCGACGACTATAGGGTCGTCTCCACGACCCCGGGCCAAAGTTGGTCAGCCGCCGACATGTCCGACGACTATAGGCTCGTCCCCACGACCCCGGGACTAGATTGGCCCGCCACCGTCATGTCGAGACGACTATAGGGTCGCCCCACGACCCCGGGACTAGGTTGGCCCGCCACCGACATGTCCGACGGCTATAGGGTCGCCCCACGACCCCGGGACTAGGTTGGCCCGCCGCCAACTTGTCCGACGACTATAGGGTCGTCCCCACGACCCCGGGACTATGTTGGCCCGCCGCCGACTTGTCCGACGACTATAGGGTCGTCCCCACGACCCCGGGACTAGGTTGGCCCGCCGCCGACTTGTCCGACGACTATAGGGTCGTCCCCAGGACCCCGGGACTAGTTTGGCCAGCCGCCGACATGTTCGACGACTATGGGGTCGTCCCCACAACCCCGGGACTAGAGTGGTCCGCCACCGTCATGTCCGACGAGTATAGGGTCGTACCCACGACCCCGGGACTAGATTGGCCCGCCACCATCATGTCCGACGACTATAGGGTCGTCCCCACGACCTAGGGACTAGGTTGGCCCGCCGCCGACTTGTCCGAAGACTATAGGGTCGTCCCCACGACCCAGGGCCAATGATGCCCAGCCGCCGACATGTCCGACGACTATAGGGTCGTCCCCACGACCCCGGGACTAGATTGGCCCGCCACCGACATGTCCGACGACTATAGGGTCGTCCCCACGACCCCGGGACTAGATTGTCCCGCCACCAACATGTCCGACGACTATAGGGCCGCCCCACGATCCCGGGACTAGGTTGGCCCGCCGCCGACTTGTCCGACGACTATAGGGTCGTCCCCACGACCCCGGGACTAGGTTGGCCAGTCACCGACATGTCCGACGACTATAGGGTCGTCCCCACGACCACGGGCCAAAGTTGCCCTACCGCCGACATGTCCGACGACTATAGGGCCGTCCCCACTACCCCGGGGCTAGATTGGCCCGCCGCCGACTTGTCCGACGACTATACGGTCGTCCCCACGACCACGGGACTAGGTTGGCCCGCCGCCGACTTGTCCGACGACTATAGGGTCGTCCCCACGACCCCGGGACTAGATTGGCCCGCCACCGTCATGTCCGACGACAATAGGGTCGTCCCCACGACCACGGGCCAAAGTTGGCCAGCCGCCGACATGTCCGACGACTATAGGGTCGTCCCTACGAACCCGGGACTAGGTTGGCCAGTCACCGACATGTCCGACGAATATAGGGTCGTCCCTACCACCCCGGGACTAGGTTGGCCCGCCGCCGACTTGTCCGACGACTATAGGGTCGTCCCCACGACCCCGAGACTAGATTGGCCCGCCACCGTCATGTCCGACGACAATAGGGTCGTCCCCACGACCACGGGCCAAAGTTGGCCAGCCGCCGACATGTCCGACGACTATAGGGTCGTCCCCTAGACCCCGGGACTAGATTGGCCCGCCACCATCATGTCCGACGACTATAGGGTCGTGCCTACCACCCCGGGACTAGGTTGGCCAGCAGCCGACATGTCCGACGACTATAGGGTCGTCCCCACGACCCCGGGCCAAAGTTGGCCAGCCGCCGACATGTCCGACGACTATAGGGTCGTCCCCACGACCCCGGGACTAGGTTGGCCCGCCGCCGACTTTTCCGATGACTATAGGGTCGTCCCTACGACCCTGGGCCTACGTTGGCCCGCCGCCGACATGTCCGCCGACTATAGGGTCGTCCCCACGACCCCGGGACTAGGTTGGCCCGCCGCCGACTTGTCCGACGAATATAGGGTCGTGCCTACCACCCCGTGACTAGGTTGGCCCGCCGCCGAATTGCCCGACGACTATAGGGTCGTACCCACGACCCCGGGACTAGGTTGGCCCGCCGCCGACTTGTCCGACGACTATAGGGTCGTGCCTACCACCCCGGGACTAGATTGGCCCGCCACCATCATGTCCGACGACTATAGGGTCGTCCCCACGACCACGGGACTAGGTTGTCCCGCCGCCGAATTGTCCGACGACTATAGGGTCGTGCCTACCACCGCGAGAATAGGTTGGCCAGCCTCCGACATATCCGACGACTATTGGGTCGTCCCCACGACCACGGCCCAATGTTGGCCAGCCGCCGACATGTCCGACGACTATAGGGTCGTCCCCACGACCCCGGGACTAGATTGGCCCGCCACCATCATGTCCGACGACTATAGGGTCGTCCCCACGACCCCGGGACTAGGTTGGCGCGACGCCGAAATGTCCGACGACTATCGGGTCGTCCCCACGACCCCGGGACTAGGATGGCCCGCCGCCGACTTGTCCGATGACTATAGGGTCGTCTCCACGGCCCCGGGACTAGGATGGCCCGCCGCCGACGTGTCCGACGAAAATAGGGTCGTCCCCACGACCCCGGGCCAAAGTTGGCCAGCCGCCGACATGTCCGACGATTATAGCGTCGTCCCCACGACCCCGGGACTAGGTTGGCCCGCGGCCGACTTGTCCGATGACTATAGGGTCGTCTCCACGGCCCCGGGACTAGGATGGCCCGCCGCCGACATGTCCGACGACTATAGGGTCGTCCCCACGACCCAGGGACTAGATTGGCCCGCCACCGTCATGTCCGACGACTATAGCGTCGTCCCCACGACCCCGGGACTAGGTTGGCCCGCGGCCGACTTGTCCTACGACTATAGGGTCGTGCCTACCACACCGGGACTAGGTTGGCCAGCCTGCGACATATCCGACGACTATGGGGTCGTCCCCACGACCACGGGCCAAAGTTGGCCAGCCGCCGACATGTCCGACGACTATAGGGTCGTCCCCACGACCACGAGCCAAAGTTGCCCTGCCGCCGACATGTCCGACGACTATAGGGTCGTCCCCACGACCCCGGGACCAGGATGACCCGCCGCCGACTTGTCCGACGACAATAGGGTCGTCCCCACGACCCCGGGACTAGGTTGGCCAGCCTCCGACATATCCGACAACTATAGGGTCATTCCCACGACTACGGGCCAAATTTGGCCAGCCGCCAACTTGTCCGACGACTATAGGGTCGTCCCCACGACCCCGGGACTATGTTGGCCCGCCGCCGACTTGTCCGACGACTATAGGGTCGTCCCCACGACCCCGGGACTAGGTTGGCCCGCCGCCGACTTGTCCGACGACTATAGGGTCGTCCCCAGGACCCCGGGACTAGTTTGGCCAGCCGCCGACATGTTCGACGACTATGGGGTCGTCCCCACAACCCCGGGACTAGAGTGGTCCGCCACCGTCATGTCCGACGAGTATAGGGTCGTACCCACGACCCCGGGACTAGATTGGCCCGCCACCATCATGTCCGACGACTATAGGGTCGTCCCCACGACCTAGGGACTAGGTTGGCCCGCCGCCGACTTGTCCGACGACTATAGGGTCGTCCCCACGAACCAGGGCCAATGATGCCCAGCCGCCGACATGTCCGACGACTATAGGGTCGTCCCCACGACCCCGGGACTAGATTGGCCCGCCACCGACATGTCCGACGACTATAGGGTCGTCCCCACGACCCCGGGACTAGGTTGGCCCGCCGCCGACTTGTCCGACGACTATAGGGTCGTCCCCACGACCCCGGGACTATGTTGGCCCGCCGCCGACTTGTCCGACGACTATAGGGTCGTCCCCACGACCCCGGGACTATGTTGGCCCGCCGCCGACTTGTCCGACGACTATAGGGTCGTCCCCACGACCACGGGCCAAAGTTGCCCAGCCGCCATCATGTCCAACGACTATAGGGTCGTCCCCACGACCCCGGGACTAGATTGGCCCCCCACCATCATGTCCGACGGCTATAGGGTCGTCCCCACGACCCCGGGACTAGGGTGGCCCGCCGCCGACTTGTCCGACGATTATAGGGTCGTCGCCACGACCCCGGGACTAGATTGTCCCGCCACCGCAATGTCCGACGACTATAGGGTCGTCCCCACGACCCCGGGACTGGGTTGGCCCGCCGCCGACTTGTCCGATGACTATAGGGTCGTCCCCACGATCCCGGGACTAGGGTGGCCCGCCGCCGACTTGTCCGACGATTATAGGGTCGTCCCCACGACCCCGGGACTAGATTGGCCCCCCACCATCATGTCCGACGGCTATAGGGTCGCCCATACGACCCCGGGACTAGGGTGGCCCGCCGCCGACTTGTCCGACGATTATAGGGTCGTCCCCACGTCCCCGGGACTAGGTTGGCCAGCCGCCGACTTGTCCGATGATTATAGGGTCGTCCCCACGACCCCGGGACTGGGTTGGCCCGCCGCCGACTTGTCCGACGACTATAGGGTCGTCCCCACGATCACGGGCCAAAGTTGCCCAGCCGCCGACATGTCCGACGACTATAGGGTCGTCTCCACGACCCCGGGCCAAAGTTGGTCAGCCGCCGACATGTCCGACGACTATAGGCTCGTCCCCACGACCCCGGGACTAGATTGGCCCGCCACCGTCATGTCGAGACGACTATAGGGTCGCCCCACGACCCCGGGACTAGGTTGGCCCCCCGCCGACTTGTCCGACGACTATAGGGTCGTCCCCACGACCCCGGGACTATGTTGGCCCGCCGCCGACTTGTCCGACGACTATAGGGTCGTCCCCACGACCACGGGCCAAAGTTGCCCAGCCGCCATCATGTCCAACGACTATAGGGTCGTCCCCACGACCCCGGGACTAGATTGGCCCCCCACCACCATGTCCGACGGCTATAGGGTCGTCCCCACGACCCCGGGACTAGGGTGGCCCGCCGCCGACTTGTCCGACGATTATAGGGTCGTCGCCACGACCCCGGGACTAGATTGTCCCGCCACCGTCATGTCCGACGACTATAGGGTCGTCCCCACGACCCCGGGACTGGGTTGGCCCGCCGCCGACTTGTCCGACGACTATAGGGTCGTCCCCACGATCCCGGGACTAGGGTGGCCCGCCGCCGACTTGTCCGACGATTATAGGGTCGTCCCCACGACCCCGTGACTAGATTGGCCCCCCACCATCATGTCCGACGGCTATAGGGTCGTCCCCACGACCCCGGGACTAGGTTGGCCAGCCGCCGACTTGTCCGATGATTATAGGGTCGTCCCCACGACCCCGGGACTGGGTTGGCCCGCCGCCGACTTGTCCGACGACTATAGGGTCGTCCCCACGACCACGGGCCAAAGTTGCCCAGCCGCCGACATGTCCGACGACTATAGGGTCGTCTCCACGACCCCGGGCCAAAGTTGGTCAGCCGCCGACATGTCCGACGACTATAGGCTCGTCCCCACGACCCCGGGACTAGATTGGCCCGCCACCGTCATGTCGAGACGACTATAGGGTCGCCCCACGACCCCGGGACTAGGTTGGCCCGCCACCGACATGTCCGACGGCTATAGGGTCGCCCCACGACCCCGGGACTAGGTTGGCCCGCCGCCAACTTGTCCGACGACTATAGGGTCGTCCCCACGACCCCGGGACTATGTTGGCCCGCCGCCGACTTGTCCGACGACTATAGGGTCGTCCCCACGACCCCGGGAGTAGGTTGGCCCGCCGCCGACTTGTCCGACGACTATAGGGTCGTCCCCAGGACCCCGGGACTAGTTTGGCCAGCCGCCGACATGTTCGACGACTATGGGGTCGTCCCCACAACCCCGGGACTAGAGTGGTCCGCCACCGTCATGTCCGACGAGTATAGGGTCGTACCCACGACCCCGGGACTAGATTGGCCCGCCACCATCATGTCCGACGACTATAGGGTCGTCCCCACGACCTAGGGACTAGGTTGGCCCGCCGCCGACTTGTCCGACGACTATAGGGTCGTCCCCACGACCCAGGGCCAATGATGCCCAGCCGCCGACATGTCCGACGACTATAGGGTCGTCCCCACGACCCCGGGACTAGATTGGCCCGCCACCGACATGTCCGACGACTATAGGGTCGTCCCCACGACCCCGGGACTAGATTGTCCCGCCACCAACATGTCCGACGACTATAGGGCCGCCCCACGATCCCGGGACTAGGTTGGCCCGCCGCCGACTTTTCCGACGACTATAGGGTCGTCCCCACGATCACGGGCCAAAGTTGCCCAGCCGCCGACATGTCCGACGACTATAGGGTCGTCTCCACGACCCCGGGCCAAAGTTGGTCAGCCGCCGACATGTCCGACGACTATAGGCTCGTCCCCACGACCCCGGGACTAGATTGGCCCGCCACCGTCATGTCGAGACGACTATAGGGTCGCCCCACGACCCCGGGACTATGTTGGCCCCCCGCCGACTTGTCCGACGACTATAGGGTCGTCCCCACGACCCCGGGACTATGTTGGCCCGCCGCCGACTTGTCCGACGACTATAGGGTCGTCCCCACGACCACGGGCCAAAGTTGCCCAGCCGCCATCATGTCCAACGACTATAGGGTCGTCCCCACGACCCCGGGACTAGATTGGCCCCCCACCATCATGTCCGACGGCTATAGGGTCGTCCCCACGACCCCGGGACTAGGGTGGCCCGCCGCCGACTTGTCCGACGATTATAGGGTCGTCGCCACGACCCCGGGACTAGATTGTCCCGCCACCGTCATGTCCGACGACTATAGGGTCGTCCCCACGACCCCGGGACTGGGTTGGCCCGCCGCCGACTTGTCCGACGACTATAGGGTCGTCCCCACGATCCCGGGACTAGGGTGGCTCGCCGCCGACTTGTCCGACGATTATAGGGTCGTCCCCACGACCCCGGGACTAGATTGGCCCCCCACCATCATGTCCGACGGCTATAGGGTAGTCCCCACGACCCCGGGACTAGGTTGGCCAGCCGCCGACTTGTCCGATGATTATAGGGTCGTCCCCACGACCCCGGGACTGGGTTGGCCCGCCGCCGACTTGTCCGACGACTATAGGGTCGTCCCCACGACCACGGGCCAAAGTTGCCCAGCCGCCGACATGTCCGACGACTATAGGGTCGTCTCCACGACCCCGGGCCAAAGTTGGTCAGCCGCCGACATGTCCGACGACTATAGGCTCGTCCCCACGACCCCGGGACTAGATTGGCCCGCCACCGTCATGTCGAGACGACTATAGGGTCGCCCCACGACCCCGGGACTAGGTTGGCCCGCCACCGACATGTCCGACGGCTATAGGGTCGCCCCACGACCCCGGGACTAGGTTGGCCCGCCGCCAACTTGTCCGACGACTATAGGGTCGTCCCCACGACCCCGGGACTATGTTGGCCCGCCGCCGACTTGTCCGACGACTATAGGGTCGTCCCCACGACCCCGGGACTAGGTTGGCCCGCCGCCGACTTGTCCGACGTCTATAGGGTCGTCCCCAGGACCCCGGGACTAGTTTGGCCAGCCGCCGACATGTTCGACGACTATGGGGTCGTCCCCACAACCCCGGGACTAGAGCGGTCCGCCACCGTCATGTCCGACGAGTATAGGGTCGTACCCACGACCCCGGGACTAGATTGGCCCGCCACCATCATGTCCGACGACTATAGGGTCGTCCCCACGACCTAGGGACTAGGTTGGCCCGCCGCCGACTTGTCCGACGACTATAGGGTCGTCCCCACGACCCAGGGCCAATGATGCCCAGCCGCCGACATGTCCGACGACTATAGGGTCGTCCCCACGACCCCGGTACTAGATTGGCCCGCCACCGACATGTCCGACGACTATAGGGTCGTCCCCACGACCCCGGGACTAGATTGTCCCGCCACCAACATGTCCGACGACTATAGGGCCGCCCCACGATCCCGGGACTAGGTTGGCCCGCCGCCGACTTGTCCGACGACTATAGGGTCGTCCCCACGATCACGGGCCATAGTTGCCCAGCCGCCGACATGTCCGACGACTATAGGGTCGTCTCCACGACCCCGGGCCAAAGTTGGTCAGCCGCCGACATGTCCGACGACTATAGGCTCGTCCCCACGACCCCGGGACTAGATTGGCCCGCCACCGTCATGTCGAGACGACTATAGGGTCGCCCCACGACCCCGGGACTAGGTTGGCCCCCCGCCGACTTGTCCGACGACTATAGGGTCGTCCCCACGACCCCGGGACTATGTTGGCCCGCCGCCGACTTGTCCGACGACTATAGGGTCGTCCCCACGACCACGGGCCAAAGTTGCCCAGCCGCCATCATGTCCAACGACTATAGGGTCGTCCCCACGACCCCGGGACTAGATTGGCCCCCCACGATCATGTCCGACGGCTATAGGGTCGTCCCCACGACCCCGGGACTAGGGTGGCCCGCCGCCGACTTGTCCGACGATTATAGGGTCGTCGCCACGACCCCGGGACTAGATTGTCCCGCCACCGTCATGTCCGACGACTATAGGGTCGTCCCCACGACCCCGGGACTGGGTTGGCCCGCCGCCGACTTGTCCGACGACTATAGGGTCGTCCCCACGATCCCGGGACTAGGGTGGCCCGCCGCCGACCTGTCCGACGATTATAGGGTCGTCCCCACGACCCCGGGACTAGATTGGCCCCCCACCATCATGTCCGACGGCTATAGGGTCGTCCCCACGACCCCGGGACTAGGTTGGCCAGCCGCCGACTTGTCCGATGATTATAGGGTCGTCCCCACGACCCCGGGACTGGGTTGGCCCGCCGCCGACTTGTCCGACGACTATAGGGTCGTCCCCACGACCACGGGCCAAAGTTGCCCAGCCGCCGACATGTCCGACGACTATAGGGTCGTCTCCACGACCCCGGGCCAAAGTTGGTCAGCCGCCGACATGTCCGACGACTATAGGCTCGTCCCCACGACCCCGGGACTAGATTGGCCCGCCACCGTCATGTCGAGACGACTATAGGGTCGCCCCACGACCCCGGGACTAGGTTGGCCCGCCACCGACATGTCCGACGGCTATAGGGTCGTCCCCACGACCTAGGGACTAGGTTGGCCCGCCGCCGACTTGTCCGAAGACTATAGGGTCGTCCCCACGACCCAGGGCCAATGATGCCCAGCCGCCGACATGTCCGACGACTATAGGGTCGTCCCCACGACCCCGGGACTAGATTGGCCCGCCACCGACATGTCCGACGACTATAGGGTCGTCCCCACGACCCCGGGACTAGATTGTCCCGCCACCAACATGTCCGACGACTATAGGGCCGCCCCACGATCCCGGGACTAGGTTGGCCCGCCGCCGACTTGTCCGACGACTATAGGGTCGTCCCCACGACCCCGGGACTAGGTTGGCCAGTCACCGACATGTCCGACGACTATAGGGTCGTCCCCACGACCACGGGCCAAAGTTGCCCTGCCGCCGACATGTCCGACGACTATAGGGCCGTCCCCACTACCCCGGGGCTAGATTGGCCCGCCGCCGACTTGTCCGACGACTATACGGTCGTCCCCACGACCACGGGACTAGGTTGGCCCGCCGCCGACTTGTCCGACGACTATAGGGTCGTCCCCACGACCCCGGGACTAGATTGGCCCGCCACCGTCATGTCCGACGACAATAGGGTCGTCCCCACGACCACGGGCCAAAGTTGGCCAGCCGCCGACATGTCCGACGACTATAGGGTCGTCCCTACGAACCCGGGACTAGGTTGGCCAGTCACCGACATGTCCGACGAATATAGGGTCGTCCCTACCACCCCGGGACTAGGTTGGCCCGCCGCCGACTTGTCCGACGACTATAGGGTCGTCCCCACGACCCCGGGACTAGATTGGCCCGCCACCGTCATGTCCGACGACAATAGGGTCGTCCCCACGACCACGGGCCAAAGTTGGCCAGCCGCCGACATGTCCGACGACTATAGGGTCGTCCCCTAGACCCCGGGACTAGATTGGCCCGCCACCATCATGTCCGACGACTATAGGGTCGTGCCTACCACCCCGGGACTAGGTTGGCCAGCAGCCGACATGTCCGACGACTATAGGGTCGTCCCCACGACCCCGGGCCAAAGTTGGCCAGCCGCCGACATGTCCGACGACTATAGGGTCGTCCCCACGACCCCGGGACTAGGTTGGCCCGCCGCCGACTTTTCCGATGACTATAGGGTCGTCCCTACGACCCTGGGCCTACGTTGGCCCGCCGCCGACATGTCCGCCGACTATAGGGTCGTCCCCACGACCCCGGGACTAGGTTGGCCCGCCGCCGACTTGTCCGACGAATATAGGGTCGTGCCTACCACCCCGTGACTAGGTTGGCCCGCCGCCGAATTGCCCGACGACTATAGGGTCGTACCCACGACCCCGGGACTAGGTTGGCCCGCCGCCGACTTGTCCGACGACTATAGGGTCGTGCCTACCACCCCGGGACTAGATTGGCCCGCCACCATCATGTCCGACGACTATAGGGTCGTCCCCACGACCACGGGACTAGGTTGTCCCGCCGCCGAATTGTCCGACGACTATAGGGTCGTGCCTACCACCGCGAGAATAGGTTGGCCAGCCTCCGACATATCCGACGACTATTGGGTCGTCCCCACGACCACGGCCCAATGTTGGCCAGCCGCCGACATGTCCGACGACTATAGGGTCGTCCCCACGACCCCGGGACTAGATTGGCCCGCCACCATCATGTCCGACGACTATAGGGTCGTCCCCACGACCCCGGGACTAGGTTGGCGCGACGCCGAAATGTCCGACGACTATCGGGTCGTCCCCACGACCCCGGGACTAGGCTGGCCCGCCGCCGACTTGTCCGATGACTATAGGGTCGTCTCCACGGCCCCGGGACTAGGATGGCCCGCCGCCGACGTGTCCGACGAAAATAGGGTCGTCCCCACGACCCCGGGCCAAAGTTGGCCAGCCGCCGACATGTCCGACGATTATAGCGTCGTCCCCACGACCCCGGGACTAGGTTGGCCCGCGGCCGACTTGTCCGATGACTATAGGGTCGTCTCCACGGCCCCGGGACTAGGATGGCCCGCCGCCGACATGTCCGACGACTATAGGGTCGTCCCCACGACCCAGGGACTAGATTGGCCCGCCACCGTCATGTCCGACGACTATAGCGTCGTCCCCACGGCCCCGGGACTAGGATGGCCCGCCGCCGACATGTCCGACGACTATAGGGTCGTCCCCACGACCCAGGGACTAGATTGGCCCGCCACCGTCATGTCCGACGACTATAGCGTCGTCCCCACGACCCCGGGACTAGGTTGGCCCGCGGCCGACTTGTCCTACGACTATAGGGTCGTGCCTACCACACCGGGACTAGGTTGGCCAGCCTGCGACATATCCGACGACTATGGGGTCGTCCCCACGACCACGGGCCAAAGTTGGCCAGCCGCCGACATGTCCGACGACTATAGGGTCGTCCCCACGACCACGAGCCAAAGTTGCCCTGCCGCCGACATGTCCGACGACTATAGGGTCGTCCCCACGACCCCGGGACCAGGATGACCCGCCGCCGACTTGTCCGACGACAATAGGGTCGTCCCCACGACCCCGGGACTAGGTTGGCCAGCCTCCGACATATCCGACAACTATAGGGTCATTCCCACGACTACGGGCCAAATTTGGCCAGCCGCCGACATGTCCGACGACCATAGGGTCGTCCCCACGAAATCCGGGACTAGATTGGCCCGCCACCGTCATGTCCGACGACTATAGGGTCGTCCCCACGACAACGGGCCAATGTTGGCCAGCCGCCGTCATGTCCGACGACTATAGGCTCGTCTCCACGACCCCGGGAGTAGGTTGGCCGGCCGCCAACATTTCCGACGACTATAGGGTCGTCCCCACGAACCCGGGACTATGTTGGCCAGTCACCGACATGTCCGACGAATATAGGGTCGTCCCTACCACCCCGGGACTAGGTTAGCCCGCCGCCGACATGTCCGACGTCTATAGGGTCGTCCCCTCGACCCCGGGGCTAGATTGCCCCGGCACCGTCATGTCCGACGACTATAGGGTCGTCTCTACGACCCCGGGACTAGGTTGGCCAGTCACCGACATGTCCGACGACTATAGGGTCGTCCCCACGACCACGGGCCAAAGTTGCCCTGCCGCCGACATGTCCGACGACAATAGGGTCGTCCCCACGACCCCGGGACTAGATTGGCCCGCCACCGTCATGTCCGACGACAATAGGGTCGTCCCCACGACCACGGGCCAAAGTTGGCCAGCAGCCGACATGCCCGACGACTATAGGGTCGTCCCCACGACCCCGGGACTAGGTTGGCCCGCCGCCGACTGGTCCGACGACTATAGGGTCGTCCCCACGACCCCGGGACCAGGTTGGCCAGCCGCCGACATGTCCGACGACTATAGGGTCGTCCCCACGACCACGGGCCAAAGTTGGCCAGCCGCCGACATGTCCGACGACTATAGGGTCGTCCCCACGACCCCGGAACTAGATTGTCCCGCCACCGTCATGTCGGACGACAATAGAGTCGTCCCCACGACCACGGGCCAAAGTTGCCCTGCCGCCGACATGTCCGACGACTATAGGGTCGTCCCCACGACCCCGGGTCTAGGTTGGCCCGCCGCCGACTTTTTCGACGACTATAGGGTCGTCCCCACGACCCCGGGAGTAGGTTGGCCCGCCGCCGACTTGCCCGACGACTATAGGGTCGTCCCCACGACCCCGGGAGTAGGTTGGCCCGCCGCCGACTTGTCCGACGACTATAGGGTCGTCCCCACGACCCCGGGACCAGGTTGGCCAGCCGCCGACATGTCCGACGACTATAGGGTCGTCCCCACGACCCCGGGACTAGGTTGGCCCGCCGCCGACTTGTCCGACGACCATAGGGTCGTGCCTACCACCCCGGGACTAGATTGGCCCGCCACCATCATGTCCGACGACTATAGGGTCGTCCCCACGACCACGGGACTAGGTTGTCCCGCCGCCGAATTGTCCGACGACTATAAGGTCGTGCCTACCACCGCGGGAATCGGTTGGCCAGCCTCCGACATATCCGACGACTATAGGGTCGTCCCCACGACCACGGCCCAATGTTGGCCAGCCGCCGACATATCCGACGACTATAGGGTCGTCCCCACGACCCCGGGACTAGGTTGGCCCGCCGCCGACTTGTCCGACGACCATAGGGTCGTGCCTACCACCCCGGGACTAGATTGTCCCGCCACCAACATGTCCGACGACTATAGGGCCGCCCCACGATCCCGGGACTAGGTTGGCCCGCCGCCGACTTGTCCGACGACTATAGGGTCGTCCCCACGATCACGGGCCAAAGTTGCCCAGCCGCCGACATGTCCGACGACTATAGGGTCGTCTCCACGACCCCGGGCCAAAGTTGGTCAGCCGCCGACATGTCCGACGACTATAGGCTCGTCCCCACGACCCCGGGACTAGATTGGCCCGCCACCGTCATGTCGAGACGACTATAGGGTCGCCCCACGACCCCGGGACTATGTTGGCCCCCCGCCGACTTGTCCGACGACTATAGGGTCGTCCCCACGACCCCGGGACTATGTTGGCCCGCCGCCGACTTGTCCGACGACTATAGGGTCGTCCCCACGACCACGGGCCAAAGTTGCCCAGCCGCCATCATGTCCAACGACCATAGGGTCGTCCCCACGACCCCGGGACTAGATTGGCCCCCCACCATCATGTCCGACGGCTATAGGGTCGTCCCCACGACCCCGGGACTAGGGTGGCCCGCCGCCGACTTGTCCGACGATTATAGGGTCGTCGCCACGACCCCGGGACTAGATTGTCCCGCCACCGTCATGTCCGACGACTATAGGGTCGTCCCCACGACCCCGGGACTGGGTTGGCCCGCCGCCGACTTGTCCGACGACTATAGGGTCGTCCCCACGATCCCGGGACTAGGGTGGCCCGCCGCCGACTTGTCCGACGACTATAGGGTCGTCCCCACGATCCCGGGACTAGGGTGGCCCGCCGCCGACTTGTCCGACGATTATAGGGTCGTCCCCACGACCCCGGGACTAGATTGGCCCCCCACCATCATGTCCGACGGCTATAGGGTCGTCCCCACGACCCCGGGACTAGGTTGGCCAGCCGCCGACTTGTCCGATGATTATAGGGTCGTCCCCACGACCCCGGGACTGGGTTGGCCCGCCGCCGACTTGTCCGACGACTATAGGGTCGTCCCCACGATCACGGGCCATAGTTGCCCAGCCGCCGACATGTCCGACGACTATAGGGTCGTCTCCACGACCCCGGGCCAAAGTTGGTCAGCCGCCGACATGTCCGACGACTATAGGCTCGTCCCCACGACCCCGGGACTGGGTTGGCCCGCCGCCGACTTGTCCGACGACTATAGGGTCGTCCCCACGATCCCGGGACTAGGGTGGCCCGCCGCCGACTTGTCCGACGATTATAGGGTCGTCCCCACGACCCCGGTACTAGATTGGCCCGCCACCGACATGTCCGACGACTATAGGGTCGTCCCCACGACCCCGGGACTAGATTGTCCCGCCACCAACATGTCCGACGACTATAGGGCCGCCCCACGATCCCGGGACTAGGTTGGCCCGCCGCCGACTTGTCCGACGACTATAGGGTCGTCCCCACGATCACGGGCCATAGTTGCCCAGCCGCCGACATGTCCGACGACTATAGGGTCGTCTCCACGACCCCGGGCCAAAGTTGGTCAGCCGCCGACATGTCCGACGACTATAGGCTCGTCCCCACGACCCCGGGACTAGATTGGCCCGCCACCGTCATGTCGAGACGACTATAGGGTCGCCCCACGACCCCGGGACTAGGTTGGCCCCCCGCCGACTTGTCCGACGACTATAGGGTCGTCCCCACGACCCCGGGACTATGTTGGCCCGCCGCCGACTTGTCCGACGACTATAGGGTCGTCCCCACGACCACGGGCCAAAGTTGCCCAGCCGCCATCATGTCCAACGACTATAGGGTCGTCCCCACGACCCCGGGACTAGATTGGCCCCCCACGATCATGTCCGACGGCTATAGGGTCGTCCCCACGACCCCGGGACTAGGGTGGCCCGCCGCCGACTTGTCCGACGATTATAGGGTCGTCGCCACGACCCCGGGACTAGATTGTCCCGCCACCGTCATGTCCGACGACTATAGGGTCGTCCCCACGACCCCGGGACTGGGTTGGCCCGCCGCCGACTTGTCCGACGACTATAGGGTCGTCCCCACGATCCCGGGACTAGGGTGGCCCGCCGCCGACCTGTCCGACGATTATAGGGTCGTCCCCACGACCCCGGGACTAGATTGGCCCCCCACCATCATGTCCGACGGCTATAGGGTCGTCCCCACGACCCCGGGACTAGGTTGGCCAGCCGCCGACTTGTCCGATGATTATAGGGTCGTCCCCACGACCCCGGGACTGGGTTGGCCCGCCGCCGAC
The DNA here is from genome assembly GCA_946251845.1 of Andrena fulva. Taxonomy (NCBI): domain Eukaryota; kingdom Metazoa; phylum Arthropoda; class Insecta; order Hymenoptera; family Andrenidae; genus Andrena; species Andrena fulva. Next base: position 1,038,090 of record CAMITZ010000297.1, read on the forward strand.
TTGTCCGACGACTATAGGGTCGTCCCCACGACCACGGGCCAAAGTTGCCCAGCCGCCGACATGTCCGACGACTATAGGGTCGTCTCCACGACCCCGGGCCAAAGTTGGTCAGCCGCCGACATGTCCGACGACTATAGGCTCGTCCCCACGACCCCGGGACTAGATTGGCCCGCCACCTTCATGTCGAGACGACTATAGGGTCGCCCCACGACCCCGGGACTAGGTTGGCCCGCCACCGACATGTCCGACGGCTATAGGGTCGCCCCACGACCCCGGGACTAGGTTGGCCCGCCGCCAACTTGTCCGACGACTATAGGGTCGTCCCCACGACCCCGGGACTATGTTGGCCCGCCGCCGACTTGTCCGACGACTATAGGGTCGTCCCCACGACCCCGGGACTAGGTTGGCCCGCCGCCGACTTGTCCGACGACTATAGGGTCGTCCCCAGGACCCCGGGACTAGTTTGGCCAGCCGCCGACATGTTCGACGACTATGGGGTCGTCCCCACAACCCCGGGACTAGAGTGGTCCGCCACCGTCATGTCCGACGAGTATAGGGTCGTACCCACGACCCCGGGACTAGATTGGCCCGCCACCATCATGTCCGACGACTATAGGGTCGTCCCCACGACCTAGGGACTAGGTTGGCCCGCCGCCGACTTGTCCGAAGACTATAGGGTCGTCCCCACGACCCAGGGCCAATGATGCCCAGCCGCCGACATGTCCGACGACTATAGGGTCGTCCCCACGACCCCGGGACTAGATTGGCCCGCCACCGACATGTCCGACGACTATAGGGTCGTCCCCACGACCCCGGGACTAGATTGTCCCGCCACCAACATGTCCGACGACTATAGGGCCGCCCCACGATCCCGGGACTAGGTTGGCCCGCCGCCGACTTGTCCGACGACTATAGGGTCGTCCCCACGACCCCGGGACTAGGTTGGCCAGTCACCGACATGTCCGACGACTATAGGGTCGTCCCCACGACCACGGGCCAAAGTTGCCCTGCCGCCGACATGTCCGACGACTATAGGGCCGTCCCCACTACCCCGGGGCTAGATTGGCCCGCCGCCGACTTGTCCGACGACTATACGGTCGTCCCCACGACCACGGGACTAGGTTGGCCCGCCGCCGACTTGTCCGACGACTATAGGGTCGTCCCCACGACCCCGGGACTAGATTGGCCCGCCACCGTCATGTCCGACGACAATAGGGTCGTCCCCACGACCACGGGCCAAAGTTGGCCAGCCGCCGACATGTCCGACGACTATAGGGTCGTCCCTACGAACCCGGGACTAGGTTGGCCAGTCACCGACATGTCCGACGAATATAGGGTCGTCCCTACCACCCCGGGACTAGGTTGGCCCGCCGCCGACTTGTCCGACGACTATAGGGTCGTCCCCACGACCCCGGGACTAGATTGGCCCGCCACCGTCATGTCCGACGACAATAGGGTCGTCCCCACGACCACGGGCCAAAGTTGGCCAGCCGCCGACATGTCCGACGACTATAGGGTCGTCCCCTAGACCCCGGGACTAGATTGGCCCGCCACCATCATGTCCGACGACTATAGGGTCGTGCCTACCACCCCGGGACTAGGTTGGCCAGCAGCCGACATGTCCGACGACTATAGGGTCGTCCCCACGACCCCGGGCCAAAGTTGGCCAGCCGCCGACATGTCCGACGACTATAGGGTCGTCCCCACGACCCCGGGACTAGGTTGGCCCGCCGCCGACTTTTCCGATGACTATAGGGTCGTCCCTACGACCCTGGGCCTACGTTGGCCCGCCGCCGACATGTCCGCCGACTATAGGGTCGTCCCCACGACCCCGGGACTAGGTTGGCCCGCCGCCGACTTGTCCGACGAATATAGGGTCGTGCCTACCACCCCGTGACTAGGTTGGCCCGCCGCCGAATTGCCCGACGACTATAGGGTCGTACCCACGACCCCGGGACTAGGTTGGCCCGCCGCCGACTTGTCCGACGACTATAGGGTCGTGCCTACCACCCCGGGACTAGATTGGCCCGCCACCATCATGTCCGACGACTATAGGGTCGTCCCCACGACCACGGGACTAGGTTGTCCCGCCGCCGAATTGTCCGACGACTATAGGGTCGTGCCTACCACCGCGAGAATAGGTTGGCCAGCCTCCGACATATCCGACGACTATTGGGTCGTCCCCACGACCACGGCCCAATGTTGGCCAGCCGCCGACATGTCCGACGACTATAGGGTCGTCCCCACGACCCCGGGACTAGATTGGCCCGCCACCATCATGTCCGACGACTATAGGGTCGTCCCCACGACCCCGGGACTAGGTTGGCGCGACGCCGAAATGTCCGACGACTATCGGGTCGTCCCCACGACCCCGGGACTAGGCTGGCCCGCCGCCGACTTGTCCGATGACTATAGGGTCGTCTCCACGGCCCCGGGACTAGATTGGCCCGCCACCATCATGTCCGACGACTATAGGGTCGTGCCTACCACCCCGGGACTAGGTTGGCCAGCAGCCGACATGTCCGACGACTATAGGGTCGTCCCCACGACCCCGGGCCAAAGTTGGCCAGCCGCCGACATGTCCGACGACTATAGGGTCGTCCCCACGACCCCGGGACTAGGTTGGCCCGCCGCCGACTTTTCCGATGACTATAGGGTCGTCCCTACGACCCTGGGCCTACGTTGGCCCGCCGCCGACATGTCCGCCGACTATAGGGTCGTCCCCACGACCCCGGGACTAGGTTGGCCCGCCGCCGACTTGTCCGACGAATATAGGGTCGTGCCTACCACCCCGTGACTAGGTTGGCCCGCCGCCGAATTGCCCGACGACTATAGGGTCGTACCCACGACCCCGGGACTAGGTTGGCCCGCCGCCGACTTGTCCGACGACTATAGGGTCGTGCCTACCACCCCGGGACTAGATTGGCCCGCCACCATCATGTCCGACGACTATAGGGTCGTCCCCACGACCACGGGACTAGGTTGTCCCGCCGCCGAATTGTCCGACGACTATAGGGTCGTGCCTACCACCGCGAGAATAGGTTGGCCAGCCTCCGACATATCCGACGACTATTGGGTCGTCCCCACGACCACGGCCCAATGTTGGCCAGCCGCCGACATGTCCGACGACTATAGGGTCGTCCCCACGACCCCGGGACTAGATTGGCCCGCCACCATCATGTCCGACGACTATAGGGTCGTCCCCACGACCCCGGGACTAGGTTGGCGCGACGCCGAAATGTCCGACGACTATCGGGTCGTCCCCACGACCCCGGGACTAGGCTGGCCCGCCGCCGACTTGTCCGATGACTATAGGGTCGTCTCCACGGCCCCGGGACTAGATTGGCCCGCCACCATCATGTCCGACGACTATAGGGTCGTGCCTACCACCCCGGGACTAGGTTGGCCAGCAGCCGACATGTCCGACGACTATAGGGTCGTCCCCACGACCCCGGGCCAAAGTTGGCCAGCCGCCGACATGTCCGACGACTATAGGGTCGTCCCCACGACCCCGGGACTAGGTTGGCCCGCCGCCGACTTTTCCGATGACTATAGGGTCGTCCCTACGACCCTGGGCCTACGTTGGCCCGCCGCCGACATGTCCGCCGACTATAGGGTCGTCCCCACGACCCCGGGACTAGGTTGGCCCGCCGCCGACTTGTCCGACGAATATAGGGTCGTGCCTACCACCCCGTGACTAGGTTGGCCCGCCGCCGAATTGCCCGACGACTATAGGGTCGTACCCACGACCCCGGGACTAGGTTGGCCCGCCGCCGACTTGTCCGACGACTATAGGGTCGTGCCTACCACCCCGGGACTAGATTGGCCCGCCACCATCATGTCCGACGACTATAGGGTCGTCCCCACGACCACGGGACTAGGTTGTCCCGCCGCCGAATTGTCCGACGACTATAGGGTCGTGCCTACCACCGCGAGAATAGGTTGGCCAGCCTCCGACATATCCGACGACTATTGGGTCGTCCCCACGACCACGGCCCAATGTTGGCCAGCCGCCGACATGTCCGACGACTATAGGGTCGTCCCCACGACCCCGGGACTAGATTGGCCCGCCACCATCATGTCCGACGACTATAGGGTCGTCCCCACGACCCCGGGACTAGGTTGGCGCGACGCCGAAATGTCCGACGACTATCGGGTCGTCCCCACGACCCCGGGACTAGGCTGGCCCGCCGCCGACTTGTCCGATGACTATAGGGTCGTCTCCACGGCCCCGGGACTAGGATGGCCCGCCGCCGACGTGTCCGACGAAAATAGGGTCGTCCCCACGACCCCGGGCCAAAGTTGGCCAGCCGCCGACATGTCCGACGATTATAGCGTCGTCCCCACGACCCCGGGACTAGGTTGGCCCGCGGCCGACTTGTCCGATGACTATAGGGTCGTCTCCACGGCCCCGGGACTAGGATGGCCCGCCGCCGACATGTCCGACGACTATAGGGTCGTCCCCACGACCCAGGGACTAGATTGGCCCGCCACCGTCATGTCCGACGACTATAGCGTCGTCCCCACGGCCCCGGGACTAGGATGGCCCGCCGCCGACATGTCCGACGACTATAGGGTCGTCCCCACGACCCAGGGACTAGATTGGCCCGCCACCGTCATGTCCGACGACTATAGCGTCGTCCCCACGACCCCGGGACTAGGTTGGCCCGCGGCCGACTTGTCCTACGACTATAGGGTCGTGCCTACCACACCGGGACTAGGTTGGCCAGCCTGCGACATATCCGACGACTATGGGGTCGTCCCCACGACCACGGGCCAAAGTTGGCCAGCCGCCGACATGTCCGACGACTATAGGGTCGTCCCCACGACCACGAGCCAAAGTTGCCCTGCCGCCGACATGTCCGACGACTATAGGGTCGTCCCCACGACCCCGGGACCAGGATGACCCGCCGCCGACTTGTCCGACGACAATAGGGTCGTCCCCACGACCCCGGGACTAGGTTGGCCAGCCTCCGACATATCCGACAACTATAGGGTCATTCCCACGACTACGGGCCAAATTTGGCCAGCCGCCGACATGTCCGACGACCATAGGGTCGTCCCCACGAAATCCGGGACTAGATTGGCCCGCCACCGTCATGTCCGACGACTATAGGGTCGTCCCCACGACAACGGGCCAATGTTGGCCAGCCGCCGTCATGTCCGACGACTATAGGCTCGTCTCCACGACCCCGGGAGTAGGTTGGCCGGCCGCCAACATTTCCGACGACTATAGGGTCGTCCCCACGAACCCGGGACTATGTTGGCCAGTCACCGACATGTCCGACGAATATAGGGTCGTCCCTACCACCCCGGGACTAGGTTAGCCCGCCGCCGACATGTCCGACGTCTATAGGGTCGTCCCCTCGACCCCGGGGCTAGATTGCCCCGGCACCGTCATGTCCGACGACTATAGGGTCGTCTCTACGACCCCGGGACTAGGTTGGCCAGTCACCGACATGTCCGACGACTATAGGGTCGTCCCCACGACCACGGGCCAAAGTTGCCCTGCCGCCGACATGTCCGACGACAATAGGGTCGTCCCCACGACCCCGGGACTAGATTGGCCCGCCACCGTCATGTCCGACGACAATAGGGTCGTCCCCACGACCACGGGCCAAAGTTGGCCAGCAGCCGACATGCCCGACGACTATAGGGTCGTCCCCACGACCCCGGGACTAGGTTGGCCCGCCGCCGACTGGTCCGACGACTATAGGGTCGTCCCCTAGACCCCGGGACTAGATTGGCCCGCCACCATCATGTCCGACGACTATAGGGTCGTGCCTACCACCCCGGGACTAGGTTGGCCAGCAGCCGACATGTCCGACGACTATAGGGTCGTCCCCACGACCCCGGGCCAAAGTTGGCCAGCCGCCGACATGTCCGACGACTATAGGGTCGTCCCCACGACCCCGGGACTAGGTTGGCCCGCCGCCGACTTTTCCGATGACTATAGGGTCGTCCCTACGACCCTGGGCCTACGTTGGCCCGCCGCCGACATGTCCGCCGACTATAGGGTCGTCCCCACGACCCCGGGACTAGGTTGGCCCGCCGCCGACTTGTCCGACGAATATAGGGTCGTGCCTACCACCCCGTGACTAGGTTGGCCCGCCGCCGAATTGCCCGACGACTATAGGGTCGTACCCACGACCCCGGGACTAGGTTGGCCCGCCGCCGACTTGTCCGACGACTATAGGGTCGTGCCTACCACCCCGGGACTAGATTGGCCCGCCACCATCATGTCCGACGACTATAGGGTCGTCCCCACGACCACGGGACTAGGTTGTCCCGCCGCCGAATTGTCCGACGACTATAGGGTCGTGCCTACCACCGCGAGAATAGGTTGGCCAGCCTCCGACATATCCGACGACTATTGGGTCGTCCCCACGACCACGGCCCAATGTTGGCCAGCCGCCGACATGTCCGACGACTATAGGGTCGTCCCCACGACCCCGGGACTAGATTGGCCCGCCACCATCATGTCCGACGACTATAGGGTCGTCCCCACGACCCCGGGACTAGGTTGGCGCGACGCCGAAATGTCCGACGACTATCGGGTCGTCCCCACGACCCCGGGACTAGGCTGGCCCGCCGCCGACTTGTCCGATGACTATAGGGTCGTCTCCACGGCCCCGGGACTAGATTGGCCCGCCACCATCATGTCCGACGACTATAGGGTCGTGCCTACCACCCCGGGACTAGGTTGGCCAGCAGCCGACATGTCCGACGACTATAGGGTCGTCCCCACGACCCCGGGCCAAAGTTGGCCAGCCGCCGACATGTCCGACGACTATAGGGTCGTCCCCACGACCCCGGGACTAGGTTGGCCCGCCGCCGACTTTTCCGATGACTATAGGGTCGTCCCTACGACCCTGGGCCTACGTTGGCCCGCCGCCGACATGTCCGCCGACTATAGGGTCGTCCCCACGACCCCGGGACTAGGTTGGCCCGCCGCCGACTTGTCCGACGAATATAGGGTCGTGCCTACCACCCCGTGACTAGGTTGGCCCGCCGCCGAATTGCCCGACGACTATAGGGTCGTACCCACGACCCCGGGACTAGGTTGGCCCGCCGCCGACTTGTCCGACGACTATAGGGTCGTGCCTACCACCCCGGGACTAGATTGGCCCGCCACCATCATGTCCGACGACTATAGGGTCGTCCCCACGACCACGGGACTAGGTTGTCCCGCCGCCGAATTGTCCGACGACTATAGGGTCGTGCCTACCACCGCGAGAATAGGTTGGCCAGCCTCCGACATATCCGACGACTATTGGGTCGTCCCCACGACCACGGCCCAATGTTGGCCAGCCGCCGACATGTCCGACGACTATAGGGTCGTCCCCACGACCCCGGGACTAGATTGGCCCGCCACCATCATGTCCGACGACTATAGGGTCGTCCCCACGACCCCGGGACTAGGTTGGCGCGACGCCGAAATGTCCGACGACTATCGGGTCGTCCCCACGACCCCGGGACTAGGCTGGCCCGCCGCCGACTTGTCCGATGACTATAGGGTCGTCTCCACGGCCCCGGGACTAGGATGGCCCGCCGCCGACGTGTCCGACGAAAATAGGGTCGTCCCCACGACCCCGGGCCAAAGTTGGCCAGCCGCCGACATGTCCGACGATTATAGCGTCGTCCCCACGACCCCGGGACTAGGTTGGCCCGCGGCCGACTTGTCCGATGACTATAGGGTCGTCTCCACGGCCCCGGGACTAGGATGGCCCGCCGCCGACATGTCCGACGACTATAGGGTCGTCCCCACGACCCAGGGACTAGATTGGCCCGCCACCGTCATGTCCGACGACTATAGCGTCGTCCCCACGGCCCCGGGACTAGGATGGCCCGCCGCCGACATGTCCGACGACTATAGGGTCGTCCCCACGACCCAGGGACTAGATTGGCCCGCCACCGTCATGTCCGACGACTATAGCGTCGTCCCCACGACCCCGGGACTAGGTTGGCCCGCGGCCGACTTGTCCTACGACTATAGGGTCGTGCCTACCACACCGGGACTAGGTTGGCCAGCCTGCGACATATCCGACGACTATGGGGTCGTCCCCACGACCACGGGCCAAAGTTGGCCAGCCGCCGACATGTCCGACGACTATAGGGTCGGCCCCACGACCACGAGCCAAAGTTGCCCTGCCGCCGACATGTCCGACGACTATAGGGTCGTCCCCACGACCCCGGGACCAGGATGACCCGCCGCCGACTTGTCCGACGACAATAGGGTCGTCCCCACGACCCCGGGACTAGGTTGGCCAGCCTCCGACATATCCGACAACTATAGGGTCATTCCCACGACTACGGGCCAAATTTGGCCAGCCGCCGACATGTCCGACGACCATAGGGTCGTCCCCACGAAATCCGGGACTAGATTGGCCCGCCACCGTCATGTCCGACGACTATAGGGTCGTCCCCACGACAACGGGCCAATGTTGGCCAGCCGCCGTCATGTCCGACGACTATAGGCTCGTCTCCACGACCCCGGGAGTAGGTTGGCCGGCCGCCAACATTTCCGACGACTATAGGGTCGTCCCCACGAACCCGGGACTATGTTGGCCAGTCACCGACATGTCCGACGAATATAGGGTCGTCCCTACCACCCCGGGACTAGGTTAGCCCGCCGCCGACATGTCCGACGTCTATAGGGTCGTCCCCTCGACCCCGGGGCTAGATTGCCCCGGCACCGTCATGTCCGACGACTATAGGGTCGTCTCTACGACCCCGGGACTAGGTTGGCCAGTCACCGACATGTCCGACGACTATAGGGTCGTCCCCACGACCACGGGCCAAAGTTGCACTGCCGCCGACATGTCCGACGACAATAGGGTCGTCCCCACGACCCCGGGACTAGATTGGCCCGCCACCGTCATGTCCGACGACAATAGGGTCGTCCCCACGACCACGGGCCAAAGTTGGCCAGCAGCCGACATGCCCGACGACTATAGGGTCGTCCCCACGACCCCGGGACTAGGTTGGCCCGCCGCCGACTGGTCCGACGACTATAGGGTCGTCCCCACGACCCCGGGACCAGGTTGGCCAGCCGCCGACATGTCCGACGACTATAGGGTCGTCCCCACGACCACGGGCCAAAGTTGGCCAGCCGCCGACATGTCCGACGACTATAGGGTCGTCCCCACGACCCCGGAACTAGATTGTCCCGCCACCGTCATGTCGGACGACAATAGAGTCGTCCCCACGACCACGGGCCAAAGTTGCCCTGCCGCCGACATGTCCGACGACTATAGGGTCGTCCCCACGACCCCGGGTCTAGGTTGGCCCGCCGCCGACTTTTTCGACGACTATAGGGTCGTCCCCACGACCCCGGGAGTAGGTTGGCCCGCCGCCGACTTGCCCGACGACTATAGGGTCGTCCCCACGACCCCGGGAGTAGGTTGGCCCGCCGCCGACTTGTCCGACGACTATAGGGTCGGCCCCACGACCACGAGCCAAAGTTGCCCTGCCGCCGACATGTCCGACGACTATAGGGTCGTCCCCACGACCCCGGGACCAGGATGACCCGCCGCCGACTTGTCCGACGACAATAGGGTCGTCCCCACGACCCCGGGACTAGGTTGGCCAGCCTCCGACATATCCGACAACTATAGGGTCATTCCCACGACTACGGGCCAAATTTGGCCAGCCGCCGACATGTCCGACGACCATAGGGTCGTCCCCACGAAATCCGGGACTAGATTGGCCCGCCACCGTCATGTCCGACGACTATAGGGTCGTCCCCACGACAACGGGCCAATGTTGGCCAGCCGCCGTCATGTCCGACGACTATAGGCTCGTCTCCACGACCCCGGGAGTAGGTTGGCCGGCCGCCAACATTTCCGACGACTATAGGGTCGTCCCCACGAACCCGGGACTATGTTGGCCAGTCACCGACATGTCCGACGAATATAGGGTCGTCCCTACCACCCCGGGACTAGGTTAGCCCGCCGCCGACATGTCCGACGTCTATAGGGTCGTCCCCTCGACCCCGGGGCTAGATTGCCCCGGCACCGTCATGTCCGACGACTATAGGGTCGTCTCTACGACCCCGGGACTAGGTTGGCCAGTCACCGACATGTCCGACGACTATAGGGTCGTCCCCACGACCACGGGCCAAAGTTGCACTGCCGCCGACATGTCCGACGACAATAGGGTCGTCCCCACGACCCCGGGACTAGATTGGCCCGCCACCGTCATGTCCGACGACAATAGGGTCGTCCCCACGACCACGGGCCAAAGTTGGCCAGCAGCCGACATGCCCGACGACTATAGGGTCGTCCCCACGACCCCGGGACTAGGTTGGCCCGCCGCCGACTGGTCCGACGACTTTAGGGTCGTCCCCACGACCCCGGGACCAGGTTGGCCAGCCGCCGACATGTCCGACGACTATAGGGTCGTCCCCACGACCACGGGCCAAAGTTGGCCAGCCGCCGACATGTCCGACGACTATAGGGTCGTCCCCACGACCCCGGAACTAGATTGTCCCGCCACCGTCATGTCGGACGACAATAGAGTCGTCCCCACGACCACGGGCCAAAGTTGCCCTGCCGCCGACATGTCCGACGACTATAGGGTCGTCCCCACGACCCCGGGTCTAGGTTGGCCCGCCGCCGACTTTTTCGACGACTATAGGGTCGTCCCCACGACCCCGGGAGTAGGTTGGCCCGCCGCCGACTTGCCCGACGACTATAGGGTCGTCCCCACGACCCCGGGAGTAGGTTGGCCCGCCGCCGACTTGTCCGACGACTATAGGGTCGTCCCCACGACCCCGGGACCAGGTTGGCCAGCCGCCGACATGTCCGACGACTATAGGGTCGTCCCCACGACCCCGGGACTAGGTTGGCCCGCCGCCGACTTGTCCGACGACCATAGGGTCGTGCCTACCACCCCGGGACTAGATTGGCCCGCCACCATCATGTCCGACGACTATAGGGTCGTCCCCACGACCACGGGACTAGGTTGTCCCGCCGCCGAATTGTCCGACGACTATAAGGTCGTGCCTACCACCGCGGGAATCGGTTGGCCAGCCTCCGACATATCCGACGACTATAGGGTCGTCCCCACGACCACGGCCCAATGTTGGCCAGCCGCCGACATATCCGACGACTATAGGGTCGTCCCCACGACCCCGGGACTAGGTTGGCCCGCCGCCGACTTGTCCGACGACCATAGGGTCGTGCCTACCACCCCGGGACTAGATTGTCCCGCCACCAACATGTCCGACGACTATAGGGCCGCCCCACGATCCCGGGACTAGGTTGGCCCGCCGCCGACTTGTCCGACGACTATAGGGTCGTCCCCACGATCACGGGCCAAAGTTGCCCAGCCGCCGACATGTCCGACGACTATAGGGTCGTCTCCACGACCCCGGGCCAAAGTTGGTCAGCCGCCGACATGTCCGACGACTATAGGCTCGTCCCCACGACCCCGGGACTAGATTGGCCCGCCACCGTCATGTCGAGACGACTATAGGGTCGCCCCACGACCACGGGACTATGTTGGCCCCCCGCCGACTTGTCCGACGACTATAGGGTCGTCCCCACGACCCCGGGACTATGTTGGCCCGCCGCCGACTTGTCCGACGACTATAGGGTCGTCCCCACGACCACGGGCCAAAGTTGCCCAGCCGCCATCATGTCCAACGACCATAGGGTCGTCCCCACGACCCCGGGACTAGACTGGCCCCCCACCATCATGTCCGACGGCTATAGGGTCGTCCCCACGACCCCGGGACTAGGGTGGCCCGCCGCCGACTTGTCCGACGATTATAGGGTCGTCGCCACGACCCCGGGACTAGATTGTCCCGCCACCGTCATGTCCGACGACTATAGGGTCGTCCCCACGACCCCGGGACTGGGTTGGCCCGCCGCCGACTTGTCCGACGACTATAGGGTCGTCCCCACGATCCCGGGACTAGGGTGGCCCGCCGCCGACTTGTCCGACGATTATAGGGTCGTCCCCACGACCCCGGGACTAGATTGGCCCCCCACCATCATGTCCGACGGCTATAGGGTCGTCCCCACGACCCCGGGACTAGATTGGCCCGCCACCGTCATGTCCGACGACAATAGGGTCGTCCCCACGACCCCGGGACTAGGTTGGCCAGCCTCCGACATATCCGACAACTATAGGGTCATTCCCACGACTACGGGCCAAATTTGGCCAGCCGCCGACATGTCCGACGACCATAGGGTCGTCCCCACGAAATCCGGGACTAGATTGGCCCGCCACCGTCATGTCCGACGACTATAGGGTCGTCCCCACGACAACGGGCCAATGTTGGCCAGCCGCCGTCATGTCGAGACGACTATAGGGTCGCCCCACGACCCCGGGACTAGGTTGGCCCGCCACCGACATGTCCGACGGCTATAGGGTCGCCCCACGACCCCGGGACTAGGTTGGACCGCCGCCAACTTGTCCGACGACTATAGGGTCGTCCCCACGACCCCGGGACTATGTTGGCCCGCCGCCGACTTGTCCGACGACTATAGGGTCGTCCCCACGACCCCGGGACTAGGTTGGCCCGCCGCCGACTTGTCCGACGACTATAGGGTCGTCCCCAGGACCCCGGGACTAGTTTGGCCAGCCGCCGACATGTTCGACGACTATGGGGTCGTCCCCACAACCCCGGGACTAGAGTGGTCCGCCACCGTCATGTCCGACGAGTATAGGGTCGTACCCACGACCCCGGGACTAGATTGGCCCGCCACCATCATGTCCGACGACTATAGGGTCGTCCCCACGACCTAGGGACTAGGTTGGCCCGCCGCCGACTTGTCCGAAGACTATAGGGTCGTCCCCACGACCCAGGGCCAATGATGCCCAGCCGCCGACATGTCCGACGACTATAGGGTCGTCCCCACGACCCCGGGACTAGATTGGCCCGCCACCGACATGTCCGACGACTATAGGGTCGTCCCCACGACCCCGGGACTAGATTGTCCCGCCACCAACATGTCCGACGACTATAGGGCCGCCCCACGATCCCGGGACTAGGTTGGCCCGCCGCCGACTTGTCCGACGACTATAGGGTCGTCCCCACGACCCCGGGACTAGGTTGGCCAGTCACCGACATGTCCGACGACTATAGGGTCGTCCCCACGACCACGGGCCAAAGTTGCCCTGCCGCCGACATGTCCGACGACTATAGGGCCGTCCCCACTACCCCGGGGCTAGATTGGCCCGCCGCCGACTTGTCCGACGACTATACGGTCGTCCCCACGACCACGGGACTAGGTTGGCCCGCCGCCGACTTGTCCGACGACTATAGGGTCGTCCCCACGACCCCGGGACTAGATTGGCCCGCCACCGTCATGTCCGACGACAATAGGGTCGTCCCCACGACCACGGGCCAAAGTTGGCCAGCCGCCGACATGTCCGACGACTATAGGGTCGTCCCTACGAACCCGGGACTAGGTTGGCCAGTCACCGACATGTCCGACGAATATAGGGTCGTCCCTACCACCCCGGGACTAGGTTGGCCCGCCGCCGACTTGTCCGACGACTATAGGGTCGTCCCCACGACCCCGGGACTAGATTGGCCCGCCACCGTCATGTCCGACGACAATAGGGTCGTCCCCACGACCACGGGCCAAAGTTGGCCAGCCGCCGACATGTCCGACGACTATAGGGTCGTCCCCTAGACCCCGGGACTAGATTGGCCCGCCACCATCATGTCCGACGACTATAGGGTCGTGCCTACCACCCCGGGACTAGGTTGGCCAGCAGCCGACATGTCCGACGACTATAGGGTCGTCCCCACGACCCCGGGCCAAAGTTGGCCAGCCGCCGACATGTCCGACGACTATAGGGTCGTCCCCACGACCCCGGGACTAGGTTGGCCCGCCGCCGACTTTTCCGATGACTATAGGGTCGTCCCTACGACCCTGGGCCTACGTTGGCCCGCCGCCGACATGTCCGCCGACTATAGGGTCGTCCCCACGACCCCGGGACTAGGTTGGCCCGCCGCCGACTTGTCCGACGAATATAGGGTCGTGCCTACCACCCCGTGACTAGGTTGGCCCGCCGCCGAATTGCCCGACGACTATAGGGTCGTACCCACGACCCCGGGACTAGGTTGGCCCGCCGCCGACTTGTCCGACGACTATAGGGTCGTGCCTACCACCCCGGGACTAGATTGGCCCGCCACCATCATGTCCGACGACTATAGGGTCGTCCCCACGACCACGGGACTAGGTTGTCCCGCCGCCGAATTGTCCGACGACTATAGGGTCGTGCCTACCACCGCGAGAATAGGTTGGCCAGCCTCCGACATATCCGACGACTATTGGGTCGTCCCCACGACCACGGCCCAATGTTGGCCAGCCGCCGACATGTCCGACGACTATAGGGTCGTCCCCACGACCCCGGGACTAGATTGGCCCGCCACCATCATGTCCGACGACTATAGGGTCGTCCCCACGACCCCGGGACTAGGTTGGCGCGACGCCGAAATGTCCGACGACTATCGGGTCGTCCCCACGACCCCGGGACTAGGCTGGCCCGCCGCCGACTTGTCCGATGACTATAGGGTCGTCTCCACGGCCCCGGGACTAGGATGGCCCGCCGCCGACGTGTCCGACGAAAATAGGGTCGTCCCCACGACCCCGGGCCAAAGTTGGCCAGCCGCCGACATGTCCGACGATTATAGCGTCGTCCCCACGACCCCGGGACTAGGTTGGCCCGCGGCCGACTTGTCCGATGACTATAGGGTCGTCTCCACGGCCCCGGGACTAGGATGGCCCGCCGCCGACATGTCCGACGACTATAGGGTCGTCCCCACGACCCAGGGACTAGATTGGCCCGCCACCGTCATGTCCGACGACTATAGCGTCGTCCCCACGGCCCCGGGACTAGGATGGCCCGCCGCCGACATGTCCGACGACTATAGGGTCGTCCCCACGACCCAGGGACTAGATTGGCCCGCCACCGTCATGTCCGACGACTATAGCGTCGTCCCCACGACCCCGGGACTAGGTTGGCCCGCGGCCGACTTGTCCTACGACTATAGGGTCGTGCCTACCACACCGGGACTAGGTTGGCCAGCCTGCGACATATCCGACGACTATGGGGTCGTCCCCACGACCACGGGCCAAAGTTGGCCAGCCGCCGACATGTCCGACGACTATAGGGTCGTCCCCACGACCACGAGCCAAAGTTGCCCTGCCGCCGACATGTCCGACGACTATAGGGTCGTCCCCACGACCCCGGGACCAGGATGACCCGCCGCCGACTTGTCCGACGACAATAGGGTCGTCCCCACGACCCCGGGACTAGGTTGGCCAGCCTCCGACATATCCGACAACTATAGGGTCATTCCCACGACTACGGGCCAAATTTGGCCAGCCGCCGACATGTCCGACGACCATAGGGTCGTCCCCACGAAATCCGGGACTAGATTGGCCCGCCACCGTCATGTCCGACGACTATAGGGTCGTCCCCACGACAACGGGCCAATGTTGGCCAGCCGCCGTCATGTCCGACGACTATAGGCTCGTCTCCACGACCCCGGGAGTAGGTTGGCCGGCCGCCAACATTTCCGACGACTATAGGGTCGTCCCCACGAACCCGGGACTATGTTGGCCAGTCACCGACATGTCCGACGAATATAGGGTCGTCCCTACCACCCCGGGACTAGGTTAGCCCGCCGCCGACATGTCCGACGTCTATAGGGTCGTCCCCTCGACCCCGGGGCTAGATTGCCCCGGCACCGTCATGTCCGACGACTATAGGGTCGTCTCTACGACCCCGGGACTAGGTTGGCCAGTCACCGACATGTCCGACGACTATAGGGTCGTCCCCACGACCACGGGCCAAAGTTGCCCTGCCGCCGACATGTCCGACGACAATAGGGTCGTCCCCACGACCCCGGGACTAGATTGGCCCGCCACCGTCATGTCCGACGACAATAGGGTCGTCCCCACGACCACGGGCCAAAGTTGGCCAGCAGCCGACATGCCCGACGACTATAGGGTCGTCCCCACGACCCCGGGACTAGGTTGGCCCGCCGCCGACTGGTCCGACGACTATAGGGTCGTCCCCACGACCCCGGGACCAGGTTGGCCAGCCGCCGACATGTCCGACGACTATAGGGTCGTCCCCACGACCACGGGCCAAAGTTGGCCAGCCGCCGACATGTCCGACGACTATAGGGTCGTCCCCACGACCCCGGAACTAGATTGTCCCGCCACCGTCATGTCGGACGACAATAGAGTCGTCCCCACGACCACGGGCCAAAGTTGCCCTGCCGCCGACATGTCCGACGACTATAGGGTCGTCCCCACGACCCCGGGTCTAGGTTGGCCCGCCGCCGACTTTTTCGACGACTATAGGGTCGTCCCCACGACCCCGGGAGTAGGTTGGCCCGCCGCCGACTTGCCCGACGACTATAGGGTCGTCCCCACGACCCCGGGAGTAGGTTGGCCCGCCGCCGACTTGTCCGACGACTATAGGGTCGTCCCCACGACCCCGGGACCAGGTTGGCCAGCCGCCGACATGTCCGACGACTATAGGGTCGTCCCCACGACCCCGGGACTAGGTTGGCCCGCCGCCGACTTGTCCGACGACTATAGGGTCGTGCCTACCACCCCGGGACTAGATTGGCCCGCCACCATCATGTCCGACGACTATAGGGTCGTCCCCACGACCACGGGACTAGGTTGTCCCGCCGCCGAATTGTCCGACGACTATAAGGTCGTGCCTACCACCGCGGGAATCGGTTGGCCAGCCTCCGACATATCCGACGACTATAGGGTCGTCCCCACGACCACGGCCCAATGTTGGCCAGCCGCCGACATATCCGACGACTATGGGGTCGTCCCCACGACCCCGGGAGTAGGTTGGCCCGCCGCCGACTTGTCCGACGACTATAGGGTCGTCCCCACGACCCCGGGACTAGGTTGACCAGTCACTGACTTTTTCGACGACTATAGGGTCGTCCCCACGACCCCGGGAGTAGGTTGGCCCGCCGCCGACTTGCCCGACGACTATACGGTCGTCCCAACGACCCTGGGCATATGTTGGCCTGCCGCCGACATGTCCGACGACTATAGGGTCGTCCCCACGAACCCGGGACTAGGTTGGCCCGCCACCGTCATGTCCGACGACAATAGGGTCGTCCCCACGACCACGGGCCAAAGTTGGCCAGCCGCCGACATGTCCGACGACAATAGGGTCGCCCCCACGACCACGGGCCAAAGTTGGCCAGCCACCGCCATGTCCGACGTCTATAGGGTCGTCCCCACGTCCCCGGGGCTAGATTGGCCCGCCACCGTCATGTCCGACGACTATGGGGTCGTCCCCACGACCACTGGCCAATGTTGGCCAGCAGCCGACATGTCCGACGACTATAGGGTCGTCCCCACGACCCCGGGACTTGATTGGCCCGCCACCATCATGTCCGACGACTATAGGGTCGTGCCTACTACCCCGGGACTAGGTTGGCCCGCGGCCGACTTGTTCCACGACTATAGGATCGTCCCCACGACCCCGGGACTAGGTTGGCCCGCCGCCGACTTGTCCGACGACTATAGGGTCGTCCCCACGTCCCCGGGGCTAGATTGGCCCGCCACCGTCATGTCCGACGACTATGGGGTAGTCCCCACGACCACTGGCCAATGTTGGCCAGCAGCCGACATGTCCGACGACTATAGGGTCGTCCCCACGACCACTGGCCAATGTTGGCCAGCAGCCGACATGCCCGACGACTATAGGGTCGTCCCCACGACCCCGGGACTAGGTTGGCCCGCCGCCGACTGGTCCGACGACTATAGGGTCGTCCCCACGACCCCGGGACCAGGTTGGCCAGCCGCCGACATGTCCGACGACTATAGGGTCGTCCCCACGACCACGGGCCAAAGTTGGCCAGCCGCCGACATGTCCGACGACTATAGGGTCGTCCCCACGACACCGGAACTAGATTGTCCCGCCACCGTCATGTCCGACGACAATAGAGTCGTCCCCACGACCACGGGCCAAAGTTGCCCTGCCGCCGACATGTCCGACGACTATAGGGTCGTCCCCACGACCACGGGCCAAAGTTGGCCAGCCGCCGACATGTCCGACGACTATAGGGTCGTCCCCACGACCCCGGAACTAGATTGTCCCGCCACCGTCATGTCCGACGACAATAGAGTCGTCCCCACGACCACGGGCCAAAGTTGCCCGGCCGCCGACATGTCCGACGACTATAGGGTCGTCCCCACGACCCCGGGACCAGGTTGGCCAGCCGCCGACATGTCCGACGACTATAGGGTCGTCCCCACGACCACGGGCCAAAGTTGGCCAGCCGCCGACATGTCCGACGACTATAGGGTCGTCCCCACGACCCCAGAACTAGATTGTCCCGCCACCGTCATGTCCGACGACAATAGAGTCGTCCCCACGACCACGGGCCAAAGTTGCCCTGCCGCCGACATGTCCGACGTCTATAGAGTCGTCCCCACGTCCCCGGGGCTAGATTGGCCCGCCACCGTCATGTCCGACGACTATGGGGTCGTCCCCACGACCACGGGCCAAAGTTGGCCAGCCGCCGACATGTCCGACGACTATAGGGTCGTCCCCACGACCCCAGAACTAGATTGTCCCGCCACCGTCATGTCCGACGACAATAGAGTCGTCCCCACGACCACTGGCCAATGTTGGCCCGCCGCCGACGTGTCCGACGAATATAGGGTCGTCCCCACGACCCCGGGCCAAAGCTGGCCAGCCGCCGACATGTCCGACGACTATAGGGCCGTCCCCACGACCCCGGGACTAGGATGACCCGCCGCCGACTTGTCCGAGGACAATAGGGTCGTCCCCACGACCCCGGGACTAGGTTGGCCAGGCTCCGACATATCCGACGACTATAGGGTCATTCCCACGACTACGGGCCAAATTTGGCCAGCCGCCGACATGTCCGACGACCATAGGGTCGGCCCCACGAAACCCGGGACTAGATTGGCCCGCCACCGTCATGTCCGACGACTATAGGGTCGTCCCCACGACAACGGGCCAATGTTGGCCAGCCGCCGTCATGTCCGACGACTATAGGCTCGTCCCCACGACCATGGGCCAAAGTTGCCCTGCCGCCGACATGTCCGACGAGTATAGGGTCGTCCCCACGACCACTGGCCAAAGTTGCCCAGCCGCCGACATGTCCGACGACTATAGGGTCGTCCCCACGACCCCGGGACTAGGTTGGCCCGCCGCCGACATGTCCGACGATTATACGGTCTTCCCCACGACTACGGGACTAGGTTGGCCCGCCGCCGACTTGTCCGACGACTATAGGGTCGTCTCCCCGACCCCGGGACTAGGTTGGCCAGCCGCCGATATGTCCGACGACTATAGGGTCGTCCCCACGACCACGGGACTAGGTTGGCCCGCCGCCGACTTTTCCGACGACTATAGTGTCGTCCCTAAGACCCTGGGCCTACGTTGGCCCGCCGCCGACATGTCCGCCGACTATAGGGTCGTCCCCACGATCCCGGGCCTAGGTTGGCCAGCCGCCGACATGTCCGACGACTATAGGGTCGTCCCCACGACCCCGGGAGTAGGTTGGCCCGCCGCCGACTTGTCCGACGACTATAGGGTCGTCCCCACGACCCCGGGACTAGGTTGGCCAGTCACCGACTTTTTCGACGACTATAGGGTCGTCCCCACGACCCCGGGAGTAGGTTGGCCCGCCGCCGACTTGCCCGACGACTATAGGGTCGTCCCCACGACCCCGGGACTAGGTTGGACAACCGCCGACATGTCCGACGACTATACGGTCGTCCCAACGACCCTGGGCATATGTTGGCCTGCCGCCGACATGTCCGACGACTATAGGGTCGTCCCCACGAACCCGGGACTAGGTTGGCCCGCTACCGTCATGTCCGACGACAATTGGGTCGTCCCCACGACCACGGGCCAAAGTTGGCCAGCCGCCGCCATGTCCGACGTCTATAGGGTCGTCCCCACGACCCCGGGGCTAGATTGGCCCGCCACCGTCATGTCCGACGACTATGGGGTCGTCCCCACGACCACTGGCCAATGTTGGCCAGCAGCCGACATGCCCGACGACTATAGGGTCGTGCCTACTACCCCGGGACTAGGTTGGCCCGCGGCCGACTTGTTCTACGACTATAGGATCGTCCCCACGACCCCGGGACTAGGTTGGCCAGTCAGCGACATGTCCGACGAATATAGGGTCGTCCCTACCACCCCGGGACTAGGTTGGCCAGCCGCCGACATGTCCGACGTCTATAGGGTCGTCCCCTCGACCCCGGGGCTAGATTGCCCCGGCACCGTCATGTCCGACGACTATAGGGTCGTCTCCACGACCCCGGGACTAGGTTGGCCAGTCACCGACATGTCCGACGACTATAGGGTCGTCCCCACGACCACGGGCCAAAGTTGCCCTGCCGCCGACATGTCCGACGACTATAGGGTCGTCCCCACTACCCCGGGCCAAAGCTGGCGAGCCGCCAACATGTCCGACGACTATAGGGTCGTCCCCACGACCCCGGGACTAGGTTGGCCCGCCGCCGACTTGTCCGACGACTACAGGTTCGTCCCCAAGACCCCGGGACTAGATTGGCCCGCCACCGTCATGTCCGACGACAAAAGGGTCGTCCCCACGACCACGGGCCAAAGTTGGCCAGCCGCCAACATGTCCGACGACTACAGGTTCGTCCCCAAGACCCCGGGACTAGGTTGGCCAGTCAGCGACATGTCCGACGACTATACGGTCGTCCCAACGACCCTGGGCATATGTTGGCCTGCCGCCGACATGTCCGACGACTATAGGGTCGTCCCCACGAACCCGGGACTAGGTTGGCCAGTCAGCGACATGTCCGACGACTATAGGGTCGTCCCCACGACCACGGGCCAAAGTTGCCCTGCCGCCGACATGTCCGACGACTATACGGTCGTCCCCACGACCACGGGCCAAAGTTGCCCTGCCGCCGACATGTCCGACGACTATACGGTCGTCCCCACGACCCCGGGCCAATGTTGGCCAGCCGCCGACATGTCCGACGATTATAGGGTCGTCCCCACGACCCCGGGACCAGGTTGCCCAGCCGCCGACTTGTCCGACGACTATAGGGTCGTGCCTACCACCCCGGAACTAGATTGGCCCGCCACCATCATGTCCGACGACTATAGGGTCGTCCCCACGACCCCGGGACTAGGTTGGCTAGCCGCCGACATGTCCGACGATTATACGGTCTTCCCCACGACCACGGGGCCAGGTTGGCCAGTCACCGACAAGTCCGACGACTATAGGGTCGTCCCCACGACCACGGGCCAAAGTTGCCCTGCCGCCGACATGTCCGACGACTATAGGGTCGTCTCCACGACCCCGGGACTAGGTTGGCCAGTCACCGACAAGTCCGACGACTATAGGGTCGTCCCCTCGACCCCGGGGCTAGATTGCCCCGGCACCGTCATGTCCGACGACTATAGGGTCGTCTCCACGACCCCGGGCCAAAGCTGGCCAGCCGCCGACATGTCCGACGACTATAGGGTCGTCCCCACGACCCCAGAACTAGATTGTCCCGCCACCGTCATGTCCGACGACAATAGAGTCGTCCCCACGACCACTGGCCAATGTTGGCCCGCCGCCGACGTGTCCGACGAATATAGGGTCGTCCCCACGACCCCGGGCCAAAGCTGGCCAGCCGCCGACATGTCCGACGACTATAGGGCCGTCCCCACGACCCCGGGACTAGGATGACCCGCCGCCGACTTGTCCGAGGACAATAGGGTCGTCCCCACGACCCCGGGACTAGGTTGGCCAGGCTCCGACATATCCGACGACTATAGGGTCATTCCCACGACTACGGGCCAAATTTGGCCAGCCGCCGACATGTCCGACGACCATAGGGTCGTCTCCACGACCCCGGGACTAGGTTGGCCAGTCACCGACAAGTCCGACGACTATAGGGTCGTCCCCTCGACCCCGGGGCTAGATTGCCCCGGCACCGTCATGTCCGACGACTATAGGGTCGTCTCCACGACCCCGGGCCAAAGCTGGCCAGCCGCCGACATGTCCGACGACTATAGGGTCGTCCCCACGACCCCAGAACTAGATTGTCCCGCCACCGTCATGTCCGACGACAATAGAGTCGTCCCCACGACAACGGGCCAATGTTGGCCAGCCGTCGTCATGTCCGACGACTATAGGCTCGTCCCCACGACCATGGGCCAAAGTTGCCCTGCCGCCGACATGTCCGACGAGTATAGGGTCGTCCCCACGACCACTGGCCAAAGTTGCCCAGCCGCCGACATGTCCGACGACTATAGGGTCGTCCCCACGACCCCGGGACTAGGTTGGCCCGCCGCCGACATGTCCGACGATTATACGGTCTTCCCCACGACTACGGGACTAGGTTGGCCCGCCGCCGACTTGTCCGACGACTATAGGGTCGTCTCCACGACCCCGGGACTAGGTTGGCCAGCCGCCGATATGTCCGACGACTATAGGGTCGTCCCCACGACCACGGGACTAGGTTGGCCCGCCGCCGACTTTTCCGACGACTATAGTGTCGTCCCTAAGACCCTGGGCCTACGTTGGCCCGCCGCCGACATGTCCGCCGACTATAGGGTCGTCCCCACGATCCCGGGCCTAGGTTGGCCAGCCGCCGACATGTCCGACGACTATAGGGTCGTCCCCACGACCCCGGGAGTAGGTTGGCCCGCCGCCGACTTGTCCGACGACTATAGGGTCGTCCCCACGACCCCGGGACTAGGTTGGCCAGTCACCGACTTTTTCGACGACTATAGGGTCGTCCCCACGACCCCGGGAGTAGGTTGGCCCGCCGCCGACTTGCCCGACGACTATAGGGTCGTCCCCACGACCCCGGGACTAGGTTGGACAACCGCCGACATGTCCGACGACTATACGGTCGTCCCAACGACCCTGGGCATATGTTGGCCTGCCGCCGACATGTCCGACGACTATAGGGTCGTCCCCACGAACCCGGGACTAGGTTGGCCCGCTACCGTCATGTCCGACGACAATTGGGTCGTCCCCACGACCACGGGCCAAAGTTGGCCAGCCGCCGCCATGTCCGACGTCTATAGGGTCGTCCCCACGTCCCCGGGGCTAGATTGGCCCGCCACCGTCATGTCCGACGACTATGGGGTCGTCCCCACGACCACTGGCCAATGTTGGCCAGCAGCCGACATGCCCGACGACTATAGGGTCGTGCCTACTACCCCGGGACTAGGTTGGCCCGCGGCCGACTTGTTCTACGACTATAGGATCGTCCCCACGACCCCGGGACTAGGTTGGCCAGTCAGCGACATGTCCGACGAATATAGGGTCGTCCCTACCACCCCGGGACTAGGTTGGCCAGCCGCCGACATGTCCGACGTCTATAGGGTCGTCCCCTCGACCCCGGGGCTAGATTGCCCCGGCACCGTCATGTCCGACGACTATAGGGTCGTCTCCACGACCCCGGGCCAAAGCTGGCCAGTCACCGACATGTCCGACGACTATAGGGTCGTCCCCACGACCACGGGCCAAAGTTGCCCTGCCGCCGACATGTCCGACGACTATAGGGTCGTCCCCACTACCCCGGGCCAAAGCTGGCGAGCCGCCAACATGTCCGACGACTATAGGGTCGTCCCCACGACCCCGGGACTAGGTTGGCCCGCCGCCGACTTGTCCGACGACTACAGGTTCGTCCCCAAGACCCCGGGACTAGATTGGCCCGCCACCGTCATGTCCGACGACAAAAGGGTCGTCCCCACGACCACGGGCCAAAGTTGGCCAGCCGCCAACATGTCCGACGACTACAGGTTCGTCCCCAAGACCCCGGGACTAGGTTGGCCAGTCAGCGACATATCCGACGACTATACGGTCGTCCCAACGACCCTGGGCATATGTTGGCCTGCCGCCGACATGTCCGACGACTATAGGGTCGTCCCCACGAACCCGGGACTAGGTTGGCCAGTCAGCGACATGTCCGACGACTATAGGGTCGTCCCCACGACCACGGGCCAAAGTTGCCCTGCCGCCGACATGTCCGACGACTATACGGTCGTCCCCACGACCCCGGGCCAATGTTGGCCAGCCGCCGACATGTCCGACGATTATAGGGTCGTCCCCACGACCCCGGGACCAGGTTGGCCAGCCGCCGACATGTCCGACGACTATAGGGTCGTCCCCACGACCCCGGGACTAGGTTGGCCCGCCGCCGACTGGTCCGACGACTATAGGGTCGTCCCCACGACCCCGGAACTAGATTGTCCCGCCACCGTCATGTCCGACGACAATAGAGTCGTCCCCACGACCACGGGCCAAAGTTGCCCTGCCGCCGACATGTCCGACGACTATAGGGTCGTCCCCACGACCCCGGGTCTAGGTTGGCCCGCCGCCGACTTTTTCGACGACTATAGGGTCGTCCCCACGACCCCGGGAGTAGGTTGGCCCGCCGCCGACATGCCCGACGACTATAGGGTCGTCCCCACGACCCCGGGAGTAGGTTGGCCCGCCGCCGACTTGTCCGACGACTATAGGGTCGTCCCCACGACCCCGGGACTAGGTTGGCTAGCCGCCGACATGTCCGACGATTATACGGTCTTCCCCACGACCACGGGACTAGGTTGGCCCGCCGCCGAC
Source organism: Andrena fulva (assembly GCA_946251845.1). NCBI lineage: Eukaryota > Metazoa > Arthropoda > Insecta > Hymenoptera > Andrenidae > Andrena > Andrena fulva. The sequence continues at coordinate 1,062,691 of CAMITZ010000297.1, forward strand.
TTGTCCGACGACTATAGGGTCGTGCCTACCACCCCGGGACTAGATTGGCCCGCCACCATCATGTCCGACGACTATAGGGTCGTCCCCACGACCACGGGACTTGGTTGTCCCGCCGCCGACATGTCCGACGTCTATAGGGTCGTCCCCACGACCCCGGGACTAGGTTGGCTAGCCGCCGACATGTCCGACGATTATACGGTCTTCCCCACGACCACGGGACTAGGTTGGCCCGCCGCCGACTTGTCCGACGACTATAGGGTTGTCTCCACGACCCCGGGACTAGGTTGGCCAGCCGCCGATATGTCAGACGACTATAGGTTCGTCCCCACGACCCCGGAACTAGATTGGCCCGCCGCCGACTGGTCCGACGACTATAGGGTCGTCCCCACGACCCCGGGACCAGGTTGGCCAGCCGCCGACATGTCCGACGACTATAGGGTCGTCCCCACGACCACGGGCCAAAGTTGGCCAGCCGCCGACATGTCCGACGACTATAGGGTCGTCCCCACGACCCCGGAACTAGATTGTCCCGCCACCGTCTTGTCCGACGACAATAGAGTCGTCCCCACGACCACGGGCCAAAGTTGCCCTGCCGCCGACATGTCCGACGACTATAGGGTCGTCCCCACGACCCCGGGTCTAGGTTGGCCCGCCGCCGACTTTTTCGACGACTATAGGGTCGTCCCCACGACCCCGGGAGTAGGTTGGCCCGCCGCCGACTTGCCCGACGACTATAGGGTCGTGCCTACCACCCCGGGACTAGATTGGCCCGCCACCATCATGTCCGACGACTATAGGGTCGTCCCCACGACCACGGGACTTGGTTGTCCCGCCGCCGAATTGTCCGACGACTATAGGGTCGTGCCTACCACCGCGGGAATAGGTTGGCCAGCCTCCGACATATCCGACGACTATAGGGTCGTCCCCACGACCACGGCCCAATGTTGGCCAGCCGCCGACATGTCCGACGACTATAGGGTCGTCCCCACGACCCCGGGACTAGATTGGCCCGCCACCATCATGTCCGACGACTATAGGGTCGTCCCCACGACCCCGGGACTAGGTTGGCGCGCCGCCGAAATGTCCGACGACTATCGGGTCGTCCCCACGACCCCGGGACTAGGTTGGCCCGCCGCCGACTTGTCCGACGACTATAGGGTCGTGCCTACCACCCCGGGACTAGATTGGCCCGCCACCATCATGTCCGACGACTAAAGGGTCGTCCCCACGACCCCGGGTCTAGGATGACCCGCCGCCGACTTGTCCGACGACAATAGGGTCGTCCCCACGACCCCGGGACTAGGTTGGCCAGCCTCCGACATATCCGACGACTATAGGGTCATTCCCACGACTACGGGCCAAATTTGGCCAGCCGCCGACATGTCCGACGACTATAGGGTCGTCCCCACGACCCCGGGCCCAAGTTATTATTATTATTATTATTATTATTATTATTAATCGACGGGAGAACCCTTTAGAATACAAATTATTACATATAAATACAGAGAACAATAAGTAAATATCGCATGATACATGGCATGAAATATGACAGACAACTGAAAATAGAGAGTACAAAAACAAACTAAACAAAAACAAAAACAAAAACAGAAACAGAAATATTAACAAAACCGTCTACAAGCGGCAACATCACCGCGGACAGCGATAACGCAAAATAAGATAAATTAAGTAGGTGGCAGTCTACTAAGCAACTGGCCCCTGAACGTGGCGAGGGAGGCTGAGAATAAATCCAATTCCGCTGGACACTGGTTTAACTCGTCCATAGCGCGATTTATGGGATCGAGAGTATAATGGTGATATCCAGGGACGCGCGGAACAAAGAGAGGTCTCGGACGCAGTGACCGTTGCGGAGCTTGTAAACAGATCAGTGACACGAGCCCGTGACAGTTTATATGTCCGTGAAAAACTTTATATAAAAATAATATGTCCGAACAGACACGGCGGACGCTCAAGTTGGTAAGTCCCGTCTTTCGCAAGGCTGGACTATAATCGTATTCATCAAACCGCATTGGGCAACCTGACACCCTCATGGCAAGCCTGAGGAACTTGTGCTGGACCCTTTCAGTTGCACTGGCGTACAACTTATGTTTGGGGCTCCAAATAACCGATGCATATTCAATCTGCGGCCTTACCAGTGCGACATATAACAATTTTAATGTCCTAATCCTTTTGAAGTGTTTAGCAAAACGGGCGATAAACGACTATAGGGTCGTGCCTACCACCCCGGGACTAGGCTGGCCAGCCGCCGACATGTCCGACGACTATCGGGTCGTCCCCACGACCCCGGGACTAGGTTGGCCCGCCGCCGACTTGTCCGATGACTATAGGGTCGTCTCCACGGCCCCGGGACTAGGATGGCCAGCCGCCGACATGTCCGACGACTATAGGGTCGTCCCCACGCCCCGGGACTAGATTGGCCCGCCACCATCATGTCCGACGACTATAGGGTCGTCCCCACGACCACGGGACTAGGTTGGCCCGCCGCCGAATTGTCCGACGACTATAGGGTCGTGCCTACCACCGCGGGAATAGGTTGGCCAGCCTCCGACATATCCGACGACTATAGGGTCGTCCCCCCGACCACGGCCCAATGTTGGCCAGCCGCCGACATGTCCGATGACTATAGGGTCGTCCCCACGACCCCGGGATTGGTTGGCCCGCCGCCGACTTGTCCGATGACTATAGGGTCGTCTCCACGGCCCCGGGACTAGGATGGCCCGCCGCCGACTTGTCCGACGACTATAGGGTCGTCCCCACGACCCCGGGCCAAAGTTGGCCAACCGCCGACATGTCCGACGACTATAGGGTCGTCCCCACGACCCAGGGACTAGGTTGGCCCGCCGCCGACATTTCCGATGACTATAGTGTCGTCCCTACGACCCTGGGCCTACGTTGGCCCGCCGCCGACATGTCCGCCGACTATAGGGTCGTCCCCACGACCCCGGGACTAGGTTGGCCCGCCGCCGACTTGTCCGACGACTATAGGGTCGTGCCTACCACCCCGGGACTAGATTGGCCCGCCACCATCATGTCCGACGACTAAAGGGTCGTCCCCACGACCCCGGGACTAGGATGACCCGCCGCCGACTTGTCCGACGACAATAGGGTCGTCCCCACGACCCCGAGACTAGGTTGGCCAGCCTCCGACATATCCGACGACTATAGGATCATTCCCACGACAACGGGCCAATGTTGGCCAGCCGCCGTCATGTCCGACGACTATAGGCTCGTCTCCACGACCCCGGGAGTAGGTTGGCCCGCCGCCAATATTACGGACGACTATAGGGTCGTCCCCACGACCCCGGGACTAGGTTGGCCCGCCACCGTCATGTCCGACGACAAAAGGGTCGTCCCCACGACCACGGGCCAAAGTTGGCCAGCCGCCAACATGTCCGACGACTACAGGTTCGTCCCCAAGACCCCGGGACTAGGTTGGCCAGTCAGCGACATATCCGACGACTATACGGTCGTCCCAACGACCCTGGGCATATGTTGGCCTGCCGCCGACATGTCCGACGACTATAGGGTCGTCCCCACGAACCCGGGACTAGGTTGGCCAGTCAGCGACATGTCCGACGACTATAGGGTCGTCCCCACGACCACGGGCCAAAGTTGCCCTGCCGCCGACATGTCCGACGACTATACGGTCGTCCCCACGACCCCGGGCCAATGTTGGCCAGCCGCCGACATGTCCGACGATTATAGGGTCGTCCCCACGACCCCGGGACCAGGTTGGCCAGCCGCCGACATGTCCGACGACTATAGGGTCGTCCCCACGACCCCGGGACTAGGTTGGCCCGCCGCCGACTTGTCCGACGACTATAGGGTCGTGCCTACCACCCCGGGACTAGATTGGCCCGCCACCATCATGTCCGACGACTATAGGGTCGTCCCCACGACCCCGGGACTAGGTTGGCTAGCCGCCGACATGTCCGACGATTATACGGTCTTCCCCACGACCACGGGGCCAGGTTGGCCAGTCACCGACAAGTCCGACGACTATAGGGTCGTCCCCACGACCACGGGCCAAAGTTGCCCTGCCGCCGACATGTCCGACGACTATAGGGTCGTCTCCACGACCCCGGGACTAGGTTGGCCAGTCACCGACAAGTCCGACGACTATAGGGTCGTCCCCTCGACCCCGGGGCTAGATTGCCCCGGCACCGTCATGTCCGACGACTATAGGGTCGTCTCCACGACCCCGGGACTAGGTTGGCCAGTCACCGACAAGTCCGACGACTATAGGGTCGTCCCCACGACCACGGGCCAAAGTTGGCCAGCCGCCGAAATGTCCGACGACTATAGGGTCGTCCCCACGACCCCGGGACCAGGTTGGCCAGCCGCCGACATGTCCGACGACTATAGGGTCGTCCCCACGACCCCGGGACTAGGTTGGCCCGCCGCCGACTTGTCCGACGACTATAGGGTCGTGCCTACCACCCCGGGACTAGATTGGCCCGCCACCATCATGTCCGACGACTATAGGGTCGTCCCCACGACCCCAGGACTAGGTTGGCTAGCCGCCGACATGTCCGACGACTATAGGGTCGTCCCCACGACCACGGGCCAAAGTTGCCCTGCCGCCGACATGTCCGACGACTATGGGGTCGTCCTCACGACCACTGGCCAATGTTGGCCAGCAGCCGACATGTCCGACGACTATAGGGTCGTCCCCACGACCCCGGGACTAGATTGGCCCGCCACCATCATGTCCGACGACTATAGGGTCGTGCCTACTACCCCGGGACTAGGTTGGCCCGCGGCCGACTTGTTCTACGACTATAGGATCGTCCCCACGACCCCGGGACCAGGTTGGCCAGCCGCCGACATGTCCGACGACTATAGGGTCGTCCCCACGACCACGGGCCAAAGTTGGCCAGCCGCCGACATGTCCGACGACTATAGGGTCGTCCCCACGACCCCAGAACTAGATTGTCCCGCCACCGTCATGTCCGACGACAATAGAGTCGTCCCCACGACCACGGGCCAAAGTTGCCCTGCCGCCGACATGTCCGACGTCTATAGGGTCGTCCCCACGTCCCCGGGGCTAGATTGGCCCGCCACCGTCATGTCCGACGACTATGGGGTCGTCCCCACGACCACTGGCCAATGTTGGCCAGCAGCCGACATGCCCGACGACTATAGGGTCGTCCCCACGACCCCGGGACTAGGTTGGCCCGCCGCCGACTGGTCCGACGACTATAGGGTCGTCCCCACGACCCCGGAACTAGATTGTCCCGCCACCGTCATGTCCGACGACAATAGAGTCGTCCCCACGACCACGGGCCAAAGTTGCCCTGCCGCCGACATGTCCGACGACTATAGGGTCGTCCCCACGACCCCGGGTCTAGGTTGGCCCGCCGCCGACTTTTTCGACGACTATAGGGTCGTCCCCACGACCCCGGGAGTAGGTTGGCCCGCCGCCGACATGCCCGACGACTATAGGGTCGTCCCCACGACCCCGGGAGTAGGTTGGCCCGCCGCCGACTTGTCCGACGACTATAGGGTCGTCCCCACGACCCCGGGACTAGGTTGGCTAGCCGCCGACATGTCCGACGATTATACGGTCTTCCCCACGACCACGGGACTAGGTTGGCCCGCCGCCGACTTGTCCGACGACTATAGGGTCGTGCCTACCACCCCGGGACTAGATTGGCCCGCCACCATCATGTCCGACGACTATAGGGTCGTCCCCACGACCACGGGACTTGGTTGTCCCGCCGCCGACATGTCCGACGTCTATAGGGTCGTCCCCACGACCCCGGGACTAGGTTGGCTAGCCGCCGACATGTCCGACGATTATACGGTCTTCCCCACGACCACGGGACTAGGTTGGCCCGCCGCCGACTTGTCCGACGACTATAGGGTCGTCTCCACGACCCCGGGACTAGGTTGGCCAGCCGCCGATATGTCAGACGACTATAGGTTCGTCCCCACGACCCCGGAACTAGATTGGCCCGCCGCCGACTGGTCCGACGACTATAGGGTCGTCCCCACGACCCCGGGACCAGGTTGGCCAGCCGCCGACATGTCCGACGACTATAGGGTCGTCCCCACGACCACGGGCCAAAGTTGGCCAGCCGCCGACATGTCCGACGACTATAGGGTCGTCCCCACGACCCCGGAACTAGATTGTCCCGCCACCGTCTTGTCCGACGACAATAGAGTCGTCCCCACGACCACGGGCCAAAGTTGCCCTGCCGCCGACATGTCCGACGACTATAGGGTCGTCCCCACGACCCCGGGTCTAGGTTGGCCCGCCGCCGACTTTTTCGACGACTATAGGGTCGTCCCCACGACCCCGGGAGTAGGTTGGCCCGCCGCCGACTTGCCCGACGACTATAGGGTCGTGCCTACCACCCCGGGACTAGATTGGCCCGCCACCATCATGTCCGACGACTATAGGGTCGTCCCCACGACCACGGGACTTGGTTGTCCCGCCGCCGAATTGTCCGACGACTATAGGGTCGTGCCTACCACCGCGGGAATAGGTTGGCCAGCCTCCGACATATCCGACGACTATAGGGTCGTCCCCACGACCACGGCCCAATGTTGGCCAGCCGCCGACATGTCCGACGACTATAGGGTCGTCCCCACGACCCCGGGACTAGATTGGCCCGCCACCATCATGTCCGACGACTATAGGGTCGTCCCCACGACCCCGGGACTAGGTTGGCGCGCCGCCGAAATGTCCGACGACTATCGGGTCGTCCCCACGACCCCGGGACTAGGTTGGCCCGCCGCCGACTTGTCCGACGACTATAGGGTCGTGCCTACCACCCCGGGACTAGATTGGCCCGCCACCATCATGTCCGACGACTAAAGGGTCGTCCCCACGACCCCGGGTCTAGGATGACCCGCCGCCGACTTGTCCGACGACAATAGGGTCGTCCCCACGACCCCGGGACTAGGTTGGCCAGCCTCCGACATATCCGACGACTATAGGGTCATTCCCACGACTACGGGCCAAATTTGGCCAGCCGCCGACATGTCCGACGACTATAGGGTCGTCCCCACGACCCCGGGCCCAAGTTATTATTATTATTATTATTATTATTATTATTAATCGACGGGAGAACCCTTTAGAATACAAATTATTACATATAAATACAGAGAACAATAAGTAAATATCGCATGATACATGGCATGAAATATGACAGACAACTGAAAATAGAGAGTACAAAAACAAACTAAACAAAAACAAAAACAAAAACAGAAACAGAAATATTAACAAAACCGTCTACAAGCGGCAACATCACCGCGGACAGCGATAACGCAAAATAAGATAAATTAAGTAGGTGGCAGTCTACTAAGCAACTGGCCCCTGAACGTGGCGAGGGAGGCTGAGAATAAATCCAATTCCGCTGGACACTGGTTTAACTCGTCCATAGCGCGATTTATGGGATCGAGAGTATAATGGTGATATCCAGGGACGCGCGGAACAAAGAGAGGTCTCGGACGCAGTGACCGTTGCGGAGCTTGTAAACAGATCAGTGACACGAGCCCGTGACAGTTTATATGTCCGTGAAAAACTTTATATAAAAATAATATGTCCGAACAGACACGGCGGACGCTCAAGTTGGTAAGTCCCGTCTTTCGCAAGGCTGGACTATAATCGTATTCATCAAACCGCATTGGGCAACCTGACACCCTCATGGCAAGCCTGAGGAACTTGTGCTGGACCCTTTCAGTTGCACTGGCGTACAACTTATGTTTGGGGCTCCAAATAACCGATGCATATTCAATCTGCGGCCTTACCAGTGCGACATATAACAATTTTAATGTCCTAATCCTTTTGAAGTGTTTAGCAAAACGGGCGATAAACGACTATAGGGTCGTGCCTACCACCCCGGGACTAGGCTGGCCAGCCGCCGACATGTCCGACGACTATCGGGTCGTCCCCACGACCCCGGGACTAGGTTGGCCCGCCGCCGACTTGTCCGATGACTATAGGGTCGTCTCCACGGCCCCGGGACTAGGATGGCCAGCCGCCGACATGTCCGACGACTATAGGGTCGTCCCCACGCCCCGGGACTAGATTGGCCCGCCACCATCATGTCCGACGACTATAGGGTCGTCCCCACGACCACGGGACTAGGTTGGCCCGCCGCCGAATTGTCCGACGACTATAGGGTCGTGCCTACCACCGCGGGAATAGGTTGGCCAGCCTCCGACATATCCGACGACTATAGGGTCGTCCCCCCGACCACGGCCCAATGTTGGCCAGCCGCCGACATGTCCGATGACTATAGGGTCGTCCCCACGACCCCGGGATTGGTTGGCCCGCCGCCGACTTGTCCGATGACTATAGGGTCGTCTCCACGGCCCCGGGACTAGGATGGCCCGCCGCCGACTTGTCCGACGACTATAGGGTCGTCCCCACGACCCCGGGCCAAAGTTGGCCAACCGCCGACATGTCCGACGACTATAGGGTCGTCCCCACGACCCAGGGACTAGGTTGGCCCGCCGCCGACATTTCCGATGACTATAGTGTCGTCCCTACGACCCTGGGCCTACGTTGGCCCGCCGCCGACATGTCCGCCGACTATAGGGTCGTCCCCACGACCCCGGGACTAGGTTGGCCCGCCGCCGACTTGTCCGACGACTATAGGGTCGTGCCTACCACCCCGGGACTAGATTGGCCCGCCACCATCATGTCCGACGACTAAAGGGTCGTCCCCACGACCCCGGGACTAGGATGACCCGCCGCCGACTTGTCCGACGACAATAGGGTCGTCCCCACGACCCCGAGACTAGGTTGGCCAGCCTCCGACATATCCGACGACTATAGGATCATTCCCACGACAACGGGCCAATGTTGGCCAGCCGCCGTCATGTCCGACGACTATAGGCTCGTCTCCACGACCCCGGGAGTAGGTTGGCCCGCCGCCAATATTACGGACGACTATAGGGTCGTCCCCACGACCCCGGGACTAGGTTGGCCCGCCGCCGACTTTTCCGATGACTATAGGGTCGTCCCTACGACCCTGGGCCTACGTTGGCCCACCGCCGACATGTCCGCCGACTATAGGGTCGTCCCCACGACCCCGGGACTAGGTTGGCCCGCCGCCGACTTGTCCGATGACTATAGGGTCGTCTCCACGGCCCCGGGACTAGGATGGCCAGCCGCCGACATGTCCGACGACTATAGGGTCGTCCCCACGCCCCGGGACTAGATTGGCCCGCCACCATCATGTCCGACGACTATAGGGTCGTCCCCACGACCACGGGACTAGGTTGGCCCGCCGCCGAATTGTCCGACGACTATAGGGTCGTGCCTACCACCGCGGGAATAGGTTGGCCAGCCTCCGACATATCCGACGACTATAGGGTCGTCCCCCCGACCACGGCCCAATGTTGGCCAGCCGCCGACATGTCCGATGACTATAGGGTCGTCCCCACGACCCCGGGACTAGATTGGCCCGCCACCATCATGTCCGACGACTATAGGGTCGTCCCCACGACCCCGGGACTAGGTTGGCGCGCCGCCGAAATGTCCGACGACTATCGGGTCGTCCCCACGACCCCGGGATTGGTTGGCCCGCCGCCGACTTGTCCGATGACTATAGGGTCGTCTCCACGGCCCCGGGACTAGGATGGCCCGCCGCCGACTTGTCCGACGACTATAGGGTCGTCCCCACGACCCCGGGCCAAAGTTGGCCAACCGCCGACATGTCCGACGACTATAGGGTCGTCCCCACGACCCCGGGACTAGGTTGGCCCGCCGCCGACATTTCCGATGACTATAGTGTCGTCCCTACGACCCTGGGCCTACGTTGGCCCGCCGCCGACATGTCCGCCGACTATAGGGTCGTCCCCACGACCCCGGGACTAGGTTGGCCCGCCGCCGACTTGTCCGACGACTATAGGGTCGTGCCTACCACCCCGGGACTAGATTGGCCCGCCACCATCATGTCCGACGACTAAAGGGTCGTCCCCACGACCCCGGGACTAGGATGACCCGCCGCCGACTTGTCCGACGACAATAGGGTCGTCCCCACGACCCCGAGACTAGGTTGGCCAGCCTCCGACATATCCGACGACTATAGGATCATTCCCACGACAACGGGCCAATGTTGGCCAGCCGCCGTCATGTCCGACGACTATAGGCTCGTCTCCACGACCCCGGGAGTAGGTTGGCCCGCCGCCAATATTTCGGACGACTATAGGGTCGTCCCCACGACCCCGGGACTAGGTTGGCCCGCCGCCGACTTTTCCGATGACTATAGGGTCGTCCCTACGACCCTGGGCCTACGTTGGCCCGCCGCCGACATGTCCGCCGACTATAGGGTCGTCCCCACGACCCCGGGACTAGGTTGGCCCGCCGCCGACTTGTCCGACGACTATAGGGTCATGCCTACCACCCCGGAACTAGGTTGGCCCGCCGCCGACTTGTCCGACGAGTATAGGGTCGTGCCTACCACCCCGGGACTAGATTGGCCCGCCACCATCATGTCCGACGACTATAGGGTCGTCCCCACGACCACGGGACTAGATTGGCCCGCCACCATCATGTCGACGACTATAGGGTCGTCCCCACGACCACGGGACTAGATTGGCCCGCCACCATCATGTCCGACGACTATAGGGTCGTCCCCACGACCACGGGACTAGGTTGGCCCGCCGCCGAATTGTCCGACGACTATACGGTCGTCCCCACGACCCCGGGACTAGGTTGGCCCGCCGCCGACTTGTCCGACGACTATAGGGTCGTGCCTACCACCCCGGGACTAGGTTGGCCCGCCGCCGAATTGCTCGACGACTATAGGGTCGTACCCACGACCCCGGGGCTAGGTTGGCCCGCCGCCGACTTGTCCGACGACTATAGGGTCGTGCCTACCACCCCGGGACTAGATTGGCCTGCCACCATCATGTCCGACGACTATAGGGTCGTCCCCACGACCACGGGACTAGATTGGCCCGCCACCATCATGTCCGACGACTATAGGGTCGTCCCCACGACCACGGGACTAGATTGGCCCGCCACCATCATGTCCGACGACTATAGGGTCGTCCCCACGACCCCGGGACTAGGTTGGCGCGCCGCCGAAATATCCGACGACTATCGGGTCGTCCCCACGACCCCGGGACTAGGTTGGCCCGCCGCCGACTTGTCCGATGACTATAGGGTGGTCTCCACGGCCCCGGGACTAGGATGGCCCGCCGCCGACTTGTCCGACGACTATAGGGTCGTCCCCACGACCCCGGGCCAAAGTTGGCCAGCCGCCGACATGTCCGACGACTATAGGGTCGTCCCCACGACCCCGGGACTAGGTTGGCGCGCCGCCGAAATCTCCGACGACTATCGGGTCGTCCCCACGACCCCGGAACTAGGTTGGCCCGCCGCCGATTTGTCCGATGACTATAAGGTCGTCTCCACGGCCCCGGGACTAGGATGGCCCGCCGCCGACTTGTCCGACGACTATAGGGTCGTCCCCACGACCCCGGGCCAAAGTTGGCCAGCCGCCGACATGTCCGACGACTATAGGGTCGTACCCACGACCCCGGGGCTAGGTTGGCCCACCGCCGACTTGTCCGACGACTATAGGGTCGTGCCTACCACCACGGGACTAGATTGGCCCGCCACCATCATGTCCGACGACTATAGGGTCGTCCCCACGACCACGGGACTAGATTGGCCCGCCACCATCATGTCCGACGACTATAGGGTCGTCCCCACGACCACGGGACTAGATTGGCCCGCCACCATCATGTCCGACGACTATAGGGTCGTCCCCACGACCCCGGGACTAGGTTGGCCCGCCGCCGACTTTTCCGATGACTATAGGGTCGTCCCTACGACCCTGGGCCTACGTTTGCCCGCCGCCGACATGTCCGCCGACTATAGGGTCGTTCCCACGACCACGGGACTAGGTTGGCCCGCCACCATCATGTCCGACGACTATAGGGTCGTCCCCACGACCCCGGGACTAGGTTGGCGCCCCGCCGAAATGTCCGACGACTATCGGGTCGTCCCCACGACCCCGGGACTAGGTTGGCCCGCCGCCGACTTGTCCGACGAGTATAGGGTCGTGCCTACCACCCCGGGACTAGATTGGCCCGCCACCATCATGTCCGACGACTATAGGGTCGTCCCCACGACCACGGGACTAGATTGGCCCGCCACCATCATGTCCGACGACTATAGGGTCGTCCCCACGACCACGGGACTAGATTGGCCCGCCACCATCATGTCCGGCGACTATAGGGTCGTCCCCACGACCCCGGGACTAGGTTGGCGCGCCGCCGAAATGTCCGACGACTATCGGGTCGTCCCCACGACCCCGGGACTAGGTTGGCCCGCCGCCGACTTGTCCGACGACTATAGGGTCGTGCCTACCACCCCGGGACTAGATTGGCCCGCCACCATCATGTCCGACGACTATAGGGTCGTCCCCACGACCCCGGGACTAGATTGGCCCGCCACCATCATGTCCGAAGACTATGGGGTCGTCCCCACGACCCCGGGACTAGGTTGGCGCGCCACCATCATGTCCGACGACTATAGGGTCGTCCCCACGACCCCGGGACTAGGTTGGCGCGCCACCATCATGTCCGACGACTATAGGGTCGTCCCCACGACCCCGGGACTAGGTTGGCCCGCCGCCGACATATCCGACGACTATAGGATCATTCCCACGACAACGGGCCAATGTTGGCCAGCCGCCGTCATGTCCGACGACTATAGGCTCGTCTCCACGACCCCGGGTGTAGGTTGGCCCGCCGCCAATATTTCGGACGACTATAGGGTCGTCCCCACGACCCCGGGACTAGGTTGGCCCGCCGCCGACTTTTCCGATGACTATAGGGTCGTCCCTACGACCCTGGGCCTACGTTTGCCCGCCGCCGACATGTCCGCCGACTATAGGGTCGTTCCCACGACCACGGGACTAGGTTGGCCCGCCACCATCATGTCCGACGACTATAGGGTCGTCCCCACGACCCCGGGACTAGGTTGGCGCCCCGCCGAAATGTCCGACGACTATCGGGTCGTCCCCACGACCCCGGGACTAGGTTGGCCCGCCGCCGACTTGTCCGACGAGTATAGGGTCGTGCCTACCACCCCGGGACTAGATTGGCCCGCCACCATCATGTCCGACGACTATAGGGTCGTCCCCACGACCACGGGACTAGATTGGCCCGCCACCATCATGTCCGACGACTATAGGGTCGTCCCCACGACCACGGGACTAGATTGGCCCGCCACCATCATGTCCGACGACTATAGGGTCGTCCCCACGACCACGGGACTAGGTTGGCCCGCCGCCGAATTGTCCGACGACTATAGGGTCGTGCCTACCACCCCGGGACTAGGTTGGCCAGCCTCCGACATATCCGACGACCATAGGGTCGTCCCCACGACCACGGCCCTATGTTGGCCAGCCGCCGACATGTCCGCCGACTATAGGGTCGTCCCCACGACCCCGGGAATAGGTTGGCCCGCCGCCGACTTTTCCGATGACTATAGGGTCGTCCCTACGACCCTGGGCCTACGATGGCCCTTCGCCGACATGTCCGCCGACTATACTGTCGTCCCCACGACCCCGGGACTAGGTTGGCCCGCCGCCGAATTGTCCGACGACTATAGGGTCGTGCCTACCACCGCGGGAATAGTTTGGCCAGCCGCCGACTTGTCCGACGACAATAGAGTCGTCCCCACGACGCCGGGCCTAAGTTGGCCTGCCGCCGACATGTCCGACGAATATAGGGTCGTCCCCACGAACCCGGGACTAGGTTGGCCAGTCACCGCCATGTCCGACGAATATAGGGTCGTCCCTACCACCCCGGGACTAGGTTGGCCAGCCGCCGACATGTCCGACGTCTATAGGGTCGTCCCCTCGACCCCGGGGCTAGATTGCCCCGCCACCGTCATGTCCGACGACTATAGGGTCGTCTCCACGACCCCGGGACTAGGTTGGCCAGTCACCGACATGTCCGACGACTATAGGGTCGTCCCCACGACCACGGGCCAAAGTTGCCCTCCCGCCGACGTGTCCGACGACTATAGGGTCGTCCCCACTACCCCGGGCCAAAGCTGGCCAGCCGCCGACATGTCCGACGACTATACGGTCGTCCCCACGACCCCGGGACTAGGTTGGCCCGCCGCAGACTTGTCCGATGACTATAGGGTGGTCTCCACGGCCCCGGGACTAGGATGGCCCGCCGCCGACTATAGGGTCGTCCCCACGACCCCGGGCCAAAGTTGGCCCGCCGCCGACTTTTCCGATGACTATAGGGTCGTCCCTACGACCCTGGGCCTACGTTGGCCCGCCGCCGACATGTCCGCCGACTATACGGTCGTCCCCACGACCCCGGGACTAGGTTGGCCCGCCGCCGACTTGTCCGACGACTATAGGGTCGTGCCTACCACCCCGGGACTAGGTTGGCCCGCCGCCGAATTGCTCGACGACTATAGGGTCGTACCCACGACCCCGGGGCTAGGTTGGCCCGCCGCCGACTTGTCCGACGACTATAGGGTCGTGCCTACCACCCCGGGACTAGATTGGCCTGCCACCATCATGTCCGACGACTATAGGGTCGTCCCCACGACCACGGGACTAGATTGGCCCGCCACCATCATGTCCGACGACTATAGGGTCGTCCCCACGACCACGGGACTAGATTGGCCCGCCACCATCATGTCCGACGACTATAGGGTCGTCCCCACGAACCCGGGACTAGGTTGGCCCGCTACCGTCATGTCCGACGACAATTGGGTCGTCCCCACGACCACGGGCCAAAGTTGGCCAGCCGCCGCCATGTCCGACGTCTATAGGGTCGTCCCCACGTCCCCGGGGCTAGATTGGCCCGCCACCGTCATGTCCGACGACTATGGGGTCGTCCCCACGACCACTGGCCAATGTTGGCCAGCAGCCGACATGCCCGACGACTATAGGGTCGTGCCTACTACCCCGGGACTAGGTTGGCCCGCGGCCGACTTGTTCTACGACTATAGGATCGTCCCCACGACCCCGGGACTAGGTTGGCCAGTCAGCGACATGTCCGACGAATATAGGGTCGTCCCTACCACCCCGGGACTAGGTTGGCCAGCCGCCGACATGTCCGACGTCTATAGGGTCGTCCCCTCGACCCCGGGGCTAGATTGCCCCGGCACCGTCATGTCCGACGACTATAGGGTCGTCTCCACGACCCCGGGCCAAAGCTGGCCAGTCACCGACATGTCCGACGACTATAGGGTCGTCCCCACGACCACGGGCCAAAGTTGCCCTGCCGCCGACATGTCCGACGACTATAGGGTCGTCCCCACTACCCCGGGCCAAAGCTGGCGAGCCGCCAACATGTCCGACGACTATAGGGTCGTCCCCACGACCCCGGGACTAGGTTGGCCCGCCGCCGACTTGTCCGACGACTACAGGTTCGTCCCCAAGACCCCGGGACTAGATTGGCCCGCCACCGTCATGTCCGACGACAAAAGGGTCGTCCCCACGACCACGGGCCAAAGTTGGCCAGCCGCCAACATGTCCGACGACTACAGGTTCGTCCCCAAGACCCCGGGACTAGGTTGGCCAGTCAGCGACATATCCGACGACTATACGGTCGTCCCAACGACCCTGGGCATATGTTGGCCTGCCGCCGACATGTCCGACGACTATAGGGTCGTCCCCACGAACCCGGGACTAGGTTGGCCAGTCAGCGACATGTCCGACGACTATAGGGTCGTCCCCACGACCACGGGCCAAAGTTGCCCTGCCGCCGACATGTCCGACGACTATACGGTCGTCCCCACGACCCCGGGCCAATGTTGGCCAGCCGCCGACATGTCCGACGATTATAGGGTCGTCCCCACGACCCCGGGACCAGGTTGGCCAGCCGCCGACATGTCCGACGACTATAGGGTCGTCCCCACGACCCCGGGACTAGGTTGGCCCGCCGCCGACTTGTCCGACGACTATAGGGTCGTGCCTACCACCCCGGGACTAGATTGGCCCGCCACCATCATGTCCGACGACTATAGGGTCGTCCCCACGACCCCGGGACTAGGTTGGCTAGCCGCCGACATGTCCGACGATTATACGGTCTTCCCCACGACCACGGGGCCAGGTTGGCCAGTCACCGACAAGTCCGACGACTATAGGGTCGTCCCCACGACCACGGGCCAAAGTTGCCCTGCCGCCGACATGTCCGACGACTATAGGGTCGTCTCCACGACCCCGGGACTAGGTTGGCCAGTCACCGACAAGTCCGACGACTATAGGGTCGTCCCCTCGACCCCGGGGCTAGATTGCCCCGGCACCGTCATGTCCGACGACTATAGGGTCGTCTCCACGACCCCGGGACTAGGTTGGCCAGTCACCGACAAGTCCGACGACTATAGGGTCGTCCCCACGACCACGGGCCAAAGTTGGCCAGCCGCCGAAATGTCCGACGACTATAGGGTCGTCCCCACGACCCCGGGACCAGGTTGGCCAGCCGCCGACATGTCCGACGACTATAGGGTCGTCCCCACGACCCCGGGACTAGGTTGGCCCGCCGCCGACTTGTCCGACGACTATAGGGTCGTGCCTACCACCCCGGGACTAGATTGGCCCGCCACCATCATGTCCGACGACTATAGGGTCGTCCCCACGACCCCAGGACTAGGTTGGCTAGCCGCCGACATGTCCGACGACTATAGGGTCGTCCCCACGACCACGGGCCAAAGTTGCCCTGCCGCCGACATGTCCGACGACTATGGGGTCGTCCTCACGACCACTGGCCAATGTTGGCCAGCAGCCGACATGTCCGACGACTATAGGGTCGTCCCCACGACCCCGGGACTAGATTGGCCCGCCACCATCATGTCCGACGACTATAGGGTCGTGCCTACTACCCCGGGACTAGGTTGGCCCGCGGCCGACTTGTTCTACGACTATAGGATCGTCCCCACGACCCCGGGACCAGGTTGGCCAGCCGCCGACATGTCCGACGACTATAGGGTCGTCCCCACGACCACGGGCCAAAGTTGGCCAGCCGCCGACATGTCCGACGACTATAGGGTCGTCCCCACGACCCCAGAACTAGATTGTCCCGCCACCGTCATGTCCGACGACAATAGAGTCGTCCCCACGACCACGGGCCAAAGTTGCCCTGCCGCCGACATGTCCGACGTCTATAGGGTCGTCCCCACGTCCCCGGGGCTAGATTGGCCCGCCACCGTCATGTCCGACGACTATGGGGTCGTCCCCACGACCACTGGCCAATGTTGGCCAGCAGCCGACATGCCCGACGACTATAGGGTCGTCCCCACGACCCCGGGACTAGGTTGGCCCGCCGCCGACTGGTCCGACGACTATAGGGTCGTCCCCACGACCCCGGAACTAGATTGTCCCGCCACCGTCATGTCCGACGACAATAGAGTCGTCCCCACGACCACGGGCCAAAGTTGCCCTGCCGCCGACATGTCCGACGACTATAGGGTCGTCCCCACGACCCCGGGTCTAGGTTGGCCCGCCGCCGACTTTTTCGACGACTATAGGGTCGTCCCCACGACCCCGGGAGTAGGTTGGCCCGCCGCCGACATGCCCGACGACTATAGGGTCGTCCCCACGACCCCGGGAGTAGGTTGGCCCGCCGCCGACTTGTCCGACGACTATAGGGTCGTCCCCACGACCCCGGGACTAGGTTGGCTAGCCGCCGACATGTCCGACGATTATACGGTCTTCCCCACGACCACGGGACTAGGTTGGCCCGCCGCCGACTTGTCCGACGACTATAGGGTCGTGCCTACCACCCCGGGACTAGATTGGCCCGCCACCATCATGTCCGACGACTATAGGGTCGTCCCCACGACCACGGGACTTGGTTGTCCCGCCGCCGACATGTCCGACGTCTATAGGGTCGTCCCCACGACCCCGGGACTAGGTTGGCTAGCCGCCGACATGTCCGACGATTATACGGTCTTCCCCACGACCACGGGACTAGGTTGGCCCGCCGCCGACTTGTCCGACGACTATAGGGTCGTCTCCACGACCCCGGGACTAGGTGGCCAGCCGCCGATATGTCAGACGACTATAGGTTCGTCCCCACGACCCCGGAACTAGATTGGCCCGCCGCCGACTGGTCCGACGACTATAGGGTCGTCCCCACGACCCCGGGACCAGGTTGGCCAGCCGCCGACATGTCCGACGACTATAGGGTCGTCCCCACGACCACGGGCCAAAGTTGGCCAGCCGCCGACATGTCCGACGACTATAGGGTCGTCCCCACGACCCCGGAACTAGATTGTCCCGCCACCGTCTTGTCCGACGACAATAGAGTCGTCCCCACGACCACGGGCCAAAGTTGCCCTGCCGCCGACATGTCCGACGACTATAGGGTCGTCCCCACGACCCCGGGTCTAGGTTGGCCCGCCGCCGACTTTTTCGACGACTATAGGGTCGTCCCCACGACCCCGGGAGTAGGTTGGCCCGCCGCCGACTTGCCCGACGACTATAGGGTCGTGCCTACCACCCCGGGACTAGATTGGCCCGCCACCATCATGTCCGACGACTATAGGGTCGTCCCCACGACCACGGGACTAGGTTGGCCCGCCGCCGAATTGTCCGACGACTATAGGGTCGTGCCTACCACCGCGGGAATAGGTTGGCCAGCCTCCGACATATCCGACGACTATAGGGTCGTCCCCACGACCACGGCCCAATGTTGGCCAGCCGCCGACATGTCCGACGACTATAGGGTCGTCCCCACGACCCCGGGACTAGATTGGCCCGCCACCATCATGTCCGACGACTATAGGGTCGTCCCCACGACCCCGGGACTAGGTTGGCGCGCCGCCGAAATGTCCGACGACTATAGGGTCGTCCCCACGACCCCGGGCCAAAGTTGGCCAACCGCCGACATGTCCGACGACTATAGGGTCGTCCCCACGACCCAGGGACTAGGTTGGCCCGCCGCCGACATTTCCGATGACTATAGTGTCGTCCCTACGACCCTGGGCCTACGTTGGCCCGCCGCCGACATGTCCGCCGACTATAGGGTCGTCCCCACGACCCCGGGACTAGGTTGGCCCGCCGCCGACTTGTCCGACGACTATAGGGTCGTGCCTACCACCCCGGGACTAGATTGGCCCGCCACCATCATGTCCGACGACTAAAGGGTCGTCCCCACGACCCCGGGACTAGGATGACCCGCCGCCGACTTGTCCGACGACAATAGGGTCGTCCCCACGACCCCGAGACTAGGTTGGCCAGCCTCCGACATATCCGACGACTATAGGATCATTCCCACGACAACGGGCCAATGTTGGCCAGCCGCCGTCATGTCCGACGACTATAGGCTCGTCTCCACGACCCCGGGAGTAGGTTGGCCCGCCGCCAATATTACGGACGACTATAGGGTCGTCCCCACGACCCCGGGACTAGGTTGGCCCGCCGCCGACTTTTCCGATGACTATAGGGTCGTCCCTACGACCCTGGGCCTACGTTGGCCCACCGCCGACATGTCCGCCGACTATAGGGTCGTCCCCACGACCCCGGGACTAGGTTGGCCCGCCGCCGACTTGTCCGATGACTATAGGGTCGTCTCCACGGCCCCGGGACTAGGATGGCCAGCCGCCGACATGTCCGACGACTATAGGGTCGTCCCCACGCCCCGGGACTAGATTGGCCCGCCACCATCATGTCCGACGACTATAGGGTCGTCCCCACGACCACGGGACTAGGTTGGCCCGCCGCCGAATTGTCCGACGACTATAGGGTCGTGCCTACCACCGCGGGAATAGGTTGGCCAGCCTCCGACATATCCGACGACTATAGGGTCGTCCCCCCGACCACGGCCCAATGTTGGCCAGCCGCCGACATGTCCGATGACTATAGGGTCGTCCCCACGACCCCGGGACTAGATTGGCCCGCCACCATCATGTCCGACGACTATAGGGTCGTCCCCACGACCCCGGGACTAGGTTGGCGCGCCGCCGAAATGTCCGACGACTATCGGGTCGTCCCCACGACCCCGGGATTGGTTGGCCCGCCGCCGACTTGTCCGATGACTATAGGGTCGTCTCCACGGCCCCGGGACTAGGATGGCCCGCCGCCGACTTGTCCGACGACTATAGGGTCGTCCCCACGACCCCGGGCCAAAGTTGGCCAACCGCCGACATGTCCGACGACTATAGGGTCGTCCCCACGACCCCGGGACTAGGTTGGCCCGCCGCCGACATTTCCGATGACTATAGTGTCGTCCCTACGACCCTGGGCCTACGTTGGCCCGCCGCCGACATGTCCGCCGACTATAGGGTCGTCCCCACGACCCCGGGACTAGGTTGGCCCGCCGCCGACTTGTCCGACGACTATAGGGTCGTGCCTACCACCCCGGGACTAGATTGGCCCGCCACCATCATGTCCGACGACTAAAGGGTCGTCCCCACGACCCCGGGACTAGGATGACCCGCCGCCGACTTGTCCGACGACAATAGGGTCGTCCCCACGACCCCGAGACTAGGTTGGCCAGCCTCCGACATATCCGACGACTATAGGATCATTCCCACGACAACGGGCCAATGTTGGCCAGCCGCCGTCATGTCCGACGACTATAGGCTCGTCTCCACGACCCCGGGAGTAGGTTGGCCCGCCGCCAATATTTCGGACGACTATAGGGTCGTCCCCACGACCCCGGGACTAGGTTGGCCCGCCGCCGACTTTTCCGATGACTATAGGGTCGTCCCTACGACCCTGGGCCTACGTTGGCCCGCCGCCGACATGTCCGCCGACTATAGGGTCGTCCCCACGACCCCGGGACTAGGTTGGCCCGCCGCCGACTTGTCCGACGACTATAGGGTCATGCCTACCACCCCGGAACTAGGTTGGCCCGCCGCCGACTTGTCCGACGAGTATAGGGTCGTGCCTACCACCCCGGGACTAGATTGGCCCGCCACCATCATGTCCGACGACTATAGGGTCGTCCCCACGACCACGGGACTAGATTGGCCCGCCACCATCATGTCGACGACTATAGGGTCGTCCCCACGACCACGGGACTAGATTGGCCCGCCACCATCATGTCCGACGACTATAGGGTCGTCCCCACGACCACGGGACTAGGTTGGCCCGCCGCCGAATTGTCCGACGACTATACGGTCGTCCCCACGACCCCGGGACTAGGTTGGCCCGCCGCCGACTTGTCCGACGACTATAGGGTCGTGCCTACCACCCCGGGACTAGGTTGGCCCGCCGCCGAATTGCTCGACGACTATAGGGTCGTACCCACGACCCCGGGGCTAGGTTGGCCCGCCGCCGACTTGTCCGACGACTATAGGGTCGTGCCTACCACCCCGGGACTAGATTGGCCTGCCACCATCATGTCCGACGACTATAGGGTCGTCCCCACGACCACGGGACTAGATTGGCCCGCCACCATCATGTCCGACGACTATAGGGTCGTCCCCACGACCACGGGACTAGATTGGCCCGCCACCATCATGTCCGACGACTATAGGGTCGTCCCCACGACCCCGGGACTAGGTTGGCGCGCCGCCGAAATATCCGACGACTATCGGGTCGTCCCCACGACCCCGGGACTAGGTTGGCCCGCCGCCGACTTGTCCGATGACTATAGGGTGGTCTCCACGGCCCCGGGACTAGGATGGCCCGCCGCCGACTTGTCCGACGACTATAGGGTCGTCCCCACGACCCCGGGCCAAAGTTGGCCAGCCGCCGACATGTCCGACGACTATAGGGTCGTCCCCACGACCCCGGGACTAGGTTGGCGCGCCGCCGAAATCTCCGACGACTATCGGGTCGTCCCCACGACCCCGGAACTAGGTTGGCCCGCCGCCGATTTGTCCGATGACTATAGGGTCGTCTCCACGGCCCCGGGACTAGGATGGCCCGCCGCCGACTTGTCCGACGACTATAGGGTCGTCCCCACGACCCCGGGCCAAAGTTGGCCAGCCGCCGACATGTCCGACGACTATAGGGTCGTACCCACGACCCCGGGGCTAGGTTGGCCCACCGCCGACTTGTCCGACGACTATAGGGTCGTGCCTACCACCACGGGACTAGATTGGCCCGCCACCATCATGTCCGACGACTATAGGGTCGTCCCCACGACCACGGGACTAGATTGGCCCGCCACCATCATGTCCGACGACTATAGGGTCGTCCCCACGACCACGGGACTAGATTGGCCCGCCACCATCATGTCCGACGACTATAGGGTCGTCCCCACGACCCCGGGACTAGGTTGGCCCGCCGCCGACTTTTCCGATGACTATAGGGTCGTCCCTACGACCCTGGGCCTACGTTTGCCCGCCGCCGACATGTCCGCCGACTATAGGGTCGTTCCCACGACCACGGGACTAGGTTGGCCCGCCACCATCATGTCCGACGACTATAGGGTCGTCCCCACGACCCCGGGACTAGGTTGGCGCCCCGCCGAAATGTCCGACGACTATCGGGTCGTCCCCACGACCCCGGGACTAGGTTGGCCCGCCGCCGACTTGTCCGACGAGTATAGGGTCGTGCCTACCACCCCGGGACTAGATTGGCCCGCCACCATCATGTCCGACGACTATAGGGTCGTCCCCACGACCACGGGACTAGATTGGCCCGCCACCATCATGTCCGACGACTATAGGGTCGTCCCCACGACCACGGGACTAGATTGGCCCGCCACCATCATGTCCGGCGACTATAGGGTCGTCCCCACGACCCCGGGACTAGGTTGGCGCGCCGCCGAAATGTCCGACGACTATCGGGTCGTCCCCACGACCCCGGGACTAGGTTGGCCCGCCGCCGACTTGTCCGACGACTATAGGGTCGTGCCTACCACCCCGGGACTAGATTGGCCCGCCACCATCATGTCCGACGACTATAGGGTCGTCCCCACGACCCCGGGACTAGATTGGCCCGCCACCATCATGTCCGAAGACTATGGGGTCGTCCCCACGACCCCGGGACTAGGTTGGCGCGCCACCATCATGTCCGACGACTATAGGGTCGTCCCCACGACCCCGGGACTAGGTTGGCCCGCCGCCGACATATCCGACGACTATAGGATCATTCCCACGACAACGGGCCAATGTTGGCCAGCCGCCGTCATGTCCGACGACTATAGGCTCGTCTCCACGACCCCGGGAGTAGGTTGGCCCGCCGCCAATATTTCGGACGACTATAGGGTCGTCCCCACGACCCCGGGACTAGGTTGGCCCGCCGCCGACTTTTCCGATGACTATAGGGTCGTCCCTACGACCCTGGGCCTACGTTTGCCCGCCGCCGACATGTCCGCCGACTATAGGGTCGTTCCCACGACCACGGGACTAGGTTGGCCCGCCACCATCATGTCCGACGACTATAGGGTCGTCCCCACGACCCCGGGACTAGGTTGGCGCCCCGCCGAAATGTCCGACGACTATCGGGTCGTCCCCACGACCCCGGGACTAGGTTGGCCCGCCGCCGACTTGTCCGACGAGTATAGGGTCGTGCCTACCACCCCGGGACTAGATTGGCCCGCCACCATCATGTCCGACGACTATAGGGTCGTCCCCACGACCACGGGACTAGATTGGCCCGCCACCATCATGTCCGACGACTATAGGGTCGTCCCCACGACCACGGGACTAGATTGGCCCGCCACCATCATGTCCGACGACTATAGGGTCGTCCCCACGACCACGGGACTAGGTTGGCCCGCCGCCGAATTGTCCGACGACTATAGGGTCGTGCCTACCACCCCGGGACTAGGTTGGCCAGCCTCCGACATATCCGACGACCATAGGGTCGTCCCCACGACCACGGCCCTATGTTGGCCAGCCGCCGACATGTCCGCCGACTATAGGGTCGTCCCCACGACCCCGGGAATAGGTTGGCCCGCCGCCGACTTTTCCGATGACTATAGGGTCGTCCCTACGACCCTGGGCCTACGATGGCCCTTCGCCGACATGTCCGCCGACTATACTGTCGTCCCCACGACCCCGGGACTAGGTTGGCCCGCCGCCGAATTGTCCGACGACTATAGGGTCGTGCCTACCACCGCGGGAATAGTTTGGCCAGCCGCCGACTTGTCCGACGACAATAGAGTCGTCCCCACGACGCCGGGCCTAAGTTGGCCTGCCGCCGACATGTCCGACGAATATAGGGTCGTCCCCACGAACCCGGGACTAGGTTGGCCAGTCACCGCCATGTCCGACGAATATAGGGTCGTCCCTACCACCCCGGGACTAGGTTGGCCAGCCGCCGACATGTCCGACGTCTATAGGGTCGTCCCCTCGACCCCGGGGCTAGATTGCCCCGCCACCGTCATGTCCGACGACTATAGGGTCGTCTCCACGACCCCGGGACTAGGTTGGCCAGTCACCGACATGTCCGACGACTATAGGGTCGTCCCCACGACCACGGGCCAAAGTTGCCCTCCCGCCGACGTGTCCGACGACTATAGGGTCGTCCCCACTACCCCGGGCCAAAGCTGGCCAGCCGCCGACATGTCCGACGACTATACGGTCGTCCCCACGACCCCGGGACTAGGTTGGCCCGCCGCAGACTTGTCCGATGACTATAGGGTGGTCTCCACGGCCCCGGGACTAGGATGGCCCGCCGCCGACTATAGGGTCGTCCCCACGACCCCGGGCCAAAGTTGGCCCGCCGCCGACTTTTCCGATGACTATAGGGTCGTCCCTACGACCCTGGGCCTACGTTGGCCCGCCGCCGACATGTCCGCCGACTATACGGTCGTCCCCACGACCCCGGGACTAGGTTGGCCCGCCGCCGACTTGTCCGACGACTATAGGGTCGTGCCTACCACCCCGGGACTAGGTTGGCCCGCCGCCGAATTGCTCGACGACTATAGGGTCGTACCCACGACCCCGGGGCTAGGTTGGCCCGCCGCCGACTTGTCCGACGACTATAGGGTCGTGCCTACCACCCCGGGACTAGATTGGCCTGCCACCATCATGTCCGACGACTATAGGGTCGTCCCCACGACCACGGGACTAGATTGGCCCGCCACCATCATGTCCGACGACTATAGGGTCGTCCCCACGACCACGGGACTAGATTGGCCCGCCACCATCATGTCCGACGACTATAGGGTCGTCCCCACGACCCCGGGACTAGGTTGGCGCGCCGCCGAAATATCCGACGACTATCGGGTCGTCCCCACGACCCCGGGACTAGGTTGGCCCGCCGCCGACTTGTCCGATGACTATAGGGTGGTCTCCACGGCCCCGGGACTAGGATGGCCCGCCGCCGACTTGTCCGACGACTATAGGGTCGTCCCCACGACCCCGGGCCAAAGTTGGCCAGCCGCCGACATGTCCGACGACTATAGGGTCGTCCCCACGACCCCGGGACTAGGTTGGCGCGCCGCCGAAATCTCCGACGACTATCGGGTCGTCCCCACGACCCCGGAACTAGGTTGGCCCGCCGCCGATTTGTCCGATGACTATAGGGTCGTCTCCACGGCCCCGGGACTAGGATGGCCCGCCGCCGACTTGTCCGACGACTATAGGGTCGTCCCCACGACCCCGGGCCAAAGTTGGCCAGCCACCGACATGTCCGACGACTATAGGGTCGTACCCACGACCCCGGGGCTAGGTTGGCCCACCGCCGACTTGTCCGACGACTATAGGGTCGTGCCTACCACCACGGGACTAGATTGGCCCGCCACCATCATGTCCGACGACTATAGGGTCGTCCCCACGACCACGGGACTAGATTGGCCCGCCACCATCATGTCCGACGACTATAGGGTCGTCCCCACGACCACGGGACTAGATTGGCCCGCCACCATCATGTCCGACGACTATAGGGTCGTCCCCACGACCCCGGGACTAGGTTGGCCCGCCGCCAACTTTTCCGATGACTATAGGGTCGTCCCTACGACCCTGGGCCTACGTTTGCCCGCCGCCGACATGTCCGCCGACTATAGGGTCGTTCCCACGACCACGGGACTAGGTTGGCCCGCCACCATCATGTCCGACGACTATAGGGTCGTCCCCACGACCCCGGGACTAGGTTGGCGCCCCGCCGAAATGTCCGACGACTATCGGGTCGTCCCCACGACCCCGGGACTAGGTTGGCCCGCCGCCGACTTGTCCGACGAGTATAGGGTCGTGCCTACCACCCCGGGACTAGATTGGCCCGCCACCATCATGTCCGACGACTATAGGGTCGTCCCCACGACCCCGGGACTATGTTGGCCCGCCGCCGAATTGTCCGACGATTATAGGGTCGTCCCCACGACCACGGGACTAGGTTGGCCCGCCGCCGACTTTTTTGACGACTATAGGGTCGTCCCCACGACCCCGGGACTAGGTTGGCCCGCCGCCGAATTGCTCGACGACTATAGGGTCGTACCCACGACCCCGGGGCTAGGTTGGCCCGCCGCCGACTTGTCCGACGACTATAGGGTCGTGCCTACCACCCCGGGACTAGATTGGCCTGCCACCATCATGTCCGACGACTATAGGGTCGTCCCCACGACCACGGGACTAGATTGGCCCGCCACCATCATGTCCGACGACTATAGGGTCGTCCCCACGACCACGGGACTAGATTGGCCCGCCACCATCATGTCCGACGACTATAAGGTCGTCCCCACGACCCCGGGACTAGGTTGGCGCGCCGCCGAAATATCCGACGACTATCGGGTCGTCCCCACGACCCCGGGACTAGGTTGGCCCGCCGCCGACTTGTCCGATGACTATAGGGTGGTCTCCACGGCCCCGGGACTAGGATGGCCCGCCGCCGACTTGTCCGACGACTATAGGGTCGTCCCCACGACCCCGGGCCAAAGTTGGCCAGCCGCCGACATGTCCGACGACTATAGGGTCGTCCCCACGACCCCGGGACTAGGTTGGCGCGCCGCCGAAATCTCCGACGACTATCGGGTCGTCCCCACGACCCCGGAACTAGGTTGGCCCGCCGCCGATTTGTCCGATGACTATAGGGTCGTCTCCACGGCCCCGGGACTAGGATGGCCCGCCGCCGACTTGTCCGACGACTATAGGGTCGTCCCCACGACCCCGGGCCAAAGTTGGCCAGCCGCCGACATGTCCGACGACTATAGGGTCGTACCCACGACCCCGGGGCTAGGTTGGCCCACCGCCGACTTGTCCGACGACTATAGGGTCGTGCCTACCACCACGGGACTAGATTGGCCCGCCACCATCATGTCCGACGACTATAGGGTCGTCCCCACGACCACGGGACTAGATTGGCCCGCCACCATCATGTCCGACGACTATAGGGTCGTCCCCACGACCACGGGACTAGATTGGCCCGCCACCATCATGTCCGACGACTATAGGGTCGTCCCCACGACCCCGGGACTAGGTTGGCCCGCCGCCAACTTTTCCGATGACTATAGGGTCGTCCCTACGACCCTGGGCCTACGTTTGCCCGCCGCCGACATGTCCGCCGACTATAGGGTCGTTCCCACGACCACGGGACTTGGTTGGCCCGCCACCATCATGTCCGACGACTATAGGGTCGTCCCCACGACCCCGGGACTAGGTTGGCGCCCCGCCGAAATGTCCGACGACTATCGGGTCGTCCCCACGACCCCGGGACTAGGTTGGCCCGCCGCCGACTTGTCCGACGAGTATAGGGTCGTGCCTACCACCCCGGGACTAGATTGGCCCGCCACCATCATGTCCGACGACTATAGGGTCGTCCCCACGACCACGGGACTAGATTGGCCCGCCACCATCATGTCCGACGACTATAGGGTCGTCCCCACGACCACGGGACTAGATTGGCCCGCCACCATCATGTCCGGCGACTATAGGGTCGTCCCCACGACCCCGGGACTAGGTTGGCGCGCCGCCGAAATGTCCGACGACTATCGGGTCGTCCCCACGACCCCGGGACTAGGTTGGCCCGCCGCCGACTTGTCCGACGACTATAGGGTCGTGCCTACCACCCCGGGACTAGATTGGCCCGCCACCATCATGTCCGACGACTATAGGGTCGTCCCCACGACCCCGGGACTAGATTGGCCCGCCACCATCATGTCCGAAGACTATGGGGTCGTCCCCACGACCCCGGGACTAGGTTGGCGCGCCACCATCATGTCCGACGACTATAGGGTCGTCCCCACGACCCCGGGACTAGGTTGGCCCGCCGCCGAATTGTCCGACGATTATAGGGTCGTCCCCACGACCACGGGACTAGGTTGGCCCGCCGCCGACTTTTTTGACGACTATAGGGTCGTCCCCACGACCCCGGGAGTAGGTTGGCCCGCCGCCGACTTGTCCGACGACTATAGGGTCGTCCCCACGACCCCGGGACTAGGTTGGACAGCCGCCGACATGTCCCACGACTATAGGGTCGTCCCTACGACCCTGGGCCTACGTTGGCCCGCCGCCGACATGTCCGCTGACTATAGGGTCGTCCCCACGACCCCGGGACTAGGTTGGCCCGCCGCCGACTTGTCCGACGACTATAGGGTCATGCCTACCACCCCGGGACTAGGTTGGCCCGCCGCCGAATTGTCCGACGACTGTAGGGTCGTCCCCACGACAACGGGCCAATGTAGGCCAGCCGCCGTCATGTCCGACGACTATAGGGTCGTCTCCACGACCCCGGGACTAGGTTGGCCAGTCACCGACATGTCCGACGACTATAGGGTCGTCCCCACGACCACGGGCCAAAGTTGCCCTGCCGCCGACATGTCCGACGACTATAGGGTCGTCCCCACTACCCCGGGCCAAAGCTGGCCAGCCGCCGACATGTCCGACGACTATAGGGTCGTCCCCACGACCCCGGGCCAAAGTTGGCCAGCCGCCGACATGTCCGACGACTATAGGGTCGTCCCAACGACCCTGGGCATACGTTGGCCTGCCGCCGACATGTCCGACGACTATAGGGTCGTCCCCACGAACCCGGGACTAGGTTGGCCAGTCACCGACATGTCCGACGAATATAGGGTCGTCCCTACCACCCCGGGACTAGGTTGGCCAGCCGCCGTCATGTCCGACGTCTATAGGGTCGTCCCCTCGACCCCGGGGCTAGATTGCCCCGGCACCGTCATGTCCGACGACTATAGGGTCGTCTCCACGACCCCGGGACTAGGTTGGCCAGCCTCCGACATATCCGACGACTATAGGGTCGTCCCCACGACCACGGCCCTATGTTGGCCAGCCGCCGACATGTCCGCCGACTATAGGGTCGTCCCCACGACCCCGGGACTAGGTTGGCCCGCCGCCGACTTGTCCGACGACTATAGGGTCGTGCCCACGACCACGGGCCAAAGTTGCCCTGCCGCCGACATGTCCGACGACTATAGGGTCGTCCCCACTACCCCGGGCCAAAGCTGGCCAGCCGCCGACATGTCCGACGACTATAGGGTCGTCCCCACGACCACGGGCCAAAGTTGCCCTGCCGCCGACATGTCCGACGACTATAGGGTCGTCCCCACTACCCCGGGCCAAAGCTGGCCAGCCGCCGACATGTCCGACGACTATAGGGTCGTCCCCACGACCCCGGGCCAAAGTTGGCCAGCCGCCGACATGTCCGACGACTATAGGGTCGTCCCAACGACCCTGGGCATACGTTGGCCAGTCACCGACATGTCCGACGAATATAGGGTCGTCCCTACCACCCCGGGACTAGGTTGGCCAGCCGCCGACATGTCCGACGTCTATAGGGTCGTCCCCTCGACCCCGGGGCTAGATTGCCCCGGCACCGTCATGTCCGACGACTATAGGGTCGTCTCCACGACCCCGGGACTAGGTTGGCCAGCCTCCGACATATCCGACGACTATAGGGTCGTCCCCACGACCACGGCCCTATGTTGGCCAGCCGCCGACATGTCCGCCGACTATAGGGTCGTCCCCACGACCCCGGGACTAGGTTGGCCCGCCGCCGACTTGTCCGACGACTATAGGGTCGTGCCTACCACCGCGGGAATAGGTTGGCCAGCCTCCGACATATCCGACGACTATAGGGTCGTTCCCACGACCACGGGCCAAAGTTGGCCAGCCGCCGACATGTCCGACGACTATAGGGTCGTCCCCACGCCCCGGGACTAGATTGGCCCGCCACTATCATGTTCGACGACTATAGGGTCGTCCCCACGACCACGGGACTAGGTTGGCCCGCCGCCGAATTGTCCGACGACTATAGGGTCGTGCCTACCACCCCGGGACTAGATTGGCCCGCCACCATCATGTCCGACGACTAAAGGGTCGTCCCCACGACCCCGGGTCTAGGATGACCCGCCGCCGACTTGTCCGACGACAATAGGGTCGTCCCCACGACCCCGGGACTAGGTTGGCCAGCCTCCGACATATCCGACGACTATAGGGTCATTCCCACGACTACGGGCCAAATTTGGCCAGCCGCCGACATGTCCGACGACTATAGGGTCGTCCCCACGACCCCGGGACTAGATTGGCCCGCCACCAGCATGTCCGACGACTATAGGGACGTCCCCACGACCCCGGGACTAGGTTGGCCCGCCGCCGACTTGTCCGACGACTATAGGGTCGTCCCCACGACCACGGGCCAAAGTTGCCCTGCCGCCGACATGTCCGACGACTATAGGGTCGTCCCCACGACCCCGGGACTAGGATGACCCGCCGCCAACATGTCCGACGACAATAGGGTCGTCCCCACGACCTCGGGACTAGGTTGGCCCGACGCCGACTTGTCCGACGACTGTAGGGTCGTCTCCACGACCCCGGGACTAGGATGGCCCGCCGCGGACTTGTCCGACGACTATAGGGTCGTCCCCACGACCCCGGGCCAAAGTTGGCCAGCCGCCGACATGTCCGACGACTATAGGGTCGTCCCCACGCCCCGGGACTAGATTGCCCCGCCACCGTCATGTCCGACGACTATAGGGTCGTCTCCACGACCCCGGGACTAGGTTGGCCAGTCACCGACATGTCCGACGACTATAGGGTCGTCCCCACGACCACGGGCCAAAGTTGGCCAGCCGCCGACATGTCCGACGACTACAGGGTCGTCCCCACGACCCCGGGACTAGGTTGGCGCGCCGCCGAAATCTCCGACGACTATCGGGTCGTCCCCACGACCCCGGAACTAGGTTGGCCCGCCGCCGATTTGTCCGATGACTATAGGGTCGTCTCCACGGCCCCGGGACTAGGATGGCCCGCCGCCGACTTGTCCGACGACTATAGGGTCGTCCCCACGACCCCGGGCCAAAGTTGGCCAGCCGCCGACATGTCCGACGACTACAGGGTCGTCCCCACGACCCCGGGACTAGGTTGGCGCGCCGCCGAAATCTCCGACGACTATCGGGTCGTCCCCACGACCCCGGAACTAGGTTGGCCCGCCGCCGATTTGTCCGATGACTATAGGGTCGTCTCCACGGCCCCGGGACTAGGATGGCCCGCCGCCGACTTGTCCGACGACTATAGGGTCGTCCCTACGACCCTGGGCCTACGTTTGCCCGCCGCCGACATGTCCGCCGACTATAGGGTCGTTCCCACGACCACGGGACTAGGTTGGCCCGCCACCATCATGTCCGACGACTATAGGGTCGTCCCCACGACCCCGGGACTAGGTTGGCGCCCCGCCGAAATGTCCGACGACTATCGGGTCGTCCCCACGACCCCGGGACTAGGTTGGCCCGCCGCCGACTTGTCCGACGAGTATAGGGTCGTGCCTACCACCCCGGGACTAGATTGGCCCGCCACCATCATGTCCGACGACTATAGGGTCGTCCCCACGACCACGGGACTAGATTGGCCCGCCACCATCATGTCCGACGACTATAGGGTCGTCCCCACGACCACGGGACTAGATTGGCCCGCCACCATCATGTCCGGCGACTATAGGGTCGTCCCCACGACCCCGGGACTAGGTTGGCCCGCCGCCGAATTGTCCGACGACTGTAGGGTCGTCCCCACGACAACGGGCCAATGTAGGCCAGCCGCCGTCATGTCCGACGACTATAGGGTCGTCTCCACGACCCCGGGACTAGGTTGGCCAGTCACCGACATGTCCGACGACTATAGGGTCGTCCCCACGACCACGGGCCAAAGTTGCCCTGCCGCCGACATGTCCGACGACTATAGGGTCGTCCCCACTACCCCGGGCCAAAGCTGGCCAGCCGCCGACATGTCCGACGACTATAGGGTCGTCCCCACGACCCCGGGCCAAAGTTGGCCAGCCGCCGACATGTCCGACGACTATAGGGTCGTCCCAACGACCCTGGGCATACGTTGGCCTGCCGCCGACATGTCCGACGACTATAGGGTCGTCCCCACGAACCCGGGACTAGGTTGGCCAGTCACCGACATGTCCGACGAATATAGGGTCGTCCCTACCACCCCGGGACTAGGTTGGCCAGCCGCCGTCATGTCCGACGTCTATAGGGTCGTCCCCTCGACCCCGGGGCTAGATTGCCCCGGCACCGTCATGTCCGACGACTATAGGGTCGTCTCCACGACCCCGGGACTAGGTTGGCCAGCCTCCGACATATCCGACGACTATAGGGTCGTCCCCACGACCACGGCCCTATGTTGGCCAGCCGCCGACATGTCCGCCGACTATAGGGTCGTCCCCACGACCCCGGGACTAGGTTGGCCCGCCGCCGACTTGTCCGACGACTATAGGGTCGTGCCCACGACCACGGGCCAAAGTTGCCCTGCCGCCGACATATCCGACGACTATAGGGTCGTCCCCACTACCCCGGGCCAAAGCTGGCCAGCCGCCGACATGTCCGACGACTATAGGGTCGTCCCCACGACCACGGGACTAGATTGGCCCGCCACCATCATGTCCGACGACTATAGGGTCGTCCCCACGACCACGGGACTAGATTGGCCCGCCACCATCATGTCCGGCGACTATAGGGTCGTCCCCACGACCCCGGGACTAGGTTGGCGCGCCGCCGAAATGTCCGACGACTATCGGGTCGTCCCCACGACCCCGGGACTAGGTTGGTCCGCCGCCGACTTGTCCGACGACTATAGGGTCGTGCCTACCACCCCGGGACTAGATTGGCCCGCCACCATCATGTCCGACGACTATAGGGTCGTCCCCACGACCCCGGGACTAGATTGGCCCGCCACCATCATGTCCGAAGACTATGGGGTCGTCCCCACGACCCCGGGACTAGGTTGGCGCGCCACCATCATGTCCGACGACTATAGGGTCGTCCCCACGACCCCGGGACTAGGCTGGCCAGCCGCCGACATGTCCGACGACTATCGGGTCGTCCCCACGACCCCGGGACTAGGTTGGCCCGCCGCCGACTTGTCCGATGACTATAGGGTCGTCTCCACGGCCCCGGGACTAGGATGGCCAGCCGCCGACATGTCCGACGACTATAGGGTCGTCCCCACGCCCCGGGACTAGATTGGCCCGCCACCATCATGTCCGACGACTATAGGGTCGTCCCCACGACCACGGGACTAGGTTGGCCCGCCGCCGAATTGTCCGACGACTATAGGGTCGTGCCTACCACCGCGGGAATAGGTTGGCCAGCCTCCGACATATCCGACGACTATAGGGTCGTCCCCCCGACCACGGCCCAATGTTGGCCAGCCGCCGACATGTCCGATGACTATAGGGTCGTCCCCACGACCCCGGGACTAGATTGGCCCGCCACCATCATGTCCGACGACTATAGGGTCGTCCCCACAACCCCGGGACTAGGTTGGCGCGCCGCCGAAATGTCCGACGACTATCGGGTCGTCCCCACGACCCCGGGATTGGTTGGCCCGCCGCCGACTTGTCCGATGACTATAGGGTCGTCTCCACGGCCCCGGGACTAGGATGGCCCGCCGCCGACTTGTCCGACGACTATAGGGTCGTCCCCACGACCCCGGGCCAAAGTTGGCCAACCGCCGACATGTCCGACGACTATAGGGTCGTCCCCACGACCCAGGGACTAGGTTGGCCCGCCGCCGACATTTCCGATGACTATAGTGTCGTCCCTACGACCCTGGGCCTACGTTGGCCCGCCGCCGACATGTCCGCCGACTATAGGGTCGTCCCCACGACCCCGGGACTAGGTTGGCCCGCCGCCGACTTGTCCGACGACTATAGGGTCGTGCCTACCACCCCGGGACTAGATTGGCCCGCCACCATCATGTCCGACGACTAAAGGGTCGTCCCCACGACCCCGGGACTAGGATGACCCGCCGCCGACTTGTCCGACGACAATAGGGTCGTCCCCACGCCCCGGGACTAGATTGGCCCGCCACCATCATGTCCGACGACTATAGGGTCGTCCCCACGACCACGGGACTAGGTTGGCCCGCCGCCGAATTGTCCGACGACTATAGGGTCGTGCCTACCACCGCGGGAATAGGTTGGCCAGCCTCCGACATATCCGACGACTATAGGGTCGTCCCCCCGACCACGGCCCAATGTTGGCCAGCCGCCGACATGTCCGATGACTATAGGGTCGTCCCCACGACCCCGGGACTAGATTGGCCCGCCACCATCATGTCCGACGAGTATAGGGTCGTCCCCACGACCCCGGGACTAGGTTGGCGCGCCGCCGAAATGTCCGACGACTATCGGGTCGTCCCCACGACCCCGGGACTAGGTTGGCCCGCCGCCGACTTGTCCGATGACTATAGGGTCGTCTCCACGGCCCCGGGACTAGGATGGCCCGCCGCCGACTTGTCCGACGACTATAGGGTCGTCCCCACGACCCCGGGCCAAAGTTGGCCAGCCGCCGACATGTCCGACGACTATAGGGTCGTCCCCACGACCCCGGGACTAGGTTGGCCCGCCGCCGACTTTTCCGATGACTATAGTGTCGTCCCTACGACCCTGGGCCTACGTTGGCCCGCCGCCGACATGTCCGCCGACTATAGGGTCGTCCCCACGACCCCGGGACTAGGTTGGCCCGCCGCCGACTTGTCCGACGACTATAGGGTCGTGCCTACCACCCCGGGACTAGGCTGGCCCGCCGCCGAATTGTCCGACGACTATAGGGTCGTCCCCACGACCACGGGACTAGGTTGGCCCGCCGCCGAATTGTCCGACGACTATAGGGTCGTGCCTACCACCCCGGGACTAAGTTGGCCAGCCTCCGACATATCCGACGACTATAGGGTCGTTCCCACGACCACGGGACTAGGTTGGCCCGCCGCCGACTTGTCCGACGACTATAGGGTCGTGCCTACCACCCCGGGACTAGGTTGGCCCGCCGCCGAATTGTCCGACGACTATAGGGTCGTCCCCACGACCCCGGGACTAGGATGACCCGCCGCCGACTTGTCCGACGACAATAGGGTCGTCCCCACGACGCCGGGCCTAAGTTGGCCTGCCGCCGACATGTCCGACGACTATAGGGTCATCCCCACGACCCAGGGACTAGATTGGCCCGCCACCGTCATGTCCGACGACTATAGGGTCGTCCCCACGACCCCGGGACTAGATTGGCCCGCCACCATCATGTCCGACGACTATAGCGTCGTCCCCACGACCCCGGGACTAGGTTGGTCCGCCGCCGACTTGTCCGACGACTATAGGGTCGTGCCTACCACCCCGGGACTAGATTGGCCCGCCACCATCATGTCCGACGACTATAGGGTCGTCCCCACGACCCCGGGACTAGATTGGCCCGCCACCATCATGTCCGAAGACTATGGGGTCGTCCCCACGACCCCGGGACTAGGTTGGCGCGCCACCATCATGTCCGACGACTATAGGGTCGTCCCCACGACCCCGGGACTAGGCTGGCCAGCCGCCGACATGTCCGACGACTATCGGGTCGTCCCCACGACCCCGGGACTAGGTTGGCCCGCCGCCGACTTGTCCGATGACTATAGGGTCGTCTCCACGGCCCCGGGACTAGGATGGCCAGCCGCCGACATGTCCGACGACTATAGGGTCGTCCCCACGCCCCGGGACTAGATTGGCCCGCCACCATCATGTCCGACGACTATAGGGTCGTCCCCACGACCACGGGACTAGGTTGGCCCGCCGCCGAATTGTCCGACGACTATAGGGTCGTGCCTACCACCGCGGGAATAGGTTGGCCAGCCTCCGACATATCCGACGACTATAGGGTCGTCCCCCCGACCACGGCCCAATGTTGGCCAGCCGCCGACATGTCCGATGACTATAGGGTCGTCCCCACGACCCCGGGACTAGATTGGCCCGCCACCATCATGTCCGACGACTATAGGGTCGTCCCCACGACCCCGGGACTAGGTTGGCGCGCCGCCGAAATGTCCGACGACTATCGGGTCGTCCCCACGACCCCGGGATTGGTTGGCCCGCCGCCGACTTGTCCGATGACTATAGGGTCGTCTCCACGGCCCCGGGACTAGGATGGCCCGCCGCCGACTTGTCCGACGACTATAGGGTCGTCCCCACGACCCCGGGCCAAAGTTGGCCAACCGCCGACATGTCCGACGACTATAGGGTCGTCCCCACGACCCAGGGACTAGGTTGGCCCGCCGCCGACATTTCCGATGACTATAGTGTCGTCCCTACGACCCTGGGCCTACGTTGGCCCGCCGCCGACATGTCCGCCGACTATAGGGTCGTCCCCACGACCCCGGGACTAGGTTGGCCCGCCGCCGACTTGTCCGACGACTATAGGGTCGTGCCTACCACCCCGGGACTAGATTGGCCCGCCACCATCATGTCCGACGACTAAAGGGTCGTCCCCACGACCCCGGGACTAGGATGACCCGCCGCCGACTTGTCCGACGACAATAGGGTCGTCCCCACGCCCCGGGACTAGATTGGCCCGCCACCATCATGTCCGACGACTATAGGGTCGTCCCCACGACCACGGGACTAGGTTGGCCCGCCGCCGAATTGTCCGACGACTATAGGGTCGTGCCTACCACCGCGGGAATAGGTTGGCCAGCCTCCGACATATCCGACGACTATAGGGTCGTCCCCCCGACCACGGCCCAATGTTGGCCAGCCGCCGACATGTCCGATGACTATAGGGTCGTCCCCACGACCCCGGGACTAGATTGGCCCGCCACCATCATGTCCGACGAGTATAGGGTCGTCCCCACGACCCCGGGACTAGGTTGGCGCGCCGCCGAAATGTCCGACGACTATCGGGTCGTCCCCACGACCCCGGGACTAGGTTGGCCCGCCGCCGACTTGTCCGATGACTATAGGGTCGTCTCCACGGCCCCGGGACTAGGATGGCCCGCCGCCGACTTGTCCGACGACTATAGGGTCGTCCCCACGACCCCGGGCCAAAGTTGGCCAGCCGCCGACATGTCCGACGACTATAGGGTCGTCCCCACGACCCCGGGACTAGGTTGGCCCGCCGCCGACTTTTCCGATGACTATAGTGTCGTCCCTACGACCCTGGGCCTACGTTGGCCCGCCGCCGACATGTCCGCCGACTATAGGGTCGTCCCCACGACCCCGGGACTAGGTTGGCCCGCCGCCGACTTGTCCGACGACTATAGGGTCGTGCCTACCACCCCGGGACTAGGCTGGCCCGCCGCCGAATTGTCCGACGACTATAGGGTCGTCCCCACGACCACGGGACTAGGTTGGCCCGCCGCCGAATTGTCCGACGACTATAGGGTCGTGCCTACCACCCCGGGACTAAGTTGGCCAGCCTCCGACATATCCGACGACTATAGGGTCGTTCCCACGACCACGGGACTAGGTTGGCCCGCCGCCGACTTGTCCGACGACTATAGGGTCGTGCCTACCACCCCGGGACTAGGTTGGCCCGCCGCCGAATTGTCCGACGACTATAGGGTCGTCCCCACGACCCCGGGACTAGGATGACCCGCCGCCGACTTGTCCGACGACAATAGGGTCGTCCCCACGACGCCGGGCCTAAGTTGGCCTGCCGCCGACATGTCCGACGACTATAGGGTCATCCCCACGACCCAGGGACTAGATTGGCCCGCCACCGTCATGTCCGACGACTATAGGGTCGTCCCCACGACCCCGGGACTAGATTGGCCCGCCACCATCATGTCCGACGACTATAGCGTCGTCCCCACGACCCCGGGACTAGGTTGGCCCGCGGCCGACTTGTCCGACGACTATAGGGTCGTCCCCACGACCACGGGCCAAAGTTGGCCAGCCGCCGACATGTCTGACGACTATAGGGTCGTCCCCACGACCACGGGCCAAAGTTGCCCTGCCGCCGACATGTCCGACGACTATAGGGTCGTCCCCACGACCCCGGGACTAGGATGACCCGCCGCCGACTTGTCCGACGACGATAGGGTCGTCCCCACGACCTCGGGACTAGGTTGGCGCGCCGCCGAAATGTCCGACGACTATCGGGTCGTCCCCACGACCCCGGGACTAGGTTGGCCCGCCGCCGACTTGTCCGACGACTATAGGGTCGTCCCCACGACCACGGGCCAAAGTTGGCCAGCCGCCGACATGTCTGACGACTATAGGGTCGTCCCCACGACCACGGGCCAAAGTTGCCCTGCCGCCGACATGTCCGACGACTATAGGGTCGTCCCCACGACCCCGGGACTAGGATGACCCGCCGCCGACTTGTCCGACGACAATAGGGTCGTCCCCAAGACCTCGGGACTAGGTTGGCGCGCCGCCGAAATGTCCGACGACTATCGGGTCGTCCCCACGACCCCGGGACTAGGTTGGCCCGCCGCCGACTTGTCCGACGACTATAGGGTCGTGCCTACCACCCCGGAACTAGATTGGCCCGCCACCATCATGTCCGACGACTAAAGGGTCGTCCCCACGACCCCGGGACTAGGATGACCCGCCGCCGACTTGTCCGACGACAATAGGGTCGTCCCCACGACCCCGAGACTAGGTTGGCCAGCCTCCGACATATCCGACGACTATAGGATCATTCCCACGACAACGGGCCAATGTTGGCCAGCCGCCGTCATGTCCGACGACTATAGGCTCGTCTCCACGACCCCGGGAGTAGGTTGGCCCGCCGCCAATATTTCGGACGACTATAGGGTCGTCCCCACGACCCCGGGACTAGGTTGGCCCGCCGCCGACTTTTCCGATGACTATAGGGTCGTCCCTACGACCCTGGGCCTACGTTGGCCCGCCGCCGACATGTCCGCCGACTATAGGGTCGTCCCCACGACCCCGGGACTAGGTTGGCCCGCCGCCGACTTGTCCGACGACTATAGGGTCGTCCCCACGACCACGGGACTAGATTGGCCCGCCACCATCATGTCCGACGACTATAGGGTCGTCCCCACGACCCCGGGACTAGGTTGGCGCGCCGCCGAAATGTCCGACGACTATCGGGTCGTCCCCACGACCCCGGGACTAGGTTGGCCCGCCGCCGACTTGTCCGATGACTATAGGGTGGTCTCCACGGCCCCGGGACTAGGATGGCCCGCCGCCGACTTGTCCGACGACTATAGGGTCGTCCCCACGACCCCGGGACTAGGATGACCCGCCGCCGACTTGTCCGACGACGATAGGGTCGTGCCTACCACCCCGGGACTAGGTTGGCCAGCCTCCGACATATCCGACGACCATAGGGTCGTCCCCACGACCCCGGGACTAGGTTGGCCCGCCGCCGACATGTCCGCCGACTATAGGGTCGTCCCCACGACCCCGTGACTAGGTTGGCCCGCCGCCGACATGTCCGACGACTATAGGGTCGTCCCCACGCCCCGGGACTAGATTGGCCCGCCACCATCATGTCCGACGACTATAGGGTCGTCCCCACGACCACGGGACTAGGTTGGCCCGCCACCATCATGTCCGACGACTATAGGGTCGTCCCCACGACCACGGGACTAGATTGGCCCGCCACCATCATGTCCGACGACTATAGGGTCGTCCCCACGACCCCGGGACTAGGTTGGCGCGCCGCCGAAATGTCCGACGACTATCGGGTCGTCCCCACGACCCCGGGACTAGGTTGGCCCGCCGCCGACTTGTCCGATGACTATAGGGTGGTCTCCACGGCCCCGGGACTAGGATGGCCCGCCGCCGACTTGTCCGACGACTATAGGGTCGTCCCCACGACCCCGGGCCTAAGTTGGCCAGCCGCCGACATGTCCGACGACTATAGGGTCGTCCCAACGACCCTGGGCCTACGTTGGCCCGCCGCCGACATGTCCGCCGACTATAGGGTCGTCCCCACGACCCCGGGACTAGGTTGGCCCGCCGCCGACTTGTCCGACGACTATAGGGTCATGCCTACCACCCCGTGACTAGGTTGGCCCGCCGCCGACATGTCCGACGACTATAGGGTCGTCCCCGCGCCCCGGGACTAGATTGGCCCGCCACCATCATGTCCGACGACTATAGGGTCGTCCCCACGACCACGGGACTAGGTTGGCCCGCCACCATCATGTCCGACGACTATAGGGTCGTCCCCACGACCACGGGACTAGATTGGCCCGCCACCATCATGTCCGACGACTATAGGGTCGTCCCCACGACCCCGGGACTAGGTTGGCGCGCCGCCGAAATGTCCGACGACTATCGGGTCGTCCCCACGACCCCGGGACTAGGTTGGCCCGCCGCCGACTTGTCCGATGACTATAGGGTGGTCTCCACGGCCCCGGGACTAGGATGGCCCGCCGCCGACTTGTCCGACGACTATAGGGTCGTCCCCACGACCCCGGGCCTAAGTTGGCCAGCCGCCGACATGTCCGACGACTATAGGGTCGTCCCCACGACCCCGGGACTAGGTTGGCGCGCCGCCGAAATCTCCGACGACTATCGGGTCGTCCCCACGACCCCGGAACTAGGTTGGCCCGCCGCCGACTTGTCCGATGACTATAGGGTCGTCTCCACGGCCCCGGGACTAGGATGGCCCGCCGCCGACTTGTCCGACGACTATAGGGTCGTCCCCACGACCCCGGGCCAAAGTTGGCCAGCCGCCGACATGTGCGACGACTATAGGGTCGTCCCCACGACCCCGGGACTAGGTTGGCCCGCCGCCGACTTTTCCGATGACTATAGGGTCGTCCCTACGACCCTGGGCCTACGTTTGCCCGCCGCCGACATGTCCGCCGACTATAGGGTCGTTCCCACGACCACGGGACTAGGTTGGCCCGCCACCATCATGTCCGACGACTATAGGGTCGTCCCCACGACCCCGGGACTAGGTTGGCGCCCCGCCGAAATGTCCGACGACTATCGGGTCGTCCCCACGACCCCGGGACTAGGTTGGCCCGCCGCCGACTTGTCCGACGAGTATAGGGTCGTGCCTACCACCCCGGGACTAGATTGGCCCGCCACCATCATGTCCGACGACTATAGGGTCGTCCCCACGACCACGGGACTAGATTGGCCCGCCACCATCATGTCCGACGACTATAGGGTCGTCCCCACGACCACGGGACTAGATTGGCCCGCCACCATCATGTCCGACGACTATAGGGTCGTCCCCACCACCACGGGACTAGGTTGGCCCGCCGCCGAATTGTCCGACGACTATAGGGTCGTGCCTACCACCCCGGGACTAGGTTGGCCAGCCTCCGACATATCCGACGACCATAGGGTCGTCCCCACGACCACGGCCCTATGTTGGCCAGCCGCCGACATGTCCGCCGACTATAGGGTCGTCCCCACGACCCCGGGAATAGGTTGGCCCGCCGCCGACTTTTCCGATGACTATAGGGTCGTCCCTACGACCCTGGGCCTACGATGGCCCTTCGCCGACATGTCCGCCGACTATACTGTCGTCCCCACGACCCCGGGACTAGGTTGGCCCGCCGCCGAATTGTCCGACGACTATAGGGTCGTGCCTACCACCGCGGGAATAGTTTGGCCAGCCGCCGACTTGTCCGACGACAATAGAGTCGTCCCCACGACGCCGGGCCTAAGTTGGCCTGCCGCCGACATGTCCGACGAATATAGGGTCGTCCCCACGAACCCGGGACTAGGTTGGCCAGTCACCGCCATGTCCGACGAATATAGGGTCGTCCCTACCACCCCGGGACTAGGTTGGCCAGCCGCCGACATGTCCGACGTCTATAGGGTCGTCCCCTCGACCCCGGGGCTAGATTGCCCCGCCACCGTCATGTCCGACGACTATAGGGTCGTCTCCACGACCCCGGGACTAGGTTGGCCAGTCACCGACATGTCCGACGACTATAGGGTCGTCCCCACGACCACGGGCCAAAGTTGCCCTCCCGCCGACGTGTCCGACGACTATAGGGTCGTCCCCACTACCCCGGGCCAAAGCTGGCCAGCCGCCGACATGTCCGACGACTATACGGTCGTCCCCACGACCCCGGGACTAGGTTGGCCCGCCGCAGACTTGTCCGATGACTATAGGGTGGTCTCCACGGCCCCGGGACTAGGATGGCCCGCCGCCGACTATAGGGTCGTCCCCACGACCCCGGGCCAAAGTTGGCCCGCCGCCGACTTTTCCGATGACTATAGGGTCGTCCCTACGACCCTGGGCCTACGTTGGCCCGCCGCCGACATGTCCGCCGACTATACGGTCGTCCCCACGACCCCGGGACTAGGTTGGCCCGCCGCCGACTTGTCCGACGACTATAGGGTCGTGCCTACCACCCCGGGACTAGGTTGGCCCGCCGCCGAATTGCTGGACGACTATAGGGTCGTACCCACGACCCCGGGGCTAGGTTGGCCCGCCGCCGACTTGTCCGACGACTATAGGGTCGTGCCTACCACCCCGGGACTAGATTGGCCTGCCACCATCATGTCCGACGACTATAGGGTCGTCCCCACGACCACGGGACTAGATTGGCCCGCCACCATCATGTCCGACGACTATAGGGTCGTCCCCACGACCACGGGACTAGATTGGCCCGCCACCATCATGTCCGACGACTATAGGGTCGTCCCCACGACCCCGGGACTACATTGGCTCGCCACCATCATGTCCGAAGACTATGGGGTCGTCCCCACGACCCCGGGACTAGGTTGGCGCGCCACCATCATGTCCGACGACTATAGGGTCGTCCCCACGACCCCGGGACTAGGTTGGCCCGCCGCCGAATTGTCCGACGATTATAGGGTCGTCCCCACGACCACGGGACTAGGTTGGCCCGCCGCCGACTTTTTTGACGACTATAGGGTCGTCCCCACGACCCCGGGAGTAGGTTGGCCCGCCGCCGACTTGTCCGACGACTATAGGGTCATGCCTACCACCCCGGGACTAGGT
The DNA here is from genome assembly GCA_946251845.1 of Andrena fulva. Classification (NCBI taxonomy): domain Eukaryota; kingdom Metazoa; phylum Arthropoda; class Insecta; order Hymenoptera; family Andrenidae; genus Andrena; species Andrena fulva. Next base: position 1,105,675 of record CAMITZ010000297.1, read on the forward strand.
TGGCCCGCCGCCGAATTGTCCGACGACTGTAGGGTCGTCCCCACGACAACGGGCCAATGTAGGCCAGCCGCCGTCATGTCCGACGACTATAGGGTCGTCTCCACGACCCCGGGACTAGGTTGGCCAGTCACCGACATGTCCGACGACTATAGGGTCGTCCCCACGACCACGGGCCAAAGTTGCCCTGCCGCCGACATGTCCGACGACTATAGGGTCGTCCCCACTACCCCGGGCCAAAGCTGGCCAGCCGCCGACATGTCCGACGACTATAGGGTCGTCCCCACGACCCCGGGCCAAAGTTGGCCAGCCGCCGACATGTCCGACGACTATAGGGTCGTCCCAACGACCCTGGGCATACGTTGGCCTGCCGCCGACATGTCCGACGACTATAGGGTCGTCCCCACGAACCCGGGACTAGGTTGGCCAGTCACCGACATGTCCGACGAATATAGGGTCGTCCCTACCACCCCGGGACTAGGTTGGCCAGCCGCCGTCATGTCCGACGTCTATAGGGTCGTCCCCTCGACCCCGGGGCTAGATTGCCCCGGCACCGTCATGTCCGACGACTATAGGGTCGTCTCCACGACCCCGGGACTAGGTTGGCCAGCCTCCGACATATCCGACGACTATAGGGTCGTCCCCACGACCACGGCCCTATGTTGGCCAGCCGCCGACATGTCCGCCGACTATAGGGTCGTCCCCACGACCCCGGGACTAGGTTGGCCCGCCGCCGTCTTGTCCGACGACTATAGGGTCGTGCCCACGACCACGGGCCAAAGTTGCCCTGCCGCCGACATATCCGACGACTATAGGGTCGTCCCCACTACCCCGGGCCAAAGCTGGCCAGCCGCCGACATGTCCGACGACTATAGGGTCGTCCCCACGACCACGGGACTAGATTGGCCCGCCACCATCATGTCCGACGACTATAGGGTCGTCCCCACGACCACGGGACTAGATTGGCCCGCCACCATCATGTCCGGCGACTATAGGGTCGTCCCCACGACCCCGGGACTAGGTTGGCGCGCTGCCGAAATGTCCGACGACTATCGGGTCGTCCCCACGACCCCGGGACTAGGTTGGTCCGCCGCCGACTTGTCCGACGACTATAGGGTCGTGCCTACCACCCCGGGACTAGATTGGCCCGCCACCATCATGTCCGACGACTATAGGGTCGTCCCCACGACCCCGGGACTAGATTGGCCCGCCACCATCATGTCCGAAGACTATGGGGTCGTCCCCACGACCCCGGGACTAGGTTGGCGCGCCACCATCATGTCCGACGACTATAGGGTCGTCCCCACGACCCCGGGACTAGGTTGGCCCGCCGCCGAATTGTCCGACGATTATAGGGTCGTCCCCACGACGACGGGACTAGGTTGGCCCGCCGCCGACTTTTTTGACGACTATAGGGTCGTCCCCACGACCCCGGGAGTAGGTTGGCCAGCCTCCGACATATCCGACGACTATAGGGTCATTCCCACGACTACGGGCCAAATTTGGCCAGCCGCCGACATGTCCGACGACCCCGGGCCCAAGTTATTATTATTATTATTATTATTATTATTATTAATCGACGGGAGAACCCTTTAGAATACAAATTATTACATATAAATACAGAGAACAATAAGTAAATATCGCATGATACATGGCATGAAATATGACAGACAACTGAAAATAGAGAGTACAAAAACAAACTAAACAAAAACAAAAACAAAAACAGAAACAGAAATATTAACAAAATCGTCTACAAGCGGCAACATCACCGCGGACAGCGATAACGCAAAATAAGATAAATTAAGTAGGTGGCAGTCTACTAAGCAACTGGCCCCTGAACGTGGCGAGGGAGGCTGAGAATAAATCCAATTCCGCTGGACACTGGTTTAACTCGTCCATAGCGCGATTTATGGGATCGAGAGTATAATGGTGATATTCAGGGACGCGCGGAACAAAGAGAGGTCTCGGACGCAGTGACCGTTGCGGAGCTTGTAAACAGATCAGTGACACGAGCCCGTGACAGTTTATATGTCCGTGAAAAACTTTATATAAAAATAATATGTCCGAACAGACACGGCGGACGCTCAAGGTGGTAAGTCCCGTCTTTCGCAAGGCTGGACTATAATCGTGATCATCAAACCGCATTGGGCAACCTGACACCCTCATGGCAAGCCTGAGGAACTTGTGCTGGACCCTTTCAGTTGCACTGGCGTACAACTTATGTTTGGGGCTCCAAATAACCGATGCATATTCAATCTGCGGCCTTACCAGTGCGACATATAACAATTTTAATGTCCTAATCCTTTTGAAGTGTTTAGCAAAACGGGCGATAAACGACTATAGGGTCGTGCCTACCACCCCGGGACTAGGCTGGCCAGCCGCCGACATGTCCGACGACTATCGGGTCGTCCCCACGACCCCGGGACTAGGTTGGCCCGCCGCCGACTTGTCCGATGACTATAGGGTCGTCTCCACGGCCCCGGGACTAGGATGGCCAGCCGCCGACATGTCCGACGACTATAGGGTCGTCCCCACGCCCCGGGACTAGATTGGCCCGCCACCATCATGTCCGACGACTATAGGGTCGTCCCCACGACCACGGGACTAGGTTGGCCCGCCGCCGAATTGTCCGACGACTATAGGGTCGTGCCTACCACCGCGGGAATAGGTTGGCCAGCCTCCGACATATCCGACGACTATAGGGTCGTCCCCCCGACCACGGCCCAATGTTGGCCAGCCGCCGACATGTCCGATGACTATAGGGTCGTCCCCACGACCCCGGGACTAGATTGGCCCGCCACCATCATGTCCGACGACTATAGGGTCGTCCCCACGACCCCGGGACTAGGTTGGCGCGCCGCCGAAATGTCCGACGACTATCGGGTCGTCCCCACGACCCCGGGATTGGTTGGCCCGCCGCCGACTTGTCCGATGACTATAGGGTCGTCTCCACGGCCCCGGGACTAGGATGGCCCGCCGCCGACTTGTCCGACGACTATAGGGTCGTCCCCACGACCCCGGGCCAAAGTTGGCCAACCGCCGACATGTCCGACGACTATAGGGTCGTCCCCACGACCCAGGGACTAGGTTGGCCCGCCGCCGACATTTCCGATGACTATAGTGTCGTCCCTACGACCCTGGGCCTACGTTGGCCCGCCGCCGACATGTCCGCCGACTATAGGGTCGTCCCCACGACCCCGGGACTAGGTTGGCCCGCCGCCGACTTGTCCGACGACTATAGGGTCGTGCCTACCACCCCGGGACTAGATTGGCCCGCCACCATCATGTCCGACGACTAAAGGGTCGTCCCCACGACCCCGGGACTAGGATGACCCGCCGCCGACTTGTCCGACGACAATAGGGTCGTCCCCACGCCCCGGGACTAGATTGGCCCGCCACCATCATGTCCGACGACTATAGGGTCGTCCCCACGACCACGGGACTAGGTTGGCCCGCCGCCGAATTGTCCGACGACTATAGGGTCGTGCCTACCACCGCGGGAATAGGTTGGCCAGCCTCCGACATATCCGACGACTATAGGGTCGTCCCCCCGACCACGGCCCAATGTTGGCCAGCCGCCGACATGTCCGATGACTATAGGGTCGTCCCCACGACCCCGGGACTAGATTGGCCCGCCACCATCATGTCCGACGAGTATAGGGTCGTCCCCACGACCCCGGGACTAGGTTGGCGCGCCGCCGAAATGTCCGACGACTATCGGGTCGTCCCCACGACCCCGGGACTAGGTTGGCCCGCCGCCGACTTGTCCGATGACTATAGGGTCGTCTCCACGGCCCCGGGACTAGGATGGCCCGCCGCCGACTTGTCCGACGACTATAGGGTCGTCCCCACGACCCCGGGCCAAAGTTGGCCAGCCGCCGACATGTCCGACGACTATAGGGTCGTCCCCACGACCCCGGGACTAGGTTGGCCCGCCGCCGACTTTTCCGATGACTATAGTGTCGTCCCTACGACCCTGGGCCTACGTTGGCCCGCCGCCGACATGTCCGCCGACTATAGGGTCGTCCCCACGACCCCGGGACTAGGTTGGCCCGCCGCCGACTTGTCCGACGACTATAGGGTCGTGCCTACCACCCCGGGACTAGGCTGGCCCGCCGCCGAATTGTCCGACGACTATAGGGTCGTCCCCACGACCACGGGACTAGGTTGGCCCGCCGCCGAATTGTCCGACGACTATAGGGTCGTGCCTACCACCCCGGGACTAAGTTGGCCAGCCTCCGACATATCCGACGACTATAGGGTCGTTCCCACGACCACGGGACTAGGTTGGCCCGCCGCCGACTTGTCCGACGACTATAGGGTCGTGCCTACCACCCCGGGACTAGGTTGGCGCGCCGCCGAAATCTCCGACGACTATCGGGTCGTCCCCACGACCCCGGAACTAGGTTGGCCCGCCGCCGATTTGTCCGATGACTATAGGGTCGTCTCCACGGCCCCGGGACTAGGATGGCCCGCCGCCGACTTGTCCGACGACTATAGGGTCGTCCCCACGACCCCGGGCCAAAGTTGGCCAGCCGCCGACATGTCCGACGACTATAGGGTCGTCCCCACGACCCCGGGACTAGGTTGGCGCGCCGCCGAAATCTCCGACGACTATCGGGTCGTCCCCACGACCCCGGAACTAGGTTGGCCCGCCGCCGACTTGTCCGATGACTATAGGGTCGTCTCCACGGCCCCGGGACTAGGATGGCCCGCCGCCGACTTGTCCGACGACTATAGGGTCGTCCCCACGACCCCGGGCCAAAGTTGGCCAGCCGCCGACATGTGCGACGACTATAGGGTCGTCCCCACGACCCCGGGACTAGGTTGGCCCGCCGCCGACTTTTCCGATGACTATAGGGTCGTCCCTACGACCCTGGGCCTACGTTTGCCCGCCGCCGACATGTCCGCCGACTATAGGGTCGTTCCCACGACCACGGGACTAGGTTGGCCCGCCACCATCATGTCCGACGACTATAGGGTCGTCCCCACGACCCCGGGACTAGGTTGGCGCCCCGCCGAAATGTCCGACGACTATCGGGTCGTCCCCACGACCCCGGGGCTAGGTTGGCCCGCCGCCGACTTGTCCGACGAGTATAGGGTCGTGCCTACCACCCCGGGACTAGATTGGCCCGCCACCATCATGTCCGACGACTATAGGGTCGTCCCCACGACCACGGGACTAGATTGGCCCGCCACCATCATGTCCGACGACTATAGGGTCGTCCCCACGACCACGGGACTAGATTGGCCCGCCACCATCATGTCCGACGACTATAGGGTCGTCCCCACCACCACGGGACTAGGTTGGCCCGCCGCCGAATTGTCCGACGACTATAGGGTCGTGCCTACCACCCCGGGACTAGGTTGGCCAGCCTCCGACATATCCGACGACCATAGGGTCGTCCCCACGACCACGGCCATATGTTGGCCAGCCGCCGACATGTCCGCCGACTATAGGGTCGTCCCCACGACCCCGGGAATAGGTTGGCCCGCCGCCGACTTTTCCGATGACTATAGGGTCGTCCCTACGACCCTGGGCCTACGATGGCCCTTCGCCGACATGTCCGCCGACTATACTGTCGTCCCCACGACCCCGGGACTAGGTTGGCCCGCCGCCGAATTGTCCGACGACTATAGGGTCGTGCCTACCACCGCGGGAATAGTTTGGCCAGCCGCCGACTTGTCCGACGACAATAGAGTCGTCCCCACGACGCCGGGCCTAAGTTGGCCTGCCGCCGACATGTCCGACGAATATAGGGTCGTCCCCACGAACCCGGGACTAGGTTGGCCAGTCACCGCCATGTCCGACGAATATAGGGTCGTCCCTACCACCCCGGGACTAGGTTGGCCAGCCGCCGACATGTCCGACGTCTATAGGGTCGTCCCCTCGACCCCGGGGCTAGATTGCCCCGCCACCGTCATGTCCGACGACTATAGGGTCGTCTCCACGACCCCGGGACTAGGTTGGCCAGTCACCGACATGTCCGACGACTATAGGGTCGTCCCCACGACCACGGGCCAAAGTTGCCCTCCCGCCGACGTGTCCGACGACTATAGGGTCGTCCCCACTACCCCGGGCCAAAGCTGGCCAGCCGCCGACATGTCCGACGACTATACGGTCGTCCCCACGACCCCGGGACTAGGTTGGCCCGCCGCAGACTTGTCCGATGACTATAGGGTGGTCTCCACGGCCCCGGGACTAGGATGGCCCGCCGCCGACTATAGGGTCGTCCCCACGACCCCGGGCCAAAGTTGGCCCGCCGCCGACTTTTCCGATGACTATAGGGTCGTCCCTACGACCCTGGGCCTACGTTGGCCCGCCGCCGACATGTCCGCCGACTATACGGTCGTCCCCACGACCCCGGGACTAGGTTGGCCCGCCGCCGACTTGTCCGACGACTATAGGGTCGTGCCTACCACCCCGGGACTAGGTTGGCCCGCCGCCGAATTGCTCGACGACTATAGGGTCGTACCCACGACCCCGGGGCTAGGTTGGCCCGCCGCCGACTTGTCCGACGACTATAGGGTCGTGCCTACCACCCCGGGACTAGATTGGCCTGCCACCATCATGTCCGACGACTATAGGGTCGTCCCCACGACCACGGGACTAGATTGGCCCGCCACCATCATGTCCGACGACTATAGGGTCGTCCCCACGACCACGGGACTAGATTGGCCCGCCACCATCATGTCCGACGACTATAGGGTCGTCCCCACGACCCCGGGACTACATTGGCTCGCCACCATCATGTCCGAAGACTATGGGGTCGTCCCCACGACCCCGGGACTAGGTTGGCGCGCCACCATCATGTCCGACGACTATAGGGTCGTCCCCACGACCCCGGGACTAGGTTGGCCCGCCGCCGAATTGTCCGACGATTATAGGGTCGTCCCCACGACCACGGGACTAGGTTGGCCCGCCGCCGACTTTTTTGACGACTATAGGGTCGTCCCCACGACCCCGGGAGTAGGTTGGCCCGCCGCCGACTTGTCCGACGACTATAGGGTCATGCCTACCACCCCGGGACTAGGTTGGCCCGCCGCCGAATTGTCCGACGACTGTAGGGTCGTCCCCACGACAACGGGCCAATGTAGGCCAGCCGCCGTCATGTCCGACGACTATAGGGTCGTCTCCACGACCCCGGGACTAGGTTGGCCAGTCACCGACATGTCCGACGACTATAGGGTCGTCCCCACGACCACGGGCCAAAGTTGCCCTGCCGCCGACATGTCCGACGACTATAGGGTCGTCCCCACTACCCCGGGCCAAAGCTGGCCAGCCGCCGACATGTCCGACGACTATAGGGTCGTCCCCACGACCCCGGGCCAAAGTTGGCCAGCCGCCGACATGTCCGACGACTATAGGGTCGTCCCAACGACCCTGGGCATACGTTGGCCTGCCGCCGACATGTCCGACGACTATAGGGTCGTCCCCACGAACCCGGGACTAGGTTGGCCAGTCACCGACATGTCCGACGAATATAGGGTCGTCCCTACCACCCCGGGACTAGGTTGGCCAGCCGCCGTCATGTCCGACGTCTATAGGGTCGTCCCCTCGACCCCGGGGCTAGATTGCCCCGGCACCGTCATGTCCGACGACTATAGGGTCGTCTCCACGACCCCGGGACTAGGTTGGCCAGCCTCCGACATATCCGACGACTATAGGGTCGTCCCCACGACCACGGCCCTATGTTGGCCAGCCGCCGACATGTCCGCCGACTATAGGGTCGTCCCCACGACCCCGGGACTAGGTTGGCCCGCCGCCGTCTTGTCCGACGACTATAGGGTCGTGCCCACGACCACGGGCCAAAGTTGCCCTGCCGCCGACATATCCGACGACTATAGGGTCGTCCCCACTACCCCGGGCCAAAGCTGGCCAGCCGCCGACATGTCCGACGACTATAGGGTCGTCCCCACGACCACGGGACTAGATTGGCCCGCCACCATCATGTCCGACGACTATAGGGTCGTCCCCACGACCACGGGACTAGATTGGCCCGCCACCATCATGTCCGGCGACTATAGGGTCGTCCCCACGACCCCGGGACTAGGTTGGCGCGCTGCCGAAATGTCCGACGACTATCGGGTCGTCCCCACGACCCCGGGACTAGGTTGGTCCGCCGCCGACTTGTCCGACGACTATAGGGTCGTGCCTACCACCCCGGGACTAGATTGGCCCGCCACCATCATGTCCGACGACTATAGGGTCGTCCCCACGACCCCGGGACTAGATTGGCCCGCCACCATCATGTCCGAAGACTATGGGGTCGTCCCCACGACCCCGGGACTAGGTTGGCGCGCCACCATCATGTCCGACGACTATAGGGTCGTCCCCACGACCCCGGGACTAGGTTGGCCCGCCGCCGAATTGTCCGACGATTATAGGGTCGTCCCCACGACGACGGGACTAGGTTGGCCCGCCGCCGACTTTTTTGACGACTATAGGGTCGTCCCCACGACCCCGGGAGTAGGTTGGCCAGCCTCCGACATATCCGACGACTATAGGGTCATTCCCACGACTACGGGCCAAATTTGGCCAGCCGCCGACATGTCCGACGACCCCGGGCCCAAGTTATTATTATTATTATTATTATTATTATTATTAATCGACGGGAGAACCCTTTAGAATACAAATTATTACATATAAATACAGAGAACAATAAGTAAATATCGCATGATACATGGCATGAAATATGACAGACAACTGAAAATAGAGAGTACAAAAACAAACTAAACAAAAACAAAAACAAAAACAGAAACAGAAATATTAACAAAATCGTCTACAAGCGGCAACATCACCGCGGACAGCGATAACGCAAAATAAGATAAATTAAGTAGGTGGCAGTCTACTAAGCAACTGGCCCCTGAACGTGGCGAGGGAGGCTGAGAATAAATCCAATTCCGCTGGACACTGGTTTAACTCGTCCATAGCGCGATTTATGGGATCGAGAGTATAATGGTGATATTCAGGGACGCGCGGAACAAAGAGAGGTCTCGGACGCAGTGACCGTTGCGGAGCTTGTAAACAGATCAGTGACACGAGCCCGTGACAGTTTATATGTCCGTGAAAAACTTTATATAAAAATAATATGTCCGAACAGACACGGCGGACGCTCAAGGTGGTAAGTCCCGTCTTTCGCAAGGCTGGACTATAATCGTGATCATCAAACCGCATTGGGCAACCTGACACCCTCATGGCAAGCCTGAGGAACTTGTGCTGGACCCTTTCAGTTGCACTGGCGTACAACTTATGTTTGGGGCTCCAAATAACCGATGCATATTCAATCTGCGGCCTTACCAGTGCGACATATAACAATTTTAATGTCCTAATCCTTTTGAAGTGTTTAGCAAAACGGGCGATAAACGACTATAGGGTCGTGCCTACCACCCCGGGACTAGGCTGGCCAGCCGCCGACATGTCCGACGACTATCGGGTCGTCCCCACGACCCCGGGACTAGGTTGGCCCGCCGCCGACTTGTCCGATGACTATAGGGTCGTCTCCACGGCCCCGGGACTAGGATGGCCAGCCGCCGACATGTCCGACGACTATAGGGTCGTCCCCACGCCCCGGGACTAGATTGGCCCGCCACCATCATGTCCGACGACTATAGGGTCGTCCCCACGACCACGGGACTAGGTTGGCCCGCCGCCGAATTGTCCGACGACTATAGGGTCGTGCCTACCACCGCGGGAATAGGTTGGCCAGCCTCCGACATATCCGACGACTATAGGGTCGTCCCCCCGACCACGGCCCAATGTTGGCCAGCCGCCGACATGTCCGATGACTATAGGGTCGTCCCCACGACCCCGGGACTAGATTGGCCCGCCACCATCATGTCCGACGACTATAGGGTCGTCCCCACGACCCCGGGACTAGGTTGGCGCGCCGCCGAAATGTCCGACGACTATCGGGTCGTCCCCACGACCCCGGGATTGGTTGGCCCGCCGCCGACTTGTCCGATGACTATAGGGTCGTCTCCACGGCCCCGGGACTAGGATGGCCCGCCGCCGACTTGTCCGACGACTATAGGGTCGTCCCCACGACCCCGGGCCAAAGTTGGCCAACCGCCGACATGTCCGACGACTATAGGGTCGTCCCCACGACCCAGGGACTAGGTTGGCCCGCCGCCGACATTTCCGATGACTATAGTGTCGTCCCTACGACCCTGGGCCTACGTTGGCCCGCCGCCGACATGTCCGCCGACTATAGGGTCGTCCCCACGACCCCGGGACTAGGTTGGCCCGCCGCCGACTTGTCCGACGACTATAGGGTCGTGCCTACCACCCCGGGACTAGATTGGCCCGCCACCATCATGTCCGACGACTAAAGGGTCGTCCCCACGACCCCGGGACTAGGATGACCCGCCGCCGACTTGTCCGACGACAATAGGGTCGTCCCCACGCCCCGGGACTAGATTGGCCCGCCACCATCATGTCCGACGACTATAGGGTCGTCCCCACGACCACGGGACTAGGTTGGCCCGCCGCCGAATTGTCCGACGACTATAGGGTCGTGCCTACCACCGCGGGAATAGGTTGGCCAGCCTCCGACATATCCGACGACTATAGGGTCGTCCCCCCGACCACGGCCCAATGTTGGCCAGCCGCCGACATGTCCGATGACTATAGGGTCGTCCCCACGACCCCGGGACTAGATTGGCCCGCCACCATCATGTCCGACGAGTATAGGGTCGTCCCCACGACCCCGGGACTAGGTTGGCGCGCCGCCGAAATGTCCGACGACTATCGGGTCGTCCCCACGACCCCGGGACTAGGTTGGCCCGCCGCCGACTTGTCCGATGACTATAGGGTCGTCTCCACGGCCCCGGGACTAGGATGGCCCGCCGCCGACTTGTCCGACGACTATAGGGTCGTCCCCACGACCCCGGGCCAAAGTTGGCCAGCCGCCGACATGTCCGACGACTATAGGGTCGTCCCCACGACCCCGGGACTAGGTTGGCCCGCCGCCGACTTTTCCGATGACTATAGTGTCGTCCCTACGACCCTGGGCCTACGTTGGCCCGCCGCCGACATGTCCGCCGACTATAGGGTCGTCCCCACGACCCCGGGACTAGGTTGGCCCGCCGCCGACTTGTCCGACGACTATAGGGTCGTGCCTACCACCCCGGGACTAGGCTGGCCCGCCGCCGAATTGTCCGACGACTATAGGGTCGTCCCCACGACCACGGGACTAGGTTGGCCCGCCGCCGAATTGTCCGACGACTATAGGGTCGTGCCTACCACCCCGGGACTAAGTTGGCCAGCCTCCGACATATCCGACGACTATAGGGTCGTTCCCACGACCACGGGACTAGGTTGGCCCGCCGCCGACTTGTCCGACGACTATAGGGTCGTGCCTACCACCCCGGGACTAGGTTGGCCCGCCGCCGACTTTTCCGATGACTATAGGGTCGTCCCTACGACCCTGGGCCTACGTTGGCCCGCCGCCGACATGTCCGCCGACTATACGGTCGTCCCCACGACCCCGGGACTAGGTTGGCCCGCCGCCGACTTGTCCGACGACTATAGGGTCGTGCCTACCACCCCGGGACTAGGTTGGCCCGCCGCCGAATTGCTCGACGACTATAGGGTCGTACCCACGACCCCGGGGCTAGGTTGGCCCGCCGCCGACTTGTCCGACGACTATAGGGTCGTGCCTACCACCCCGGGACTAGATTGGCCTGCCACCATCATGTCCGACGACTATAGGGTCGTCCCCACGACCACGGGACTAGATTGGCCCGCCACCATCATGTCCGACGACTATAGGGTCGTCCCCACGACCACGGGACTAGATTGGCCCGCCACCATCATGTCCGACGACTATAGGGTCGTCCCCACGACCCCGGGACTAGGTTGGCGCGCCGCCGAAATATCCGACGACTATCGGGTCGTCCCCACGACCCCGGGACTAGGTTGGCCCGCCGCCGACTTGTCCGATGACTATAGGGTGGTCTCCACGGCCCCGGGACTAGGATGGCCCGCCGCCGACTTGTCCGACGACTATAGGGTCGTCCCCACGACCCCGGGCCAAAGTTGGCCAGCCGCCGACATGTCCGACGACTATAGGGTCGTCCCCACGACCCCGGGACTAGGTTGGCGCGCCGCCGAAATCTCCGACGACTATCGGGTCGTCCCCACGGCCCCGGAACTAGGTTGGCCCGCCGCCGATTTGTCCGATGACTATAGGGTCGTCTCCACGGCCCCGGGACTAGGATGGCCCGCCGCCGACTTGTCCGACGACTATAGGGTCGTCCCCACGACCCCGGGCCAAAGTTGGCCAGCCGCCGACATGTCCGACGACTATAGGGTCGTACCCACGACCCCGGGGCTAGGTTGGCCCACCGCCGACTTGTCCGACGACTATAGGGTCGTGCCTACCACCACGGGACTAGATTGGCCCGCCACCATCATGTCCGACGACTATAGGGTCGTCCCCACGACCACGGGACTAGATTGGCCCGCCACCATCATGTCCGACGACTATAGGGTCGTCCCCACGACCACGGGACTAGATTGGCCCGCCACCATCATGTCCGACGACTATAGGGTCGTCCCCACGACCCCGGGACTAGGTTGGCCCGCCGCCGACTTTTCCGATGACTATAGGGTCGTCCCTACGACCCTGGGCCTACGTTTGCCCGCCGCCGACATGTCCGCCGACTATAGGGTCGTTCCCACGACCACGGGACTAGGTTGGCCCGCCACCATCATGTCCGACGACTATAGGGTCGTCCCCACGACCCCGGGACTAGGTTGGCGCCCCGCCGAAATGTCCGACGACTATCGGGTCGTCCCCACGACCCCGGGACTAGGTTGGCCCGCCGCCGACTTGTCCGACGAGTATAGGGTCGTGCCTACCACCCCGGGACTAGATTGGCCCGCCACCATCATGTCCGACGACTATAGGGTCGTCCCCACGACCACGGGACTAGATTGGCCCGCCACCATCATGTCCGACGACTATAGGGTCGTCCCCACGACCACGCGACTAGATTGGCCCGCCACCATCATGTCCGGCGACTATAGGGTCGTCCCCACGACCCTGGGACTAGGTTGGCGCGCCGCCGAAATGTCCGACGACTATCGGGTCGTCCCCACGACCCCGGGACTAGGTTGGCCCGCCGCCGACTTGTCCGACGACTATAGGGTCGTGCCTACCACCCCGGGACTAGATTGGCCCGCCACCATCATGTCCGACGACTATAGGGTCGTCCCCACGACCCCGGGACTAGATTGGCCCGCCACCATCATGTCCGAAGACTATGGGGTCGTCCCCACGACCCCGGGACTAGGTTGGCGCGCCACCATCATGTCCGACGACTATAGGGTCGTCCCCACGACCCCGGGACTAGGTTGGCCCGCCGCCGAATTGTCCGACGATTATAGGGTCGTCCCCACGACCACGGGACTAGGTTGGCCCGCCGCCGACTTTTTTGACGACTATAGGGTCGTCCCCACGACCCCGGGAGTAGGTTGGCCCGCCGCCGACTTGTCCGACGACTATAGGGTCGTCCCCACGACCCCGGGACTAGGTTGGACAGCCGCCGACATGTCCCACGACTATAGGGTCGTCCCTACGACCCTGGGCCTACGTTGGCCCGCCGCCGACATGTCCGCTGACTATAGGGTCGTCCCCACGACCCCGGGACTAGGTTGGCCCGCCGCCGACTTGTCCGACGACTATAGGGTCATGCCTACCACCCCGGGACTAGGTTGGCCCGCCGCCGAATTGTCCGACGACTGTAGGGTCGTCCCCACGACAACGGGCCAATGTAGGCCAGCCGCCGTCATGTCCGACGACTATAGGGTCGTCTCCACGACCCCGGGACTAGGTTGGCCAGTCACCGACATGTCCGACGACTATAGGGTCGTCCCCACGACCACGGGCCAAAGTTGCCCTGCCGCCGACATGTCCGACGACTATAGGGTCGTCCCCACTACCCCGGGCCAAAGCTGGCCAGCCGCCGACATGTCCGACGACTATAGGGTCGTCCCCACGACCCCGGGCCAAAGTTGGCCAGCCGCCGACATGTCCGACGACTATAGGGTCGTCCCAACGACCCTGGGCATACGTTGGCCTGCCGCCGACATGTCCGACGACTATAGGGTCGTCCCCACGAACCCGGGACTAGGTTGGCCAGTCACCGACATGTCCGACGAATATAGGGTCGTCCCTACCACCCCGGGACTAGGTTGGCCAGCCGCCGTCATGTCCGACGTCTATAGGGTCGTCCCCTCGACCCCGGGGCTAGATTGCCCCGGCACCGTCATGTCCGACGACTATAGGGTCGTCTCCACGACCCCGGGACTAGGTTGGCCAGCCTCCGACATATCCGACGACTATAGGGTCGTCCCCACGACCACGGCCCTATGTTGGCCAGCCGCCGACATGTCCGCCGACTATAGGGTCGTCCCCACGACCCCGGGACTAGGTTGGCCCGCCGCCGACTTGTCCGACGACTATAGGGTCGTGCCCACGACCACGGGCCAAAGTTGCCCTGCCGCCGACATGTCCGACGACTATAGGGTCGTCCCCACTACCCCGGGCCAAAGCTGGCCAGCCGCCGACATGTCCGACGACTATAGGGTCGTCCCCACGACCACGGGCCAAAGTTGCCCTGCCGCCGACATGTCCGACGACTATAGGGTCGTCCCCACTACCCCGGGCCAAAGCTGGCCAGCCGCCGACATGTCCGACGACTATAGGGTCGTCCCCACGACCCCGGGCCAAAGTTGGCCAGCCGCCGACATGTCCGACGACTATAGGGTCGTCCCAACGACCCTGGGCATACGTTGGCCAGTCACCGACATGTCCGACGAATATAGGGTCGTCCCTACCACCCCGGGACTAGGTTGGCCAGCCGCCGACATGTCCGACGTCTATAGGGTCGTCCCCTCGACCCCGGGGCTAGATTGCCCCGGCACCGTCATGTCCGACGACTATAGGGTCGTCTCCACGACCCCGGGACTAGGTTGGCCAGCCTCCGACATATCCGACGACTATAGGGTCGTCCCCACGACCACGGGCCAAAGTTGGCCAGCCGCCGACATGTCCGACGACTATAGGGTCGTCCCCACGACCACGGGACTAGGTTGGCCCGCCGCCGAATTGTCCGACGACTATAGGGTCGTGCCTACCACCCCGGGACTAGATTGGCCCGCCACCATCATGTCCGACGACTAAAGGGTCGTCCCCACGACCCCGGGTCTAGGATGACCCGCCGCCGACTTGTCCGACGACAATAGGGTCGTCCCCACGACCCCGGGACTAGGTTGGCCAGCCTCCGACATATCCGACGACTATAGGGTCATTCCCACGACTACGGGCCAAATTTGGCCAGCCGCCGACATGTCCGACGACTATAGGGTCGTCCCCACGACCCCGGGACTAGATTGGCCCGCCACCAGCATGTCCGACGACTATAGGGACGTCCCCACGACCCCGGGACTAGGTTGGCCCGCCGCCGACTTGTCCGACGACTATAGGGTCGTCCCCACGACCACGGGCCAAAGTTGCCCTGCCGCCGACATGTCCGACGACTATAGGGTCGTCCCCACGACCCCGGGACTAGGATGACCCGCCGCCAACATGTCCGACGACAATAGGGTCGTCCCCACGACCTCGGGACTAGGTTGGCCCGACGCCGACTTGTCCGACGACTGTAGGGTCGTCTCCACGACCCCGGGACTAGGATGGCCCGCCGCGGACTTGTCCGACGACTATAGGGTCGTCCCCACGACCCCGGGCCAAAGTTGGCCAGCCGCCGACATGTCCGACGACTACAGGGTCGTCCCCACGCCCCGGGACTAGATTGGCCCGCCACCATCATGTCCGACGACTATAGGGTCGTCCCCACGACCCCGGGACTAGGTTGGCGCGCCGCCGAAATATCCGACGACTATCGGGTCGTCCCCACGACCCCGGGACTAGGTTGGCCCGCCGCCGACTTGTCCGACGACTATAGGGTCGTGCCTACCACCCCGGGACTAGATTGGCCCGCCACCGTCATGTCCGACGACTATAGGGTCGTCCCCACGACCCCGGGACTAGGTTGGCGCGCCGCCGAAATGTCCGACGACTATCGGGTCGTCCCCACGACCCCGGGACTAGGTTGGTCCGCCGCCGACTTGTCCGACGACTATAGGGTCGTGCCTACCACCCCGGGACTAGATTGGCCCGCCACCATCATGTCCGACGACTATAGGGTCGTCCCCACGACCCCGGGACTAGATTGGCCCGCCACCATCATGTCCGAAGACTATGGGGTCGTCCCCACGACCCCGGGACTAGGTTGGCCCGCCACCATCATGTCCGACGACTATAGGGTCGTCCCCACGACCCCGGGACTAGATTGGCCCGCCACCATCATGTCCGAAGACTATGGGGTCGTCCCCACGACCCCGGGACTAGGTTGGCGCGCCACCATCATGTCCGACGACTATAGGGTCGTCCCCACGACCCCGGGACTAGGATGACCCGCCGCCAACATGTCCGACGACAATAGGGTCGTCCCCACGACCTCGGGACTAGGTTGGCCCGACGCCGACTTGTCCGACGACTAAAGGGTCGTCCCCACGACCCCGGGTCTAGGATGACCCGCCGCCGACATGTCCGACGACTATAGGGTCGTCCCCTCGACCCCGGGGCTAGATTGCCCCGCCACCGTCATGTCCGACGACTATAGGGTCGTCCCCACGACCCCGGGACTAGATTGGCCCGCCACCATCATGTCCGAAGACTATGGGGTCGTCCCCACGACCCCGGGACTAGGTTGGCCCGCCACCATCATGTCCGACGACTATAGGGTCGTCCCCACGACCCCGGGACTAGATTGGCCCGCCACCATCATGTCCGAAGACTATGGGGTCGTCCCCACGACCCCGGGACTAGGTTGGCGCGCCACCATCATGTCCGACGACTATAGGGTCGTCCCCACGACCCCGGGACTAGGATGACCCGCCGCCAACATGTCCGACGACAATAGGGTCGTCCCCACGACCTCGGGACTAGGTTGGCCCGACGCCGACTTGTCCGACGACTAAAGGGTCGTCCCCACGACCCCGGGTCTAGGATGACCCGCCGCCGACATGTCCGACGACTATAGGGTCGTCCCCTCGACCCCGGGGCTAGATTGCCCCGCCACCGTCATGTCCGACGACTATAGGGTCGTCCCCACGACCCCGGGACTAGGTTGGCGCGCCGCCGAAATGTCCGACGACTATCGGGTCGTCCCCACGACCCCGGGACTAGGTTGGTCCGCCGCCGACTTGTCCGACGACTATAGGGTCGTGCCTACCACCCCGGGACTAGATTGGCCCGCCACCATCATGTCCGACGACTATAGGGTCGTCCCCACGACCCCGGGACTAGATTGGCCCGCCACCATCATGTCCGAAGACTATGGGGTCGTCCCCACGACCCCGGGACTAGGTTGGCGCGCCACCATCATGTCCGACGACTATAGGGTCGTCCCCACGACCCCGGGACTAGGTTGGCCCGCCGCCGAATTGTCCGACGATTATAGGGTCGTCCCCACGACCACGGGACTAGGTTGGCCCGCCGCCGACTTTTTTGACGACTATAGGGTCGTCCCCACGACCCCGGGAGTAGGTTGGCCCGCCGCCGACTTGTCCGACGACTATAGGGTCATGCCTACCACCCCGGGACTAGGTTGGCCCGCCGCCGAATTGTCCGACGACTGTAGGGTCGTCCCCACGACAACGGGCCAATGTAGGCCAGCCGCCGTCATGTCCGACGACTATAGGGTCGTCTCCACGACCCCGGGACTAGGTTGGCCAGTCACCGACATGTCCGACGACTATAGGGTCGTCCCCACGACCACGGGCCAAAGTTGCCCTGCCGCCGACATGTCCGACGACTATAGGGTCGTCCCCACTACCCCGGGCCAAAGCTGGCCAGCCGCCGACATGTCCGACGACTATAGGGTCGTCCCCACGACCCCGGGCCAATGTTGGCCAGCCGCCGACATGTCCGACGACTATAGGGTCGTCCCAACGACCCTGCTCATACGTTGGCCTGCCGCCGACATGTCCGACGACTATAGGGTCGTCCCCACGAACCCGGGACTAGGTTGGCCAGTCACCGACATGTCCGACGAATATAGGGTCGTCCCTACCACCCCGGGACTAGGTTGGCCAGCCGCCGTCATGTCCGACGTCTATAGGGTCGTCCCCTCGACCCCGGGGCTAGATTGCCCCGGCACCGTCATGTCCGACGACTATAGGGTCGTCTCCACGACCCCGGGACTAGGTTGGCCAGCCTCCGACATATCCGACGACTATAGGGTCGTCCCCACGACCACGGCCCTATGTTGGCCAGCCGCCGACATGTCCGCCGACTATAGGGTCGTCCCCACGACCCCGGGACTAGGTTGGCCCGCCGCCGACTTGTCCGACGACTATAGGGTCGTGCCCACGACCACGGGCCAAAGTTGCCCTGCCGCCGACATATCCGACGACTATAGTGTCGTCCCTACGACCCTGGGCCTACGTTGGCCCGCCGCCGACATGTCCGCCGACTATAGGGTCGTCCCCACGACCCCGGGACTAGGTTGGCCCGCCGCCGACTTGTCCGACGACTATCGGGTCGTCCCCACGCCCCGGGACTAGATTGGCCCGCCACCATCATGTCCGACGACTATAGGGTCGTCCCCACGACCACGGGACTAGGTTGGCCCGCCGCCGAATTGTCCGACGACTATAGGGTCGTGCCTACCACCGCGGGAATAGGTTGGCCAGCCTCCGACATATCCGACGACTATAGGGTCGTCCCCCCGACCACGGCCCAATGTTGGCCAGCCGCCGACATGTCCGATGACTATAGGGTCGTCCCCACGACCCCGGGACTAGATTGGCCCGCCACCATCATGTCCGACGACTATAGGGTCGTCCCCACGACCCCGGGACTAGGTTGGCGCGCCGCCGAAATGTCCGACGACTATCGGGTCGTCCCCACGACCCCGGGATTGGTTGGCCCGCCGCCGACTTGTCCGATGACTATAGGGTCGTCTCCACGGCCCCGGGACTAGGATGGCCCGCCGCCGACTTGTCCGACGACTATAGGGTCGTCCCCACGACCCCGGGCCAAAGTTGGCCAACCGCCGACATGTCCGACGACTATAGGGTCGTCCCCACGACCCAGGGACTAGGTTGGCCCGCCGCCGACATTTCCGATGACTATAGTGTCGTCCCTACGACCCTGGGCCTACGTTGGCCCGCCGCCGACATGTCCGCCGACTATAGGGTCGTCCCCACGACCCCGGGACTAGGTTGGCCCGCCGCCGACTTGTCCGACGACTATAGGGTCGTGCCTACCACCCCGGGACTAGATTGGCCCGCCACCATCATGTCCGACGACTAAAGGGTCGTCCCCACGACCCCGGGACTAGGATGACCCGCCGCCGACTTGTCCGACGACAATAGGGTCGTCCCCACGCCCCGGGACTAGATTGGCCCGCCACCATCATGTCCGACGACTATAGGGTCGTCCCCACGACCACGGGACTAGGTTGGCCCGCCGCCGAATTGTCCGACGACTATAGGGTCGTGCCTACCACCGCGGGAATAGGTTGGCCAGCCTCCGACATATCCGACGACTATAGGGTCGTCCCCCCGACCACGGCCCAATGTTGGCCAGCCGCCGACATGTCCGATGACTATAGGGTCGTCCCCACGACCCCGGGACTAGATTGGCCCGCCACCATCATGTCCGACGAGTATAGGGTCGTCCCCACGACCCCGGGACTAGGTTGGCGCGCCGCCGAAATGTCCGACGACTATCGGGTCGTCCCCACGACCCCGGGACTAGGTTGGCCCGCCGCCGACTTGTCCGATGACTATAGGGTCGTCTCCACGGCCCCGGGACTAGGATGGCCCGCCGCCGACTTGTCCGACGACTATAGGGTCGTCCCCACGACCCCGGGCCAAAGTTGGCCAGCCGCCGACATGTCCGACGACTATAGGGTCGTCCCCACGACCCCGGGACTAGGTTGGCCCGCCGCCGACTTTTCCGATGACTATAGTGTCGTCCCTACGACCCTGGGCCTACGTTGGCCCGCCGCCGACATGTCCGCCGACTATAGGGTCGTCCCCACGACCCCGGGACTAGGTTGGCCCGCCGCCGACTTGTCCGACGACTATAGGGTCGTGCCTACCACCCCGGGACTAGGCTGGTCCGCCGCCGAATTGTCCGACGACTATAGGGTCGTCCCCACGACCACGGGACTAGGTTGGCCCGCCGCCGAATTGTCCGACGACTATAGGGTCGTGCCTACCACCCCGGGACTAAGTTGGCCAGCCTCCGACATATCCGACGACTATAGGGTCGTTCCCACGACCACGGGACTAGGTTGGCCCGCCGCCGACTTGTCCGACGACTATAGGGTCGTGCCTACCACCCCGGGACTAGGTTGGCCCGCCGCCGAATTGTCCGACGACTATAGGGTCGTCCCCACGACCCCGGGACTAGGATGACCCGCCGCCGACTTGTCCGACGACAATAGGGTCGTCCCCACGACGCCGGGCCTAAGTTGGCCTGCCGCCGACATGTCCGACGACTATAGGGTCATCCCCACGACCCAGGGACTAGATTGGCCCGCCACCGTCATGTCCGACGACTATAGGGTCGTCCCCACGACCCCGGGACTAGATTGGCCCGCCACCATCATGTCCGACGACTATAGCGCCGTCCCCACGACCCCGGGACTAGGTTGGCCCGCGGCCGACTTGTCCTACGACTATAGGGTCGTGCCTACCACCCCGGGACTAGGTTGGCCAGCCTTCGACATATCCGACGACTATGGGGTCGTCCCCACGACCACGGGCCAAAGTTGGCCAGCCGCCGACATGTCCGAGGACTATAGGGTCGTCCCCACGACCCCGGGACTAGATTGGCCCGCCACCATCATGTCCGACGACTATAGGGTCGTCCCCACGACCACGGGCCAAAGTTGGCCAGCCGCCGACATGTCTGACGACTATAGGGTCGTCCCCACGACCACGGGCCAAAGTTGCCCTGCCGCCGACATGTCCGACGACTATAGGGTCGTCCCCACGACCCCGGGACTAGGATGACCCGCCGCCGACTTGTCCGACGACGATAGGGTCGTCCCCACGACCTCGGGACTAGGTTGGCGCGCCGCCGAAATGTCCGACGACTATCGGGTCGTCCCCACGACCCCAGGACTAGGTTGGCCCGCCGCCGACTTGTCCGACGACTATAGGGTCGTCCCCACGACCACGGGCCAAAGTTGGCCAGCCGCCGACATGTCTGACGACTATAGGGTCGTCCCCACGACCACGGGCCAAAGTTGCCCTGCCGCCGACATGTCCGACGACTATAGGGTCGTCCCCACGACCCCGGGACTAGGATGACCCGCCGCCGACTTGTCCGACGACAATAGGGTCGTCCCCAAGACCTCGGGACTAGGTTGGCGCGCCGCCGAAATGTCCGACGACTATCGGGTCGTCCCCACGACCCCGGGACTAGGTTGGCCCGCCGCCGACTTGTCCGACGACTATAGGGTCGTGCCTACCACCCCGGAACTAGATTGGCCCGCCACCATCATGTCCGACGACTAAAGGGTCGTCCCCACGACCCCGGGACTAGGATGACCCGCCGCCGACTTGTCCGACGACAATAGGGTCGTCCCCACGACCCCGAGACTAGGTTGGCCAGCCTCCGACATATCCGACGACTATAGGATCATTCCCACGACAACGGGCCAATGTTGGCCAGCCGCCGTCATGTCCGACGACTATAGGCTCGTCTCCACGACCCCGGGAGTAGGTTGGCCCGCCGCCAATATTTCGGACGACTATAGGGTCGTCCCCACGACCCCGGGACTAGGTTGGCCCGCCGCCGACTTTTCCGATGACTATAGGGTCGTCCCTACGACCCTGGGCCTACGTTGGCCCGCCGCCGACATGTCCGCCGACTATAGGGTCGTCCCCACGACCCCGGGACTAGGTTGGCCCGCCGCCGACTTGTCCGACGACTATGGGGTCATGCCTACCACCCCGTGACTAGGTTGGCCCGCCGCCGAATTGTCCGACGACTATAGGGTCGTCCCCACGACCACGGGACTAGGTTGGCCCGCCGCCGAATTGTCCGACGACTATAGGGTCGTCCCCACGACCCCGGGACTAGGTTGGCCCGCCGCCGACTTGTCCGACGACTATAGGGTCGTCCCCACGACCCCGGGCCAAAGTTGGCCAGCCGCCGACATGTCCGACGACTACAGGGTCGTCCCCACGCCCCGGGACTAGATTGGCCCGCCACCATCATGTCCGACGACTATAGGGTCGTCCCCACGACCCCGGGACTAGGTTGGCGCGCCGCCGAAATATCCGACGACTATCGGGTCGTCCCCACGACCCCGGGACTAGGTTGGCCCGCCGCCGACTTGTCCGACGACTATAGGGTCGTGCCTACCACCCCGGGACTAGATTGGCCCGCCACCATCATGTCCGACGACTAAAGGGTCGTCCCCACGACCCCGGGTCTAGGATGACCCGCCGCCGACATGTCCGACGACTATAGGGTCGTCCCCTCGACCCCGGGGCTAGATTGCCCCGCCACCGTCATGTCCGACGACTATAGGGTCGTCCCCACGACCCCGGGACTAGGTTGGCGCGCCGCCGAAATGTCCGACGACTATCGGGTCGTCCCCACGACCCCGGGACTAGGTTGGTCCGCCGCCGACTTGTCCGACGACTATAGGGTCGTGCCTACCACCCCGGGACTAGATTGGCCCGCCACCATCATGTCCGACGACTATAGGGTCGTCCCCACGACCCCGGGACTAGATTGGCCCGCCACCATCATGTCCGAAGACTATGGGGTCGTCCCCACGACCCCGGGACTAGGTTGGCGCGCCACCATCATGTCCGACGACTATAGGGTCGTCCCCACGACCCCGGGACTAGGTTGGCCCGCCGCCGAATTGTCCGACGATTATAGGGTCGTCCCCACGACCACGGGACTAGGTTGGCCCGCCGCCGACTTTTTTGACGACTATAGGGTCGTCCCCACGACCCCGGGAGTAGGTTGGCCCGCCGCCGACTTGTCCGACGACTATAGGGTCATGCCTACCACCCCGGGACTAGGTTGGCCCGCCGCCGAATTGTCCGACGACTGTAGGGTCGTCCCCACGACAACGGGCCAATGTAGGCCAGCCGCCGTCATGTCCGACGACTATAGGGTCGTCTCCACGACCCCGGGACTAGGTTGGCCAGTCACCGACATGTCCGACGACTATAGGGTCGTCCCCACGACCACGGGCCAAAGTTGCCCTGCCGCCGACATGTCCGACGACTATAGGGTCGTCCCCACTACCCCGGGCCAAAGCTGGCCAGCCGCCGACATGTCCGACGACTATAGGGTCGTCCCCACGACCCCGGGCCAAAGTTGGCCAGCCGCCGACATGTCCGACGACTATAGGGTCGTCCCAACGACCCTGGGCATACGTTGGCCTGCCGCCGACATGTCCGACGACTATAGGGTCGTCCCCACGAACCCGGGACTAGGTTGGCCAGTCACCGACATGTCCGACGAATATAGGGTCGTCCCTACCACCCCGGGACTAGGTTGGCCAGCCGCCGTCATGTCCGACGTCTATAGGGTCGTCCCCTCGACCCCGGGGCTAGATTGCCCCGGCACCGTCATGTCCGACGACTATAGGGTCGTCTCCACGACCCCGGGACTAGGTTGGCCAGCCTCCGACATATCCGACGACTATAGGGTCGTCCCCACGACCACGGCCCTATGTTGGCCAGCCGCCGACATGTCCGCCGACTATAGGGTCGTCCCCACGACCCCGGGACTAGGTTGGCCCGCCGCCGACTTGTCCGACGACTATAGGGTCGTGCCCACGACCACGGGCCAAAGTTGCCCTGCCGCCGACATATCCGACGACTATAGTGTCGTCCCTACGACCCTGGGCCTACGTTGGCCCGCCGCCGACATGTCCGCCGACTATAGGGTCGTCCCCACGACCCCGGGACTAGGTTGGCCCGCCGCCGACTTGTCCGACGACTATCGGGTCGTCCCCACGCCCCGGGACTAGATTGGCCCGCCACCATCATGTCCGACGACTATAGGGTCGTCCCCACGACCACGGGACTAGGTTGGCCCGCCGCCGAATTGTCCGACGACTATAGGGTCGTGCCTACCACCGCGGGAATAGGTTGGCCAGCCTCCGACATATCCGACGACTATAGGGTCGTCCCCCCGACCACGGCCCAATGTTGGCCAGCCGCCGACATGTCCGATGACTATAGGGTCGTCCCCACGACCCCGGGACTAGATTGGCCCGCCACCATCATGTCCGACGACTATAGGGTCGTCCCCACGACCCCGGGACTAGGTTGGCGCGCCGCCGAAATGTCCGACGACTATCGGGTCGTCCCCACGACCCCGGGATTGGTTGGCCCGCCGCCGACTTGTCCGATGACTATAGGGTCGTCTCCACGGCCCCGGGACTAGGATGGCCCGCCGCCGACTTGTCCGACGACTATAGGGTCGTCCCCACGACCCCGGGCCAAAGTTGGCCAACCGCCGACATGTCCGACGACTATAGGGTCGTCCCCACGACCCAGGGACTAGGTTGGCCCGCCGCCGACATTTCCGATGACTATAGTGTCGTCCCTACGACCCTGGGCCTACGTTGGCCCGCCGCCGACATGTCCGCCGACTATAGGGTCGTCCCCACGACCCCGGGACTAGGTTGGCCCGCCGCCGACTTGTCCGACGACTATAGGGTCGTGCCTACCACCCCGGACTAGATTGGCCCGCCACCATCATGTCCGACGACTAAAGGGTCGTCCCCACGACCCCGGGACTAGGATGACCCGCCGCCGACTTGTCCGACGACAATAGGGTCGTCCCCACGCCCCGGGACTAGATTGGCCCGCCACCATCATGTCCGACGACTATAGGGTCGTCCCCACGACCACGGGACTAGGTTGGCCCGCCGCCGAATTGTCCGACGACTATAGGGTCGTGCCTACCACCGCGGGAATAGGTTGGCCAGCCTCCGACATATCCGACGACTATAGGGTCGTCCCCCCGACCACGGCCCAATGTTGGCCAGCCGCCGACATGTCCGATGACTATAGGGTCGTCCCCACGACCCCGGGACTAGATTGGCCCGCCACCATCATGTCCGACGAGTATAGGGTCGTCCCCACGACCCCGGGACTAGGTTGGCGCGCCGCCGAAATGTCCGACGACTATCGGGTCGTCCCCACGACCCCGGGACTAGGTTGGCCCGCCGCCGACTTGTCCGATGACTATAGGGTCGTCTCCACGGCCCCGGGACTAGGATGGCCCGCCGCCGACTTGTCCGACGACTATAGGGTCGTCCCCACGACCCCGGGCCAAAGTTGGCCAGCCGCCGACATGTCCGACGACTATAGGGTCGTCCCCACGACCCCGGGACTAGGTTGGCCCGCCGCCGACTTTTCCGATGACTATAGTGTCGTCCCTACGACCCTGGGCCTACGTTGGCCCGCCGCCGACATGTCCGCCGACTATAGGGTCGTCCCCACGACCCCGGGACTAGGTTGGCCCGCCGCCGACTTGTCCGACGACTATAGGGTCGTGCCTACCACCCCGGGACTAGGCTGGTCCGCCGCCGAATTGTCCGACGACTATAGGGTCGTCCCCACGACCACGGGACTAGGTTGGCCCGCCGCCGAATTGTCCGACGACTATAGGGTCGTGCCTACCACCCCGGGACTAAGTTGGCCAGCCTCCGACATATCCGACGACTATAGGGTCGTTCCCACGACCACGGGACTAGGTTGGCCCGCCGCCGACTTGTCCGACGACTATAGGGTCGTGCCTACCACCCCGGGACTAGGTTGGCCCGCCGCCGAATTGTCCGACGACTATAGGGTCGTCCCCACGACCCCGGGACTAGGATGACCCGCCGCCGACTTGTCCGACGACAATAGGGTCGTCCCCACGACGCCGGGTCTAAGTTGGCCTGCCGCCGACATGTCCGACGACTATAGGGTCATCCCCACGACCCAGGGACTAGATTGGCCCGCCACCGTCATGTCCGACGACTATAGGGTCGTCCCCAAGACCCCGGGACTAGATTGGCCCGCCACCATCATGTCCGACGACTATAGCGCCGTCCCCACGACCCCGGGACTAGGTTGGCCCGCGGCCGACTTGTCCTACGACTATAGGGTCGTGCCTACCACCCCGGGACTAGGTTGGCCAGCCTTCGACATATCCGACGACTATGGGGTCGTCCCCACGACCACGGGCCAAAGTTGGCCAGCCGCCGACATGTCCGAGGACTATAGGGTCGTCCCCACGACCCCGGGACTAGATTGGCCCGCCACCATCATGTCCGACGACTATAGGGTCGTCCCCACGACCACGGGCCAAAGTTGGCCAGCCGCCGACATGTCTGACGACTATAGGGTCGTCCCCACGACCACGGGCCAAAGTTGCCCTGCCGCCGACATGTCCGACGACTATAGGGTCGTCCCCACGACCCCGGGACTAGGATGACCCGCCGCCGACTTGTCCGACGACGATAGGGTCGTCCCCACGACCTCGGGACTAGGTTGGCGCGCCGCCGAAATGTCCGACGACTATCGGGTCGTCCCCACGACCCCAGGACTAGGTTGGCCCGCCGCCGACTTGTCCGACGACTATAGGGTCGTCCCCACGACCACGGGCCAAAGTTGGCCAGCCGCCGACATGTCTGACGACTATAGGGTCGTCCCCACGACCACGGGCCAAAGTTGCCCTGCCGCCGACATGTCCGACGACTATAGGGTCGTCCCCACGACCCCGGGACTAGGATGACCCGCCGCCGACTTGTCCGACGACAATAGGGTCGTCCCCAAGACCTCGGGACTAGGTTGGCGCGCCGCCGAAATGTCCGACGACTATCGGGTCGTCCCCACGACCCCGGGACTAGGTTGGCCCGCCGCCGACTTGTCCGACGACTATAGGGTCGTGCCTACCACCCCGGAACTAGATTGGCCCGCCACCATCATGTCCGACGACTAAAGGGTCGTCCCCACGACCCCGGGACTAGGTTGGCCCGCCGCCGACTTTTCCGATGACTATAGGGTCGTCCCTACGACCCTGGGCCTACGTTGGCCCGCCGCCGACATGTCCGCCGACTATAGGGTCGTCCCCACGACCCCGGGACTAGGTTGGCCCGCCGCCGACTTGTCCGACGACTATGGGGTCATGCCTACCACCCCGTGACTAGGTTGGCCCGCCGCCGAATTGTCCGACGACTATAGGGTCGTCCCCACGACCACGGGACTAGGTTGGCCCGCCGCCGAATTGTCCGACGACTATAGGGTCGTCCCCACGACCACGGGACTAGGTTGGCCCGCCGCCGAATTGTCCGACGACTATAGGGTCGTGCCTACCACCCCGGGACTAGGTTGGCCAGCCTCCGACATATCCGACGACTATAGGGTCGTCCCCACGACCACGGCCCTATGTTGGCCAGCCGCCGACATGTCCGCCGACTATAGGGTCGTCCCCACGACCCCGGGACTAGGTTGGCCCGCCGCCGACTTGTCCGACGACTATAGGGTCGTGCCTACCACGGCGGGAATAGGTTGGCCAGCCTCCGACATATCCGACGAATATAGGGTCGTTCCCACGACCACGGGCCAAAGTTGGCCAGCCGCCGACATGTCCGACGACTATAGGGTCGTCCCCACGCCCCGGGACTAGATTGGCCCGCCACCATCATGTCCGACGACTATAGGGTCGTCCCCACGACCACGGGACTTGGTTGGCCCGCCGCCGAATTGTCCGACGACTATAGGGTCGTGCCTACCACCGCGGGAATAGGTTGGCCAGCTTCCGACATATCCGACGACTATAGGGTCGTCCCCACGACCACGGCCCAATGTTGGCCAGGCGCCGACATGTCCGACGACTATAGGGTCGTCCCCACGACACCGGGACTAGGTTGGCGCGCCGCCGAAATGTCCGACGACTATCGGGTCGTCCCCACGACCCCGGGACTAGGTTGGCCCGCCGCCGACTTGTCCGATGACTATAGGGTCGTCCCCACGACCACGGGACTAGGTTGGCCCGCCGCCGAATTGCCCGACGACTATAGGGTCGTCCCCACGACCACGGGACTAGGTTGGCCCGCCGCCGACTTTTCCGATGACTATAGGGTCGTCCCTACGACCCTGGGCCTACGTTTGCCCGCCGCCGACATGTCCGCCGAATATAGGGTCGTTCCCACGACCACGGGACTAGGTTGGCCCGCCACCATCATGTCCGACGACTATAGGGTCGTCCCCACGACCCCGGGACTAGGTTGGCGCCCCGCCGAAATGTCCGACGACTATCGGGTCGTCCCCACGACCCCGGGACTAGGTTGGCCCGCCGCCGACTTGTCCGACGAGTATAGGGTCGTGCCTACCACCCCGGGACTAGATTGGCCCGCCACCATCATGTCCGACGACTATAGGGTCGTCCCCACGACCACGGGACTAGATTGGCCCGCCACCATCATGTCCGACGACTATAGGGTCGTTCCCACGACCACGGGACTAGGTTGGCCCGCCGCCGACTTGTCCGACGACTATAGGGTCGTGCCTACCACCCCGGGACTAGGTTGGCCCGCCGCCGAATTGTCCGACGACTATAGGGTCGTCCCCACGACCCCGGGACTAGGATGACCCGCCGCCGACTTGTCCGACGACAATAGGGTCGTCCCCACGACGCCGGGCCTAAGTTGGCCTGCCGCCGACATGTCCGACGACTATAGGGTCATCCCCACGACCCAGGGACTAGATTGGCCCGCCACCGTCATGTCCGACGACTATAGGGTCGTCCCCACGACCCCGGGACTAGATTGGCCCGCCACCATCATGTCCGACGACTATAGCGCCGTCCCCACGACCCCGGGACTAGGTTGGCCCGCGGCCGACTTGTCCTACGACTATAGGGTCGTGCCTACCACCCCGGGACTAGGTTGGCCAGCCTTCGACATATCCGACGACTATGGGGTCGTCCCCACGACCACGGGCCAAAGTTGGCCAGCCGCCGACATGTCCGAGGACTATAGGGTCGTCCCCACGACCCCGGGACTAGATTGGCCCGCCACCATCATGTCCGACGACTATAGGGTCGTCCCCACGACCACGGGCCAAAGTTGGCCAGCCGCCGACATGTCTGACGACTATAGGGTCGTCCCCACGACCACGGGCCAAAGTTGCCCTGCCGCCGACATGTCCGACGACTATAGGGTCGTCCCCACGACCCCGGGACTAGGATGACCCGCCGCCGACTTGTCCGACGACGATAGGGTCGTCCCCACGACCTCGGGACTAGGTTGGCGCGCCGCCGAAATGTCCGACGACTATCGGGTCGTCCCCACGACCCCAGGACTAGGTTGGCCCGCCGCCGACTTGTCCGACGACTATAGGGTCGTCCCCACGACCACGGGCCAAAGTTGGCCAGCCGCCGACATGTCTGACGACTATAGGTTCGTCCCCACGACCACGGGCCAAAGTTGCCCTGCCGCCGACATGTCCGACGACTATAGGGTCGTCCCCACGACCCCGGGACTAGGATGACCCGCCGCCGACTTGTCCGACGACAATAGGGTCGTCCCCAAGACCTCGGGACTAGGTTGGCGCGCCGCCGAAATGTCCGACGACTATCGGGTCGTCCCCACGACCCCGGGACTAGGTTGGCCCGCCGCCGACTTGTCCGACGACTATAGGGTCGTGCCTACCACCCCGGAACTAGATTGGCCCGCCACCATCATGTCCGACGACTAAAGGGTCGTCCCCACGACCCCGGGACTAGGATGACCCGCCGCCGACTTGTCCGACGACAATAGGGTCGTCCCCACGACCCCGAGACTAGGTTGGCCAGCCTCCGACATATCCGACGACTATAGGATCATTCCCACGACAACGGGCCAATGTTGGCCAGCCGCCGTCATGTCCGACGACTATAGGCTCGTCTCCACGACCCCGGGAGTAGGTTGGCCCGCCGCCAATATTTCGGACGACTATAGGGTCGTCCCCACGACCCCGGGACTAGGTTGGCCCGCCGCCGACTTTTCCGATGACTATAGGGTCCTCCCTACGACCCTGGGCCTACGTTGGCCCGCCGCCGACATGTCCGCCGACTATAGGGTCGTCCCCACGACCCCGGGACTAGGTTGGCCCGCCGCCGACTTGTCCGACGACTATGGGGTCATGCCTAGCACCCCGTGACTAGGTTGGCCCGCCGCCGAATTGTCCGACGACTATAGGGTCGTCCCCACGACCACGGGACTAGGTTGGCCCGCCGCCGAATTGTCCGACGACTATAGGGTCGTCCCCACGACCACGGGACTAGGTTGGCCCGCCGCCGAATTGTCCGACGACTATAGGGTCGTGCCTACCACCCCGGGACTAGGTTGGCCAGCCTCCGACATATCCGACGACTATAGGGTCGTCCCCACGACCACGGCCCTATGTTGGCCAGCCGCCGACATGTCCGCCGACTATAGGGTCGTCCCCACGACCCCGGGACTAGGTTGGCCCGCCGCCGACTTGTCCGACGACTATAGGGTCGTGCCTACCACGGCGGGAATAGGTTGGCCAGCCTCCGACATATCCGACGAATATAGGGTCGTTCCCACGACCACGGGCCAAAGTTGGCCAGCCGCCGACATGTCCGACGACTATAGGGTCGTCCCCACGCCCCGGGACTAGATTGGCCCGCCACCATCATGTCCGACGACTATAGGGTCGTCCCCACGACCACGGGACTTGGTTGGCCCGCCGCCGAATTGTCCGACGACTATAGGGTCGTGCCTACCACCGCGGGAATAGGTTGGCCAGCTTCCGACATATCCGACGACTATAGGGTCGTCCCCACGACCACGGCCCAATGTTGGCCAGGCGCCGACATGTCCGACGACTATAGGGTCGTCCCCACGACACCGGGACTAGGTTGGCGCGCCGCCGAAATGTCCGACGACTATCGGGTCGTCCCCACGACCCCGGGACTAGGTTGGCCCGCCGCCGACTTGTCCGATGACTATAGGGTCGTCCCCACGACCACGGGACTAGGTTGGCCCGCCGCCGAATTGCCCGACGACTATAGGGTCGTCCCCACGACCACGGGACTAGGTTGGCCCGCCGCCGACTTTTCCGATGACTATAGGGTCGTCCCTACGACCCTGGGCCTACGTTTGCCCGCCGCCGACATGTCCGCCGAATATAGGGTCGTTCCCACGACCACGGGACTAGGTTGGCCCGCCACCATCATGTCCGACGACTATAGGGTCGTCCCCACGACCCCGGGACTAGGTTGGCGCCCCGCCGAAATGTCCGACGACTATCGGGTCGTCCCCACGACCCCGGGACTAGGTTGGCCCGCCGCCGACTTGTCCGACGAGTATAGGGTCGTGCCTACCACCCCGGGACTAGATTGGCCCGCCACCATCATGTCCGACGACTATAGGGTCGTCCCCACGACCACGGGACTAGATTGGCCCGCCACCATCATGTCCGACGACTATAGGGTCGTCCCCACGACCACGGGACTAGATTGGCCCGCCACCATCATGTCCGACGACTATAGGGTCGTCCCCACGGCCACGGGACTAGGTTGGCCCGCCGCCGAATTGTCCGACGACTATAGGGTCGTGCCTACCACCCCGGGACTAGGTTGGCCAGCCTCCGACATATCCGACGACTATAGGGTCGTCCCCACGACCACGGCCCTATGTTGGCCAGCCGCCGACATGTCCGCCGACTATAGGGTCGTCCCCACGACCCCGGGACTAGGTTGGCCCGCCGCCGGCTTGTCCGACGACTATAGGGTCGTGCCTACCACCCCGGGACTAGATTGGCCCGCCACCATCATGTCCGACGACTATAGGGTCGTCCCCACGACCCCGGGACTAGATTGGCCCGCCACCATCATGTCCGAAGACTATAGGGTCGTCCCCACGACCCCGGGACTAGGTTGGCGCGCCACCATCATGTCCGACGACTATAGGGTCGTCCCCACGACCCCGGGACTAGGTTGGCCCGCCGCCGAATTGTCCGACGATTATAGGGTCGTCCCCACGACCACGGGACTAGGTTGGCCCGCCGCCGACTTTTTTGACGACTATAGGGTCGTCCCCACGACCCCGGGAGTAGGTTGGCCCGCCGCCGACTTTTCCGACGACTATAGGGTCGTCCCCACGACCCCGGGACTAGGTTGGACAGCCGCCGACATGTCCCACGACTATAGGGTCGTCCCTATGACCCTGGGCCTACGTTGGCCCGCCGCCGACATGTCCGCTGACTATAGGTTCGTCCCCACGACCCCGGGACTAGGTTGGCCCGCCGCCGACTTGTCCGACGACTATAGGGTCATGCCTACCACCCCGGGACTAGGTTGGCCCGCCGCCGAATTGTCCGACGACTATAGGGTCGTCCCCACGACAACGGGCCAATGTAGGCCAGCCGCCGTCATGTCCGACGACTATAGGCTCGTCTCCACGACCCCGGGAGTAGGTTGGCCGGCCGCCAATATTTCCGATGACTATAGGGTCGTCCCCACGACCTCGGGACTAGGTTGGCCCGCCGCCGACTTGTCCGACGACTATAAGGTCGTCTCTACGACCCCGGGACTAGGATGGCCCACCGCCGACTTCTCCGACGACAACAGGGTCGTCCCTACCACCCCGGGACTAGGTTGGCCAGCCGCCGACATGTCCGACGACTATACGATCGTCCCCACTACCCCGGGACTAGGTTGGCCCGCCGCCGACGTGTCCAACGACTATAGGGTCGTCCCTACCACCCCGGGACTAGGTTGGCCCGCCACCATCATGTCCGACGAGTATAGGGTCGTCCCCACCACCCCGGGACTAGGTTGGCCCGCCGCCGACTTGTCCGCCGACTATAGGGTCGTCCCCACGACCCCGGGCCTACGTTGGCCCGCCGCCGACGTGTCCGACGACTATAGGGTCGTCCCCACCACCCCGGGACTAGGTTGGCCCGCCGCCTACTTGTCCGACGACTATAGGGTCGTCCCCACGGCCCTGGGACTAGATTGGCCCGTCACCGTCATGTCCGACGACTATAGGATCGTCCCCACGAATACGGGCCAAAGTTGGCCAGCCGCCGACTTGTCCGACGACCATAGGGTCGTCCCCACGACCACGGGCCAAAGTTGGCTGGCCGCCGACATGTCCGAGGACTATTGGGTCGTCCCCACGACCCCGCGACTAGGTTGGCCCGCCGCCGACTTGTCCGACGACTATATAGTCGTCCCTACCACCCCGGGACTAGGTTGGCCAGCCGCCGACATGTCCGAAGACTATAGGGTCGTCCCCACGACCCCGGGACTAGGTTGGCCCGCCGCCGACGTGTCCAACGACTACAGGGTCGTCCCTACCACCCCGGGACTAGGTTGGCCAGCCGCCGACATGTCCGACGACTATAGGGTCGTCCCCACTACCCCGGGACTAGGTTGGCCCGCCGCCAACGTGTCCAACGACTATAGGGTCGTCCCTACCACCCCGGGACTAGGTTGGCCAGCCGCCGACATGTCCGACGACTATAGGGTCGTCCCCACGAACTCGGGGCTAGATTGCCCCGCCACCGTCATGTCCGACGACTATAGGGTCGTCCCCACGACCCCGGGACTAGGTTGGCCCGCCGCCGACTTGTCCGACGACTATAGGGTCGTCCCCACGTCCCCGGGACTAGATTGGCCCGCCACCGTCATGTCCGACGACTATAGGGTCGTCCCTACGACCCGGGGACTAGGTTGGCCAGCCGCCGACATGTCCGACGACTATAGGGTCGTCCCCACGACCCCGGGACTAGGTTGGCCCGCCGCCGACTTGTCCGACGACTATAGGGTCGTCCCCACGACCCCGGGGCTAGATTGCCTCGGCACCGTCATGTCCGACGACTATAGGGTCGTCCCCACGACCCCGGGACTAGGTTGGCCCGCCGCAGACTTGTCCGACGACTATAGGGTCGTCCCCACGTCCCCGGGACTAGATTGGCCCGCCACCGTCATGTCCGACGACTATAGGGTCGTCCCTACGACCCGGGGACTAGGTTGGCCCGCCGCCGACTTCTCCGACGACAACAGGGTCGTCCCTACCACCCCGGGACTAGGTTGACCAGCTGCCGACATGTCCGACGACTATAGGGTCGTCCCTACCACCCCGGGACTAGGTTGGCCCGCCACCATCATGTCCGACGACTATAGGGTCGTCCCCACGACCCCGGGTCTAGGTTGGCCCGCCGCAGACTTGTCCGACGACTATAGGGTCGTCCCCACGTCCCCGGGACTAGATTGGCCCGCCACCGTCATGTCCGACGACTACAGGGTCGTCCCCACGACCCCGGGACTAGGTTGGCCCGCCGCCGACTTCTCCGACGACAACAGGGTCGTCCCTACCACCCCGGGACTAGGTTGGCCCGCCGCCGACTTGTCCGACGACTATAGGGTCATGCCTACCACCCCGTGACTAGGTTGGCCGCCGCCGCCGAATTGTCCGACGACTATAGGGTCGTCCCCACGACCCCGGGACTAGGTTGGCGCGCCGCCGAAATGTCCGACGACTATCGGCTCGTCCCCACGACCCCGGGACTAGGTTGGCCCGCCGCCGACTTGTCCGATGACTATAGGGTGGTCTCCACGGCCCCGGGACTAGGATGGCCCGCCGCCGACTTGTCCGACGACTATAGGGTCGTCCCCACGACCCCGGGCCAAAGTTGGCCAGCCGCCGACATGTCCGACGACTATAGGGTCGTCCCCACGACCCCGGGACTAGGTTGGCGCGCCGCCATCATGTCCGACGACTATAGGGTCGTCCCCACGACCCCGGGACTAGGTTGGCCCGCCGCCGAATTGTCCGACGATTATAGGGTCGTCCCCACGACCACGGGACTAGGTTGGCCCGCCGCCGACTTTTTTGACGACTATAGGGTCGTCCCCACGACCCCGGGAGTAGGTTGGCCCGCCGCCGACTTGTCCGACGACTATAGGGTCGTGCCTACCACCCCGGGACTAGATTGGCCCGCCACCATCATGTCCGACGACTATAGGGTCGTCCCCACGACCCCGGGACTAGATTGGCCCGCCACCATCATGTCCGAAGACTATAGGGTCGTCCCCACGACCCCGGGACTAGGTTGGCGCGCCACCATCATGTCCGACGACTATAGGGTCGTCCCCACGACCCCGGGACTAGGTTGGCCCGCCGCCGAATTGTCCGACGATTATAGGGTCGTCCCCACGACCACGGGACTAGGTTGGCCCGCCGCCGACTTTTTTGACGACTATAGGGTCGTCCCCACGACCCCGGGAGTAGGTTGGCCCGCCGCCGACTTTTCCGACGGCTATAGGGTCGTCCCCACGACCCCGGGACTAGGTTGGACAGCCGCCGACATTTCCCACGACTATAGGGTCGTCCCTACGACCCTGGGCCTACGTTGGCCCGCCGCCGACATGTCCGCTGACTATAGGTTCGTCCCCACGACCCCGGGACTAGGTTGGCCCGCCGCCGACTTGTCCGACGACTATAGGGTCATGCCTACCACCCCGGGACTAGGTTGGCCCGCCGCCGAATTGTCCGACGACTATAGGGTCGTCCCCACGACAACGGGCCAATGTAGGCCAGCCGCCGTCATGTCCGACGACTATAGGCTCGTCTCCACGACCCCGGGAGTAGGTTGGCCGGCCGCCAATATTTCCGATGACTATAGGGTCGTCCCCACGACCTCGGGACTAGGTTGGCCCGCCGCCGACTTGTCCGACGACTATAAGGTCGTCTCCACGACCCCGGGACTAGGATGGCCCACCGCCGACTTCTCCGACGACAACAGGGTCGTCCCTACCACCCCGGGACTAGGTTGGCCAGCCGCCGACATGTCCGACGACTATACGATCGTCCCCACTACCCCGGGACTAGGTTGGCCCGCCGCCGACGTGTCCAACGACTATAGGGTCGTCCCTACCACCCCGGGACTAGGTTGGCCCGCCACCATCATGTCCGACGAGTATAGGGTCGTCCCCACCACCCCGGGACTAGGTTGGCCCGCCGCCGACTTGTCCGCCGACTATAGGGTCGTCCCCACGACCCCGGGCCTACGTTGGCCCGCCGCCGACGTGTCCGACGACTATAGGGTCGTCCCCACCACCCCGGGACTAGGTTGGCCCGCCGCCTACTTGTCCGACGACTATAGGGTCGTCCCCACGGCCCTGGGACTAGATTGGCCCGTCACCGTCATGTCCGACGACTATAGGATCGTCCCCACGAATACGGGCCAAAGTTGGCCAGCCGCCGACTTGTCCGACGACCATAGGGTCGTCCCCACGACCACGGGCCAAAGTTGGCTGGCCGCCGACATGTCCGAGGACTATTGGGTCGTCCCCACGACCCCGCGACTAGGTTGGCCCGCCGCCGACTTGTCCGACGACTATATAGTCGTCCCTACCACCCCGGGACTAGGTTGGCCAGCCGCCGACATGTCCGAAGACTATAGGGTCGTCCCCACGACCCCGGGACTAGGTTGGCCCGCCGCCGACGTGTCCAACGACTACAGGGTCGTCCCTACCACCCCGGGACTAGGTTGGCCAGCCGCCGACATGTCCGACGACTATAGGGTCGTCCCCACTACCCCGGGACTAGGTTGGCCCGCCGCCAACGTGTCCAACGACTATAGGGTCGTCCCTACCACCCCGGGACTAGGTTGGCCAGCCGCCGACATGTCCGACGACTATAGGGTCGTCCCCACGAACTCGGGGCTAGATTGCCCCGCCACCGTCATGTCCGACGACTATAGGGTCGTCCCCACGACCCCGGGACTAGGTTGGCCCGCCGCCGACTTGTCCGACGACTATAGGGTCGTCCCCACGTCCCCGGGACTAGATTGGCCCGCCACCGTCATGTCCGACGACTATAGGGTCGTCCCTACGACCCGGGGACTAGGTTGGCCAGCCGCCGACATGTCCGACGACTATAGGGTCGTCCCCACTACCCCGGGACTAGGTTGGCCCGCCGCCAACGTGTCCAACGACTATAGGGTCGTCCCTACCACCCCGGGACTAGGTTGGCCAGCCGCCGACATGTCCGACGACTCTAGGGTCGTCCCCACGACCCCGGGGCTAGATTGCCCCGGCACCGTCATGTCCGACGACTATAGGGTCGTCCCCACGACCCCGGGACTAGGTTGGCCCGCCGCCGACTTGTCCGACGACTATAGGGTCGTCCCCACGACCCCGGGGCTAGATTGCCCCGGCACCGTCATGTCCGACGACTATAGGGTCGTCCCCACGACCCCGGGACTAGGTTGGCCCGCCGCAGACTTGTCCGACGACTATAGGGTCGTCCCCACGTCCCCGGGTCTAGATTGGCCCGCCACCGTCATGTCCGACGACTATAGGGTCGTCCCTACGACCCGGGGACTAGGTTGGCCCGCCGCCGACTTCTCCGACGACAACAGGGTCGTCCCTACCACCCCGGGACTAGGTTGACCAGCTGCCGACATGTCCGACGACTATAGGGTCGTCCCTCCCACCCCGGGACTAGGTTGGCCCGCCACCATCATGTCCGACGACTATAGGGTCGTCCCCACGACCCCGGGTCTAGGTTGGCCCGCCGCAGACTTGTCCGACGACTATAGGGTCGTCCCCACGTCCCCGGGACTAGATTGGCCCGCCACCGTCATGTCCGACGACTACAGGGTCGTCCCCACGACCCCGGGACTAGGTTGGCCCGCCGCCGACTTCTCCGACGACAACAGGGTCGTCCCTACCACCCCGGGACTAGGTTGGCCAGCCGCCGACATGTCCGACGACTATACGATCGTCCCCACGACCAAGGGACTACGTTGGCCCGCCGCCGACTTGTCCGACGACTATAGGGTCGTCCCTACCACCCCGGGACTAGGTTGGCCAGCCGCCGACATGTCCGACGACTATAGGGTCGTCCCCACGAACCCGGGGCTAGATTGCCCCGCCACCGTCATGTCCGACGACTATAGGGTCGTCCCCACGACCCCGGGACTAGGTTGGCCCGCCGCCGACTTGTCCGACGACTATAGGCTCGTCCCCACGACCCCGGAACTAGGTTGGCCCGCCGCCGACTTGTCCGACGACTCTAGGGTCGTCCCCACGACCCCGGGGCTAGATTGCCCCGGCACCGTCATGTCCAACGACTATAGGGTCGTCCCCACGACCCCGGGACTAGGTTGGCCCGCCGCAGACTTGTCCGACGACTATAGGGTCGTCCCCACGTCCCCGGGACTAGATTGGCCCGCCACCGTCATGTCCGACGACTATAGGGTCGTCCCTACGACCCCGGGACTAGGTTGGCCCGCCGCCGACGTGTCCAACGACTATAGGGTCGTCCCTACCACCCCGGGACTAGGTTGGCCCGCCGCCGACTTGTCCGCCGACTATAGGGTCGTCCCCACGACCCCGGGCCTACGTTGGCCCGCCGCCGACTTGTCCGACGACTATAGGGTCGTCCCCACCACCCCGGGACTAGGTTGGCCCGCCGCCGACTTGTCCGACGACTATAGGGTCATGCCTACCACCCCGTGACTAGGTTGGCCCGCCGCCGAATTGTCCGACGACTATAGGGTCGTCCCCACGACCCCGGGACTAGGTTGGCCCGCCGCCGACTTTTTTGACGACTATAGGGTCGTCCCCACGACCCCGGGAGTAGGTTGGCCCGCCGCCGACTTGTCCGACGACTATAGGGTCGTCCCCACGACCCCGGGACTAGGTTGGCCCGCCGCCGACTTTTTTGACGACTATAGGGTCGTCCCCACGACCCCGGGAGTAGGTTGGCCCGCCGCCGACTTGTCCGACGACTATAGGGTCGTCCCCACGACCCCGGGGCTAGATTTCCCCGGCACCGTCATGTCCGACGACTATAGGGTCGTCCCCACGGCCCTGGGACTAGATTGGCCCGCCACCGTCATGTCCGACGACTATATAGTCGTCCCTACCACCCCGGGACTAGGTTGGCCAGCCGCCGACATGTCCGACGACTATAGGGTCGTCCCCACGTCCCCGGGACTAGATTGCCCCGCCATCGTCATGTCCGACGACTATAGCGTCGTCCCCACGACCCCGGGACTAGGTTGGCCCGCCGCCGACTTGTCCGACGACTATAGGGTCATGCCTACCACCCCGTGACTAGGTTGGCCCGCCGCCGAATTGTCCGACGACTATAGGGTCGTCCCCACGACCCCGGGACTAGGTTGGCGCGCCGCCGAAATGTCCGACGACTATCGCGTCGTCCCCACGACCCCGGGACTAGGTTGGCCCGCCGCCGACTTGTCCGATGACTATAGGGTGGTCTCCACGGCCCCGGGACTAGGATGGCCCGCCGCCGACTTGTCCGACGACTATAGGGTCGTCCCCACGACCCCGGGCCAAAGTTGGCCAGCCGCCGACATGTCCGACGACTATAGGGTCGTCCCCACGACCCCGGGACTAGGTTGGCGCGCCGCCATCATGTCCGACGACTATAGGGTCGTCCCCACGACCCCGGGACTAGGTTGGCCCGCCGCCGAATTGTCCGACGATTATAGGGTCGTCCCCACGACCACGGGACTAGGTTGGCCCGCCGCCGACTTTTTTGACGACGATAGGGTCGTCCCCACGACCCCGGGAGTAGGTTGGCCCGCCGCCGACTTGTCCGACGACTATAGGGTCGTCCCCACGACCCCGGGACTAGGTTGGACAGCCGCCGACATGTCCCACGACTATAGGGTCGTCCCTACGACCCTGGGCCTACGTTGGCCCGCCGCCGACATGTCCGCTGACTATAGGTTCGTCCCCACGACCCCGGGACTAGGTTGGCCCGCCGCCGACTTGTCCGACGACTATAGGGTCGTCCCCACGACCCCGGGCCAAAGTTGGCCAGCCGCCGACATGTCCGACGACTATAGGGTCGTCCCCACGACCCCGGGACTAGGTTGGCCCGCCGCCGACTTTTCCGATGACTATAGGGTCGTCCCTACGACCCTGGGCCTACGTTTGCCCGCCGCCGACATGTCCGCCGACTATAGGGTCGTTCCCACGACCACGGGACTAGGTTGGCCCGCCACCATCATGTCCGACGACTATAGGGTCGTCCCCACGACCCCGGGACTAGGTTGGCGCGCCGCCGAAATGTCCGCCGACTATAGGGTCGTTCCCACGACCACGGGACTAGGTTGGCCCGCCACCATCATGTCCGACGACTATAGGGTCGTCCCCACGACCACGGGACTAGATTGGCCCGCCACCATCATGTCCGACGACTATAGGGTCGTCCCCACGACCCCGGGACTAGGTTGGCGCGCCGCCGAAATGTCCGACGACTATCGGGTCGTCCCCACGACCCCGGGACTAGGTTGGCCCGCCGCCGACTTGTCCGACGACTATAGGGTCGTGCCTACCACCCCGGGACTAGATTGGCCCGCCACCATCATGTCCGACGACTATAGGGTCGTCCCCACGACCCCGGGACTAGATTGGCCCGCCACCATCATGTCCGAAGACTATAGGGTCGTCCCCACGACCCCGGGACTAGGTTGGCGCGCCACCATCATGTCCGACGACTATAGGGTCGTCCCCACGACCCCGGGACTAGGTTGGCCCGCCGCCGAATTGTCCGACGATTATAGGGTCGTCCCCACGACCACGGGACTAGGTTGGCCCGCCGCCGACTTTTTTGACGACTATAGGGTCGTCCCCACGACCCCGGGAGTAGGTTGGCCCGCCGCCGACTTGTCCGACGACTATAGGGTCGTCCCCACGACCCCGGGACTAGGTTGGCCAGCCGCCGACATGTCCGACGACTATAGGGTCGTCCCCACGTCCCCGGGACTAGATT
Source organism: Andrena fulva (assembly GCA_946251845.1). Lineage (NCBI taxonomy): Eukaryota > Metazoa > Arthropoda > Insecta > Hymenoptera > Andrenidae > Andrena > Andrena fulva. The sequence goes on from CAMITZ010000297.1 coordinate 1,146,565, forward strand.
GCCCCGCCATCGTCATGTCCGACGACTATAGGGTCGTCCCCACGACCCCGGGGCTAGATTGCCCCGGCACCGTCATGTCCGACGACTATAGGGTCGTCCCCACGAACCCGGGACTAGGTTGGCCCGCCGCAGACTTGTCCGACGACTATAGGGTCGTCCCCACGTCCCCGGGACTAGATTGCCCGCCACCGTCATGTCCGACGACTACAGGGTCGTCCCCACGACCCCGGGACTAGGTTGGCCCGCCGCCGACTTCTCCGACGACAACAGGGTCGTCCCTACCACCCCGGGACTAGGTTGGCCAGCCGCCGACATGTCCGACGACTATAGGGTCGTCCCCACGAACCCGGGGCTAGATTGCCCCGCCACCGTCATGTCCGACGACTATAGGGTCGTCCCCACGACCCCGGGACTAGGTTGGCCCGCCGCGGACGTGTCCAACGACTATAGGGTCGTCCCTACCACCCCGGGACTAGGTTGGCCAGCCGCCGACATGTCCGACGACTCTAGGGTCGTCCCCACGACCCCGGGGCTAGATTGCCCCGGCACCGTCATGTCCGACGACTATAGGGTCGTCCCCACTACCCCGGGACTAGGTTGGCCCGCCGCCAACGTGTCCAACGACTATAGGGTCGTCCCTACCACCCCGGGACTAGGTTGGCCAGCCACCGACATGTCCGACGACTATAGGCTCGTCCCTACGAGCCCGGGACTAGGTTGGCCCGCCACCGCCATGTCCGACGACTATAGGGTCGTCTCCACGACCCCGGGACTAGGTTGGCCCGCCGCGGACGTGTCCAACGACTATAGGGTCGTCCCTACCACCCCGGGACTAGGTTGGCCAGCCGCCGACATGTCCGACGACTATAGGGTCGTCCCCACGAACCCGGGGCTAGATTGCCCCGCCACCGTCATGTCCGACGACTATAGGGTCGTCACCACGACCCCGGGACTAGATTGGCCCGCCGCCGACTTGTCCGACGACTATAGGGTCGTCCCCACGACCAAGGGACTACGTTGGCCCGCCGCCGACTTGTCCGACGACTATAGGGTCGTCCCTACAACCCCGGGACTAGGTTGGCCAGCCGCCGACATGTCCGACGAGTATAGGGTCGTCCCCACGAACCCGGGGCTAGATTGCTCCGCCACCGTCATGTCCGACGACTATAGGGTCGTCCCCACGACCCCGGGACTAGGTTGGCCCGCCGCCGACTTGTCCGACGACTATAGGCTCGTCCCCACGACCCCGGAACTAGGTTGGCCCGCCGCCGACTTGTCCGACGACTATAGGGTGGTCCCCACTACCCCGGGACTAGGTTGGCCCGCCGCCGACGTGTCCAACGACTATAGGGTCGTCCCTACCACCCCGGGACTAGGTTGGCCCGCCGCCGACTTCTCCGACGACAACAGGGTCGTCCCTACCACCCCGGGACTAGGTTGGCCAGGTGCCGACATGTCCGACGACTATAGGGTCGTCCCCACGACCCCGGGACTAGGTTGGCCCGCCGCCGACTTGTCCGACGACTATAGGGTCGTCCCCACGACCCCGGGGATAGATTGCCCCGGCACCGTCATGTCCGACGACTATAGGGTCGTCCCCACGACCCCGGGACTAGGTTGGCCCGCCGCAGACTTGTCCGACGACTATAGGGTCGTCCCCACGTCCCCGGGACTAGATTGGCCCGCCACCGTCATGTCCGACGACTATAGGGTCGTCCCTACGACCCCGGGACTAGGTTGGCCCGCCGCCGACTTCTCCGACGACAACAGGGTCGTCCCTACCACCCCGGGACTAGGTTGGCCAGGTGCCGACATGTCCGACGACTATAGGGTCGTCCCCACGACCCCGGGACTAGGTTGGCCCGCCGCCGACTTGTCCGACGACTATATAGTCGTACCTACCACCCCGAGACTAGGTTGGCCAGCCGACGACATGTCCGATGACTATAGGGTCGTCCCCACTACCCCGGGACTAGGTTGGCCCGCCGCCGACGTGTCCAACGACTATAGGGTCGTCCCTACCACCCCGGGACTAGGTTGGCCCGCCACCATCATGTCCGACGACTATAGGGTCGTCCCCACGACCCCGGGACTAGGATGGCCCGCCGCAGACTTGTCCGACGACTATAGGGTCGTCCCCACGTCCCCGGGACTAGATTGGCCCGCCACCGTCATGTCCGACGACTACAGGGTCGTGCCCACGACCCCGGTACTAGGTTGGCCCGCCGCCGACTTCTCCGACGACAACAGGGTCGTCCCTACCACCCCGGGACTAGGTTGGCCAGCCGCCGACATGTCCGACGACTATACGATCGTCCCCACGACCAAGGGACTACGTTGGCCCGCCGCCGACTTGTCCGACGACTATAGGGTCGTCCCTACCACCCCGGGACTAGGTTGGCCAGCCGCCGACATGTCCGACGACTATAGGGTCGTCCCCACGAACCCGGGGCTAGATTGCCCCGCCACCGTCATGTCCGACGACTATAGGGTCGTCACCACGACCCCGGGACTAGGTTGGCCCGCCGCCGACTTGTCCGACGACTATAGGCTCGTCCCCACGACCCCGGAACTAGGTTGGCCCGCCGCCGACTTGTCCGACGACTATAGGGTGGTCCCCACTACCCCGGGACTAGGTTGGCCCGCCGCCGACGTGTCCAACGACTATAGGGTCGTCCCTACCACCCCGGGACTAGGTTGGCCAGCCGCCGACATTTCCGACGACTATAGGGTCCTCCCCACGACCCCAGGGCTAGATTGCCCCGCCACCGTCATGTCCGACGACTATAGGGTCGTCCCCACGACCCCGGGACTAGGTTGGCCAGCCGCCGACTTGTCCGACGACTATAGGCTCGTCCCCACGAGCCCGGGACTAGGTTGGCCCGCCACCGCCATGTCCGACGACTATAGGGTCGTCTCCACGACCCCGCGACTAGGTTGGACCGCCGCCGACTTGTCCGACGACTATATAGTCGTACCTACCACCCCGAGACTAGGTTGGCCAGCCGCCGACATGTCCGATGACTATAGGGTCGTCCCCACTACCCCGGGACTAGGTTGGCCCGCCGCCGACGTGTCCAACGACTATAGGGTCGTCCCTACCACCCCGGGACTAGGTTGGCCAGCCGCCGACATGTCCGACGACTATAGGGTCGTCCCCACGACCCAAGGACTAGATTGCCCCGCCACCGTCATGTCCGACGACTATAGGGTCGTCTCCACGACCCCGCGACTAGGTTGGCCCGCCGCCGACTTGTCCGACGACTATATAGTCGTCCCTACCACCCCGGGACTAGGTTGGCCCGCCACCATCATGTCCGACGACTATAGGGTCGTCCCCACGACCCCGGGACTAGGTTGGCCCGCCGCCGACTTGTCCGACGACTATAGGGTCGTCCCCACGACCCAAGGACTAGATTGCCCCGCCACCGTCATGTCCGACGACTATAGGGTCGTCTCCACGACCCCGCGACTAGGTTGGACCGCCGCCGACTTGTCCGACGACTATATAGTCGTACCTACCACCCCGAGACTAGGTTGGCCAGACGCCGACATGTCCGATGACTATAGGGTCGTCCCCACTACCCCGGGACTAGGTTGGCCCGCCGCCGACGTGTCCAACGACTATAGGGTCGTCCCTACCACCCCGGGACTAGGTTGGCCAGCCGCCGACATGTCCGACGACTATAGGGTCGTCCCCACGACCCAAGGACTAGATTGCCCCGCCACCGTCATGTCCGACGACTATAGGGTCGTCCCCACGTCCCCGGGACTAGATTGGCCCGCCACCGTCATGGCCGATGACTACAGGGTCGTCCCCACGACCCCGGGACTAGGTTGGCCCGCCGCCGACTTCTCCGACGACAACAGGGTCGTCCCTACCACCCCGGGACTAGGTTGGCCAGCCGCCGACATGTCCGACGACTATACGATCGTCCCCACGACCAAGGGACTACGTTGGCCCGCCGCCGACTTGTCCGACGACTATAGGGTCGTCCGTACCACCCCGGGACTAGGTTGGCCAGCCGCCGACATGTCCGAAGACTATAGGGTCGTCCCCACGATCCCGGGGCTAGATTGCCCCGCCACCGTCATGTCCGACGACTATAGGGTCGTCCCCACGATCCCGGGGCTCGATTGCCCCGCCACCGTCATGTCCGACGACTATAGGGTCGTCCCCACGACCAAGGGACTACGTTGGCCCGCCGCCGACTTGTCCGACGACTATAGGGTCGTCCCTACAACCCCGGGACTAGGTTGGCCAGCCGCCGACATGTCCGACGAGTATAGGGTCGTCCCCACGAACCCGGGGCTAGATTGCTCCGCCACCGTCATGTCCGACGACTATAGGGTCGTCCCCACGACCCCGGGACTAGGTTGGCCCGCCGCCGACTTGTCCGACGACTATAGGCTCGTCCCCACGACCCCGGAACTAGGTTGGCCCGCCGCCGACTTGTCCGACGACTATAGGGTGGTCCCCACTACCCCGGGACTAGGTTGGCCCGCCGCCGACGTGTCCAACGACTATAGGGTCGTCCCTACCACCCCGGGACTAGGTTGGCCAGGCGCCGACATGTCCGACGACTATAGGGTCGTCCCCACGACCCCGGGGCTAGATTGCCCCGCCACCGTCATGTCCGACGACTATAGGGTCGTCTCCACGACCCCGGGACTAGGTTGGCTCGCCGCCGACTTCTCCGACGACAACAGGGTCGTCCTTACCACCCCGGGACTAGGTTGGCCAGCCGCCGACATGTCCGACGACTATAGGGTCGTCCCTACGACCCCGGGACTAGGTTGGCCCGCCGCCGACTTCTCCGACGACAACAGGGTCGTCCCTACCACCCCGGGACTAGGTTGGCCAGGTGCCGACATGTCCGACGACTATAGGGTCGTCCCTACCACCCCGGGACTAGGTTGGCCCGCCACCCTCATGTCCGACGACTATAGGGTCGTCCCCACGACCCCGGGACTAGGTTGGCCCGCCGCAGACTTGTCCGACGACTATAGGGTCGTCCCCACGTCCCCGGGACTAGGTTGGGCCGCCACCGCCATGTCCGACGACTATAGGGTCGTCCCCACGACCCCGGGACTAGGTTGGCCCGCCGCCGACTTGTCCGACGACTATATAGTCGTACCTACCACCCCGAGACTAGGTTGGCCAGCCGACGACATGTCCGATGACTATAGGGTCGTCCCCACTACCCCGGGACTAGGTTGGCCCGCCGCCGACGTGTCCAACGACTATAGGGTCGTCCCTACCACCCCGGGACGAGGTTGGCCAGCCGCCGACATGTCCGACGACTCTAGGGTCGTCCCCACGACCCCGGGGCTAGATTGCCCCGGCACCGTCATGTCCGACGACTATAGGGTCGTCCCCACGACCCCGGGACTAGGTTGGCCCGCCGCCGACTTGTCCGACGACTATAGGGTCGTCCCCACGACCCCGGGGATAGATTGCCCCGGCACCGTCATGTCCGACGACTATAGGGTCGTCCCCACGACCCCGGGACTAGGTTGGCCCGCCGCAGAATTGTCCGACGACTATAGGGTCGTCCCCACGTTCCCGGGACTAGATTGGCCCGCCACCGTCATGTCCGACGACTATAGGGTCGTCCCTACGACCCCGGGACTAGGTTGGCCCGCCGCCGACTTCTCCGACGACAACAGGGTCGTCCCTACCACCCCGGGACTAGGTTGGCCAGGTGCCGACATGTCCGACGACTATAGGGTCGTCCCTACCACCCCGGGACTAGGTTGGCCCGCCACCATCATGTCCGACGACTATAGGGTCGTCCCCACGACCCCGGGACTAGGTTGGCCCGCCGCCGACTTGTCCGACGACTATAGGGTCGTCCCCACGACCCAAGGACTAGATTGCCCCGCCACCGTCATGTCCGACGACTATAGGGTCGTCTCCACGACCCCGCGACTAGGTTGGACCGCCGCCGACTTGTCCGACGACTATATAGTCGTACCTACCACCCCGAGACTAGGTTGGCCAGCCGCCGACATGTCCGATGACTATAGGGTCGTCCCTACCACCCCGGGACTAGGTTGGCCCGCCGCCGACGTGTCCAACGACTATAGGGTCGTCCCCACGACCCAAGGACTAGATTGCCCCGCCACCGACATGTCCGACGACTATAGGGTCGTCCCCACGTCCCCGGGACTAGATTGGCCCGCCACCGTCATGGCCGATGACTACAGGGTCGTCCCCACGACCCCGGGACTAGGTTGGCCCGCCACCGACTTCTCCGACGACAACAGGGTCGTCCCTACCACCCCGGGACTAGGTTGGCCAGCCGCCGACATGTCCGACGACTATACGATCGTCCCCACGACCAAGGGACTACGTTGGCCCGCCGCCGACTTGTCCGACGACTATAGGGTCGTCCGTACCACCCCGGGACTAGGTTGGCCAGCCGCCGACATGTCCGACGACTATAGGGTCGTCCCCACGATCCCGGGGCTAGATTGCCCCGCCACCGTCATGTCCGACGACTATAGGGTCGTCCCCACGACCGCGGGACTAGGTTGGCCCGCCGCCGACTTGTCCGACGACTATAGGCTCGTCCCCACGACCCCGGAACTAGGTTGGCCAGCCGCCGACATGTCCGACGACTATAGGGTCGTCCGCACGGCCCCGGGCCTACGTTGGCCCGCCGCCGACATGTCCGACGACTATAGGGTCGTCCGCACGGCCCTGGGACTAGATTGGCCCACCACCGTCATGTCCGACGACTATAGGGTCGTCCCCACGACCACGGGCCAAAGTTGCCCAGCCGCCGACATGTCCGACGACAATAGGGTCGTCCCTACCACCCCGGGACTAGGTTGGCCAGCCGCCGACATGTCCGACGACTATACGATCGTCCCCACGACCAAGGGACTACGTTGGCCCGCCGCCGACTTGTCCGACGACTATAGGGTCGTCCCTACCACCCCGGGACTAGGTTGGCCCGCCACCATCATGTCCGACGACTATAGGGTCGTCCCCACGACCCCGGGCCTACGTTGGCCCGCCGCCGACATGTCCGACGACTATAGGGTCGTCCCCACGACCACGGGCCAAAGTTGCCCAGCCGCCGACATGTCCGACGACAATAGGGTCGTCCCTACCACCCCGGGACTAGGTTGGCCCGCCACCATCATCTCCGACGACTATAGGGTCGTCCCCACGACCCCGGGCCTACGTTGGCCCGCCGCCGACATGTCCGATGACTACAGGGTCGTCCCCACGACCAAGGGACTACGTTGGCCCGCCGCCGACATGTCCGATGACTATAGGGTCGTACCCACTACCCCGGGACTAGGTTGGCCCGCCGCCGACTTGTCCGACGACTATAGGGTCGTCCCTACCACCCCGGGACTAGGTTGGCCCGCCACCATCATGTCCGACGACTATAGGGTCGTCCCCACGACCCCGGGCCTACGTTGGCCCGCCGCCGACATGTCCGATGACTACAGGGTCGTCCCCACGACCAAGGGACTACGTTGGCCCGCCGCCGACATGTCCGATGACTATAGGGTCGTCCCCACTACCCCGGGACTAGGTTGGCCCGCCGCCGGCTTCTCCGACGACAACAGGGTCGTCCCTACCACCCCGGGACTAGGTTGGCCAGCCGCCGACATGTCCGACGACTATACGATCGTCCCCACGACCAAGGGACTACGTTGGCCCGCCGCCGACTTGTCCGACGACTATAGGGTCGTCCGTACCACCCCGGGACTAGGTTGGCCAGCCGCCGACATGTCCGACGACTATAGGGTCGTCCCCACGATCCCGGGGCTAGATTGCCCCGCCACCGTCATGTCCGACGACTATAGGGTCGTCCCCACGACCCCGGGCCTACGTTGGCCCGCCGCCGACATATCCGACGACTATAGGGTTGTCCGCACGGCCCTGGGACTAGATTGGCCCACCACCGTCATGTCCGACGTCTATAGGGTCGTCCCCACGACCACGGGCCAAAGTTGCCCAGCCGCCGACATGTCCGACGACAATAGGGTAGTCCCCACGACCCCGGGACTAGGTTGGCCCGCCGCCGACTTGTCCGACGACTATATAGTCGTCCCTACCACCCCGGGACTAGGTTGGCCAGCCGCCGACATGTCCGACGACTATAGGGTCGTCCCCACGTCCCCGGGTCTAGATTGGCCCGCCACCGTCATGTCCGACGACTATAGGGTCGTCCCCACGGCCCCGGGTCTAGATTGGCCCGCCACCATCATGTCCGACGAATATAGGGTCGTCCGCACCACCCCGGGACTAGGTTGGCCCGCCGCCGACTTGTCCGACGACTATATAGTCGTCCCTACCACCCCGGGACTAGGTTGGCCAGCCGCCGACATGTCCGACGACTATAGGGTCGTCCCCACGTCCCCGGGACTAGATTGCCCCGCCACCGTCATGTCCGACGACTATAGGGTCGTCCCCACGACCCCGGGACTAGGTTGGCCAGCCGCCGACTTGTCCGACGACTATAGGCTCGTCCCCACGAGCCCGGGACTAGGTTGGCCCGCCACCGCCATGTCCGACGACTATAGGGTCGTCTCCACGACCCCGCGACTAGGTTGGCCTGCCGCCGACTTGTCCGACGACTATATAGTCGTACCTACCACCCCGAGACTAGGTTGGCCAGCCGCCGACATGTCCGAAGACTATAGGGTCGTCCCCACGACCCCGGGACTAGGTTGGCCCGCCGCCGACGTGTCCAACGACTATAGGGTCGTCCCTACCACCCCGGGACTAGGTTGGCCAGCCGCCGACATGTCCGACGACTCTAGGGTCGTCCCCACGACCCCGGGGCTAGATTGCCCCGGCACCGTCATGTCCGACGACTATAGGGTCGTCCCCACGACCCCGGGACTAGGTTGGCCCGCCGCCGACTTGTCCGACGACTATAGGGTCGTCCCCACGACCCCGGGGATAGATTGCCCCGGCACCGTCATGTCCGACGACTATAGGGTCGTCCCCACGACCCCGGGACTAGGTTGGCCCGCCGCAGACTTGTCCGACGACTATAGGGTCGTCCCCACGTCCCCGGGACTAGATTGGCCCGCCACCGTCATGTCCGACGACTATAGGATCGTCCCTACGACCCCGGGACTAGGTTGGCCCGCCGCCGACTTCTCCGACGACAACAGGGTCGTCCCTACCACCCCGGGACTAGGTTGGCCAGGTGCCGACATGTCCGACGACTATAGGGTCGTCCCTACCACCCCGGGACTAGGTTGGCCCGCCACCATCATGTCCGACGACTATAGGGTCGTCCCCACGACCCCGGGACTAGGTTGGCCCGCCGCAGACTTGTCCGACGACTATAGGGTCGTCCCCACGTCCCCGGGACTAGATTGGCCCGCCACCGTCATGTCCGACGACTACAGTGTCGTGGCCACGACCCCGGGACTAGGTTGGCCCGCCGCCGACTTCTCCGACGACAACAGGGTCGTCCCTACCACCCCGGGACTAGGTTGGCCAGCCGCCGACATGTCCGACGACTATACGATCGTCCGCACGACCAAGGGACTACGTTGGCCCGCCGCCGACTTGTCCGACGACTATAGGGTCGTCCCTACCACCCCGGGACTAGGTTGGCCAGCCGCCGACATGTCCGACGACTATAGGGTCGTCCCCACGAACCCGGGGCTAGATTGCCCCGCCACCGTCATGTCCGACGACAATAGGGTCGTCCCCACGACCCCGGGACTAGGTTGGCCCGCCGCCGACTTGTCCGACGACTATAGGCTCGTCCCCACGACCCCGGAACTAGGTTGGCCCGCCGCCGACTTGTCCGACGACTATAGGGTGGTCCCCACTACCCCGGGACTAGGTTGGCCCGCCGCCGACGTGTCCAACGACTATAGGGTCGTCCCTACCACCCCGGGACTAGGTTGGCCAGCCGCCGACATTTCCGACGACTATAGGGTCCTCCCCACGACCCCGGGGCTAGATTGCCCCGCCACCGTCATGTCCGACGACTATAGGGTCGTCCCCACGACCCCGGGACTAGGTTGGCCAGCCGCCGACTTGTCCGACGACTATAGGCTCGTCCCCACGAGCCCGGGACTAGGTTGGCCCGCCACCGCCATGTCCGACGACTATAGGGTCGTCTCCACGACCCCGCGACTAGGTTGGACCGCCGCCGACTTGTCCGACGACTATATAGTCGTACCTACCACCCCGAGACTAGGTTGGCCAGCCGCCGACATGTCCGATGACTATAGGGTCGTCCCCACTACCCCGGGACTAGGTTGGCCCGCCGCCGACGTGTCCAACGACTATAGGGTCGTCCCTACCACCCCGGGACTAGGTTGGCCAGCCGCCGACATGTCCGACGACTATAGGGTCGTCCCCACGACCCAAGGACTAGATTGCCCCGCCACCGTCATGTCAGACGACTATAGGGTCGTCTCCACGACCCCGCGACTAGGTTGGCCCGCCGCCGACTTGTCCGACGACTATATAGTCGTCCCTACCACCCCGAGACTAGGTTGGCCAGCCGCCGACATGTCCGAAGACTATAGGGTCGTCCCCACGACCCCGGGACTAGGTTGGCCCGCCGCCGACGTGTCCAACGACTATAGGGTCGTCCCTACCACCCCGGGACTAGGTTGGCCAGCCGCCGACATGTCCGACGACTATAGGGTCGTCCCCACGACCCAAGGACTAGATTGCCCCGCCACCGTCATGTCCGACGACTATAGGGTCGTCCCCACGTCCCCGGGACTAGATTGGCCCGCCACCGTCATGGCCGATGACTACAGGGTCGTCCCCACGACCCCGGGACTAGGTTGGCCCGCCGCCGACTTCTCCGACGACAACAGGGTCGTCCCTACCACCCCGGGACTAGGTTGGCCAGCCGCCGACATGTCCGACGACTATACGATCGTCCCCACGACCAAGGGACTACGTTGGCCCGCCGCCGACTTGTCCGACGACTATAGGGTCGTCCGTACCACACCGGGACTAGGTTGGCCAGCCGCCGACATGTCCGACGACTATAGGGTCGTCCCCACGAACCCGGGGCTAGATTGCCCCGCCACCGTCATGTCCGACGACTATAGGGTCGTCCCCACGACCGCGGGACTAGGTTGGCCAGCCGCCGACATGTCCGACGACTATAGGGTCGTCCCCACGACCCAAGGACTAGATTGCCCCGCCACCGTCATGTCCGACGACTATAGGGTCGTCCCCACGTCCCCGGGACTAGATTGGCCCGCCACCGTCATGGCCGATGACTACAGGGTCGTCCCCACGACCCCGGGACTAGGTTGGCCCGCCGCCGACTTCTCCGACGACAACAGGGTCGTCCCTACCACCCCGGGACTAGGTTGGCCAGCCGCCGACATGTCCGACGACTATACGGTCGTCCCCACGACCAAGGGACTACGTTGGCCCGCCGCCGACTTGTCCGACGACTATAGGGTCGTCCCTACCACCCCGGGACTAGGTTGGCCCGCCACCATCATGTCCGACGACTATAGGGTCGTCCCCACGACCCCGGGCCTACGTTGGCCCGCCGCCGACATGTCCGACGACTATAGGGTCGTCCGCACGGCCCTGGGACTAGATTGGCCCGCCACCGTCATGTCCGACGACTATAGGGTCGTCCCCACGACCACGGGCCAATGTTGCCCAGCCGCCGACATGTCCGACGACAATAGGGTAGTCCCCACGACCCCGGGACTAGGTTGGCCAGCCGCCGACTTGTCCGACGACTATAGGCTCGTCCCTACGAGCCCGGGACTATGTTGGCCCGCCACCGCCATGTCCGACGACTATAGGGTCGTCCCCACGAACCCGGGGCTATATTGCCCCGCCACCGTCATGTCCGACGACTATAGGGTCGTCCCTACGACCCCGGGACTAGGTTGGCCCGCCGCCGACTTCTCCGACGACAACAGGGTCGTCCCTACCACCCCGGGACTAGGTTGGCCAGGTGCCGACATGTCCGACGACTATAGGGTCGTCCCTACCACCCCGGGACTAGGTTGGCCCGCCACCATCATGTCCGACGACTATAGGGTCGTCCCCACGACCCCGGGACTAGGTTGGCCCGCCGCAGACTTGTCCGACGACTATAGGGTCGTCCCCACGTCCCCGGGACTAGATTGGCCCGCCACCGTCATGTCCGACGACTACAGTGTCGTGCCCACGACCCCGGGACTAGGTTGGCCCGCCGCCGACTTCTCCGACGACAACAGGGTCGTCCCTACCACCCCGGGACTAGGTTGGCCAGCCGCCGACATGTCCGACGACTATAGGGTCGTCCCCACGAACCCGGGGCTAGATTGCCCCGCCACCGTCATGTCCGACGACTATAGGGTCGTCCCCACGACCCCGGGACTAGGGTGGCCAGCCGCCGACTTGTCCGACGACTATAGGCTCGTCCCTACGAGCCCGGGACTATGTTGGCCCGCCACCGCCATGTCCGACGACTATAGGGTCGTCTCCACGACCCCGCGACTAGGTTGGACCGCCGCCGACTTGTCCGACGACTATAGGGTCGTCTCCACGACCCCGCGACTAGGTTGGACCGCCGCCGACTTGTCCGACGACTATATAGTCGTACCTACCACCCCGAGACTAGGTTTGCCAGCCGCCGACATGTCCGATGACTATAGGGTCGTCCCCACTACCCCGGGACTAGGTTGGCCCGCCGCCGACGTGACCAACGACTATAGGGTCGTCCCTACCACCCCGGGACTAGGTTGGCCAGCCGCCGACATGTCCGACGACTATAGGGTCGTCCCCACGACCCCGGGGCTAGATTGCCCCGCCACCGTCATGTCCGACGACTATAGGGTCGTCCCCACGACCCCGGGACTAGGTTGGCCAGCCGCCGACTTGTCCGACGACTATAGGCTCGTCCCCACGAGCCCGGGACTAGGTTGGCCCGCCACCGCCATGTCCGACGACTATAGGGTCGTCTCCACGACCCCGCGACTAGGTTGGACCGCCGCCGTCTTGTCCGACGACTATATAGTCGTACCTACCACCCCGAGACTAGGTTGGCCAGCCGACGACATGTCCGATGACTATAGGATCGTCCCCACTAGCCCGGGACTAGGTTGGCCCGCCGCCGACGTGTCCAACGACTATAGGGTCGTCCCTACCACCCCGGGACTAGGTTGGCCAGCCGCCGACATGTCCGACGACTCTAGGGTCGTCCCCACGACCCCGGGGCTAGATTGCCCCGGCACCGTCATGTCCGACGACTATAGGGTCGTCCCCACGACCCCGGGACTAGGTTGGCCCGCCGCCGACTTGTCCGACGACTATAGGGTCGTCCCCACGACCCCGGGGATAGATTGCCCCGGCACCGTCATGTCCGACGACTATAGGGTCGTCCCCACGACCCCGGGACTAGGTTGGCCCGCCGCAGACTTGTCCAACGACTATAGGGTCGTCCCTACCACCCTGGGACTAGGTTGGCCAGCCGCCGACATGTCCGACGACTCTAGGGTCGTCCCCACGACCCCGGGGCTAGATTGCCCCGGCACCGTCATGTCCGACGACTATAGGGTCGTCCCTACGACCCCGGGACTAGGTTGGCCCGCCGCCGACTTCTCCGACGACAACAGGGTCGTCCCTACCACCCCGGGACTAGGTTGGCCAGGTGCCGACATGTCCGACGACTATAGGGTCGTCCCTACCACCCCGGGACTAGGTTGGCCCGCCACCATCATGTCCGACGACTATAGGGTCGTCCCCACGACCCCGGGACTAGGTTGGCCCGCCGCAGATTTGTCCGACGACTATAGGGTCGTCCCCACGTCCCCGGGACTAGATTGCCCCGCCACCGTCATGTCCGACGACTATAGGGTCGTCCCCACGACCCCGGGACTAGGTTGGCCAGCCGCCGACTTGTCGGACGACTATAGGCTCGTCCCCACGAGCCCGGGACTAGGTTGGCCCGCCACCGCCATGTCCGACGACTATAGGGTCGTCTCCACGACCCCGCGACTAGGTTGGCCTGCCGCCGACTTGTCCGACGACTATATAGTCGTACCTACCACCCCGAGACTAGGTTGGCCAGCCGCCGACATGTCCGAAGACTATAGGGTCGTCCCCACGACCCCGGGACTAGGTTGGCCCGCCGCCGACGTGTCCAACGACTATAGGGTCGTCCCTACCACCCCGGGACTAGGTTGGCCAGCCGCCGACATGTCCGACGACTATAGGGTCGTCCCCACTACCCCGGGACTAGGTTGGCCCGCCGCCAACGTGTCCAACGACTATAGGGTCGTCCCTACCACCCCGGGACTAGGTTGGCCCGCCGCCGACTTCTCCGAGGACAACAGGGTCGTCCCTACCACCCCGGGACTAGGTTGGCCCGCCACCATCATGTCCGACGACTATAGGGTCGTCCCCACGACCCCGGGACTAGGTTGGCCCGCCGCCGACTTGTCCGACGACTATAGGGTCGTCCGTACCACCCCGGGACTAGGTTGGCCAGCCGCCGACATGTCCGACGACTATAGGGTCGTCCCCACGAACCCGGGGCTAGATTGCCCCGCCACCGTCATGTCCGACGACTATAGGGTCGTCCCCACGACCGCGGGACTAGGTTGGCCCGCCGCCGACTTGTCCGACGACTATAGGCTCGTCCCCACGACCCCGGAACTAGGTTGGCCAGCCGCCGACTTGTCCGACGACTATACGGTCGTCCCCACGACCAAGGGACTACGTTGGCCCGCCGCCGACTTGTCCGACGACTATAGGGTCGTCCCTACCACCCCGGGACTAGGTTGGCCCGCCACCATCATGTCCGACGACTATAGGGTCGTCCCCACGACCCAGGGCCTACGTTGGCCCGCCGCCGACATGTCCGACGACTATAGGGTCGTCCCTACCACCCCGGGACTAGGTTGGCCCGCCACCATCATGTCCGACGACTATAGGGTCGTCCCCACGACCCCGGGCCTACGTTGGCCCGCCGCCGACATGTCCGATGACTACAGGGTCGTCCCCACGACCAAGGGACTACGTTGGCCCGCCGCCGACATGTCCGATGACTATAGGGTCGTCCCCACTACCCCGGGACTAGGTTGGCCCGCCGCCGACTTCTCCGACGACAACAGGGTCGTCCCTACCACCCCGGGACTAGGTTGGCCAGCCGCCGACATGTCCGACGACTATACGATCGTCCCCACGACCAAGGGACTACGTTGGCCCGCCGCCGACTTGTCCGACGACTATAGGGTCGTCCGTACCACCCCGGGACTAGGTTGGCCAGCCGCCGACATGTCCGACGACTATAGGGTCGTCCCCACGATCCCGGGGCTAGATTGCCCCGCCACCGTCATGTCCGACGACTATAGGGTCGTCCCCACGACCGCGGGACTAGGTTGGCCCGCCGCCGACTTGTCCGACGACTATAGGCTCGTCCCCACGACCCCGGAACTAGGTTGGCCAGCCGCCGACATGTCCGACGACTATACGGTCGTCCCCACGACCAAGGGACTACGTTGGCCCGCCGCCGACTTGTCCGACGACTATAGGGTCGTCCCTACCACCCCGGGACTAGGTTGGCCCGCCACCATCATGTCCGACGACTATAGGGTCGTCCCCACGACCCCGGGCCTACGTTGGCCCGCCGCCGACATGTCCGACGACTATAGGGTTGTCCGCACGGCCCTGGGACTAGATTGGCCCACCACCGTCATGTCCGACGTCTATAGGGTCGTCCCCACGACCACGGGCCAAAGTTGCCCAGCCGCCGACATGTCCGACGACAATAGGGTAGTCCCCACGACCCCGGGACTAGGTTGGCCCGCCGCCGACTTGTCCGACGACTATATAGTCGTCCCTACCACCCCGGGACTAGGTTGGCCAGCCGCCGACATGTCCGACGACTATAGGGTCGTCCCCACGTCCCCGGGTCTAGATTGGCCCGCCACCGTCATGTCCGACGACTATAGGGTCGTCCCCACGGCCCCGGGTCTAGATTGGCCCGCCACCATCATGTCCGACGAATATAGGGTCGTCCGCACCACCCCGGGACTAGGTTGGCCCGCCGCCGACTTGTCCGACGACTATATAGTCGTCCCTACCACCCCGGGACTAGGTTGGCCAGCCGCCGACATGTCCGACGACTATAGGGTCGTCCCCACGTCCCCGGGACTAGATTGCCCCGCCACCGTCATGTCCGACGACTATAGGGTCGTCCCCACGACCCCGGGACTAGGTTGGCCCGCCGCAGACTTGTCCAACGACTATAGGGTCGTCCCTACCACCCTGGGACTAGGTTGGCCAGCCGCCGACATGTCCGACGACTCTAGGGTCGTCCCCACGACCCCGGGGCTAGATTGCCCCGGCACCGTCATGTCCGACGACTATAGGGTCGTCCCTACGACCCCGGGACTAGGTTGGCCCGCCGCCGACTTCTCCGACGACAACAGGGTCGTCCCTACCACCCCGGGACTAGGTTGGCCAGGTGCCGACATGTCCGACGACTATAGGGTCGTCCCCACGACCACGGGCCAAAGTTGCCCAGCCGCCGACATGTCCGACGACAATAGGGTCGTCCCCACGACCCCGGGACTAGGTTGGCCAGCCGCCGACTTGTCCGACGACTATAGGCTCGTCCCCACGAGCCCGGGACTAGGTTGGCCCGCCACCGCCATGTCCGACGACTATAGGGTCGTCTCCACGACCCCGCGACTAGGTTGGCCTGCCGCCGACTTGTCCGACGACTATATAGTCGTACCTACCACCCCGAGACTAGGTTGGCCAGCCGCCGACATGTCCGAAGACTATAGGGTCGTCCCCACGACCCCGGGACTAGGTTGGCCCGCCGCCGACGTGTCCAACGACTATAGGGTCGTCCCTACCACCCCGGGACTAGGTTGGCCAGCCGCCGACATGTCCGACGACTATAGGGTCGTCCCCACTACCCCGGGACTAGGTTGGCCCGCCGCCAACGTGTCCAACGACTATAGGGTCGTCCCTACCACCCCGGGACTAGGTTGGCCCGCCGCCGACTTCTCCGAGGACAACAGGGTCGTCCCTACCACCCCGGGACTAGGTTGGCCCGCCACCATCATGTCCGACGACTATAGGGTCGTCCCCACGACCCCGGGACTAGGT
Organism: Andrena fulva; assembly: GCA_946251845.1. NCBI lineage: Eukaryota > Metazoa > Arthropoda > Insecta > Hymenoptera > Andrenidae > Andrena > Andrena fulva. The sequence goes on from CAMITZ010000297.1 coordinate 1,163,663, forward strand.
TGGCCCGCCGCCGACTTGTCCGACGACTATAGGGTCGTCCGTACCACCCCGGGACTAGGTTGGCCAGCCGCCGACATGTCCGACGACTATAGGGTCGTCCCCACGAACCCGGGGCTAGATTGCCCCGCCACCGTCATGTCCGACGACTATAGGGTCGTCCCCACGACCGCGGGACTAGGTTGGCCCGCCGCCGACTTGTCCGACGACTATAGGCTCGTCCCCACGACCCCGGAACTAGGTTGGCCAGCCGCCGACTTGTCCGACGACTATACGGTCGTCCCCACGACCAAGGGACTACGTTGGCCCGCCGCCGACTTGTCCGACGACTATAGGGTCGTCCCTACCACCCCGGGACTAGGTTGGCCCGCCACCATCATGTCCGACGACTATAGGGTCGTCCCCATGACCCCGGGCCTACGTTGGCCCGCCGCCGACATGTCCGACGACTATAGGGTCGTCCCCACGACCAAGGGACTACGTTGGCCCGCCGCCGACATGTCCGATGACTATAGGGTCGTCCCCACTACCCCGGGACTAGGTTGGCCCGCCGCCGACTTCTCCGACGACAACAGGGTCGTCCCTACCACCCCGGGACTAGGTTGGCCAGCCGCCGACATGTCCGACGACTATACGATCGTCCCCACGACCAAGGGACTACGTTGGCCCGCCGCCGACTTGTCCGACGACTATAGGGTCGTCCGTACCACCCCGGGACTAGGTTGGCCAGCCGCCGACATGTCCGACGACTATAGGGTCGTCCCCACGATCCCGGGGCTAGATTGCCCCGCCACCGTCATGTCCGACGACTATAGGGTCGTCCCCACGACCGCGGGACTAGGTTGGCCCGCCGCCGACTTGTCCGACGACTATAGGCTCGTCCCCACGACCCCGGAACTAGGTTGGCCAGCCGCCGACATGTCCGACGACTATACGGTCGTCCCCACGACCAAGGGACTACGTTGGCCCGCCGCCGACTTGTCCGACGACTATAGGGTCGTCCCTACCACCCCGGGACTAGGTTGGCCCGCCACCATCATGTCCGACGACTATAGGGTCGTCCCCACGACCGCGGGACTAGGTTGGCCCGCCGCCGACTTGTCCGACGACTATAGGCTCGTCCCCACGACCCCGGAACTAGGTTGGCCAGCCGCCGACATGTCCGACGACTATACGGTCGTCCCCACGACCAAGGGACTACGTTGGCCCGCCGCCGACTTGTCCGACGACTATAGGGTCGTCCCTACCACCCCGGGACTAGGTTGGCCCGCCACCATCATGTCCGACGACTATAGGGTCGTCCCCACGACCCCGGGCCTACGTTGGCCCGCCGCCGACTTGTCCGACGACTATAGGGTCGTCCCTACCACCCCGGGACTAGGTTGGCCCGCCGCCGACTTGTCCGACGACTATATAGTCGTCCCTACCACCCCGGGACTAGGTTGGCCAGCCGCCGACATGTCCGACGACTATAGGGTCGTCCCCACGTCCCCGGGTCTAGATTGGCCCGCCACCGTCATGTCCGACGACTATAGGGTCGTCCCCACGGCCCCGGGTCTAGATTGGCCCGCCACCATCATGTCCGACGAATATAGGGTCGTCCGCACCACCCCGGGACTAGGTTGGCCCGCCGCCGACTTGTCCGACGACTATATAGTCGTCCCTACCACCCCGGGACTAGGTTGGCCAGCCGCCGACATGTCCGACGACTATAGGGTCGTCCCCACGTCCCCGGGACTAGATTGCCCCGCCACCGTCATGTCCGACGACTATAGGGTCGTCCCCACGACCCCGGGACTAGGTTGGCCAGCCGCCGACTTGTCCGACGACTATAGGCTCGTCCCCACGAGCCCGGGACTAGGTTGGCCCGCCACCGCCATGTCCGACGACTATAGGGTCGTCTCCACGACCCCGCGACTAGGTTGGCCTGCCGCCGACTTGTCCGACGACTATATAGTCGTACCTACCACCCCGAGACTAGGTTGGCCAGCCGCCGACATGTCCGAAGACTATAGGGTCGTCCCCACGACCCCGGGACTAGGTTGGCCCGCCGCCGACGTGTCCAACGACTATAGGGTCGTCCCTACCACCCCGGGACTAGGTTGGCCAGCCGCCGACATGTCCGACGACTCTAGGGTCGTCCCCACGACCCCGGGGCTAGATTGCCCCGGCACCGTCATGTCCGACGACTATAGGGTCGTCCCCACGACCCCGGGACTAGGTTGGCCCGCCGCCGACTTGTCCGACGACTATAGGGTCGTCCCCACGACCCCGGGGATAGATTGCCCCGGCACCGTCATGTCCGACGACTATAGGGTCGTCCCCACGACCCCGGGACTAGGTTGGCCCGCCGCAGACTTGTCCGACGACTATAGGGTCGTCCCCACGTCCCCGGGACTAGATTGGCCCGCCACCGTCATGTCCGACGACTATAGGATCGTCCCTACGACCCCGGGACTAGGTTGGCCCGCCGCCGACTTCTCCGACGACAACAGGGTCGTCCCTACCACCCCGGGACTAGGTTGGCCAGGTGCCGACATGTCCGACGACTATAGGGTCGTCCCTACCACCCCGGGACTAGGTTGGCCCGCCACCATCATGTCCGACGACTATAGGGTCGTCCCCACGACCCCGGGACTAGGTTGGCCCGCCGCAGACTTGTCCGACGACTATAGGGTCGTCCCCACGTCCCCGAGACTAGATTGGCCCGCCACCGTCATGTCCGACGACTACAGTGTCGTGGCCACGACCCCGGGACTAGGTTGGCCCGCCGCCGACTTCTCCGACGACAACAGGGTCGTCCCTACCACCCCGGGACTAGGTTGGCCAGCCGCCGACATGTCCGACGACTATACGATCGTCCCCACGACCAAGGGACTACGTTGGCCCGCCGCCGACTTGTCCGACGACTATAGGGTCGTCCCTACCACCCCGGGACTAGGTTGGCCAGCCGCCGACATGTCCGACGACTATAGGGTCGTCCCCACGAACCCGGGGCTAGATTGCCCCGCCACCGTCATGTCCGACGACAATAGGGTCGTCCCCACGACCCCGGGACTAGGTTGGCCCGCCGCCGACTTGTCCGACGACTATAGGCTCGTCCCCACGACCCCGGAACTAGGTTGGCCCGCCGCCGACTTGTCCGACGACTATAGGGTGGTCCCCACTACCCCGGGACTAGGTTGGCCCGCCGCCGACGTGTCCAACGACTATAGGGTCGTCCCTACCACCCCGGGACTAGGTTGGCCAGCCGCCGACATTTCCGACGACTATAGGGTCCTCCCCACGACCCCGGGGCTAGATTGCCCCGCCACCGTCATGTCCGACGACTATAGGGTCGTCCCCACGACCCCGGGACTAGGTTGGCCAGCCGCCGACTTGTCCGACGACTATAGGCTCGTCCCCACGAGCCCGGGACTAGGTTGGCCCGCCACCGTCATGTCCGACGACTATAGGGTCGTCTCCACGACCCCGCGACTAGGTTGGACCGCCGCCGACTTGTCCGACGACTATATAGTCGTACCTACCACCCCGAGACTAGGTTGGCCAGCCGCCGACATGTCCGATGACTATAAGGTCGTCCCCACTACCCCGGGACTAGGTTGGCCCGCCGCCGACGTGTCCAACGACTATAGGGTCGTCCCTACCACCCCGGGACTAGGTTGGCCAGCCGCCGACATGTCCGACGACTATAGGGTCGTCCCCACGACCCAAGGACTAGATTGCCCCGCCACCGTCATGTCAGACGACTATAGGGTCGTCTCCACGACCCCGCGACTAGGTTGGCCCGCCGCCGACTTGTCCGACGACTATATAGTCGTCCCTACCACCCCGAGACTAGGTTGGCCAGCCGCCGACATGTCCGAAGACTATAGGGTCGTCCCCACGACCCCGGGACTAGGTTGGCCCGCCGCCGACGTGTCCAACGACTATAGGGTCGTCCCTACCACCCCGGGACTAGGTTGGCCAGCCGCCGACATGTCCGACGACTCTAGGGTCGTCCCCACGACCCCGGGGCTAGATTGCCCCGGCACCGTCATGTCCGACGACTATAGGGTCGTCCCCACGACCCAAGGACTAGATTGCCCCGCCACCGTCATGTCAGACGACTATAGGGTCGTCCCTACCACCCCGGGACTAGGTTGGCCAGCCGCCGACATGTCCGACGACTATAGGGTCGTCCCCACGACCCCGGGACTAGGTTGGCCCGCCGCCGACTTGTCCGACGACTATAGGGTCGTCCCCACGACCCAAGGACTAGATTGCCCCGTCACCGTCATGTCCGACGACTATAGGGTCGTCTCCACGACCCCGCGACTAGGTTGGACCGCCGCCGACTTGTCCGACGACTATATAGTCGTACCTACCACCCCGAGACTAGGTTGGCCAGCCGCCGACATGTCCGATGACTATAGGGTCGTCCCCACTACCCCGGGACTAGGTTGGCCCGCCGCCGACGTGTCCAACGACTATAGGGTCGTCCCTACCACCCCGGGACTAGGTTGGCCAGCCGCCGACATGTCCGACGACTATAGGGTCGTCCCCACGACCCAAGGACTAGATTGCCCCGCCACCGTCATGTCCGACGACTATAGGGTCGTCCCCACGTCCCCGGGACTAGATTGGCCCGCCACCGTCATGGCCGATGACTACAGGGTCGTCCCCACGACCCCGGGACTAGGTTGGCCCGCCGCCGACTTCTCCGACGACAACAGGGTCGTCCCTACCACCCCGGGACTAGGTTGGCCAGCCGCCGACATGTCCGACGACTATACGATCGTCCCCACGACCAAGGGACTACGTTGGCCCGCCGCCGACTTGTCCGACGACTATAGGGTCGTCCGTACCACAACGGGACTAGGTTGGCCAGCCGCCGACATGTCCGACGACTATAGGGTCGTCCCCACGAACCCGGGGCTAGATTGCCCCGCCACCGTCATGTCCGACGACTATAGGGTCGTCCCCACGACCGCGGGACTAGGTTGGCCCGCCGCCGACTTGTCCGACGACTATAGGCTCGTCCCCACGACCCCGGAACTAGGTTGGCCAGCCGCCGACATGTCCGACGACTATACGGTCGTCCCCACGACCAAGGGACTACGTTGGCCCGCCGCCGACTTGTCCGACGACTATAGGGTCGTCCCTACCACCCCGGGACTAGGTTGGCCCGCCACCATCATGTCCGACGACTATAGGGTCGTCCCCACGACCCCGGGCCTACGTTGGCCCGCCGCCGACATGTCCGACGACTATAGGGTCGTCCGCACGGCCCTGGGACTAGATTGGCCCGCCACCGTCATGTCCGACGACTATAGGGTCGTCCCCACGACCACGGGCCAATGTTGCCCAGCCGCCGACATGTCCGACGACAATAGGGTAGTCCCCACGACCCCGGGACTAGGTTGGCCCGCCGCCGACTTTTCCGACGACTATAGGGTCGTCCCTACGACCCTGGGCCTACGTTGGCCCGCCGCCGGCTATTCCGACGAATATAGGGTCGTCCCCAAGAATCCGGGACTAGGTTGGCCAGCCGTCGACATGTCCGACGTCTATAGGGTCGTCCCCTCGACCCCGGGCCTACGTTGGCCCGCCGCCGACATGTCCGACGACTATAGGGTCGTCCCCACGGCCCTGGGACTAGATTGGCCCGCCACCGTCATGTCCGACGACTATAGGGTCGTCCCCACGACCCCGGGACTAGGTTGGCCAGCCGCCGACTTGTCCGACGACTATAGGCTCGTCCCTACGAGCCCGGGACTATGTTGGCCCGCCACCGCCATGTCCGACGACTATAGGGTCGTCCCCACGAACCCGGGGCTAGATTGCCCCGCCACCGTCATGTCCGACGACTATAGGGTCGTCCCTACGACCCCGGGACTAGGTTGGCCCGCCGCCGACTTCTCCGACGACAACAGGGTCGTCCCTACCACCCCGGGACTAGGTTGGCCAGGTGCCGACATGTCCGACGACTATAGGGTCGTCCCTACCACCCCGGGACTAGGTTGGCCCGCCACCATCATGTCCGACGACTATAGGGTCGTCCCCACGACCCCGGGACTAGGTTGGCCCGCCGCAGACTTGTCCGACGACTATAGGGTCGTCCCCACGTCCCCGGGACTAGATTGGCCCGCCACCGTCATGTCCGACGACTACAGTGTCGTGCCCACGACCCCGGGACTAGGTTGGCCCGCCGCCGACTTCTCCGACGACAACAGGGTCGTCCCTACCACCCCGGGACTAGGTTGGCCAGCCGCCGACATGTCCGACGACTATAGGGTCGTCCCCACGAACCCGGGGCTAGATTGCCCCGCCACCGTCATGTCCGACGACTATAGGGTCGTCCCCACGACCCCGGGACTAGGGTGGCCAGCCGCCGACTTGTCCGACGACTATAGGCTCGTCCCTACGAGCCCGGGACTATGTTGGCCCGCCACCGCCATGTCCGACGACTATAGGGTCGTCTCCACGACCCCGCGACTAGGTTGGACCGCCGCCGACTTGTCCGACGACTATAGGGTCGTCTCCACGACCCCGCGACTAGGTTGGACCGCCGCCGACTTGTCCGACGACTATATAGTCGTACCTACCACCCCGAGACTAGGTTTGCCAGCCGCCGACATGTCCGATGACTATAGGGTCGTCCCCACTACCCCGGGACTAGGTTGGCCCGCCGCCGACGTGACCAACGACTATAGGGTCGTCCCTACCACCCCGGGACTAGGTTGGCCAGCCGCCGACATGTCCGACGACTATAGGGTCGTCCCCACGACCCCGGGGCTAGATTGCCCCGCCACCGTCATGTCCGACGACTATAGGGTCGTCCCCACGACCCCGGGACTAGGTTGGCCAGCCGCCGACTTGTCCGACGACTATAGGCTCGTCCCCACGAGCCCGGGACTAGGTTGGCCCGCCACCGCCATGTCCGACGACTATAGGGTCGTCTCCTCGACCCCGCGACTAGGTTGGACCGCCGCCGTCTTGTCCGACGACTATATAGTCGTACCTACCACCCCGAGACTAGGTTGGCCAGCCGACGACATGTCCGATGACTATAGGGTCGTCCCCACTAGCCCGGGACTAGGTTGGACCGCCGCCGACTTGTCCGACGACTATAGGGTCGTCTCCACGACCCCGCGACTAGGTTGGACCGCCGCCGACTTGTCCGACGACTATATAGTCGTACCTACCACCCCGAGACTAGGTTTGCCAGCCGCCGACATGTCCGATGACTATAGGGTCGTCCCCACTACCCCGGGACTAGGTTGGCCCGCCGCCGACGTGACCAACGACTATAGGGTCGTCCCTACCACCCCGGGACTAGGTTGGCCCGCCACCATCATGTCCGACGACTATAGGGTCGTCCCCACGACCCCGGGACTAGGTTGGCCCGCCGCCGACTTGTCCGACGACTATAGGGTCGTCCGTACCACCCCGGGACTAGGTTGGCCAGCCGCCGACATGTCCGACGACTATAGGGTCGTCCCCACGAACCCGGGGCTAGATTGCCCCGCCACCGTCATGTCCGACGACTATAGGGTCGTCCCCACGACCGCGGGACTAGGTTGGCCCGCCGCCGACTTGTCCGACGACTATAGGCTCGTCCCCACGACCCCGGAACTAGGTTGGCCAGCCGCCGACTTGTCCGACGACTATACGGTCGTCCCCACGACCAAGGGACTACGTTGGCCCGCCGCCGACTTGTCCGACGACTATAGGGTCGTCCCTACCACCCCGGGACTAGGTTGGCCCGCCACCATCATGTCCGACGACTATAGGGTCGTCCCCACGACCCCGGGCCTACGTTGGCCCGCCGCCGACATGTCCGACGACTATAGGGTCGTCCCCACGACCAAGGGACTACGTTGGCCCGCCGCCGACATGTCCGATGACTATAGGGTCGTCCCCACTACCCCGGGACTAGGTTGGCCCGCCGCCGACTTCTCCGACGACAACAGGGTCGTCCCTACCACCCCGGGACTAGGTTGGCCAGCCGCCGACATGTCCGACGACTATACGATCGTCCCCACGACCAAGGGACTACGTTGGCCCGCCGCCGACTTGTCCGACGACTATAGGGTCGTCCGTACCACCCCGGGACTAGGTTGGCCAGCCGCCGACATGTCCGACGACTATAGGGTCGTCCCCACGATCCCGGGGCTAGATTGCCCCGCCACCGTCATGTCCGACGACTATAGGGTCGTCCCCACGACCGCGGGACTAGGTTGGCCCGCCGCCGACTTGTCCGACGACTATAGGCTCGTCCCCACGACCCCGGAACTAGGTTGGCCAGCCGCCGACATGTCCGACGACTATACGGTCGTCCCCACGACCAAGGGACTACGTTGGCCCGCCGCCGACTTGTCCGACGACTATAGGGTCGTCCCTACCACCCCGGGACTAGGTTGGCCCGCCACCATCATGTCCGACGACTATAGGGTCGTCCCCACGACCGCGGGACTAGGTTGGCCCGCCGCCGACTTGTCCGACGACTATAGGCTCGTCCCCACGACCCCGGAACTAGGTTGGCCAGCCGCCGACATGTCCGACGACTATACGGTCGTCCCCACGACCAAGGGACTACGTTGGCCCGCCGCCGACTTGTCCGACGACTATAGGGTCGTCCCTACCACCCCGGGACTAGGTTGGCCCGCCACCATCATGTCCGACGACTATAGGGTCGTCCCCACGACCCCGGGCCTACGTTGGCCCGCCGCCGACTTGTCCGACGACTATAGGGTCGTCCCTACCACCCCGGGACTAGGTTGGCCCGCCGCCGACTTGTCCGACGACTATATAGTCGTCCCTACCACCCCGGGACTAGGTTGGCCAGCCGCCGACATGTCCGACGACTATAGGGTCGTCCCCACGTCCCCGGGTCTAGATTGGCCCGCCACCGTCATGTCCGACGACTATAGGGTCGTCCCCACGGCCCCGGGTCTAGATTGGCCCGCCACCATCATGTCCGACGAATATAGGGTCGTCCGCACCACCCCGGGACTAGGTTGGCCCGCCGCCGACTTGTCCGACGACTATATAGTCGTCCCTACCACCCCGGGACTAGGTTGGCCAGCCGCCGACATGTCCGACGACTATAGGGTCGTCCCCACGTCCCCGGGACTAGATTGCCCCGCCACCGTCATGTCCGACGACTATAGGGTCGTCCCCACGACCCCGGGACTAGGTTGGCCAGCCGCCGACTTGTCCGACGACTATAGGCTCGTCCCCACGAGCCCGGGACTAGGTTGGCCCGCCACCGCCATGTCCGACGACTATAGGGTCGTCTCCACGACCCCGCGACTAGGTTGGCCTGCCGCCGACTTGTCCGACGACTATATAGTCGTACCTACCACCCCGAGACTAGGTTGGCCAGCCGCCGACATGTCCGAAGACTATAGGGTCGTCCCCACGACCCCGGGACTAGGTTGGCTCGCCGCCGACGTGTCCAACGACTATAGGGTCGTCCCTACCACCCCGGGACTAGGTTGGCCAGCCGCCGACATGTCCGACGACTCTAGGGTCGTCCCCACGACCCCGGGGCTAGATTGCCCCGGCACCGTCATGTCCGACGACTATAGGGTCGTCCCCACGACCCCGGGACTAGGTTGGCCCGCCGCCGACTTGTCCGACGACTATAGGGTCGTCCCCACGACCCCGGGGATAGATTGCCCCGGCACCGTCATGTCCGACGACTATAGGGTCGTCCCCACGACCCCGGGACTAGGTTGGCCCGCCGCAGACTTGTCCGACGACTATAGGGTCGTCCCCACGTCCCCGGGACTAGATTGGCCCGCCACCGTCATGTCCGACGACTATAGGATCGTCCCTACGACCCCGGGACTAGGTTGGCCCGCCGCCGACTTCTCCGACGACAACAGGGTCGTCCCTACCACCCCGGGACTACGTTGGCCAGGTGCCGACATGTCCGACGACTATAGGGTCGTCCCTACCACCCCGGGACTAGGTTGGCCCGCCACCATCATGTCCGACGACTATAGGGTCGTCCCCACGACCCCGGGACTAGGTTGGCCCGCCGCAGACTTGTCCGACGACTATAGGGTCGTCCCCACGTCCCCGAGACTAGATTGGCCCGCCACCGTCATGTCCGACGACTACAGTGTCGTGGCCACGACCCCGGGACTAGGTTGGCCCGCCGCCGACTTCTCCGACGACAACAGGGTCGTCCCTACCACCCCGGGACTAGGTTGGCCAGCCGCCGACATGTCCGACGACTATACGATCGTCCCCACGACCAAGGGACTACGTTGGCCCGCCGCCGACTTGTCCGACGACTATAGGGTCGTCCCTACCACCCCGGGACTAGGTTGGCCAGCCGCCGACATGTCCGACGACTATAGGGTCGTCCCCACGAACCCGGGGCTAGATTGCCCCGCCACCGTCATGTCCGACGACAATAGGGTCGTCCCCACGACCCCGGGACTAGGTTGGCCCGCCGCCGACTTGTCCGACGACTATAGGCTCGTCCCCACGACCCCGGAACTAGGTTGGCCCGCCGCCGACTTGTCCGACGACTATAGGGTGGTCCCCACTACCCCGGGACTAGGTTGGCCCGCCGCCGACGTGTCCAACGACTATAGGGTCGTCCCTACCACCCCGGGACTAGGTTGGCCAGCCGCCGACATTTCCGACGACTATAGGGTCCTCCCCACGACCCCGGGGCTAGATTGCCCCGCCACCGTCATGTCCGACGACTATAGGGTCGTCCCCACGACCCCGGGACTAGGTTGGCCAGCCGCCGACTTGTCCGACGACTATAGGCTCGTCCCCACGAGCCCGGGACTAGGTTGGCCCGCCACCGCCATGTCCGACGACTATAGGGTCGTCTCCACGACCCCGCGACTAGGTTGGACCGCCGCCGACTTGTCCGACGACTATATAGTCGTACCTACCACCCCGAGACTAGGTTGGCCAGCCGCCGACATGTCCGATGACTATAGGGTCGTCCCCACTACCCCGGGACTAGGTTGGCCCGCCGCCGACGTGTCCAACGACTATAGGGTCGTCCCTACCACCCCGGGACTAGGTTGGCCAGCCGCCGACATGTCCGACGACTATAGGGTCGTCCCCACGACCCAAGGACTAGATTGCCCCGCCACCGTCATGTCAGGCGACTATAGGGTCGTCTCCACGACCCCGCGACTAGGTTGGCCCGCCGCCGACTTGTCCGACGACTATATAGTCGTCCCTACCACCCCGAGACTAGGTTGGCCAGCCGCCGACATGTCCGAAGACTATAGGGTCGTCCCCACGACCCCGGGACTAGGTTGGCCCGCCGCCGACGTGTCCAACGACTATAGGGTCGTCCCTACCACCCCGGGACTAGGTTGGCCAGCCGCCGACATGTCCGACGACTCTAGGGTCGTCCCCACGACCCCGGGGCTAGATTGCCCCGGCACCGTCATGTCCGACGACTATAGGGTCGTCCCCACGACCCAAGGACTAGATTGCCCCGCCACCGTCATGTCAGACGACTATAGGGTCGTCCCTACCACCCCGGGACTAGGTTGGCCCGCCACCGTCATGTCCGACGACTATAGGGTCGTCCCCACGACCCCGGGACTAGGTTGGCCAGCCGCCGACTTGTCCGACGACTATAGGCTCGTCCCTACGAGCCCGGGACTATGTTGGCCCGCCACCGCCATGTCCGACGACTATAGGGTCGTCCCCACGAACCCGGGGCTAGATTGCCCCGCCACCGTCATGTCCGACGACTATAGGGTCGTCCCTACGACCCCGGGACTAGGTTGGCCCGCCGCCGACTTCTCCGACGACAACAGGGTCGTCCCTACCACCCCGGGACTAGGTTGGCCAGGTGCCGACATGTCCGACGACTATAGGGTCGTCCCTACCACCCCGGGACTAGGTTGGCCCGCCACCATCATGTCCGACGACTATAGGGTCGTCCCCACGACCCCGGGACTAGGTTGGCCCGCCGCAGACTTGTCCGACGACTATAGGGTCGTCCCCACGTCCCCGGGACTAGATTGGCCCGCCACCGTCATGTCCGACGACTACAGTGTCGTGCCCACGACCCCGGGACTAGGTTGGCCCGCCGCCGACTTCTCCGACGACAACAGGGTCGTCCCTACCACCCCGGGACTAGGTTGGCCAGCCGCCGACATGTCCGACGACTATAGGGTCGTCCCCACGAACCCGGGGCTAGATTGCCCCGCCACCGTCATGTCCGACGACTATAGGGTCGTCCCCACGACCCCGGGACTAGGGTGGCCAGCCGCCGACTTGTCCGACGACTATAGGCTCGTCCCTACGAGCCCGGGACTATGTTGGCCCGCCACCGCCATGTCCGACGACTATAGGGTCGTCTCCACGACCCCGCGACTAGGTTGGACCGCCGCCGACTTGTCCGACGACTATAGGGTCGTCTCCACGACCCCGCGACTAGGTTGGACCGCCGCCGACTTGTCCGACGACTATATAGTCGTACCTACCACCCCGAGACTAGGTTTGCCAGCCGCCGACATGTCCGATGACTATAGGGTCGTCCCCACTACCCCGGGACTAGGTTGGCCCGCCGCCGACGTGACCAACGACTATAGGGTCGTCCCTACCACCCCGGGACTAGGTTGGCCAGCCGCCGACATGTCCGACGACTATAGGGTCGTCCCCACGACCCCGGGGCTAGATTGCCCCGCCACCGTCATGTCCGACGACTATAGGGTCGTCCCCACGACCCCGGGACTAGGTTGGCCAGCCGCCGACTTGTCCGACGACTATAGGCTCGTCCCCACGAGCCCGGGACTAGGTTGGCCCGCCACCGCCATGTCCGACGACTATAGGGTCGTCTCCACGACCCCGCGACTAGGTTGGACCGCCGCCGTCTTGTCCGACGACTATATAGTCGTACCTACCACCACGAGACTAGGTTGGCCAGCCGACGACATGTCCGATGACTATAGGGTCGTCCCCACTAGCCCGGGACTAGGTTGGCCCGCCGCCGACGTGTCCAACGACTATAGGGTCGTCCCTACCACCCCGGGACTAGGTTGGCCAGCCGCCGACATGTCCGACGACTCTAGGGTCGTCCCCACGACCCCGGGGCTAGATTGCCCCGGCACCGTCATGTCCGACGACTATAGGGTCGTCCCCACGACCCCGGGACTAGGTTGGCCCGCCGCCGACTTGTCCGACGACTATAGGGTCGTCCCCACGACCCCGGGGATAGATTGCCCCGGCACCGTCATGTCCGACGACTATAGGGTCGTCCCCACGACCCCGGGACTAGGTTGGCCCGCCGCAGACTTGTCCAACGACTATAGGGTCGTCCCTACCACCCTGGGACTAGGTTGGCCAGCCGCCGACATGTCCGACGACTCTAGGGTCGTCCCCACGACCCCGGGGCTAGATTGCCCCGGCACCGTCATGTCCGACGACTATAGGGTCGTCCCTACGACCCCGGGACTAGGTTGGCCCGCCGCCGACTTCTCCGACGACAACAGGGTCGTCCCTACCACCCCGGGACTAGGTTGGCCAGGTGCCGACATGTCCGACGACTATAGGGTCGTCCCTACCACCCCGGGACTAGGTTGGCCCGCCACCATCATGTCCGACGACTATAGGGTCGTCCCCACGACCCCGGGACTAGGTTGGCCCGCCGCAGACTTGTCCGACGACTATAGGGTCGTCCCCACGTCCCCGGGACTAGATTGCCCCGCCACCGTCATGTCCGACGACTATAGGGTCGTCCCCACGACCCCGGGACTAGGTTGGCCAGCCGCCGACTTGTCCGACGACTATAGGCTCGTCCCCACGAGCCCGGGACTAGGTTGGCCCGCCACCGCCATGTCCGACGACTATAGGGTCGTCTCCACGACCCCGCGACTAGGTTGGCCTGCCGCCGACTTGTCCGACGACTATATAGTCGTACCTACCACCCCGATACTAGGTTGGCCAGCCGCCGACATGTCCGAAGACTATAGGGTCGTCCCCACGACCCCGGGACTAGGTTGGCCCGCCGCCGACGTGTCCAACGACTATAGGGTCGTCCCTACCACCCCGGGACTAGGTTGGCCAGCCGCCGACATGTCCGACGACTATAGGGTCGTCCCCACTACCCCGGGACTAGGTTGGCCCGCCGCCAACGTGTCCAACGACTATAGGGTCGTCCCTACCACCCCGGGACTAGGTTGGCCCGCCGCCGACTTCTCCGAGGACAACAGGGTCGTCCCTACCACCCCGGGACTAGGTTGGCCCGCCACCATCATGTCCGACGACTATAGGGTCGTCCCCACGACCCCGGGACTAGGTTGGCCCGCCGCCGACTTGTCCGACGACTATAGGGTCGTCCGTACCACCCCGGGACTAGGTTGGCCAGCCGCCGACATGTCCGACGACTATAGGGTCGTCCCCACGAACCCGGGGCTAGATTGCCCCGCCACCGTCATGTCCGACGACTATAGGGTCGTCCCCACGACCGCGGGACTAGGTTGGCCCGCCGCCGACTTGTCCGACGACTATAGGCTCGTCCCCACGACCCCGGAACTAGGTTGGCCAGCCGCCGACTTGTCCGACGACTATACGGTCGTCCCCACGACCAAGGGACTACGTTGGCCCGCCGCCGACTTGTCCGACGACTATAGGGTCGTCCCTACCACCCCGGGACTAGGTTGGCCCGCCACCATCATGTCCGACGACTATAGGGTCGTCCCCACGACCCAGGGCCTACGTTGGCCCGCCGCCGACATGTCCGACGACTATAGGGTCGTCCGCACGGCCCTGGGACTAGATTGGCCCGCCACCGTCATGTCCGACGACTATAGGGTCGTCCCCACGACCACGGGCCAATGTTGCCCAGCCGCCGACATGTCCGACGACAATAGGGTAGTCCCCACGACCCCGGGACTAGGTTGGCCCGCCGCCGACTTTTCCGACGACTATAGGGTTGTCCCTACGACCCTGGGCCTACGTTGGCCCGCCGCCGGCTATTCCGACGAATATAGGGTCGTCCCCAAGAATCCGGGACTAGGTTGGCCAGCCGTCGACATGTCCGACGTCTATAGGGTCGTCCCCTCGACCCCGGGCCTACGTTGGCCCGCCGCCGACATGTCCGACGACTCTAGGGTCGTCCCCACGACCCCGGGGCAGGATTGCCCCGGCACCGTCATGTCCGACGACTATAGGGTCGTCCCCACGACCCCGGGACTAGGTTGGCCCGCCGCCGACTTGTCCGACGACTATAGGGTCGTCCCTACCACCCCGGGACTAGGTTGGCCGCCACCATCATGTCCGACGACTATAGGGTCGTCCCCACGACCCCGGGACTACGTTGGCCCGCCGCCGACTTGTCCGACGACTATAGGGTCGTCCCTACCACCCCGGGACTAGGTTGGCCAGCCGCCGACATGTCCGACGACTATAGGGTCGTCCCCACGAACCCGGGGCTAGATTGCCCCGCCACCGTCATGTCCGACGACTATAGGGTCGTCCCCACGACCCCGGGACTAGGTTGGCCCGCCGCAGACTTGTCCGACGACTATAGGGTCGTCCCCACGTCCCCGGGACTAGATTGCCCCGCCACCGTCATGTCCGACGACTATAGGGTCGTCCCCACGACCCCGGGACTAGGTTGGCCAGCCGCCGACTTGTCCGACGACTATAGGCTCGTCCCCACGAGCCCGGGACTAGGTTGGCCCGCCACCGCCATGTCCGACGACTATAGGGTCGTCTCCACGACCCCGCGACTAGGTTGGCCTGCCGCCGACTTGTCCGACGACTATATAGTCGTACCTACCACCCCGATACTAGGTTGGCCAGCCGCCGACATGTCCGAAGACTATAGGGTCGTCCCCACGACCCCGGGACTAGGTTGGCCCGCCGCCGACGTGTCCAACGACTATAGGGTCGTCCCTACCACCCCGGGACTAGGTTGGCCAGCCGCCGACATGTCCGACGACTATAGGGTCGTCCCCACTACCCCGGGACTAGGTTGGCCCGCCGCCAACGTGTCCAACGACTATAGGGTCGTCCCTACCACCCCGGGACTAGGTTGGCCCGCCGCCGACTTCTCCGAGGACAACAGGGTCGTCCCTACCACCCCGGGACTAGGTTGGCCCGCCACCATCATGTCCGACGACTATAGGGTCGTCCCCACGACCCCGGGACTAGGTTGGCCCGCCGCCGACTTGTCCGACGACTATAGGGTCGTCCGTACCACCCCGGGACTAGGTTGGCCAGCCGCCGACATGTCCGACGACTATAGGGTCGTCCCCACGAACCCGGGGCTAGATTGCCCCGCCACCGTCATGTCCGACGACTATAGGGTCGTCCCCACGACCGCGGGACTAGGTTGGCCCGCCGCCGACTTGTCCGACGACTATAGGCTCGTCCCCACGACCCCGGAACTAGGTTGGCCAGCCGCCGACTTGTCCGACGACTATACGGTCGTCCCCACGACCAAGGGACTACGTTGGCCCGCCGCCGACTTGTCCGACGACTATAGGGTCGTCCCTACCACCCCGGGACTAGGTTGGCCCGCCACCATCATGTCCGACGACTATAGGGTCGTCCCCACGACCCAGGGCCTACGTTGGCCCGCCGCCGACATGTCCGACGACTATAGGGTCGTCCGCACGGCCCTGGGACTAGATTGGCCCGCCACCGTCATGTCCGACGACTATAGGGTCGTCCCCACGACCACGGGCCAATGTTGCCCAGCCGCCGACATGTCCGACGACAATAGGGTAGTCCCCACGACCCCGGGACTAGGTTGGCCCGCCGCCGACTTTTCCGACGACTATAGGGTTGTCCCTACGACCCTGGGCCTACGTTGGCCCGCCGCCGGCTATTCCGACGAATATAGGGTCGTCCCCAAGAATCCGGGACTAGGTTGGCCAGCCGTCGACATGTCCGACGTCTATAGGGTCGTCCCCTCGACCCCGGGCCTACGTTGGCCCGCCGCCGACATGTCCGACGACTCTAGGGTCGTCCCCACGACCCCGGGGCAGGATTGCCCCGGCACCGTCATGTCCGACGACTATAGGGTCGTCCCCACGACCCCGGGACTAGGTTGGCCCGCCGCCGACTTGTCCGACGACTATAGGGTCGTCCCTACCACCCCGGGACTAGGTTGGCCCGCCACCATCATGTCCGACGACTATAGGGTCGTCCCCACGACCCCGGGACTACGTTGGCCCGCCGCCGACTTCTCCGACGACAACAGGGTCGTCCCTACCACCCCGGGACTAGGTTGGCCAGCCGCCGACATGTCCGACGACTATACGATCGTCCCCACGACCAAGGGACTACGTTGGCCCGCCGCCGACTTGTCCGACGACTATAGGGTCGTCCGTACCACCCCGGGACTAGGTTGGCCAGCCGCCGACATGTCCGACGACTATAGGGTCGTCCCCACGAATCCGGGGCTAGATTGCCCCGCCACCGTCATGTCCGACGACTATAGGGTCGTCCCCACGACCGCGGGACTAGGTTGGCCCGCCGCCGACTTGTCCGACGACTATAGGCTCGTCCCCACGACCCCGGAACTAGGTTGGCCAGCCGCCGACATGTCCGACGACTATACGGTCGCCCCACGACCAAGGGACTACGTTGGCCCGCCGCCGACTTGTCCGACGACTATAGGGTCGTCCCTACCACCCCGGGACTAGGTTGGCCCGCCACCATCATGTCCGACGACTATAGGGTCGTCCCCACGACCCCGGGCCTACGTTGGCCCGCCGCCGACATGTCCGACGACTATAGGGTCGTCCGCACGGCCCTGGGACTAGATTGGCCCGCCACCGTCATGTCCGACGACTATAGGGTCGTCCCCACGGCCCCGGGTCTAGATTGGCCCGCCACCATCATGTCCGACGTATATAGGGTCGTCCGCACCACCCCGGGACTAGGTTGGCCCGCCGCCGACTTGTCCGACGACTATATAGTCGTCCCTACCACCCCGGGACTAGGTTGGCCAGCCGCCGACATGTCCGACGACTATAGGGTCGTCCCCACGTCCCCGGGACTAGATTGCCCCGCCACCGTCATGTCCGACGACTATAGGGTCGTCCCCACGACCCCGGGACTAGGTTGGCCAGCCGCCGACTTGTCCGACGACTATAGGCTCGTCCCCACGAGCCCGCGACTAGGTTGGCCCGCCACCGCCATGTCCGACGACTATAGGGTCGTCTCCACGACCCCGCGACTAGGTTGGCCTGCCGCCGACTTGTCCGACGACTATATAGTCGTACCTACCACCCCGAGACTAGGTTGGCCAGCCGCCGACATGTCCGAAGACTATAGGGTCGTCCCCACGACCCCGGGACTAGGTTGGCCCGCCGCCGACGTGTCCAACGACTATAGGGTCGTCCCTACCACCCCGGGACTAGGTTGGCCAGCCGCCGACATGTCCGACGACTATAGGGTCGCCCCCACTACCCCGGGACTAGGTTGGCCCGCCGCCAACGTGTCCAACGACTATAGGGTCGTCCCTACCACCCCGGGACTAGGTTGGCCAGCCGCCGACATGTCCGACGACTATAGGGTCGTCCCCACGAACCCGGGGCTAGATTGCCCCGCCACCGTCATGTCCGACGACTATAGGGTCGTCCCCACGACCCCGGGACTAGGTTGGCCAGCCGCCGACTTGTCCGACGACTATAGGCTCGTCCCTACGAGCCCGGGACTATGTTGGCCCGCCACCGCCATGTCCGACGACTATAGGGTCGTCTCCACGACCCCGGGACTAGGTTGGCCCGCCGCCGACGTGTCCAACGACTATAGGGTCGTCCCTACCACCCCGGGACTAGGTTGGCCAGCCGCAGACATGTCCGGCGACTATAGGGTCGTCCCCACTACCCCGGGACTAGGTTGGCCCGCCGCCAACGTGTCCAACGACTATAGGGTCGTCCCTACCACCCCGGGACTAGGTTGGCCAGCCGCCGTCATGTCCGACGACTACAGGGTCGTCCCCACGACCCCGGGACTAGGTTGGCCAGCCGCCGACATGTCCGACGACTATAGGGTCGTCCCCACGAACCCGGGGCTAGATTGCCCCGCCACCGTCATGTCCGACGACTATAGGGTCGTCCCCACGACCCCGGGACTAGGTTGGCCCGCCGCCGACTTGTCCGACGACTATAGGGTCGTCCCTACCACCCCGGGACTAGGTTGGCCAGCCGCCGACATGTCCGACGACTATAGGATCGTCCCCACTACCCCGGGACTAGGTTGGACCGCCGCCGACGTGTCCAACGACTATAGGGTCGTCCCTACCACCCCGGGACTAGGTTGGCCAGCCGCCGTCATGTCCGACGACTACAGGGTCGTCCCCACGACCCCGGGACTAGGTTGGCCCGCCGTAGACTTGTCCGACGACTATAGGGTCGTGCCTACCACCCCGGGACTAGGTTGGCCAGCCGCCGACATGTCCGACGACTATAGGGTCGTCCCCACGAACCCGGGGCTAGATTGCCCCGCCACCGTCATGTCCGACGACTATAGGGTCGTCCCCACGACCCCGGGACTAGGTTGGCCCGCCGCCGACTTGTCCGACGACTATAGGGTCGTCCCTACCACCCCGGGACTAGGTTGGCCAGCCGCCGACATGTCCGACGACTATAGGATCGTCCCCACTACCCCGGGACTAGGTTGGCCCGCCGCCGACGTGTCCAACGACTATAGGGTCGTCCCTACCACCCCGGGACTAGGTTGGCCCGCCGCCGACTTGTCCGCCGACTATAGGGTCGTCCCCACGACCCCGGGCCTACGTTGGCCCGCCGCCGACGTGTCCGACGACTATAGGGTCGTCTCCACCACCCCGGGACTAGGTTGGCCCGCCGCCGACTTGTCCGACGACTATATAGTCGTCCCTACCACCCCGGGACTAGGTTGGCCAGCCGCCGACATGTCCGACGACTATACGATCGTCCCCACGACCAAGGGACTACGTTGGCCCGCCGCCGACGTGTCCAACGACTATAGGGTCGTCCCTACCACCCCGGGACTAGGTTGGCCAGCCGCCGACATGTCCGACGACTATAGGGTCGCCCCCACTACCCCGGGACTAGGTTGGCCCGCCGCCAACGTGTCCAACGACTATAGGGTCGTCCCTACCACCCCGGGACTAGGTTGGCCAGCCGCCGACATGTCCGACGACTATAGGGTCGTCCCCACGAACCCGGGGCTAGATTGCCCCGCCACCGTCATGTCCGACGACTATAGGGTCGTCCCCACGACCCCGGGACTAGGTTGGCCAGCCGCCGACTTGTCCGACGACTATAGGCTCGTCCCTACGAGCCCGGGACTATGTTGGCCCGCCACCGCCATGTCCGACGACTATAGGGTCGCCTCCACGACCCCGGGACTAGGTTGGCCCGCCGCCGACGTGTCCAACGACTATAGGGTCGTCCCTACCACCCCGGGACTAGGTTGGCCAGCCGCAGACATGTCCGGCGACTATAGGGTCGTCCCCACTACCCCGGGACTAGGTTGGCCCGCCGCCAACGTGTCCAACGACTATAGGGTCGTCCCTACCACCCCGGGACTAGGTTGGCCAGCCGCCGTCATGTCCGACGACTACAGGGTCGTCCCCACGACCACGGGACTAGGTTGGCCCGCCGTAGACTTGTCCGACGACTATAGGGTCGTCCCCACGTCCCCGGGACTAGATTGGCCCGCCGCCGACTTGTCCGACGACTATAGGGTCGTCCCTACCACCCCGGAACTAGGTTGGCCAGCCGCCGACATGTCCGACGACTCTAGGGTCGTCCCCACGACCCCGGGGCTAGATTGCCCCGGCACCGTCATGTCCGACGACTATAGGGTCGTCCCCACGACCCCGGGGCTAGATTGCCCCGGCACCGTCATGTCCGACGACTATAGGGTCGTCCCCACGACCCCGGGACTAGGTTGGCCCGCCGCAGACTTGTCCGACGACTATAGGGTCGTCCCCACGTCCCCGGGACTAGATTGGCCCGCCACCGTCATGTCCGACGACTACAGGGTCGTCCCCACGACCCCGGGACTAGGTTGGCCCGCCGCCGACTTCTCCGACGACAACAGGGTCGTCCCTACCACCCCGGGACTAGGTTGGCCAGCCGCCGACATGTCCGACGACTATACGATCGTCCCCACGACCAAGGGACTACGTTGGCCCGCCGCCGACTTGTCCGACGACTATAGGGTCGTCCCTACCACCCCGGGACTAGGTTGGCCAGCCGCCGACATGTCCGACGACTATAGTGTCGTCCCCACGAACCCGGGGCTAGATTGCCCCGCCACCGTCATGTCCGACGACTATAGGGTCGTCCCCACGACCCCGGGACTAGGTTGGCCCGCCGCCGACTTGTCCGACGACTATAGGGTCGTCCCTACCACCCCGGGACTAGGTTGGCCAGCCGCCGACATGTCCGACGACTATAGGATCGTCCCCACTACCCCGGGACTAGGTTGGCCCGCCGCCGACGTGTCCAACGACTATAGGGTCGTCCCTACCACCCCGGGACTAGGTTGGCCAGCCGCCGACATGTCCGACGACTATAGGATCGTCCCTACCACCCCGGGACTAGGTTGGCCCGCCGCCGACTTGTCCGACGACTATAGGGTCGTCCCTACCACCCCGGAACTAGGTTGGCCAGCCGCCGACATGTCCGACGACTCTAGGGTCGTCCCCACGACCCCGGGGCTAGATTGCCCCGGCACCGTCATGTCCGACGACTATAGGGTCGTCCCCACGACCCCGGGGCTAGATTGCCCCGGCACCGTCATGTCCGACGACTATAGGGTCGTCCCCACGACCCCGGGACTAGGTTGGCCCGCCGCAGACTTGTCCGACGACTATAGGGTCGTACCCACGTCCCCGGGACTAGATTGGCCAGCCACCGTCATGTCCGACGACTACAGGGTCGTCCCCACGACCCCGGGACTAGGTTGGCCCGCCGCCGACTTCTCCGACGACAACAGGGTCGTCCCTACCACCCCGGGACTAGGTTGGCCAGCCGCCGACATGTCCGACGACTATACGATCGTCCCCACGACCAAGGGACTACGTTGGCCCGCCGCCGACTTGTCCGACGACTATAGGGTCGTCCCTACCACCCCGGGACTAGGTTGGCCAGCCGCCGACATGTCCGACGACTATAGGGTCGTCCCCACGAACCCGGGGCTAGATTGCCCCGCCACCGTCATGTCCGACGACTATAGGGTCGTCCCCACGACCCCGGGACTAGGTTGGCCCGCCGCCGACTTGTCCGACGACTATAGGGTCGTCCCTACCACCCCGGGACTAGGTTGGCCAGCCGCCGACATGTCCGACGACTATAGGATCGTCCCCACTACCCCGGGACTAGGTTGGACCGCCGCCGACGTGTCCAACGACTATAGGGTCGTCCCTACCACCCCGGGACTAGGTTGGCCAGCCGCCGTCATGTCCGACGACTACAGGGTCGTCCCCACGACCCCGGGACTAGGTTGGCCCGCCGTAGACTTGTCCGACGACTATAGGGTCGTCCCTACCACCCCGGGACTAGGTTGGCCAGCCGCCGACATGTCCGACGACTATAGGGTCGTCCCCACGAACCCGGGGCTAGATTGCCCCGCCACCGTCATGTCCGACGACTATAGGGTCGTCCCCACGACCCCGGGACTAGGTTGGCCCGCCGCCGACTTGTCCGACGACTATAGGGTCGTCCCTACCACCCCGGGACTAGGTTGGCCAGCCGCCGACATGTCCGACGACTATAGGATCGTCCCCACTACCCCGGGACTAGGTTGGCCCGCCGCCGACGTGTCCAACGACTATAGGGTCGTCCCTACCACCCCGGGACTAGGTTGGCCAGCCGCCGACATGTCCGACGACTATAGGATCGTCCCCACTACCCCGGGACTAGGTTGGCCCGCCGCCGACGTGTCCAACGACTATAGGGTCGTCCCTACCACCCCGGGACTAGGTTGGCCAGCCGCCGACATGTCCGACGACTCTAGGGTCGTCCCCACGACCCCGGGGCTAGATTGCCCCGGCACCGTCATGTCCGACGACTATAGGGTCGTCCCCACGACCCCGGGACTAGGTTGGCCCGCCGCCGACTTGTCCGACGACTATAGGGTCGTCCCTACCACCCCGGGACTAGGTTGGCCAGCCGCCGACATGTCCGACGACTATAGGATCGTCCCCACTACCCCGGGACT
This sequence comes from Andrena fulva, assembly GCA_946251845.1. Classification (NCBI taxonomy): domain Eukaryota; kingdom Metazoa; phylum Arthropoda; class Insecta; order Hymenoptera; family Andrenidae; genus Andrena; species Andrena fulva. The sequence goes on from CAMITZ010000297.1 coordinate 1,186,817, forward strand.
AGGTTGGCCCGCCGCCGACGTGTCCAACGACTATAGGGTCGTCCCTACCACCCCGGGACTAGGTTGGCCAGCCGCCGACATGTCCGACGACTATAGGATCGTCCCCACTACCCCGGGACTAGGTTGGCCCGCCGCCGACGTGTCCAACGACTATAGGGTCGTCCCTACCACCCCGGGACTAGGTTGGCCAGCCGCCGACATGTCCGACGACTCTAGGGTCGTCCCCACGACCCCGGGGCTAGATTGCCCCGGCACCGTCATGTCCGACGACTATAGGGTCGTCCCTACCACCCCGGGACTAGGTTGGCCAGCCGCCGACATGTCCGACGACTATAGGGTCGTCCCCACTACCCCGGGACTAGGTTGGCCCGCCGCCAACGTGTCCAACGACTATAGGGTCGTCCCTACCACCCCGGGACTAGGTTGGCCAGCCGCCGACATGTCCGACGACTCTAGGGTCGTCCCCACGACCCCGGGGCTAGATTGCCCCGGCACCGTCATGTCCGACGACTATAGGGTCGTCCCCACGACCCCGGGACTAGGTTGGCCCGCCGCCGACTTGTCCGACGACTATAGGGTCGTCCCTACCACCCCGGGACTAGGTTGGCCAGCCGCCGACATGTCCGACGACTATAGGATCGTCCCCACTACCCCGGGACTAGGTTGGCCCGCCGCCGACGTGTCCAACGACTATAGGGTCGTCCCTACCACCCCGGGACTAGGTTGGCCAGCCGCCGACATGTCCGACGACTATAGGATCGTCCCCACTACCCCGGGACTAGGTTGGCCCGCCGCCGACGTGTCCAACGACTATAGGGTCGTCCCTACCACCCCGGGACTAGGTTGGCCAGCCGCCGACATGTCCGACGACTATAGGATCGTCCCCACTACCCCGGGACTAGGTTGGCCCGCCGCCGACGTGTCCAACGACTATAGGGTCGTCCCTACCACCCCGGGACTAGGTTGGCCAGCCGCCGACATGTCCGACGACTATAGGGTCGTCCCCACTACCCCGGGACTAGGTTGGCCCGCCGCCAACGTGTCCAACGACTATAGGGTCGTCCCTACCACCCCGGGACTAGGTTGGCCCGCCGCCGACTTCTCCGAGGACAACAGGGTCGTCCCTACCACCCCGGGACTAGGTTGGCCCGCCACCATCATGTCCGACGACTATAGGGTCGTCCCCACGACCCCGGGACTAGGTTGGCCCGCCGCCGACTTGTCCGACGACTATAGGGTCGTCCGTACCACCCCGGGACTAGGTTGGCCAGCCGCCGACATGTCCGACGACTATAGGGTCGTCCCCACGAACCCGGGGCTAGATTGCCCCGCCACCGTCATGTCCGACGACTATAGGGTCGTCCCCACGACCGCGGGACTAGGTTGGCCCGCCGCCGACTTGTCCGACGACTATAGGCTCGTCCCCACGACCCCGGAACTAGGTTGGCCAGCCGCCGACTTGTCCGACGACTATACGGTCGTCCCCACGACCAAGGGACTACGTTGGCCCGCCGCCGACTTGTCCGACGACTATAGGGTCGTCCCTACCACCCCGGGACTAGGTTGGCCCGCCACCATCATGTCCGACGACTATAGGGTCGTCCCCACGACCCAGGGCCTACGTTGGCCCGCCGCCGACATGTCCGACGACTATAGGGTCGTCCGCACGGCCCTGGGACTAGATTGGCCCGCCACCGTCATGTCCGACGACTATAGGGTCGTCCCCACGACCACGGGCCAATGTTGCCCAGCCGCCGACATGTCCGACGACAATAGGGTAGTCCCCACGACCCCGGGACTAGGTTGGCCCGCCGCCGACTTTTCCGACGACTATAGGGTTGTCCCTACGACCCTGGGCCTACGTTGGCCCGCCGCCGGCTATTCCGACGAATATAGGGTCGTCCCCAAGAATCCGGGACTAGGTTGGCCAGCCGTCGACATGTCCGACGTCTATAGGGTCGTCCCCTCGACCCCGGGCCTACGTTGGCCCGCCGCCGACATGTCCGACGACTCTAGGGTCGTCCCCACGACCCCGGGGCAGGATTGCCCCGGCACCGTCATGTCCGACGACTATAGGGTCGTCCCCACGACCCCGGGACTAGGTTGGCCCGCCGCCGACTTGTCCGACGACTATAGGGTCGTCCCTACCACCCCGGGACTAGGTTGGCCCGCCACCATCATGTCCGACGACTATAGGGTCGTCCCCACGACCCCGGGACTACGTTGGCCCGCCGCCGACTTGTCCGACGACTATAGGGTCGTCCCTACCACCCCGGGACTAGGTTGGCCAGCCGCCGACATGTCCGACGACTATAGGGTCGTCCCCACGAACACGGGGCTACATTGCCCCGCCACCGTCATGTCCGACGACTATAGGGTCGTCCCCACGACCCCGGGACTAGGTTGGCCCGCCGCAGACTTGTCCGACGACTATAGGGTCGTCCCCACGTCCCCGGGACTAGATTGCCCCGCCACCGTCATGTCCGACGACTATAGGGTCGTCCCCACGACCCCGGGACTAGGTTGGCCAGCCGCCGACTTGTCCGACGACTATAGGCTCGTCCCCACGAGCCCGGGACTAGGTTGGCCCGCCACCGCCATGTCCGACGACTATAGGGTCGTCTCCACGACCCCGCGACTAGGTTGGCCTGCCGCCGACTTGTCCGACGACTATATAGTCGTACCTACCACCCCGATACTAGGTTGGCCAGCCGCCGACATGTCCGAAGACTATAGGGTCGTCCCCACGACCCCGGGACTAGGTTGGCCCGCCGCCGACGTGTCCAACGACTATAGGGTCGTCCCTACCACCCCGGGACTAGGTTGGCCAGCCGCCGACATGTCCGACGACTATAGGGTCGTCCCCACTACCCCGGGACTAGGTTGGCCCGCCGCCAACGTGTCCAACGACTATAGGGTCGTCCCTACCACCCCGGGACTAGGTTGGCCCGCCGCCGACTTCTCCGAGGACAACAGGGTCGTCCCTACCACCCCGGGACTAGGTTGGCCCGCCACCATCATGTCCGACGACTATAGGGTCGTCCCCACGACCCCGGGACTAGGTTGGCCCGCCGCCGACTTGTCCGACGACTATAGGGTCGTCCGTACCACCCCGGGACTAGGTTGGCCAGCCGCCGACATGTCCGACGACTATAGGGTCGTCCCCACGAACCCGGGGCTAGATTGCCCCGCCACCGTCATGTCCGACGACTATAGGGTCGTCCCCACGACCGCGGGACTAGGTTGGCCCGCCGCCGACTTGTCCGACGACTATAGGCTCGTCCCCACGACCCCGGAACTAGGTTGGCCAGCCGCCGACTTGTCCGACGACTATACGGTCGTCCCCACGACCAAGGGACTACGTTGGCCCGCCGCCGACTTGTCCGACGACTATAGGGTCGTCCCTACCACCCCGGGACTAGGTTGGCCCGCCACCATCATGTCCGACGACTATAGGGTCGTCCCCACGACCCAGGGCCTACGTTGGCCCGCCGCCGACATGTCCGACGACTATAGGGTCGTCCGCACGGCCCTGGGACTAGATTGGCCCGCCACCGTCATGTCCGACGACTATAGGGTCGTCCCCACGACCACGGGCCAATGTTGCCCAGCCGCCGACATGTCCGACGACAATAGGGTAGTCCCCACGACCCCGGGACTAGGTTGGCCCGCCGCCGACTTTTCCGACGACTATAGGGTTGTCCCTACGACCCTGGGCCTACGTTGGCCCGCCGCCGGCTATTCCGACGAATATAGGGTCGTCCCCAAGAATCCGGGACTAGGTTGGCCAGCCGTCGACATGTCCGACGTCTATAGGGTCGTCCCCTCGACCCCGGGCCTACGTTGGCCCGCCGCCGACATGTCCGACGACTCTAGGGTCGTCCCCACGACCCCGGGGCAGGATTGCCCCGGCACCGTCATGTCCGACGACTATAGGGTCGTCCCCACGACCCCGGGACTAGGTTGGCCCGCCGCCGACTTGTCCGACGACTATAGGGTCGTCCCTACCACCCCGGGACTAGGTTGGCCCGCCACCATCATGTCCGACGACTATAGGGTCGTCCCCACGACCCCGGGACTACGTTGGCCCGCCGCCGACTTCTCCGACGACAACAGGGTCGTCCCTACCACCCCGGGACTAGGTTGGCCAGCCGCCGACATGTCCGACGACTATACGATCGTCCCCACGACCAAGGGACTACGTTGGCCCGCCGCCGACTTGTCCGACGACTATAGGGTCGTCCGTACCACCCCGGGACTAGGTTGGCCAGCCGCCGACATGTCCGACGACTATAGGGTCGTCCCCACGAATCCGGGGCTAGATTGCCCCGCCACCGTCATGTCCGACGACTATAGGGTCGTCCCCACGACCGCGGGACTAGGTTGGCCCGCCGCCGACTTGTCCGACGACTATAGGCTCGTCCCCACGACCCCGGAACTAGGTTGGCCAGCCGCCGACATGTCCGACGACTATACGGTCGCCCCACGACCAAGGGACTACGTTGGCCCGCCGCCGACTTGTCCGACGACTATAGGGTCGTCCCTACCACCCCGGGACTAGGTTGGCCCGCCACCATCATGTCCGACGACTATAGGGTCGTCCCCACGACCCCGGGCCTACGTTGGCCCGCCGCCGACATGTCCGACGACTATAGGGTCGTCCGCACGGCCCTGGGACTAGATTGGCCCGCCACCGTCATGTCCGACGACTATAGGGTCGTCCCCACGGCCCCGGGTCTAGATTGGCCCGCCACCATCATGTCCGACGTATATAGGGTCGTCCGCACCACCCCGGGACTAGGTTGGCCCGCCGCCGACTTGTCCGACGACTATATAGTCGTCCCTACCACCCCGGGACTAGGTTGGCCAGCCGCCGACATGTCCGACGACTATAGGGTCGTCCCCACGTCCCCGGGACTAGATTGCCCCGCCACCGTCATGTCCGACGACTATAGGGTCGTCCCCACGACCCCGGGACTAGGTTGGCCAGCCGCCGACTTGTCCGACGACTATAGGCTCGTCCCCACGAGCCCGCGACTAGGTTGGCCCGCCACCGCCATGTCCGACGACTATAGGGTCGTCTCCACGACCCCGCGACTAGGTTGGCCTGCCGCCGACTTGTCCGACGACTATATAGTCGTACCTACCACCCCGAGACTAGGTTGGCCAGCCGCCGACATGTCCGAAGACTATAGGGTCGTCCCCACGAACCCGGGGCTAGATTGCCCCGCCACCGTCATGTCCGACGACTATAGGGTCGTCCCCACGACCCCGGGACTAGGTTGGCCCGCCGCCGACTTGTCCGACGACTATAGGGTCGTCCCTACCACCCCGGGACTAGGTTGGCCAGCCGCCGACATGTCCGACGACTATAGGATCGTCCCCACTACCCCGGGACTAGGTTGGCCCGCCGCCGACGTGTCCAACGACTATAGGGTCGTCCCTACCACCCCGGGACTAGGTTGGCCAGCCGCCGACATGTCCGACGACTATAGGATCGTCCCCACTACCCCGGGACTAGGTTGGCCCGCCGCCGACGTGTCCAACGACTATAGGGTCGTCCCTACCACCCCGGGACTAGGTTGGCCAGCCGCCGACATGTCCGACCACTCTAGGGTCGTCCCCACGACCCCGGGGCTAGATTGCCCCGGCACCGTCATGTCCGACGACTATAGGGTCGTCCCCACGACCCCGGGACTAGGTTGGCCCGCCGCAGTCTTGTCCGACGACTATAGGGTCGTCCCCACGTCCCCGGGACTAGATTGGCCCGCCACCGTCATGTCCGACGACTATAGGGTCGTCCCTACGACCCCGGGACTAGGTTGGCCCGCCGCCGACGTGTCCAACGACTATAGGGTCGTCCCTACCACCCCGGGACTAGGTTGGCCCGCCGCCGACTTGTCCGCCGACTATAGGGTCGTCCCCACGACCCCGGGCCTACGTTGGCCCGCCGCCGACGTGTCCGACGACTATAGGGTCGTCTCCACCACCCCGGGACTAGGTTGGCCCGCCGCCGACTTGTCCGACGACTATATAGTCGTCCCTACCACCCCGGGACTAGGTTGGCCAGCCGCCGACATGTCCGACGACTATACGATCGTCCCCACGACCAAGGGACTACGTTGGCCCGCCGCCGACGTGTCCAACGACTATAGGGTCGTCCCTACCACCCCGGGACTAGGTTGGCCAGCCGCCGACATGTCCGACGACTATAGGGTCGCCCCCACTACCCCGGGACTAGGTTGGCCCGCCGCCAACGTGTCCAACGACTATAGGGTCGTCCCTACCACCCCGGGACTAGGTTGGCCAGCCGCCGACATGTCCGACGACTATAGGATCGTCCCCACTACCCCGGGACTAGGTTGGCCCGCCGCCGACGTGTCCAACGACTATAGGGTCGTCCCTACCACCCCGGGACTAGGTTGGCCAGCCGCCGACATGTCCGACGACTATAGGATCGTCCCCACTACCCCGGGACTAGGTTGGCCCGCCGCCGACGTGTCCAACGACTATAGGGTCGTCCCTACCACCCCGGGACTAGGTTGGCCAGCCGCCGACATGTCCGACCACTCTAGGGTCGTCCCCACGACCCCGGGGCTAGATTGCCCCGGCACCGTCATGTCCGACGACTATAGGGTCGTCCCCACGACCCCGGGACTAGGTTGGCCCGCCGCAGTCTTGTCCGACGACTATAGGGTCGTCCCCACGTCCCCGGGACTAGATTGGCCCGCCACCGTCATGTCCGACGACTATAGGGTCGTCCCTACGACCCCGGGACTAGGTTGGCCCGCCGCCGACGTGTCCAACGACTATAGGGTCGTCCCTACCACCCCGGGACTAGGTTGGCCCGCCGCCGACTTGTCCGCCGACTATAGGGTCGTCCCCACGACCCCGGGCCTACGTTGGCCCGCCGCCGACGTGTCCGACGACTATAGGGTCGTCTCCACCACCCCGGGACTAGGTTGGCCCGCCGCCGACTTGTCCGACGACTATATAGTCGTCCCTACCACCCCGGGACTAGGTTGGCCAGCCGCCGACATGTCCGACGACTATACGATCGTCCCCACGACCAAGGGACTACGTTGGCCCGCCGCCGACGTGTCCAACGACTATAGGGTCGTCCCTACCACCCCGGGACTAGGTTGGCCAGCCGCCGACATGTCCGACGACTATAGGGTCGCCCCCACTACCCCGGGACTAGGTTGGCCCGCCGCCAACGTGTCCAACGACTATAGGGTCGTCCCTACCACCCCGGGACTAGGTTGGCCAGCCGCCGACATGTCCGACGACTATAGGGTCGTCCCCACGAACCCGGGGCTAGATTGCCCCGCCACCGTCATGTCCGACGACTATAGGGTCGTCCCCACGACCCCGGGACTAGGTTGGCCAGCCGCCGACTTGTCCGACGACTATAGGCTCGTCCCTACGAGCCCGGGACTATGTTGGCCCGCCACCGCCATGTCCGACGACTATAGGGTCGCCTCCACGACCCCGGGACTAGGTTGGCCCGCCGCCGACGTGTCCAACGACTATAGGGTCGTCCCTACCACCCCGGGACTAGGTTGGCCAGCCGCAGACATGTCCGGCGACTATAGGGTCGTCCCCACTACCCCGGGACTAGGTTGGCCCGCCGCCAACGTGTCCAACGACTATAGGGTCGTCCCTACCACCCCGGGACTAGGTTGGCCAGCCGCCGTCATGTCCGACGACTACAGGGTCGTCCCCACGACCACGGGACTAGGTTGGCCCGCCGTAGACTTGTCCGACGACTATAGGGTCGTCCCCACGTCCCCGGGACTAGATTGGCCCGCCACCGTCATGTCCGACGACTACAGGGTCGTCCCCACGACCCCGGGACTAGGTTGGCCCGCCGCCGACTTGTCCGACGACTATAGGGTCGTCCCTACCACCCCGGAACTAGGTTGGCCAGCCGCCGACATGTCCGACGACTCTAGGGTCGTCCCCACGACCCCGGGGCTAGATTGCCCCGGCACCGTCATGTCCGACGACTATAGGGTCGTCCCCACGACCCCGGGGCTAGATTGCCCCGGCACCGTCATGTCCGACGACTATAGGGTCGTCCCCACGACCCCGGGACTAGGTTGGCCCGCCGCAGACTTGTCCGACGACTATAGGGTCGTCCCCACGTCCCCGGGACTAGATTGGCCCGCCACCGTCATGTCCGACGACTACAGGGTCGTCCCCACGACCCCGGGACTAGGTTGGCCCGCCGCCGACTTCTCCGACGACAACAGGGTCGTCCCTACCACCCCGGGACTAGGTTGGCCAGCCGCCGACATGTCCGACGACTATACGATCGTCCCCACGACCAAGGGACTACGTTGGCCCGCCGCCGACTTGTCCGACGACTATAGGGTCGTCCCTACCACCCCGGGACTAGGTTGGCCAGCCGCCGACATGTCCGACGACTATAGTGTCGTCCCCACGAACCCGGGGCTAGATTGCCCCGCCACCGTCATGTCCGACGACTATAGGGTCGTCCCCACGACCCCGGGACTAGGTTGGCCCGCCGCCGACTTGTCCGACGACTATAGGGTCGTCCCTACCACCCCGGGACTAGGTTGGCCAGCCGCCGACATGTCCGACGACTATAGGATCGTCCCCACTACCCCGGGACTAGGTTGGCCCGCCGCCGACGTGTCCAACGACTATAGGGTCGTCCCTACCACCCCGGGACTAGGTTGGCCAGCCGCCGACATGTCCGACGACTATAGGATCGTCCCTACCACCCCGGGACTAGGTTGGCCCGCCGCCGACTTGTCCGACGACTATAGGGTCGTCCCTACCACCCCGGAACTAGGTTGGCCAGCCGCCGACATGTCCGACGACTCTAGGGTCGTCCCCACGACCCCGGGGCTAGATTGCCCCGGCACCGTCATGTCCGACGACTATAGGGTCGTCCCCACGACCCCGGGGCTAGATTGCCCCGGCACCGTCATGTCCGACGACTATAGGGTCGTCCCCACGACCCCGGGACTAGGTTGGCCCGCCGCAGACTTGTCCGACGACTATAGGGTCGTACCCACGTCCCCGGGACTAGATTGGCCAGCCACCGTCATGTCCGACGACTACAGGGTCGTCCCCACGACCCCGGGACTAGGTTGGCCCGCCGCCGACTTCTCCGACGACAACAGGGTCGTCCCTACCACCCCGGGACTAGGTTGGCCAGCCGCCGACATGTCCGACGACTATACGATCGTCCCCACGACCAAGGGACTACGTTGGCCCGCCGCCGACTTGTCCGACGACTATAGGGTCGTCCCTACCACCCCGGGACTAGGTTGGCCAGCCGCCGACATGTCCGACGACTATAGGGTCGTCCCCACGAACCCGGGGCTAGATTGCCCCGCCACCGTCATGTCCGACGACTATAGGGTCGTCCCCACGACCCCGGGACTAGGTTGGCCCGCCGCCGACTTGTCCGACGACTATAGGGTCGTCCCTACCACCCCGGGACTAGGTTGGCCAGCCGCCGACATGTCCGACGACTATAGGATCGTCCCCACTACCCCGGGACTAGGTTGGACCGCCGCCGACGTGTCCAACGACTATAGGGTCGTCCCTACCACCCCGGGACTAGGTTGGCCAGCCGCCGTCATGTCCGACGACTACAGGGTCGTCCCCACGACCCCGGGACTAGGTTGGCCCGCCGTAGACTTGTCCGACGACTATAGGGTCGTCCCTACCACCCCGGGACTAGGTTGGCCAGCCGCCGACATGTCCGACGACTATAGGGTCGTCCCCACGAACCCGGGGCTAGATTGCCCCGCCACCGTCATGTCCGACGACTATAGGGTCGTCCCCACGACCCCGGGACTAGGTTGGCCCGCCGCCGACTTGTCCGACGACTATAGGGTCGTCCCTACCACCCCGGGACTAGGTTGGCCAGCCGCCGACATGTCCGACGACTATAGGATCGTCCCCACTACCCCGGGACTAGGTTGGCCCGCCGCCGACGTGTCCAACGACTATAGGGTCGTCCCTACCACCCCGGGACTAGGTTGGCCAGCCGCCGACATGTCCGACGACTATAGGATCGTCCCCACTACCCCGGGACTAGGTTGGCCCGCCGCCGACGTGTCCAACGACTATAGGGTCGTCCCTACCACCCCGGGACTAGGTTGGCCAGCCGCCGACATGTCCGACGACTCTAGGGTCGTCCCCACGACCCCGGGACTAGGTTGGCCCGCCGCCGACTTGTCCGACGACTATAGGGTCGTCCGTACCACCCCGGGACTAGGTTGGCCAGCCGCCGACATGTCCGACGACTATAGGGTCGTCCCCACGAACCCGGGGCTAGATTGCCCCGCCACCGTCATGTCCGACGACTATAGGGTCGTCCCCACGACCGCGGGACTAGGTTGGCCCGCCGCCGACTTGTCCGACGACTATAGGCTCGTCCCCACGACCCCGGAACTAGGTTGGCCAGCCGCCGACTTGTCCGACGACTATACGGTCGTCCCCACGACCAAGGGACTACGTTGGCCTGCCGCCGACTTGTCCGACGACTATAGGGTCGTCCCTACCACCCCGGGACTAGGTTGGCCCGCCACCATCATGTCCGACGACTATAGGGTCGTCCCCACGACCCAGGGCCTACGTTGGCCCGCCGCCGACATGTCCGACGACTATAGGGTCGTCCGCACGGCCCTGGGACTAGATTGGCCCGCCACCGTCATGTCCGACGACTATAGGGTCGTCCCCACGACCACGGGCCAATGTTGCCCAGCCGCCGACATGTCCGACGACAATAGGGTAGTCCCCACGACCCCGGGACTAGGTTGGCCCGCCGCCGACTTTTCCGACGACTATAGGGTTGTCCCTACGACCCTGGGCCTACGTTGGCCCGCCGCCGGCTATTCCGACGAATATAGGGTCGTCCCCAAGAATCCGGGACTAGGTTGGCCAGCCGTCGACATGTCCGACGTCTATAGGGTCGTCCCCTCGACCCCGGGCCTACGTTGGCCCGCCGCCGACATGTCCGACGACTCTAGGGTCGTCCCCACGACCCCGGGGCAGGATTGCCCCGGCACCGTCATGTCCGACGACTATAGGGTCGTCCCCACGACCCCGGGACTAGGTTGGCCCGCCGCCGACTTGTCCGACGACTATAGGGTCGTCCCTACCACCCCGGGACTAGGTTGGCCCGCCACCATCATGTCCGACGACTATAGGGTCGTCCCCACGACCCCGGGACTACGTTGGCCCGCCGCCGACTTCTCCGACGACAACAGGGTCGTCCCTACCACCCCGGGACTAGGTTGGCCAGCCGCCGACATGTCCGACGACTATACGATCGTCCCCACGACCAAGGGACTACGTTGGCCCGCCGCCGACTTGTCCGACGACTATAGGGTCGTCCGTACCACCCCGGGACTAGGTTGGCCAGCCGCCGACATGTCCGACGACTATAGGGTCGTCCCCACGAATCCGGGGCTAGATTGCCCCGCCACCGTCATGTCCGACGACTATAGGGTCGTCCCCACGACCGCGGGACTAGGTTGGCCCGCCGCCGACTTGTCCGACGACTATAGGCTCGTCCCCACGACCCCGGAACTAGGTTGGCCAGCCGCCGACATGTCCGACGACTATACGGTCGCCCCACGACCAAGGGACTACGTTGGCCCGCCGCCGACTTGTCCGACGACTATAGGGTCGTCCCTACCACCCCGGGACTAGGTTGGCCCGCCACCATCATGTCCGACGACTATAGGGTCGTCCCCACGACCCCGGGCCTACGTTGGCCCGCCGCCGACATGTCCGACGACTATAGGGTCGTCCGCACGGCCCTGGGACTAGATTGGCCCGCCACCGTCATGTCCGACGACTATAGGGTCGTCCCCACGGCCCCGGGTCTAGATTGGCCCGCCACCATCATGTCCGACGTATATAGGGTCGTCCGCACCACCCCGGGACTAGGTTGGCCCGCCGCCGACTTGTCCGACGACTATATAGTCGTCCCTACCACCCCGGGACTAGGTTGGCCAGCCGCCGACATGTCCGACGACTATAGGGTCGTCCCCACGTCCCCGGGACTAGATTGCCCCGCCACCGTCATGTCCGACGACTATAGGGTCGTCCCCACGACCCCGGGACTAGGTTGGCCAGCCGCCGACTTGTCCGACGACTATAGGCTCGTCCCCACGAGCCCGCGACTAGGTTGGCCCGCCACCGCCATGTCCGACGACTATAGGGTCGTCTCCACGACCCCGCGACTAGGTTGGCCTGCCGCCGACTTGTCCGACGACTATATAGTCGTACCTACCACCCCGAGACTAGGTTGGCCAGCCGCCGACATGTCCGAAGACTATAGGGTCGTCCCCACGAACCCGGGGCTAGATTGCCCCGCCACCGTCATGTCCGACGACTATAGGGTCGTCCCCACGACCCCGGGACTAGGTTGGCCCGCCGCCGACTTGTCCGACGACTATAGGGTCGTCCCTACCACCCCGGGACTAGGTTGGCCAGCCGCCGACATGTCCGACGACTATAGGATCGTCCCCACTACCCCGGGACTAGGTTGGCCCGCCGCCGACGTGTCCAACGACTATAGGGTCGTCCCTACCACCCCGGGACTAGGTTGGCCAGCCGCCGACATGTCCGACGACTATAGGATCGTCCCCACTACCCCGGGACTAGGTTGGCCCGCCGCCGACGTGTCCAACGACTATAGGGTCGTCCCTACCACCCCGGGACTAGGTTGGCCAGCCGCCGACATGTCCGACCACTCTAGGGTCGTCCCCACGACCCCGGGGCTAGATTGCCCCGGCACCGTCATGTCCGACGACTATAGGGTCGTCCCCACGACCCCGGGACTAGGTTGGCCCGCCGCAGTCTTGTCCGACGACTATAGGGTCGTCCCCACGTCCCCGGGACTAGATTGGCCCGCCACCGTCATGTCCGACGACTATAGGGTCGTCCCTACGACCCCGGGACTAGGTTGGCCCGCCGCCGACGTGTCCAACGACTATAGGGTCGTCCCTACCACCCCGGGACTAGGTTGGCCCGCCGCCGACTTGTCCGCCGACTATAGGGTCGTCCCCACGACCCCGGGCCTACGTTGGCCCGCCGCCGACGTGTCCGACGACTATAGGGTCGTCTCCACCACCCCGGGACTAGGTTGGCCCGCCGCCGACTTGTCCGACGACTATATAGTCGTCCCT